>PVHT021183543.1:22219275-22242562 GCA_004024745.2 Catagonus wagneri | reverse complement strand
TTTTTGTCTTTTTGTCCTTTTATGGCCGCACCCGCAGCATATGGAGGTTCCCAGGCTAGGGGTCTAATCGGAGCTGTAGCTGCCAGCCTAGACCACAGCCATAGCAATGCAGATTTCGAGACACATCTGCAACCTACACCACAGCTCACGGCAACGCTGAAACCTTGACCCACTGAGCGAGGCCAGGGATTGAACCCGCAACCTCATGGTTCTTAGTCGGATTCGTTTCCACTGAGCAACAACGGGAACTCCCAGTAGGGGGTCTTTGAACTGGGGAAAGTGGGTTCTGGTTGAGGATGAGCCAACCAGCTGGTGCACAGGGGAAGCTGGCTGGTTGACTTGCATTTGGCTGTTTTCTCTAAGAATGTGGGTACTTGGGTGTCAGCATCTTGTGTGAGCAGTACTGTTCTGTGTGTGTCTGTTGTGCTTGGTGAATGTGTGTTGCAGTGTAGGGCATGTGTCTGGGTTGTGCTTCTTCTTTTTTCCTTTTTTTCCTGTCTCTTTGTCTTTTTAGGGCCGCACCCGTGACATATGGAGGTTCCCAGGCTAGGGGTCCAATCGGAACTGTAGCTGTTGGCCAACGCCACAGCCACAAAATGCGGGATCTGAGCCAAGTCTGTGACCTACACCATGGGTCATGGGCAAACCCAGATTCTTAACCCACTGAGCGAGGCCAGGGATCGAACCTGTGTCCTCATTAATACTAGTCAGATTCTTTTCCTCTGAGCCATGACAGGAACAGCTTCTTCTTCTTTTTTTTTTTAGGGCCACACCTGCAGCATATGGAGGTTCACAGGCTAGGGGTCAAATCAGAGCTGCTGCCGCCGGCCTACACCACAGCCACAGCAACACCAGATCCAAGCTGTGTCTGTGACCTACACCATAGCTCATGGCAACCCCGGATCCTGAACCCACTGAATGAGCCCAGCGACCAAACTTACATCCTCATGGATGCTAGTTGGATTCGTTTCCGCCGAGCCACCACAGGAACTCCTGGGTTGTGCTTCTTTGGGTTGGTGTTGTGGTGTGTTGCTTTAGTGTGGATCTGGTAGACGTGACAACTCGGTGTTTTGATGTGTTGCCTCCTCAGTCTCTGTATTTTTGTTGCTGTGTCGGTTGTGGGAATTTGGCTTTGGGTTGTGTGCTCTGAGGCCAGTGTGCTGATTGCCTTTACGGTGTGCTGCTGTGTTGTGAGTTTGGCAGGCTGCTCTGTTGGTTGTGTGTATTGAGACACTGGTGTCAACAGTGTCAGTCTGCACACATGTGCCATGTTGGTCGTGTAGGTGTGTGCATTTGTGTCACCCGGTGGGTGCGTGTAGCAGTGTGTTTGTACAACCCCTGCAGGTTGGGCCTTTGCTGAGTGACCTAAGACTGAAGGTCTCCAGGCCCTGACTCTGCCCCTCCCTTTGGCCCCTGAGACCCCAGAGCAGCAGTGGTCCTTTGTCAGGCCACAGGAAGGCCCCACCCCACCTCCATCTGCAGGGGACCCAGGGAGGGGGCCAGACTGGCAGGCTCCGGTCTCCCTGTTCATTGTTCTGGGGCCTCTTTGGAAAACAGATGGGAAGCAAAAGATGGACCCAAGCCCGGACCCCTCTTCTCCCCACATGACCCAGGAGTCCAGCACAGAACCCCCAGAATGGAGGCCGAAGACAGACCTCATTTCACAGATGGGGAACCTGGGGTCCAGAATGGGAAAGGGACTTGGCAGAGGTTGCACAGCTATTGTGGACAGATAGCTTGAAGCCCCCTCGCCCTCATGCACCCGTGCACAGGCTCCTGCTGGTTTGGGGAATGAAAAAATGAGACCCCTGAAAGGATACAAAACTGTGTTCTGGCTCCCCTTTCTGAGTGCTTTCCATGTGCTAAGTGCTGAAGTGTCATAACCTTGTGGGTCAAGTTCAGATTTTGTCCCCATCTGGCACATGAGGTAACTGAGGACCATAAGGTAACAATTCATTAATTCAACAGATATTCCTCTAAATCTTACTCTATTCTAAGTACCATGCTGTGTGACCTTGAGCAAGTCACTTACCCTTTCTGAGCCTGGCCCTGTGCTCAGCTCTACTGACACAGCAGTGACAGAAGGAGCTGTGGTTCCTGCCCCCCTAGAGGCCACAGCCTGGGGAGGATGGGGAATCTCCAGGAAACAAAGATCATTGCAGAGAGTCCTACATTCTATGAGAAATGGAGACCAGGAGAACGTGAAAGAAGGTGAATAGCCGAAGGAGCTTCTAAGAAGACCTCTGAGGAGGTACTCTTTTACCCTAGACTTGAAGAATGAGGAGTCTTGTAAAGATCTGAATGAGTGGAGTTCCCGTCGTGGCGCAGCGGTTAACGAATCCGACTAGGAACAATGGGTTGTGGATTCGATCCCTGGCATCACTAAGTGGGTTAAGGATCCGGCATTGCTGTGAGCTGTGGTGTAGGTCGCATACACGGCTTGGATCCTGCGTTGCTGTGGTGTAGGCCAGCAGCTACAGTTCCGATTAGATCCCTAGCCTGGGAAACTCCATATGCCGCAGGTGCGGCCATAAAAGGACAAAAATACAAAAAAAAAAAAAATCTGGATGAGATTCTAGGCAGAGGGAACAGCAAGGGCAAAAGCCCTGAGGTAGGACCACCCTAGTTTAGCGGAGGTGGCCCTGTGGCTGCTGAGAGAAAGGGAGAGGTTGGAGATGTGGCTGGCGGGGCTGGTGGTGCCGGCAGGGGCTGCAGGCTAGTGAAGAGTTTGGATTTGATTTTCTTCTCCACGTGATGGGCAGAGAAGAGTGCTGGCTGAGCACACAGTTCTGGGTGTAGAGTGTGGAGGAGGCGCTTGTAGTCTCCCGTTACAGGGGGGCGGGGACAGCCAGAGCCAAAGGTCTCTCCCCCACAGCTCCAGCAGTCCCAGCCCAGAGGCGCCAGCCTGGCGGCTGGAAGACAGCGCTGTGGGCACATCTGGGGAACAGCTGCCGGGCCAGGGCCAGGGCCAGAGCAGGTCACGTGGCACAGGCAGGACCGCCCTGGAGCCTACAAGGCCAGGACTCCCGGGAGGGGCAGTTGGGAATGTGCTGGACATGAACACGAATCCACAAGGATGTGCCCTGCAGTGTAGACATCATACATGCACACAAGCCCCTCACAGCCACTGCCTTAGGAGCCAGACAGCCTAGGTCCAATACCACATCCCTGCTGTGTGATCTGAAAGAAGTCTCTCAACTTCTCCGGGCCTCAGTGACCTCGGCTGTAAAGCGGACATAATATCATCACCCATGGAATGGGTTGTTTTACTCTCATCATCAAACATTCATTCAATGCCTTCTGTGTGCCAGGCACTGCACTCACTCAGCCCTGGGTTACAGCAGTGAAGGAGACAGGTCTCTGCCTTCCTGAGCTCACTGTCTTAGCTTAATACTTGGAACTATGACCCAGAGTGAGCACTTAGAAAAGGGGAGCCATCTGCCTTGAGCACTAGAAACCAGAGGAGGAATGGTAAAGCCAGAAAGGGGGCTGTAGTCGGAGTTCCCATTGTGGCTCAGTGGTTAACAAACCCAACTAGTATCCATGAGGGCTCAGGTTCGATCCCTGGCCCCACTCAGTGGGTTAAGGATCCCCCATTGCTGTGGCTGTGGCTGTGGCATAGGCCAGTGGCTACGGCTCCGATTCGACCTGTAGCCTGGAAACCACCATATGCCTCAGGTGTGGCCCTAAAAGCAAAAAAAAAAAAAAAAAAAAAAAAATCTAGAGAGAGAGAGAGAGCTCTAGTGACAGAGACATAGTAACATAAAGCGCTTCCCATTCATCCCCTCGCGGCATGGCTTAGTTCATTCTCACAGCCGTTCTGCAGAGAGAAATAAGGGTTTAGATCCAGTTTACACATGATGAAACTGAGGCACGGCTTGTCGGTGGGACAGCCAGGATTTGAAGGTGGAGAGGGCTGGTCCCTTCTCCCCTCTGGGCCTCAGTGTTCCCATCTGCAAAATGGTGCATTATAATCACGCAGCTGCTGCCAGCCCCACGGAGCAGCTGGGAAACTCAGGTGGTGCCAGGTGTGCATAAGGGCTTCCTGAGACATGAGTGGCGGGGACAGAGGGGTGGGGTCTGTTTTCCTGAGCTAACCTGGAGGTGGGACTGGGAGGCAAATGCCCTCTCAGTTCACACCCTCAAGGAGAGGGCCAGAGAAATGCCCATTTGGCAAAAATATAAATAGGCGGTCTTTATTTAAACTTCTTGTCAGGCCTTAAAAATGCAAGAGATAAAAGCCAGTGTCTGGGAGGACTGAACGTTTTCTGGAAATGAAGCCAGTTTCTCCCCACGGGTTAGGGTGGGTATGTGTATGGGGGGGGCGGTGTCATTATTTCATTTGGGAAGTTTGAGGGGAGCAGAGTGAGAGGAATATTTTGGGGAGTATGAAAGCCCATTTTTCAGGGCTCACTAACCAAGAACCCCCCACCTCTGCACCGCCCGGAAGCAAAACTGCAACCTAATGGGTCCCCCGGGGGGCCTGGCCTAGAACTGAACAGATGCTATTACTGTCTACTGTTTAGTGCGCACTTACTATGTGCCTAGACCACAGTAGGAGCTTTGCAAGCCTAATCTCAGTGACTCCTTCAAAAGCTAAAGAAATAGGAGCTTTTACCTCATTTTGCGCATGAGGAAGCAGAGGATCAGAGAGGTGAAAGGTCTTGCTCTAGGTCACACAGTATAATAAGGATTTAAATCCTGAGCTGTTGGACCCCAAGCCCCAGCCCTTTCAACTATTCCACAGCCAACTGTCTCTCCTCAAATTGTCAAAGCCTTACATGCCCCCCAAGTGTCTTCATTCAGACCTTTTCTCCTTGTGTTTTTACCACATAAAGTGCCCAAAGGGTAAGTCACCTCCTCTAGGAAGCCTCCCCGATTTCCTCCAAAGCAGAACTCATCCTTGCTTTGTGTGGCTAAGGCGCCTATCAGGCGATTTTCATAGTACACTCCTGATCTGGCTCACACAGGACCAGAGGAGGTGGACACTCCTGAATGTTAAGTGCACTTAACTAATAGAGGTCCTTCTTTTTTGGCTGGTCCTGCAGCATGTGAAAGTTCCCGGGCCCGGGATCGAACCCACGCCACAGCTGTAACTGGAGCCACAGTAGTGACAATGCTGGATCCTTAACCCACTGAGCCACGAGGGAACTCCTGCAAAATGTCTTTGATGTTCCACTCCATCCTAACCAGTAGTCAGGCCAGAGGGAGTTATCCTAAACATTTTGAGTAGACTTTTTATAACGAAGTGTATTATATGAATACATTTCTGTCTAGGAGTTCCTTGGTTGCTGCTGTGGCACCTGTTCAGTCCCTAACCCAGGAACCTCCACATGCTGAGGGTGTGACCAAAAACAAAAACACTTCTCTTTAAAAATATATTCTAGAAATACCCGGAGTTCCCATCGCGGCTCAGTGCTTAACGAATCCGACTAGGAACCATGAGGTTGTGGGCTCAATCCCTGGCCTTGCTCAGTGGGTTAAGGATCCGGCGTTGCCGTGAGCTGTGGTGTAGGTTGCAGACGCGGCTCGGATCCCACGTTGCTGTGGCTGTGGCAAAGGCCAGCGGCTACAGCTCCTGTTAGACCCCTAGCCTGGGAACCTCCATATGCCACGGGTGTGGCCCTAGATAAGGCAAAAAGACAAAAAAAAAAAGAAATGGACAAAAAGCAAGGAGATCGTACTGTATAGCACTGGGAACTATGTCTAACCACTTGTGATGAATCCATATATGTATGTGTAACCCTGTCACCACGCTGTACAGCTGGGTATAATGTAATAATAAAAATTAAAATTAAAAAAATAAAAAATAAAAATAAATAAATAAAAGAAATGGACAAAAGATTAAAGGATGGCACCAGGGATCCTTGTGACGGAACTCCACCGTGTCTTCACTCTACTGGTGGTACATGAATCTGTACATGCGGTAAAAGTGCAGAAAACTAGCTCTCTTGCAGAGCAGTCGGTTAAGGATCCAGTGTTGTCACTGCAGCGTCTTTGGTCGCTGCTGTGGCACGAGTTCAGTCCCTGGCCTGGGAATTTCCACATGCCACAGGCTCAGTCAAAAAAAAAAAAAAAAAGGAAAAGGAATGGAAAAAAATTGCGTAGAACTAAATACTATACACACACACACACACACACACACACACACACAGACACGTAAATCAGATGAAATCTGAATTTCATTAGAAATCAGGTAAAATCTTGTAATATTTTCCTGTAGTTTTGCAAGATGCTACCATTAGGGAAACTGGGTAAAGGATATAAGGGTTCATCATTTCTTACTACTGCAGGTGAATCTACACTTATCTAAAAATAAACTTTTTTTGGCTGCACACTTGACATGCAGAATTTCCAGGGACAGGGATCAAACCCATGCCGTAGCTGTAACCGGAGCCACAGCAGTGACAACACCAGATCCTTAACCCACTGAGCCACGAGGGGACTCCCAAAAATAATTTTATTTTTCGTTTGCTTTATAGGGTTGCACCTGTGGCATATGGAAGTTCCCAGGCTAGGTGTCGAATTGGAGCTACAGCTCCAAAAAAAAGTAAATAAATAAATAAATGAGAAATGAAATACATATCTGAAAATCATCCGATTTCATATTGCTCCCCTTCCCTTCTCACTCGTCTTCACAGTGCTAACATTAACAATTTGGTGTTTATCCTTTTTTTCTTTCTAAGTTTATTTCCTTTAATCCTGGGACTGAACCCGCACCTCCACAAACAACCTGAGGCACTAGAGTTGGATTCTTAATGCCTTGTGCCACAGCGGGAACTCCTTTAGTATCTTTTAACTGAGGTGGAATTTAAATACAATGAAATGCACAAAAGTATATAATTCATACTTCATCATGACAAAGAACATTTCCATCCCTCCAGAAAGGTGCCCATGCCCCCTTCCCTGGCAACTCTCATCTTCCATTCCCAGAGGCAACCACTAGTCTGATTTCTTCCCCTAGGTTAGTTTTGCCTCTCTCTTTTTTTTAATTTTTCTTTTTTTTTCTTTCTTTCTTTTTTTTGTTTTTTGCTTTTTAGGGCCACACCTGAAGCATATGGAAGTTCCCAGGCTAAGGGTCGAATCAGAGCTCCAGCTGCCAGCCTACACCACAGCCACAGCAACAGGGGGATCCAAGCCACATCTATGACTTACACCACAGCTCACGCTCATGGCAACACAGGATCCTTAACCCATTGAGCAAGGCCAGGCACTGAACCCACATCATCATGGATACTTTTGAGTTCATAAACCGATGAGGCACAAAGGGAACTCCTAGTTCTTCCTCTTTTAGACCTTCATATAAGAGAAATCACACACAACTTTGTCTTGGAAATTGTGTGTGTGTGTGTGTGTGTGTGTGTGTTTTCTTTGCTTGTTTGTTTGGCTGGGCCAGGGGCATGCAAAAGTTCCAGGGCCAGGGACTGTACCTGCACCACAGCTGCAACCGGAGCCACGGCAGTGACAAAGCCAAATCTTTAACCTGCTGTGCCACCAAGGGAACTCCTCCTCTCATTTTAAATTCTTTTCCAGATGCATATGGGTTCTATCTTGACCCCTGTTCTAAGACTTGTTTTCTCCAATAACAATAGGAACTAGGTATCTCTCAGAGCCACGTTTCCCACCTGCTGTGGAGCCAGGTCTCAGCAGCGATGTTCCATTCATAGTTTATATCATGTTGAGGGACATTTAGGTTGTTCCAACTTCTCCTCTTGAAAGTAGCACCTCAGTGAAACTTGCTGAGCAGACATCTTTTGTGTCGGTGTCTGTAGGGTTCTCTGGAACTGATTACAGCAAGTAATTGCTGGGTCAATTAATATATACTTGTAACGAAGTAATATTCTAATTCCCTCTAGTTTGTCATTATCCATCCAATTTTTTAGCAGTTCTTTTGCTTGGCAAAATGTTCTCTCCAATCATTAAAGCATTGCTAAAGAAGGCCTAGGGAGTTTGGGGGTGGGGTGGGGTGGGGGTTAAGGGGATGAGGAGTTCAGGTAATTAGCGATCTCTCTTCTTTGAAGCTGGTCTCAGGATTAGCTTTCCTGGTTTCCAGAAGGGGAGACAGGGAGCTGGTTTATCACCCCCTCCTGCAAACTTCTGCGGGAAAAGGAAACCTGCTGATACTCAGTGACTCGACTGCAGGAGGAGGAGCAGGGAATTTTAGCCCTGCTAATGCTGCGTGACCTTGGTGGATCTTCTAAGTCTCAGTTTCCCTGACGCTGGCCTAGCCAGGGCTCAGGAGGCAGACCGCCTAGCCGGGCAGGAAGGAACTGCATTACAATAAAGCGCCCTTGCTGTAACAATGCACCCATTACAACAGCTCTGGCTCCCGGAAGCTTTTTGTGCCTCAGTTTCTCTCTTTGTATAAAGAAACCAAACAGCTCCTCTCTTTAGAGTGGCGGGGAGGGTTACAGAAGATTGAGAAAGCAAACTCTTCACACAGTGCCTGGCACCAAGTAAGAACGCGACAAATCTTCGCCTTTGTCATAATTACCGAAATACCTGGCAGGTATTAGGGCTCAGAGAGGGCCAGAGACTCAACTAAATTCACGCAGCAGCGGAATTAGAATCTGAACTCTTTCCGCAGGCGGGAGCGGGGAACTAGAGGTGAGAAGGGGGCGGTGAAGAAGCCTCCCTAGCGTCGCGAGCTGGAGGCTTGGTGGGGAGATTCTCAGGTGTGGGGCGGGGAGGTAAGATGACCCTTGCCCAGCGACCGCACCCGCGAGGAGCGCATTCCCAGGCCTCCTACCCGGGGTCCGCAGGTGACTGGTGGGGGTAGGGGGTAGCGGAGGAGTGACTGGGCCGGGTTTGCCGTCTCCATGGCGACCGCCCGCGCGGCGCCAGCCTGACAGCCCGTCCGGGTTTTATGAATGGGTGACGTCACGGGCCTGGCGTCTAACGGTCTGAGCCGCTTGTTCAGACGCTGACACAGACCAGCCCGGAGAGTGGGGGGGGGCTGACTCGAGCTCTGCAGCTGGCGCGCCGTGGGAGGGAGACCCTGATCCAGGTCCTGGGGAGGGGGAGCCAAAGAGGGAGAAAAAAATTTAAATCACTTGATGCAGATTTGGGGAATTTTTGCAGGGGGCTGCAAATTCAGGGGAGAATAAGGGAAGTCAGTGCACTCTGGACGCCTTCTGTCTTGTTCGGGTCCTAGAGGCCCAGCCCCCAATCCTGGAGAAAGACTTTCTGGAATTAATTGCTCCCATCCCGACGGGCCTGGGTAAGCCCGGCTGGTCCCAGGAACAGTAACCAGCAACGTTCTCTGGGAGTTGGGAAAGGGAGGCAGACCCGGAGTGGCGGGGTGGGGGCAGAGTATAAAGGAGGGCTTGCTTTAAATTTCGGCTCAAATATTCAGGAGATCAGGGTCTCAGAGGCAATCTTCCAGTAGGATCCAGAAGCCCAACCTCTAGTACTGGGATCTCAGGGCGACCTAGAGCCAGCAGCTTCTCCATTGGGTCCTCAGTTTCCCTCATCATCAAATGGGGCTGGAAAGGTGAGGAAAAAGTACCTGGGAAAACTGATTCTTGGAATCTTTTGGTTATCGGTAATACCGACTTAGTCTTCTTCCTGAGGAGCTCAAGGCAGACCTTGCCTCCACTAGGCACCCTGCCCCGCGCCCTCCCACCCACTCTGTTCTGGAGACTTGGGTCCCCTCTCCACGCGCGCAAGGGTGCGCTAGTAGAGCAGGAGGCGGGACCTAGAAGCGCGCTAGGCCGCGCCTCCAGGCCTCCCATTGGCTGTTTTTGAACCTCTGAGCCCGCCCCCGGGGGATGGGCCGCGGCGGCTTTATAAATATCCCGCGGCGACGCTCGCCGCACACTTTCTACGGTAATCTCTTTGCTTCTCTCATCTCATCCTACAGCCGCGGCGTCCGCCTCCTCAGTCCAGTTCCCTTTCTCTCTCACCCCGACGCCAGAATCATGAAGGTCGCCAGTGGCAGCGCCACGGCCGCTGCGGGCCCCAGCTGCGCAATGAAGGCCGGCAAGACTGCGGGCGGCGCGGGCGAGGTGGTGCGCTGCCTCTCCGAGCAGAGCGTGGCCATCTCGCGCTGTGCGGGCGGCCCCGGGGCACGCCTGCCTACCCTGCTCGACGAGCAGCAGGTGAACGTGCTCCTCTACGACATGAACGGCTGCTACTCGCGCCTCAAGGAGCTCGTGCCCACCCTGCCCCAGAACCGCAAGGTGAGCAGGGTGGAGATTCTCCAGCATGTCATAGACTACATCTGGGACCTGGAGTTGGAGCTGAACTCGGAATCCCAAGTTGGGACCCCCGGCGGCAGGGGACTCCCCTCCCGGGCTCCGCTCAGCACCCTCAACGGCGAAATCAGCGCCCTGGCGGCAGAGGTGAGATCCTAGTTGGAGCCCGAGATCATGTTCCTTCTATAGGCTGGGAAACTGAGGCCCAGGATAAGGAGGGGGGACTTGACCCTATGTCCGCCCCATCCCTTCGGGCTCCTAGCTGTGCAAAGATGCCCAAGGAGATGCCATCTCTTGTCCCCCGGGGAAGGAGGGCTTGCAGTCTTGTCCCCTCCAACCTGCCCATCTCACCTTTTCTCTTTCTCTCCGTTTCACAGACGGCATGTGTTCCAGCGGACGATCGCATCTTGTGTCGCTGAAGCGCCGCCCTTGGGCACCGGCGGACCCCAGCCCTCCACGGGGCGAGAGAAATCAGTGTTCTCTGGTCCTTCCGAACGCCTCGTCAGAGCTGGGGAAGAACGAGACAGATGGGCGGCTGTTGGGAGCTTTGCTAGATCCAGCCCAGGGCTGGGGATACTGATGAGGGCAGGCTGATCCTCCCTTCTCACCCACCAGCCACCAGAGACTTGGGGGAGTTCCCCCCCATGTGTTTCTATTTTTTGAAAAGCAGACATTTTAAAAAATGGTCACGTTTGGTGCTTCTCAGATTTCTGAGGAAATTAATTGCTTTGTATTGTATATTACAATGATCACCGACTGAGAATATTGTTTTACAATAGTTCTGTGGGGTGTTTTGTTTTGTTTCTTGGTTGTTGTTATTATTAAACAAATGCCTTAGACGGTAAAGTTGCAATGACTTCTTGGATTGAGGGGATGGGCCTGGGCTGGGGGTGACCCCTGACCCTTTTCATAGCTGTTGCTCAGGGGGAGGGGACTGGAAGGCCACATCTGGACTGTGCTTTTACCGACCTGAAATGAGGGTTTCCGGTGTCTTTAAAGTCTATTCTCTTGCACACCCCCTTCCATCCCTGGCTATTTCCCTGCTCCCCAGAGTCATAAAATTAAATCCTCTAGACCTGAAGGGTTTCTCAAAGTGGTCATTGGACCATCTGGGTCACCTGGGAGGTTGTTAAAATGCAGATAAACCTGCCCGAGGCTCCCTCTGGGTTGAGTATTCAACAAGCCAGTTATGTTGGGGGGCCAGGTCACTGGACCACCTGCATCTTGGCTGAAAGGGGGGAAGTGAGACCCAGAGACAAGGGACTTGCCCAGAGCTGAGCTTGTCTGGGTCAAGACTCCCATCTTGACCCATTCCCCAGTAGGAGGTACTTCCCCCTTGGGTTGAACCCTAGATCCCAGCAGGCTTCCCTGGGGCTCCAGGCTTGTCCAAGTGGGTGAGCAAGTTGGCAGGGCCAGCCTGGGCACAGCTGCTGGGCCACCTGCTCTGGGTCTGGATTCTGCCCCCTCACCCTGGACTGGCTATGCCAGCAGCTCACAGACCTCTCCTCCAAGGCTTCTGTGTGGGCCGTGAGGAGTGGGCGAGTCAGTCCCCAGCTTCTGAGCAGGAAAAAGGTGTCACTGGCAAGGACCTAGCTGCCTGGACATGTGTTTGTACTCCGGGGGTGGGGGTGGGGGCGCAGGAGTACGTATGGGTGTCTGGGCCTGTGTGTGTGTGTGAAACGAGTGAACCCTGTGGGGGTGGGACCTCTGTTGGTGTGCAGGCCTGGGGGTATGGGTGTGGATGCACAAGGAGATGTGTGCAAAGGGCAAATGTGAGCACATGCCTTCTGCAGATAAGTGAGCCACCACCAGCTGTTTGGGTTTGTGTGTTGTGCTGAAATGCAGTGTGTGCCTCTCTGTACGGGTCTGGCTTGATGGATGGGCTTGTGTGTCTGGGGCCTGCAGAACCACACTGGGCTTCTAAATGTGTTCTGTAGATTGGCTGACATTCCTGGGTCTCTGCTGGTCTGAGAGTGAGGGGATGGGCGTGGGAGAAGCTTTATTCAGGCAAATCCCTCCTCAAAATTTCAAGTACCGAATTTCCAGGCAATTGATAGCCCTCTGGGGACACAGACCCTCGAGTGTCCCTACGAGGACAGCATCCATGTATTACACAGGGAGAAAGTGAGCCCTGGAAAGGGCAAAGAACTTGTCCCAGAGAGGGTTCATATGTTTTGTCAATAAATAGAATAAACTAAATAGCGCCTAGCACCATGACCCTGACTGTACTCTCAACCCTTGACATAAAGGAGTTCGTGGCTCCCCGTGGGGCTAAAGGCAGGATTCTGAATAATAATAATAATAACGAAGGTTATCATCTACTGAGCATTAACGTTAAGCCAGGTACCACCCCCTCTTCCCCTGAGCACATTATGGACATTATCAAAGAGCCCAGTATCTGGAGATAAAGTGTGTCCTTTGCTTCTGCCCACTCAACATGCCACCCAGCTGCTGTTTTATAGTATTAACTTCGCAGAATCATGTTGGAGAGAAGAAATGAAATACTGCACTTAGCATGTAGTGGTTGATAGCTATAAATTATCATTATTAATTGTCGCCTGTGTGTCCTTGGAGTGTCCTCAGAGGCACACGTATGCATCCACTCCCTCCCGCGTCCTCCCCTCTACCTCCGCGAGCCAGCCCACCCACCGGGACGTGGGTGTGTCCCCGCGCATACTCCCCCACGGCAGGGCCCTTTTCCAGCGGAGGAAGGGACTGTGCTGGGGGGGGGGGGGCCGGGCCACCTCCCCCGCCGTTCAGGCACACTCTGCCTTCCACGTTTCCCTCTTTTCCCCTTTGGCCCGGGCCCAGCCCATCTGGAGGCCGGCTCGGCGGCGGCCTGGGAGCGTTTCCATCAGCTGGGCCCGAGGAATGCGGAGCTATTTAACCTGAGCATCCCCAGGTGTACGGAGGCGCCTGGCTGTCTGGGGCCCGCAGCCTTTGGCACGGCCGCGCTAGACAAACAGCGCGCCGCCCCCGCCCTGCCCCTCCGCCTGCAGCTGCAGCCGGGCCTGGGAACGCGCGGGCGCCGGCGGCTTGCATAAGAGGCCCGGCCCGCGGAGGGAGGGGCGGGAGGGGGGACGGGGCCGCCAGGGGTGTGAGAGCCGGAGTGTGTATGTGTGTGTGTGTGCGCGCGCGCGCGCGCGTGTGTGTGTGGTGTGTGTGCAGCGCTCAAAACCCTGCTCCTTTCGGCCCGGCTTGGGAAATCATTAACGCCTTAACCCTCCTGGGCAGGGAGGGATGGAGCTGGGGGTGAGGGGGTGAGGAGGCCGCAGACAAAAACCGGGACAAAGTTCCTTGGGCATTGGATCCTGCCTCTCCAGGGCTGTGGACCCGAGACCTGAGGGAGTTTTTCTTTTTTCTTTCTTTCTTTCTTTATTGTATTTTGTCTTTTTAGGGCCGCATCCTAGGCATTTGGAGGTTCCCAGGCTAGGGGTCCAATCGGAGCTGCAGCTGCCAGCCTACACCACAGCCACAGCAACATGGGATTGGAGCCGAGTCTGCGACCTACACCAACAGCTGACGGCAACGCCGGATCCTTAACCCCCTGAGCGAGGCCAGGGATCAAACCTGAGCCCTCATGGATGCTAGTCAGATTTGTTTCCACTGAGCCACTCCGTTCTTTTCTTTTTTAAATGAGAGTTGCAATGTTTATTTCAAGTTCTCTCTCTCTTTTTTTTTCTTTTTTTGCCACACAGGCAGTATGTGGGAATTCCTGGGCCAGAGATTCAGCCTATACCACACAGCGGCAACCAGAGCCACAGCGGTGAGAAGTCAGGAGCCTCAACCCACTAGGCCATCAGAGAACTACGTTTTTCTTTTAACAAACACTTCCAGAGCCCTTTTTATGTGCCAGGTACTATACCAAACACTTAAAATTAATTTACTTAATCCTCACAGCAGTGAGGGCTGTGCTCTGATACGCTCATGTTAATAATAACAGGAGCAGCAACAACAATAATAGTAGACTAACATTTTTAGTAGGGAGCCTCATAGAGCAGAGCTTCTGCATCAACCTTGACGCTCCTCCCTTCCCCTGTCTGAGCCTCCATTTTCCCATCTGGAAAATGGGCTCCAGGACATCAGCCTCAAAGATCAATTGAAGGTATGCGCAGGGCTGGTGACTGGCAGAGCATAGTCACTTGGTGTAAAATGTACAATGTTTTGAGCCCTTGCTAAGGGGATTGTCTCATGAGACCTACCAGGTGTGTGAACCCCTTGCTCTTCCTGCTTTTCAGATGAGAAAGGGGAGGCATCAGAAAGGTGAGGTGACCCACCTAAGGCCACCCAGGGATTCTGACTAGGAACTTTCTGGGAACTAGGCTTCTGAGGACTTCATGTTCCCACAGGGTGTGCAATTTAGCTATTTCATCTCTCTCTTTTTTTTTTCTTTCTTTACTTGTTTTTTTAGAGCTGCATCCATAGCATATGGAGGTTCCCAGGCTAGGGGTTGAATCAAGCTGTAGCCACCGGCCTACGCCTCAGCAACATGGGATCCAAGCCACGTCTGTGACCTATACCACAGCTCACCGCAATGCTGTATCCTTTTTTTTTTGTCTTTTTGCCTTATCTAGGGCCGCACCTGCGGCATATGGAGGTTCCCAGGCTAGGGGTCTAACAGGAGCTGTAGTTGCCAGCCTTCGCCACAGCCACAGCAACACGGGATCCGAGCCGCGTCTACAACCTACACCACAGCTCACGGCAACGCCGGATCCTTAACCCACTGAGCAAGGCCAGGGATCGAACCCGCAACCTCATGGTTCCTAGTTGGATTCGTTAACCACTGAGCCAGACGGGAACTCCTGCAACGCCGTATCCTTAACCCACTGAGCGAGGCCAGGGATCAAACCTGCATCCTCATGGATACTAGTCAGATTCGTTTCTGCTGAGCCACAAAGGGAACTCCCATTTCATCTTTTTTCTAATCAAAATCACACCAGGTTATTACATATTTTTGCTTTAAATATGTAAACTGGAAAAATACAAGACATGATACATATCACAGTTTTTGCAGTTCGTGGTTTGGCTTTTTTCTTTTTTTTGCCCCTGTGGCATATGGAGTTTCTAGACCAGGGATCAGTTCTGAGTTGCCTACAGTCCAGCAATGCTGGAGCCTTTAACCCACTGTGCTGGGGCTGGGGATCAAACCTGCATTCTGGTGCTGCAGAGATGTTGCCGATCCCATTGTGCTGCAGCAGGAACCCTTGGCATTTCCTAATTTTTAAAAATCTAATTAGAGCCTTCAGAGATGGAAATGGCCCAGGCTCTCAGTCACTCTCTAAGAGGTCCTGGACCAGGTCCCATGTGATTTGGTTCTAAGGGGACATGTAGCACAGTCAGAGGTTTGGTTTGAACCAGGTAGAGACCAACCAAACTATGAACATGTCTGCTTGGGTCCTGGAGGCTAAGGAATCACTAGGGCCTGCCTGACCTCTGGATGCACACTCCTCCCTCCACAGGGGTCAAGGGAACTTCACACGCAAATACCAACCGTACACCTGCTGATTTGAGTCACCAAGTCCTCAAAGTGCCTCGGGGAGACGGGTAAAACCTTTCTTCACACCAGCTACTCTGTAGAGCTGCAGCGACTGTGGCCAGGGAGGGCTCCCTGCTGCCCAGGGTCACACACTGCAAAGATTTCCAGTGACAGGCGGGCCTGGGAGTCCAGCCTGGCTGCCAGAGGGAAAGGAGGTGAGTCACGGCCGGGCCAGGGGCCGGTTGCCGCTTTCCGGGAAAGGGAAGGGAAGGGAAGAGAGGAAATCAAAAGGCCTGGAGGCCCACGAGAGGTGGGGCGTGCTTATCTCCTGGGACCCGCCCTGGCTGGTGCTTCCTGCCCCAACTCTTGCAAAATCCTTTCCCCAGAGCTGCCCCCAAGAGAGGCACTGCAAGCCAGCAGGGTTGCATCAGGGCCTTGTGCAAGGGATAGCTGGTGAGGAGGGTGGTGGCTGCAGGCCGAGAAGGGGCAAGGGAAGCAGACTCGGGTTCTAGGCCCAGTGCCATTTCTGACTGGCACTTGCCACCTCCCTGGCCCTCAGCATCCTCAGCTTTAAAATGTATGTTATATGCATCACTGCACCACTGCATCACACGTCTGAATACGAACACGACATTGTAAATCAACTATACTTCACTTAAAAAAAAAAAAGGGTGGAGTTCCCGTTGTGGCGCAGTGGTTAACAAATCCGACTAAGAACCATGAGGTTGCGGGTTCGATCCCTGGCCTTGCTCAGTGGGTTAAGGATCCGGCGTTGCCGTGAGCTGTGGTGTAGGTCGCAGACGCAGCTCGGATCCTGTGTTGCTGTGGCTGCGGCGTAGGCCGGCGGCTACAGCTCCGATTGGACCCCTAGCCTGGGAACCTCCACGTGCTGCGGGTGCGGCCCTAAAATGACAAAAGGCAAAAAAAAAAAAAAAAAGGTATTATAGCCACTGTCACCTTCCCATTCTCTCCTCAAGCCCCACGGAGGCCAGGCTACTGTCAGTTCTACCTGGAAAACTATGGGGTAAGCCCCAACTGGTTCATTCATCTGATACAGCTGGCCCTTGAACAACATGGGTTTGAACTGCATGGGGTCCACTTATAAGCAGATGGTGATGATGATGATGATGATTTTTGCTTTTTAGGGCTGCACCCTCGGTATATGGAGGTTCCCAGGCTATGGGTCTAATCAGAGCTACAGCTGCTGGCCTACACCACAGACACAGAAATGCCAGATCCTTAATGCACTGAGCAAGGCCAGGGATTGAACTCGCAACCTCATGGTTCCTAGTTGGATTCATTTCCACTGTGCCATGATGGGAACTCCCAGATTATTTTTTCAATAGTAAATACTACAGTACTACGCAGTGGCAGTTACCACAGAAGCAGAACCACGGAGGGCCAACAGTACATGTGGATTTCCACTGCCTGGCATCGACATCCATAACCTAGGAATTATTCAAGGGTTGACTGTAGTTAAAAAGTTTCTACTTGTGTTAGGAGCGGGTTGCAGGAGCTAAGAATTGAGATTAAAATCCTTGCCTTCTTCTAGTGGAACAAGATAATAAATATGCATAAACATAATCAGAGGTGGAGTTACCCTAAAAAGAAGCTTAAACTTTAAGTCTTCTAATCTGAAAAGAGCCCTAGCAGAGAGGTTTTGCTGGGTTTTTTTGTGTGTGTGTGTGGGCATATTTTTGTAAAATTTGCAAGATGTGCCCAGATTGCGAAAATCTAGGCTCCACAAAACCTAGATTCTCCCCTGTATACATAGAGGGGGTGCAGCAGGACTCAAGCTTGAAGGCAAGGCTGCTGGAGGGGAAGCAGAATCACGTCTATGGGGGCTGTTAGTTTTTTCAGCTTGAGACCCGATTTGTGAGCAGCAGGGAGGAGCTGGGTGGAGCTTGAGAGCCCAGCAAGCCTGGGCGCCCTGACGGCTCCAGTCTTCCTCGGACCACTTGCGCCCCCTCCCGAGACAATCCGGAACTTCGCCTGGTCCCTGCTGGTGACGAAGGCTGGTGCTTGGCGTCCTCTAGCGGACTCTCTGGGAACTGCAGACAGAACTGTGAGCTTTTTGGAAAGTGTATTTCTGTGTCTGGTATGTGAATGTGTGTCTGTGTACGTGTACATAGCAGGCGACGAATCTAGAAATCTCTACCCTGAGCCCCTTCTCTGATCAAGGTCTTAGTTACTCTTTCCCTCTCTTCCTTCTTCCTCTTTGAGCCTCAGTACCTCATCCATAAGAGATCTTCAGCAAATTCTTTACTTTTTTTTCCTTTTTAGGGTCATACCTGCCCCATATGGAAGTTCTCAAACTAAGGGTCCAATCGGAGCTGTAGCTGCCGGCCCACACCACAGCCACAGCAACGCTGGATCCTTTACCTGCTGAGCGAGGCCAGGGATGGAACCTACATTCTCAAGGATACTAGTCAGGTTCGTTAGTGTACAGCCACGACAGGAACTCCCTTGAAATTGTTTGAAAACTTTGAAATTACAGGGAGTAACCGTCGTGGCTCAGTGGTTAACAAACCTGACTAGTATCCATGAGGATGCGGGTTTGATCCAGTGTTGCTGTGAGTTGTGGTGTAGGTCACAGACGCAACTCGGATCCCGCATTGCTGTGGCTGTGGTGTAGGCCAGCAGCTGTAGCTCCGATTTGACCCCTAACCTGGGAACTTCCATACTCCGTGGGTACACCATGGGTGTGGCCCTAAAAAGCAAAAAAAAAAAAAAAAAGAAAGAAAAAAAAAGGCTTTGAAATTGCATATGCCAAAGGGTATATATCACAAACGTATAAAATTTAAAGATAATAAAACAAACACTTAAGTACCAGCCACCCTCCTTGAGAAACAGAATATTGGAGTTTCCTGATGGCTCACCAGGTTAAGGATCCAGGGTCATCACTGCTAGGGTACAGGTTTGATTCCTGGCCGGGGATCTTCCATATGCAATGGGCATGCCCTCTGGATAAAATCCCTACTTTCCTTGAAAGAAGTCACCACTGTTTAGAATTTTGTTATTTAATCATTTGTTCTTTTTTATCCCCGCTCACATATGTACCAGTATACATCCTTAAATAATCTATTGTTTAATTTTATTTGGTTTTGTCCTTGGTATAAATAGAATCATATTAAAAATAAATAGAACTGGGAGTTCCTGTCGTGGCGCAGCAGAAACGAATCCGACTAGGAACCATGAGGTTGTGGGTTTGATCCCTGGCCTTGCTTCGTGGGTTAAGGATCTGGCGTTGCTGTGAGCTGTGGTGTAGGTTGCAGACGTGGCTCAGCTCCCTCGTTGCTGTGGCTCTGGCGTAGGCTGGCAGCATCAGCTCCAATTAGACCCCTAGCCTGGGAACCTCCATATGCCACAGGTGCGGCCCTAAAAAGACATAAATAAATACATAAATAAATAGAATCGTACTGTGTGCAGATTTTCTTATGCAGTCTAAATTACATGAGAGTCATCCATATGGGTGTGTATAGCTTTAGTTCACTCGTTTTCACTGTGTATTCTATGATGTGACTTATTTACCCAGTCCCCTGGTGATGGGCCTTGGGCTTGTTTTGTGGTTTTTGCTCTTATCAGCAGGGCTGCTCTGAATGTCCTTGCACATGTCTTCCAGTGAAGGTGTGTGTGAAGGAGGGAGATGGCTGCATCACAGGGCATGCCGTGAAGTGTCACTAGCTTAGACTTCAGTCTATTTTGATTAAACAGAGGAGTGAGAACTGGGAGGTCCCTTACCACTTAGCCCAACACACTCATTGATGAGATAAGAAAAAGAAAACTCAGGGAGGTCAAGTGGCTTGCCCAGAGTCCCCAGCCTTGGCCTCTGGGGCTAAGGTCACAGCCCAGGAAGTAATTTTCGGTGTGGACAGTAAGAACATATTTCCTTCCCATTTTGAGGATTAGCAAGATTGTTTTATCTGCTTTTTTTTTTTTTTTTGGCCCCACCCTCAGCATGTAGAAGTTAGGGTTAGTGGTGCCAACACAACACCAGATCCTTTACCTGCTGAGCCACCAGTGAACTCCAAGATCGTTTTATCTTTAAAATAATCTTCTGGACTGGTTTTAGAATTCTGGACAGGACTTTCCACTGTGGCTCGGGATAACGAACCTGACTAGGATCCATGAGGATGTGGGTTTTATCCCTGGCCTTGTTCAGTGAGTTAAGGATCGGCATTGCCATGAGCTGTGATGTAGGTTGCAGATGTGTCTCAGATCCTGTTTTGCTGTGGCTGTGGCTGTAGCTAGCAGCTGTAGCTCCAATTTGACCCCTAGCCTGGGAACTTCCATATGTTGTGGGTACGGCCCTAAAAAGTAAACAAACAAACAAAAAAATTCTGGACAAGGTAGAAACAAGGATGCTCCCTGAAAACTGTCTTACCCCCCCCACACACACACTCACTCACTCCATTTCCAAGTCCTATTATAACCCCCAAATTTACCCCAAATACATGCATTTCTGCCCATTCCCCTGGTTTCCATTGTCTCTCTCACCTGGACATTGCAGGAGCCTCCTCATTGTTTTCCCTGCTTCTGGCATCTCTGCATTCACAGCATATGGAAGTTCCTGGGCCAGGGACCGAACCCGCTCCACAGCAGTGACCCCAGCTGCTGCAGTGACAAGGCCGAATCCTTAAACTGCTGCGCCATGAGAAAACTCCAGCCAGAGGGATCTTTCTAAAATGGAGGCAGATCATATCACTGGACTGCTTAGAAATCTCCTGTGCTTTCCAGCTGCTCTTAGAATTCAGTCCTAATTCTGTACCATGGCTCACAAGGCCCAGTAAGGCCTGGCTCCCTCCTATGTCCTCCCACTCCTTCACATTCCCGCTCCTCACTGCTTTCCTGTCACCTTGGTCACCTTCCAGTTACTCTTTCCTGATTGAGAGGCCTGTGCATGAGCTGTGCCTGCTGCCTGAAATTCTCTTCCCCAACCTTGCCATCTGCTTTCACTCTCTGCCCCTCACCCTGCTTTTTGCTTCCTTCCTAGAACTATCTGTGTCTGTAATTGTCCTTTGCGGTAAGTTACTGAACCTCTCTGGACCTGCTGCACTTAGAACCACTGATCCTTGTGGCTTTATTTATTTATTTGCTTTTTATGGCCGCACTTGTGGCCTATGGAAATTTCCAGGCAAGGGGTCGAATTGGAGATGCAGCTGCCGGCCTGCATCACAGCCACAGCAGCACTGGATCCAAGCCACATCTTCAGCTTGCTGCAACACCAGATCCTTAACCCACTGAGTGAGGCCAGGGATCGAACCCGCATCCTCATGGACACTCGTCAGGTTCATAACCTGCTGAGCCACAATGGGAACTCTCTACGGCAGTTTTTTTTAAATGGACACAATTCTTCCTGCCATTGAAAGGTGGGGCTATTTCCCTTCCCTGTGAACCTGGACGGGCTTCTGCGACTGCTTTGCCCAACAATTTACAGCAAGTGAGCTACGTGACTTCTGAAGCCGGACCCTGAAAAGGCCATTCCTCTTCTGTCTGCTTTTCCTGGGGCGCTCCCTCTGGAGGCCGGCCAGCTGGTAAGATGGAGTGCAGGCACTCCTGATGACACTTCCAGCTGAGCTCAGCCATCCATTCATTAAGGTCTGAGTGAAGCTATCTTGGATCCCCCAGATTAATCCATCGGTCAGCTGAGTGCCACTGAAGGACCACAGTTAATGCCACAAGAAGCAGAAGAATCACCCAACCAAGCCCTGCCTAAACTCCCAACCCAACAGATCTCCGAGATATAATCAAATGGCTGTTGTTCAAAGACACAAAGTTTTGGGTTCATTGTTGCTGGACAATATAAACCCAAAACAGTATTTTGCATTTGTTTCCTTGTTTATTGTGTCTCCTTTCTCTAGGACAGGTGCTCGACGGGCTGCTTTGTTCTCTGCTGTGTGACCACTGTCCAGCACAAAGACTTGCCATACCACTGGTGCTCAGTACAGATTTGTTGAATGAATGACAGAGTGGATGAACAGATGTTTGCTCCACACACTTGGCTCCAGTTCCATTCACCCTGCTGAGTGGGGTTTCTGGGTCAATCCTGCAGATATCTTGGCCTTGAGAAGTGAGGCACCCAAGCTTCTGCCATCCCCTGGCAGTCCAGCCCCTAGCCTTCTTCTTCAGCTGCTTCTTTCATCCTTCCTTTCTTTCTTTCTTCTTTTCTTTCTTTCTTTCTTTCTTTCTTTCTTTCTTTCTTTCTCTCTTCTTTCTTCTCTTTCTCTCTCTCCTCTTTCTTTCTTTCAAGGGCTGCAGGTGCAGCATATGGAAATTCCCGGGCTGGGGTGAAATCGGTTAGGGGTGAAGCTGCTGGCCTATGCCACCACCACAGCAACGATGCCAGATCTGAGCTGTGTCTGTGACCTACACCACAGCCAGATCCTTAACCCACTGAGCAGGACCAGGGATTGAATCCACATCCTCGTGGATACTAGTCAGAATCGTTTCTGCTGAGCCACAACAGGAACTCCTCAACTGCTTCTTGATCAGAAAAATCCAGAGATTTCACTAAGATCATTCTGCCCTGTGCCTGAAGGGCACCTCCGTGCCCCTTATTGCAATCTCCCAACCTGCATACACAGCCTTCTCTCCCGCAATTCAGTTCACTGACAATGCCAGACCTATCCCAAGGTACCTACTATGTGTCAAGTCCTCTGCCGAGTGTTTTGCTGCCAGTATCTCATTTCAACACATCCCCAACTCAGTGAGGTCAGATCCATAATTATCTCACTTTATAAATAAGAAAACTGAGGTTCCAAGAGGGAAAATGAGTTCCAGGTACATGGCTGGCAACTGCCCTTCCGGGATCCAATTCATCATGGTCATCATTAAGACTGTAATTTTTTAAGTTCTGACTGTAAAGGTAACGACCCACCGAAAGATGCTAAATTCAATGGGTTAAATTTTAAGTGGAAACAGGATAATTTCACAGTTTCAAAATGTCCTCCTTAAAACACAGGCCCTGAATGAAGCATTAGATCAGATGGACTTAATAGATATTTATAGGACATTCCATCCAAAAGCAACAGAATACACATTCTTTTCAAGTGCGCATGGAATATTCTCTAAGATTGATCACATCCTGGGTTACAAATCAAGCCTCAGTAACTTTAAGAAAATTGAAATCATTTCAAGCATCTTCTCTGACCATAATGCTATACGACTGGAAATCAACAAGAAAAAAATGGCCAAAAATACAAATACATGGAGACTAAACAACATTCTACTAAATAACCAATGGATCACTGAAGAAATCAAAGAGGAAATTAAAAAGTACCTAGAAGCAAATGACAACAAAGACACGACACCCCAAAACCTCTGGGATGCAGCAAAAGCAGTTCTAAGAGGAATGTTTATAGCAATACAAGCCTACCTCAGGAAACAAGAAAAAGCTCAAATAAACAACCTAACTTGACATCTAAAGCAGCTAGAGAGGGAAGAACTGACAAGACCTAAAGTTAGTAGAAGAAAAGAAATCATAAAGATCAGAGCAGAAATCAATGAAATAGAAACAAAGAAAACCATAGAAAAGATCAATGAAACTAAAAGCTGGTTCTTTGAAAAGATCAACAAAATTGATAAACCCTTAGCCAGACTTATCAAGAAAAAAAGA
>PVHT021183543.1:22099914-22214784 GCA_004024745.2 Catagonus wagneri | reverse complement strand
TATGAGGTACCACCTTACACCAGCCAGAATGGCCATCATCAAAAAGTCTACAAACAGTAAGTGCTGGAGAGGGTGTGGAGAAAAAGGAACCCTATTACACTGTTGGTGGGAATGCAAATTGGTGCAGCCACTGTGGAAAACAGTATGGAGATTCCTCAGAAAACTCAAAATAGAATTACCATTTGATCCAGCAATCCCATTCCTGGGCATCTATCCAGCAGAAACCATGACTCGAAAAGACACATGTACTCCAGTGTTCATTGCAGCACTCTATGCAATAGCCAGGTCATGGAAACAACCTAAATGCCCATCGACAGAGGAGTGGATAGGGAAGATGTGGTACATACACACAATGGAATGTTACTCAGCCATTAAAAAGAACAAATTACCAACATTTATAGCAACATGGATGGACTTAGAAATTATCATGCGAAGTGAAACCAGTCAGACAATTAGACAGCAACACCCAATGCTACCGCTTACATGTGGAAACTAAAAAGACACAATGAACCTCTTTGCAGAACAGACAATGACTCACAGACTTTGGAAAACCTTGCTTTTTCAAATAAGACAATCTGAGGGTGGGGGGATGCACTGTGGGTTTGGGATACAAAATCTGTAAAATTGACTTGTGATGATTTATGTACACCTATAACTGAAATAAAATCCATTAAGAAAAAACAAAAAACAAAAAAACCCAAAATGTCCTCCTTAGAGATTTAATAATTACAAGGAGTAAAATAGTCAGAAAGGCAAATACCATATTATGTCACTATATGTGGCATCTAAAATATGGCACAAATGAACCTATCTACAAAAGAGAAATAGACTCACCGACACAGAGAACAAACTTGTGGTTGCCAAGGGGGAGGGAGGAGGGAGTGGGATGGACTGGGAGTTTGGGGTTAGTAGATGCAAATTATTACATTGTATTCATTTATTTATTTATGTATTTATTTATTTTACTTTTTTAGGGCCACATCCACTGCATATGGAGGTTCCCAGGCTAGGGGTCGACTCAGTGGTACAGCTGCTTGCCTGTACCACAGCAATGGGGGATCTGAGCTGCGTCTGCGACCTGCACCACAGCTCATAGGAATGCTGGATCCTTCACCCACTGAGTGAGGTCAGAGAGCGAATGTGCAACCTCATGGTTACTAGTCGGATTCATTTCCACAGTGCCACAGTGGGAACTCCAAACTATTACACTTGGAACGGATAAGCAATGAGGTCCTATGTATAACACACACAACTTTATCTGATCTCTTGGGATAGACCATGATGGACGATAGTATAAGAAAGAGAATGCATGTGTATATATGACCAGTCACTCTGCTGTACAGCGGTAATAAGCACAATATTGTGAATCAAATATACTTTAATAAAAAAGACTAAGATAGTAATTTTAATATAAACCCAGCAGACACCACTCTAGACAGGTGAGCAAGGTTGACATCACCAGTATACGAATCAACCTCACAGTTGAGTCCTGGGAGGATGCCCTGAGAAGGGCACACATCACTTTTGTGATATTTTCCCTAAAAATCCATAACCTCAATTTGAACATGAGAAAACCTCAGACAAACCGAAATAAGTGGACATTCTACAAAGGAGCTGGCTGATATTCTTCTACCATATCAAAATCATGAAAAAGATGGAAGGACAGAGGAACTGTCACAGATTGGAGGGCACAAAGGAAACATGACAATCTAAAGTGATGTGGGATCCTTCCTAGATTGGGCCCCAGGACAGAAAAAGGACATTAATAGGCAAACTGATGAAATCCAAATGACCTCTGTTAATAGTAATAAATAGTTAAGAGTCATAAAGAGTTAATAATAATGAACCAAAGTGAATTTCTTAGTTCTGATACAGGGTCTATTGTTATGTAAGATGTTGACAAAAGGGAAGGACATACAGGAACTCTGTACTATTTTTGCAACTTCTGTAAGTCTAAAATTATCTCGAAAGGGAAAAAAATTAAAATAGAGAGAGAGAGAGAATGAGGGCTAAACTGGAGTACGCCCATTCCTCCTACTGATTACAAATAAAAACTCTGGACAGGAGTTCTCCTGTGGTGCAGCAGGTAAGGACCCAGCGTCATCACTGCAGTAGCTGGGGTCTTTGCTGTGGCAAGGCTTCCACCCCTGGCCTGGGAATTCCCACATGCGCATGTGGTGGCAAAAATAAAAACAACCAAAAAAAAGCAAAACTCTGGACAAATACAAAAAGCAACCAGTTAAGAAAACTGAAAAGTACATAACAGCAGATTGGAGGGAAAAGTCAAAATTTGAAGAACAGCTCACACAGCACTGGTGACCTGCCTGGTCAGTTTTCTTCTGTATCTTCTTGCTTGGACCCAAGGTACTCTGAGTGAGGGAACTGCACGGCTGACACAGGCAGCAAAAACTCCCGGAGAGACGCCTGACATTCTGGTCAGAGAGTGGGGAAAATGGACCCCCAGGCACTGGAGAGTGTGAGAAAATTCCTTGTTAATATGTTTATTTAATCTTTGCTCCTACCTGGCCCTGTCACAGGGTAGCCCCAGTCTGCTCTGCGGTTCCCAAAGCTATCGAGAGAAAAGGCTTGAGAAAACCCACCCTCTGGAGAAAAGAACTTGGAAAAAGGACCCATGAATGTAAATTGTGTGGAGATGAATCCTCGTTGTTTTCTTTTCTCTTGTTGCTTTGACCTGAGGGGTAAGCCCAGTGGTGAGGAATTGTGCCACAGTACTGTTGCTTAGAACTCTCAGAGAGGTGTTCCCATCCTGGCGCAGCAGAACCGAATCTAACTAGGAAGCATGAGGTTGCGGGTTTGATCCCTGGCCTCACTCAGTGGGTTAAGGATCCGGCGTTGCCCGCCCCGATGACTTGGCTCGGATCTGGCGTGGCTGTGGTGCAGCTATGGCTGACAGCTCTAGCTCCGATTAGACCCTTAACCTGTGAACCACTTTTTGCTGCAGGTGCGCCACCCGTCCCCCGCAAAAAAAATAAAGAACTCTGAGAGAACCTCACATTTCTGACCAGAAGAAAGAGCAGAAAATGCCCCCCACCCCCCACCAAGTCAGAGAAGGTAGATAAAATACTGGAGAAGAGAGAATGGATAAAGGAAACCCTCTAATTCTGTGTATGAACCAACAAAAGTCCTGGACTTAACCCCAAGCTGATCCTGTGTGGAAGACACCTCAAGAAGGGTGAGCCAGGCTTGGAGTGCTGACCACCATGTAAACCCCTGCCCAAGTCCCAGACTAACCCCTGTGCCAGGTAGACTTAAACAGCATAGCAAAGCTGTGAGGCTAAAATGGATTAGAATCGCTGCCTACAGAAGGTGACAGAGAACATGCTGCATGAACCTAACCAGGTTTGCCTGATACTAAAAAATAAATAAATAAATAAATAAACACGCCAGAGGCTTTTAACAGTGTCCGGAGTCTCAGAAGATAATACCGAAAATGTCCAGGATACGATACAAAGTTACTCGGGGAGGAACATCCAAACCAGTTTCCAAAGCAAAAGACAGTCAATAGATGCCAACCAAGAAAAGACCCAGATGTCGAAATTGTTAAAGACTTCAAAGCAGCTGTTATAACAGTAAATCATGACGGGAAGATGGATGCTTTAGAATGACTGGGGAAATACGTTCTCAGTAGAGAAATAGGAACTATAAAAGAGAACAACAACAACAACCAAAAAAAAACAACCAAACAAACATGCAGTGTTGGTCAAAAGATACAAAACCTCGTAATACAAGACAAACAAGTTCTGGAGAATTGCACAACACAGGGCCTGTATTTAATATTTTATTGTATTGTATGTATACTTAAAAACTTGCCAGGGTAGATCTTATGTCAACTGATTTTCTCACAAAAGGAAATCAGTATTTTTTTTTTTTTGGTCGCGCCTGCAGCATGTGGAATTTCCAGGGCCAGGGACTGAACTCAAGCCACTGGAGGGACAACACCAGACCCATAACTCTCTGCACTGCAAGGGAACTCTGGGAAATCTATGTTTTTTTAAAAGGGGGGCCAGAAGGAAACTTTTGGAAGTGATGATAAATTTATGGCCTCAATTAAAGTTTCAGAGTGTATAGTTATCTTCAAACTCATCAAACTGTATACATTAAATATCTGTAGCTTTATGTATGTCAATTACACCTTAATAAAATGATTTTTAAAAGAATCACTGAATTATACTAAGAGAAAAAAAAAACCGATACCAAATGAAAATTTTATAACTTAAGAAATACAATATCTCAGATCTTAAAAAGTCACAGGATGGTCTCAGTAGCAAAAGGGAGGTGACAAAGGAAAGACTCAATAAATCTGAAGTTGATCGATAGAAGTGATTCAATCTAAAGAGAGAGAGAAAAAATATTTTTAAAACTGAAAAAAGACTTAGGGACATGTGGGTAAATATAAAAAGATTTAACATGCATGCCATTGGAGTCCCTTAAAGATAGAGAAAGGAATTTTTTTTTTAGTAATGACTGAAATTTTCCTAAATCAGGTAAAAAATTTAAGATTCAAGAAAAATTATGGATTCAAGAAAACCAGTGAACTCCAAAGAGGATAAACTTAAAGATAACCATGTTTGACATCTCACAATCAAACAGCCAAAGACCACCAATAAGGAAAAAAAATCTTGAAAGTAGTCAGAAAAAAACAAAACAAAAACACTTTACATTTAGGGGAAATATTCATTTGAATGACAGCAGATTTCTCATCAGAAATCATGGAGGCCAGAACAGAGGGGAACAGCATCTTTACTTTTATTTTATTTTATTTTTTTTCTTTAGGGCCACACCCACGGCATATGCCGGTTCCCAGGCTAGGGGTCAAATTGGAGCTTCAGATGCCGGCCTACACCACAGCCACAGCAATGCAGGATCCGAGCCACATTTGCGACCTACACCACAGCTCATGGCAACGCCAGATGGTTAACCCACTGAGCAAGGCCAGGGATTGAACCCGCAACCTCATGGTTTCTAGTCGGATTCGTTAACGGCTGCACCATGATGGGAACTCCCTATTTTTTACTTTTTTGCTTTTTGATTTTTAGGGCCGCACCTGCAGCATATGAAAGTTTCCAGACTAGGGGTCAAATCGGAGCTGTAGTCTTTGGCCTATGCCACAGCCACAGCAATGTTGGATCCAAGCCGCATCTGCTACACCACAGCTCAGGGCAATGCCAGATCACCCACCCACTGAACGAAGCCAGGGATTGAACCAGCATCCTCATGGATACTAGTGGATTCATTTCCACTGTGCTACAACGGGAACTCCCCTGGGGTTTCTTTTACAAGGATCCCAATCCCATTCATTTGGGCTTCACCCTCATGACCTTATCACCTCCCAGAGTCACCACCTCCACATACCATCACATTGAGGATTAGGTTCAGCATATGAATTTGGGGGGGGACACAGATCTTCAGTCCATTGCACAGTTGATCCTACTTTATCCCAGCCTGGAAGTGGAGGGACCTGAGCGAACACGCTTGGTGTGTAAAGCATTCAGGGCAAGTGAGCCTGTGGGTTTCTATGTGTGCAATTTTGGAATGGTTAGAAAGGTACTTTTTACAGGAGTCAAGGAAAGGCTCTCTGAGAAGGTGATATTGAGCTGAAATTGGGGGGGACAATGGTGGGGTTTCAGTGGCCAACACTCTTTCTCTCTCTCTTTTATTTTTAGTTGTGCTTGCAGCATGAAGAACTTCCTGGGCCAGGGATCAAACCTGTGCCACAGCAGTGACCCAAGCCACAGCATTGACAACTCTAGATCCTTAACCGCCAGGCCACCAGGGAACTCCTAACTTCCTCTTTCTTGCCCAAGTTCTGAAGCAACTGAGTCAAATGAGGAGTCTGGTATATTGAATCCAAGTAACATTTGGTTACCATTCCAGATACTATTGCTGCACAACAAACCACCTGAAAACCTAGCATGTAAAACAGCTGTCCGATGTTAATGGATTCTATGGGTCAGGAATTTAGAAAGGGCACTGCAGAGATGTCCCATTATGTCTGGATTCTTTGCCGGGAAGACTTGATGGCTGACAGGGCCTTGATGGCTAGGGTCTGGGATCACTGGGACAGGTACATGGTTAGAAGTTGAGGCTGGCATCTCAGCTGGGTTGAAGCCAGACCACCTACATATGACCTCTCCATATGTTCTCCCCTTGGGCTAGTTTGGTTTCCTCACAGCACAGTGGCTGGGCTCTAAGAGAATATCCCAAGAGAGTCCATGGCATTTTTTGATTTATTTATTTTATTTTTTTATTTTTGGCCATGTGCACAGCATGTGGAATTTCCAGGGCCAAGGATGGAACTGGAGCTACAGCAGCCACTCAAGCCACTGCAGTGACAACACCAGATTCTCTCTCTCTCTCTCTTTTTTCCTTTCCTTTTTTTTTCTTTCTTTTTTTGGGGAGTGGTTTTAGGGACAACAACAGATCCTTAATCTCCTTGCCACAAGAGAATTCTGGCATTTTCTGATTTTGCTTTGGAGGTCACACAGCATCACTTTTACCATGTCCTATGGGTTTTTTTGTTTTGTTTTGTTTTTCATTTTTGGCCATGCCTGTGAAATGCAGAAGTTCCCAGGGCCAGGGATGGAACCCACACCACAGCTGTGTCCCGTGCCACAGCAGTGATAATGCTGGACCCCTAACCTGCTCAGCCACCAGGGAACTCCACCATGTCCTATGTTTAAGGCTGTCACAAAAGTGCACTCCGGTTGAAGGAATGGGGACATAGTTGCCACCCTTTGATGGCAGGCATGTCAAGATCACACTGTGAGAAGAACATGTGGAATTGAAGATATCGTTAAGCTTGTTTGTAGATTATAGTTTAAGTCTGCAAGTGAGAAGTGAGTTGTATTGCCCCAGTAAAGCCTTCTCACTTGGAAACATGCAAATGGGAATAAATGAGTCTTGGAAGTTCCCTTGTGGCCAGCAGGTTAAGGACCTGATGTTGCTGCAGCTGTGGTGCAGGCCACAACTGCAGCGTGAATTCGATCCCTGGCCTGCAATACGTCACTGTAGTGGGCGCCTCTCATAGAATCCCCCCTTGAGCACTGCATTCACCCTCCTGGTCCCCAGCAGAGTCTGGATGTGACTGATACTATAGAAATGTGGAAACCGAGGCTACTGAGGAATCCAGGAATAGGGGCTGAAACCAGCAGAGGATAGAGCGGAATCCTAGATATGGACCTTCCAGCGGCTCATCTTCACCGCCCCTGATATTAACCCTGAGGTCCTTTACATGTCGTTGGAATACCTTTGCCCAGGTCTCGGGTGGTGGTGATGAAGTCCGGGCCTCAGGCCCTGGGGGTCCGATGCAGCAAGTTCTGAAGAACTCCCACCGCGAGGCCCCTTCTCCCGGCTAGGCTTGAGGAGAGTTCGGATACCCGTCTGGCCGCTCCGTGCCCTTCCTGTGGTCGGGACGTGCGAGCCACACGGACATGCCCCGCTAGGGGACCGCCTTCGCCTCGCCTCCTCTGCCTCGGCAGCCGCCAGCAACTTGAGCCAGCAACTTGAGGGTTCCGGCTGGCACCCTCACTGACCACTCGGTGAGGGCAGGACCTGAGCTGGCCGGAGGGGCGGGCCTGCGCGGCAGCTGCGGCGAGGCTGGACCTGGCGCTGGCCCGAGAGGAACCGCAGGACTTCGGTGGATGTGGGGGGGGCAGGGCTTGGGTGACAGGGTGGGGGCTCGGCTGGAGCACGCAGGGGCAAGCAGGACGACAGTGAGGTCAGAGCTAGGGAGGGGAGGGCACCCTAGATGGCCGAAAGGGAGAGGCTGGAGCCAGGGCGAGGGTTTAGCGTGTCTTGTGAAGGCAGCGCGGGGAACTAAGGACAGGCAAGCGGCCGGCCGCCTGCAGAGCGTTTGAGGAGGAGCCTCAGGGTAGGGGCGGGGCCGGAATGCGGGCTGGGCGTGGCCAGCGGTAACCAACCGGACTAGGGTAGCGCTGGAGATGGCGGAACGCTAGGCTACTGGGTAGAGCCTAGTGGGAAGGGGCGCAAAGACTGTCCGCAGGGCCGGGAAAGGATGACTGGCAGCTCGAGGGCTGGAAAGGAAGGAGGAGACACAGGACGTAGGTGATGTAGTAAGAGGCAGGTGGCGAGACCCGGAATAAGGGCCTCTTGTGGGTGGGACTCGGGGGCCAGGAGTGGCAGCCGGAGGGGTCGACTGCAGACACTGCCCCTGCAACTCTGCCGGGATTCCTCTTCCGGCTGAACACCGCGGGTTTCGCCCACTTCGTGCCCCTGATGTTGTGGTGCAGATATATCAGACCTGTGGAAAGGTTTCCACCTTCCAGGCCACCGATCCCGTGCTGTCTCAGTGAAATCTAGTTGAGGGCGTCCACTGGCTGACTGCGCTACGGGGTCGTTCCTAGGACCGGGAAACCCGTCATTAGCGACCGTCCCCGTGGCAGTTCTGGTTTGGCATCGGTTTTGAAGCAGCCCATATGTCCACAGTTGCAGAAATACTTTCTAGACTGGCCCTTGCTGGATCTGCGGGTCTTTGAGCTACGGTCCCCCTAGCCTGCGTTGCCGCACGGGCACCTTCGTGCTGGCGCTGCAGGCCTCAGTGTTCGGAATCACAGGTGCGGGTTTGCCAGCATTCCAGCTGTTGAACAGGATAGGCCTAGCTCCTCGGTCCTGACCACGCCCCCTCTGTTTACCGTCCCCTCCCTCTGTCTGACTAGCCTTAAGAGCAGGTTTCCCTGCTCTTCCCTGGCAGTCTCGTCCCGAAGGATAAGCCCCGCCTATTTCTACCTCCCCCCACCCCACTCCTCTGTTCCAGACTCCGACTACCCTCCATCTCTGGTTCCGCCCCTGCACTCATTGGCCCCGCCCCTCCTGTGCCAGGCCTTCATCCCAAGTTCAAATGGCTCCAGGGGCTTCCCAGAGCTGGGGGATAGAGGTCCGCGAGGCTTTGTCCAGCACTGCTTCCTGCTTTTGGCTTCGGGTCCTCCATGAGGCCTGGGTCTTCCTCAGTTATCTCCTCTGGTCTGAGGGGACGGAAGTGAGTCCTGCATGAAACCTGAATGGTGTGGGGTGGGGAAAGGGTCTTACCGGCAGGATGCTGAGATCGTGTCTCTGGTCTTTGTGTCTGGGCAGAATTTCGGGGGCTCCCTGGATCAGATCAAGTGAGTGAGAGCTGACCCTTTCTGTCTGGGTTTCCACTGGAAGGTCGGAGCCACAAGGCCTGTGAAAGGAACAATCCCTCTCACCTCCCGCTCCTGCTGTTTTTACAATCTCAGCCTGCATTCACATTGCCTGAGTGGTGTGCGATGCCCCATCCCGAACCCCTCTCGTGCCCACCAATGTACTTGAAGACTCCAGCTCCTCGGCCTTGAGACCCCTGAACGACCTGCCTTAAGGAAAGTCTGACTATTCCCAAGTTTCAGACCTTGAGAGGCTGGACCTCGCCACCCAGGCAATGATGCTGCCCTTTATTAACCTTGAGCCTCCAGAAGCCTGCCATCACCCCAGTTCCGGGGGTCAGCTTCCTCAGCAGATGTTCCTTGTCACAGCATCACCCCACATCTGGGGCCTGGAGTTCCCACAGAGGCGGGGATGGGGGGGGGCAGGGCAGAACAGATGGTCCATTTCTCCAGATGTCTTCCCATGGGAGGTCCTGTGAGGGTGGGGAAACCGAGGCTCAGAAATAGCACTGCTAGAAGTTCCCGTCATGGCTCAGTAGGTTACGAACCTGACTAGTATCCGTGAGGACTCAGGTTCCATCCCTGGCCTTGGTCAGTTGGTTAAGGATCTGGCGTTGCCGTGAGCTGTTGCATAGGTTGCAGATGCGGCTCAGATCTAGCACTGCTGTGGCTGTGCCGTAGACCAGCAGCTGCAGCTCCGATTTGACCCCTAGCCTGGGAACTTCCATATGCCGCAGGTGCAGCTCTAAAAAAGGAAAAAAAAAACCCCACAAACAAACAAAAAACAAAATAAAGAAATAGCAATGCTTGGTCACTAGGGTGGCAGCAGTAGAGCCTGTACATCAGCCATTCACTCCAGTGCAGTCAGTGCCCACCGGCCCCTGGAAAGCTCTGACAAAGGGTGTGCCCTCCCCAGGTTGCCTGAAGGAGGGTCCTTTGTCCATAGGGCTACTCTTCAGAACACCCTGGTCAGCATCCAAGAAGGACGGTGGAATTCTCCCAATCTGGAATTCCCTTGTTGGTGGGGATGGGAGGGGGAGCTCCCAGGAGTAAGCATGGCCAGTTCTCTTGGACATCCAGGAGATTCCCACAGTGCCTTTCTGGGAGGTGACATGCACCCTGCCCACTCTAGGGTCTCTAGCATCTCTTCCTGAGGCTCTGCCTTTCTAGGTTTATCTCTTCCTCCCCTTCCCTACCCGGAACTAAGCCCTTTCCTCCAGACACTGGCTAGAGTGGATCTCTATGGGCCCACTGGGCTACAGGAACCCTGATAGATGGGTGGGTGCTCAGCACACCTCATGGAACCAGAGCTTGGAGACCTAGAAAAGCTCTGGCCCCTGACCACAGAAAGGCCTACAGCCTTCACTCATCAGTCCACCATCTGTATTCTAACAATTCCAGGCCACATTTACTGAACTCATGCTCTGCTCTTTTAACCACATCACTCCCCTACTTACCTTTGGTGGCCCCCCATCTTTAAAATAAAATCCGGAGTTCCTGTCGTGGCTCAGCAGAAACAAATCTGACTAGCATCCATGAGGACACAGGTTCGATCTCTGGCCTTGTTCAGTGGGTCAAGGATCCAGCGTTGCTGTGAGCTGTGATGTAGGTCACAGATGTGGCTCAGATCTGGTGTTGCTGTGGCTGTGGCTGTGGCGTAGGCTGGCAGCTGCAGCTCCAATTCAACCCGTAGCCTGGAAACCTCCATATGCCGTGAGTCCAGCCCTAAAAAGACAAAAATAAAATAAAGTAAAATAAAATAAAATCCAAGATCTACGCTATGGTCTGCGAGGCCCCTCTTGGTGCTCCTGCCCCTCTTCAGCTTTCTCCTTTGCCCATTAGACTCTGGCCAGGATGGTCTCTCTCTGTTCTTTGAACACATCTGTGTTTTTCTGCCTCTCGGTGTTTGCACAGGACTTTCTCTGCTTAGAACTGGATTGTAAGCCCTATAAGGGCAGGGACTGTGTTTGGTTTTGTTCGTCTCTAAATTCCCAAGCATTTAACCTGTTAAACAATAGACAGGAGCTCCCACTGTGGTGCAACAGGATCAAGATGTCTCTGCAGCAGTAGGGACGCGGGTTTGATTGCCAGCCAGGTGCAACTGGTTAAGGATCTGGCGTTGCCACAGCTATGGGGCAGTCGCAACTCCTGGACAGACACAGGGTGGCCAAAAGAGAAAAATAATGAAAAACAATTATTGTTGTGTTGCTGTGGTTGTGGTGCAGGCCGGCAGCTGTAGCTCTGATTCGACCCCTGGGCTGAGAACCTCCATATGCCATGGGTGCGGCCCTAAAAAAAGTCAAAAAAAAGGAATGACCACAGCCATGTAAAGTAGGAATTATCAATAGCTCCCTTTTATGGAAAACAGAAACTCAGGGAGGTTTGGCCGTTCGTTGAAGATCACAGGGCTAAGATTTGAACCCTAGAGGGAGGTATTTTTCAGCCCTCTTTAGGTATGGGGGGCAGAGCGCCAGGAGGTACACCACAGGCCAGCTCGCAGGTTCTTGATGCTGGTAGGCTTCCTGAAGCAGGAGGCACTGGTCCTGGGCTGGAAAGTTGGCAGGACTTGGGTCCTCAAAGGCCCTAAGAGAGCATTCCAAGTGGAAAAAACAGCGGTGAGCAAAGGAATGGGGGCAGGAAGATCCAGTTTCTGGGAATACTGGACTCAGAGGGCTGGGCCAGCCCAGGACACACAGCCAGCTGGTCCCAAGGGTGCCATGGGCTGGGGGGGGTGGCGTCTCCCAAGGCTGGACCCCTGTGGGCAGGGAAATTGAGGCAGAGAGTCACTGTGCAGTCCTTCTCCCCAGGCTGTGGCTGGGAGCCCCCAGGGACGCAGGCTGGGCGCTCCCGGGCCCCTCAGAGGCAGGACATTCCCACGCGGGGGCGGCCCCTGGAAAGGCTGCGGGGCGGGCCCGGGGGCGGGCGCCAGCGTCCTGGTCCTCCTGCAGCCGGTTCTCTGTTACTTGCTTGGCAGACCTGGGTTGAGCTCTGGCTCCGGCTGAGCTGCGAGGTGAGTGGGTGGGTGGGAGAGACCTGGCTGCCCAAGCCCAGGCGGGTGGGGCATGCGGCTGGGACTCTGGGTGTGTGGGGTCCCTAGAGAGGAGAGGGTCAGGGTGGGGGTTTGGGGGTGGTGGTGGATGTGTGTGGCTACTGGCAGCTCGGAGTTGAGGACTCCTGGGGGAATTTTCCTCTCTGCAAGTGGGGCGCCATCTCTCTCCTCAAATGTGGATCACGTCTTCCTGCTCCCCATACGTGGGGCTCGCTCATCCCGCTTGCCGCTGACGGGGAACCCTTCCTTTCCAGAGGTGGGGCCCCTTTCCCCTTTCCACATATACCCCTCTTTGTCCTGAATTATTAGGTGCCCCTCTCTCTCCCTAGATGGGGGCCCTTTCTCGTTCCAGAAATGGGACGCCCCCCCTTCTTCCTCCCTCTCACCCAGGTTGGTCCTTGTCTTCCTCTAAATCCCCGCCTCACTCCCCTGAGATGTCAGACCCTGAGATTTCCCCGGAGGTGGTGGGTTGGGTGCACCTGCCTCCCTCCTCCAGTAGGTTCAGCAGAGCAGGCTCTCCAGGCACGTAGGCACCCAATTATGGGGGAAGGGGTGGGGGGCAAACCTTCTGCAGGAGACCTTGGCAGATGGCCCCGTAGAGAAGATGGCCTAGCCTAGGACCCGCTCCCTCCCTTCCTGGACAGGGGGTGGGGAAGTGAGAGGTGGTGTGGGGAGCAAACACCTAGCCATTGGTTGGAACCAGAACCCAGGCCCCCAGCCCCAACTGTTCAGACCCTGCCTTAAGGGTTAGGACTCCTGGAGTTCCTGCTGTGGCACAGCGGTAACGAATCTGACTAGTACCCATGAGGATGCAGGTTCAATCCCTGGCCTTGCACAGCGGGTTAAGGATCCGGCATCGCCGTGAGCTGCGGTGTAAGTCACAGACACGGCTCAGATCTAGCGTTGCTGTGGCTGTGGTGTAGGCTGGCAGCAGTAGCTCTGATTCGACCTCTAGCCTAGGAACTTCCATATGCCTTGGGTGCGGTCCTAGAAAAGCAAAAAAATAACAAAAAGAGTTAAGCCTCCTCTACTTCTAAAATGGTAAATTAAGGTCCCAGGAGGGGGGCTTCAAATGTCCCTATCAGTCCCCATAATTATATCGTACAAAATTAGAAGGGGCAGAGGTAGGAGGTGACCCTGAAATCCTGGGACACCACCACCACCACCAGGTGTTTCTCTGTCTGGGTCCTGAGGGGATGGGCAGGGGGCATTTTGGGGCAGGACTTATCCATGCACATCCCCCAGATGTCCTTCAGAGCTGCCTGGAGTTTGGTGCTGAGGAAGGGGGAAGTTGGAATGCGAGGGATCCACAGCCCAGGAGCCACTGGTAAGCCCTGGACACCCCGCCTTTGCCTAACTCCAAGGCTAGGGGCAGCGGTCCTCCTGGCAGGCTGCCCTGGTCCCTTCCATGCTGCCCTGGGCCTGCCTCAAACCATTTCTTGAGATCCTACTCTTTGGTCCGGGACCACGTTCCTCTGGAAAATGGAGCTTGCAGGGCACCCAAACAGCAGCCCCCTCCCCCCAAGCTTCCTCAGGGCCTGACCCCCGAACCCAAGCCCCTACGGCCTTTGTGTCCTGAGGTGGACGGTACTGACAGAACCTTGGACCGCCTCTCCAGATCCCTGTGTTGCTGCTAGTTAGAAGAAAGAGGCCTAAAGCAGGAGAGACTTCAGCCAGATAGCAGAAGGGCCTTCCTGATCCTCTGAAGAATAATAACAGATAGTATTTATTGAGCCCTTGCTATGCACTCTGAGCTGTGATAAATGTTTTACACAGATTAACACATTTGGACTTCACAGCAGCCACATGAGGGAGATGCTGTGCTGTTTTCTCCATTTCTCAGATGAACAGACAGGCCCAAGGACCTAGATATTAAAAGAGCCAGGGAGTTCCCGACTAGCACCCATGAGGACTCGGGTTTGACCCCTGGCCTTGCTCAGTGGGTTAAGGATCCAGTGTTGCCGTGAGCCACAGTATAGGTTGCAGACATGGCTCAGTTCCCGCATTGCTGTGGCTGTGCCGAAGGCACAGATTAGACCCTTAGCCTAGGAACCTCCATATGCCGCTGGTGCGGACTTAAAAATACAAAAATAAAATAAATGAAATAAAATAGCCCGGGCTCCTTGCCCAAAGCAGTTCCCATGCCATCTGGGCAAGGTGGTACCAAGGCCCTTCTTGAGGGCATCTCTGGTGACAATAAACAGAAGAAGCTTTGCTGAGACCCTCCTAGCGCCAATCCTTGTTCTGGACACTCACACTGCGCCCTTGAGGGAAAGCGTCCGGGAATGGAAGCCAGAAATAAAACCAGCCTCTGGCTATCAGTGTAGCTGATGGAGCGTCTGCTGTGCACCAGGCACTGCGCTAAGCCTTTTGAGTGCGTTATCTTAAAGCTTCTACAACAGTGTGAAGTAGGATCTCTGACTGTCCTCACTTTCCAAATGAGGACATGAGGTAAAGGGTGCTTGTTGGAGGGGAGCTGGGGTTCAAGCCCATTTGATTGCAAAGTCGTGCCCTGACTGCTCATTAACCTCACACGGAGAGCGCTTTATGTTTGCAGAGCAGTTGCCCATCTGTCACCTCAGGTACATCTCATTAGCCTTTCCCCACCCATTGCCTTTGCCTGAGGAGCCCTCCTCCCCTCAGATCTTCCCAGAGGACACAGGATCTGAAGCCAGAGGGGCTGAACTGCAGCCCTGGCCCTGCTCCCTCTTACTCTGTGAATTTCAGCGAGTCCCCTAGCTACTCGGTTCCTTCTTCTGTAAGATGAAGAGAACAATGTCAGTGTGTCTCGTGATGCCAAGCCAATGAGGCCAATCTCTTGAAGGTCTTAGCATGGCTCCTGGCACACAGTAAGTGCTCGATAAATGTCACCCTCTTGTAATAGCATGGCTAGTGCTGGGAGGTCCCAGGGGCCCCCCGAACCCAGCTCCTCCCTTGTGCTCGCAGCCCACAGCAAGGAGAAGATGCTCCCGTACAGCAGCTACCACGCGCAGCGCTCCTACCCGATGCCAGACGAGCCTTTCTGCACGGAGCTCAGCGCTGAGCAGCGGGCCCTGAAGGAGAAGGAGAAGGGCAGCTGGACGCAGCTGAGCCCCGCCGAGAAGGTGGCCTGTAGGTCTCAGGGTGCGGCTGGGCATGACTTGGCAGAGAAGGGCTGACCGGTCAGGGAGCAGCGGGCAGGGAGAGCCCCAACCCCTCCCGCCAAGACAGCCAGAAGCCCCCAGACGCTTGAATGCCTACCTGAGGGGTGACATTAATGCCTTTGGTCATTCTTTTTTTCTTTTTTCTATTGGCCATACCCGAGGCATATGGAAGTTCCCAGGCCAAGGGTCGAATCTGAGCGGCGGATGCCACCTACACCACAGCTAGAGCAATGCAGGATATTTAACCCACGGCGTCACAGTGGGAACTCCTGTTTATTCATTTTTAAAATTCATTCAACTATGTGTGCACACAGCCTGATGCTAGGCGATGCTGGGAAGAGGAATGAATCACCCAGAGGCTTTTTGCCCAGGGTGTTCCCAGGGAGGGAACCAGTGCAAACCCAGCTAGCTGTAATATAGAACATGTGGCCGGGGCGAGGTGTGTTCGAGAGAGAGAAAGAGAAAGAGAGAGAGAGAGAGAGAGAGATGGAATCCTGGTGTGCCTTCCAGAGGAGAGGGTTATTCAGGCTGGCCTTGAATGGTGAGGAGGAGGGGCTGCCAGGCAGTGGGAAAGGGCATGGGAGCCAGAGAGCATGGAGGGTCCTGGCCATCACTGGGTGACGTGGGGGGATGGAGCAGAAAGAGGCAGGTGAGGTGGGTGGGAGAGCAGGGGCCTGACCCTGGGAAGCAGGAGGGAGGTGTGACCCCAAGTGCTGCCCACCAGAAGTGCCCCGCAGAACCTTACCATAAGCAACTGGCCATGCTTTGCACACAGCAGATGCTCAATAAGAATTTGTTGAATGGACAGCATCTGCTGCAGGGACAGGGAGGCAGGAGATCCCTGAGGCCAAGAGTGGGCCCAGGGTCCTCAGGATGGATGCACCTGAGCCCCCCCGCCCCCTCTCCGCCCCAGTGTACCGGCTCCAGTACCATGAGACCTTCGCGGAGATGAACCGTCGCTCCAACGAATGGAAGACAGTCATGGGCTGTGTCTTCCTCTTCTTTGGATTCACCGGTCTGATGATTTGGTGGCAGCGGGTCTACGGTGAGTGGCAGGACCTCACCTGGCTGCAGCCCTCGGCCAGGCCCTGGTGGCCCCAGCCACCAGCCAAGCTTTGATAAGGGAACTATGTTGGCCCTCATTTGAAGAGTGGTGAAAAGTCCCCCAAAGAGGTGTAGGGCAAAGGGCAGAGCGCGGTTGTCTGGGTTGCAGTGTAGCGTCTCTCCGGGCTTCAGCACTCTCATTTGTAAAACGGGAACTCAGTGGTTCCTAGAGGGCAGCTTTGAGTGGAGGAGAGTCTGCTGGGGGATGGACAGGATGGAGAGGGTGCAGAGCACCCTGACCTCGTACCTGGAGACCCTGGCTCAAGGGAGGGGGTGGGCCTGGCGGGGTCTGCCTGCCCCTGTCCCTACCCCGTGTTTTCCCTGCAGTCTTCCCTAAGAAGCCCATCACCCTGACGGATGAGTGGAAGGCCCAGCAGCTCCAGCGGATCCTGGACATGAAGGGCAACCCTGTGCAAGGCCTGGCCTCCCGGTGGGACTATGAGAGGAAGGAGTGGAAGAAGTAATCTGGGGTCCCAGCTGCTCCCCTTGCAGCCCCAACCTGGCCCGCGGCCTTTGGAGGCTCCTCCCTCCCGCTTAACTACAATAAAGCTGGTCTGCTCTCATCTGCCATTAGTCTTCACTGCAGTCTCTACCTGCCCTAAAGCCTGGCACACAGTAAGTGCTCAGTATACCTAAAATTGGGCAGGACAATAGGTGAGGGGCAATAAGCCACTTTCCAGAGGCTCAGGGCCCCACTTATCAAGGAGGGCTTCCTGGAGGAATAGGGGTTAGGGTTGAGTCTTAAAGGATAAGTGGGATTAGAAAAAACAAGAAAGAGAGGGAAGGCATTCTAGGTGGGGGAAACGGCTTGAGGAAAGTCAAGAACACTTCTTTACTCAGTCATTTAACATATATATGGTTTGTGCTTTTTTTTTTTTTTTTTTTTTTTTTTAGGGCTGCATGTGCGGCATATGGAAGTTCCTAGGCTAGGGGTCGAATCAGAGCTACAGCTGCCAGCCTTCACCACAGCCACAGCAATACCAGATCTGAGCCGCATCTGCGACCTACACCACAGCCCACAGCAACACTGGATCCTTAACCCACTAAGCAAGGCCAGGGATTGAACCAGCATCCTCATGGATGCTTGTCGATTCATTAACCGCTGAGCCACAATGGGAGCTCCTAAAACTTTTCTGTCTTGCTAGATTGCTCCTGTCGTAATCCTTTGACTGGAGAGTAGGCTTTGGTTGGGGCTATTTTTCCTTTGCTGTGCCCATTGGCTTTTGGGGGGTAACCTGCTCCCCATCTTGGCCCGAAGTCTGGGATCTCTGGGGCAGAGAGAAAGACCAGGAAACCCTCCACTGCGTTGTTCCTCAGGTCCTGAGCTTCCCATCCAGTCTGCCTTCTCTTTACCTATCTATCAGTTTTCTCATGCGTGTTGCTTACACACTGAACAGGGCTGTTTAACAGTTTAACTCAGCAGGAGAAATGGGGGAAAGCACATCTGCTTCCTCTTCCCAGAAGGGGGGGGGGTCATTTGTCCTGAGGAGTCCCCTTCCCCCTTTCTGTATTTTACGGTTGCATCCCAGGTGTCAGTTACTGTGTCCCTCTGTCCTCTGTGTTATCGGTCAATGGCGGCCACAGAGGCTTTGGCCAGAATCAGATTGGACTTTCTGGCAGGAGTATTTTGTGAATGCTCTTTTGCCAGGAGGCACTCAGTACCTCCCTGTCTTTTCGTGCCCTTTGCAGCCTTTGTTGGTCCTTGTGTAGATTCATTAGCTCATTAGGGCTACAGATGGCTTTCAAAAGATTAAAAGATGCCAACTTCAATTAGAGGTTTGGAAATGAAATTTTAAAGCACCGGATACTACTTTTTCATCAGCCAAAGTGACAGAGATCCAAGTGTTAACATGGGTGGTGGCAAGGGTGTGGGAAAGAGGCATTTTCATAGGATGCCAGTTTGGGGTGTCTTGAGCAAAACGACAAATGGACCAGCATTTTTTTTTTTTTTTATGGCCACACCTGTGGCTTCAGTTTGACCCCTATCCTGAAGTTCCTAGGTTAGGGGTCAAATTGAAACTGCAGCTGCCAGCCTACCCCATAGCCACTGCAAAACCGCATCTGAGCCACATTTGTGACGTATTCCATTTCTCTATATTTTTATGATGAGAGAAATTAAATACAACAATACAATATGAAGAATAAACTTTTTTGGAGAGGTTCTTTTTAAGGCAGCACGTGGAAGTTCCCAGGCTAGGGGTCAAATCAGAGCTGTAGCCGCTAGCCTATGCCACAGCCACAGCAATGAGGGATCTGAGCTGCGTCTGCGGCCTACACCATAGCTCACGGCAATGCTGGATCCTTAACCCACTGAGCAAGGCTAGGGATTGAACCTGCATCCTCATGGATACTAGTCAGATTCATTTCTGCTGACCCACGACAGTAACTCTTATAGAATATGAAGAATAAGCTTTGATTAAAATATCAAAATGCATTATTTAAAATTTATTTCTCAAGAAACTTGATCTTGCTCTTCCTATGAATGCAACTTTTTTACATGAGGTTTTATTTATTTTTTAATTTATTTTTCATTTTTGGCTGCCCTGTGGCACCCGGAACTCCTGGGCCAGGGATCAGATCTGAGCCTCAGTCGTGACCTAAGCTGCAGCTGTGGCAACACCGGATCCTCAACTCACCTCCAGGCCAGGGATCGAACCCAAGCCCCAGTGTTCCCAAGACACCACCAATCCCATTGTGCCACAGCAGGAGCTCTTACATGAGGTTTTTATGATCAAAATGATTTACACAGTTCCTGATCAAGGCTTAATAACAATGATCTTGTCAAATTCTTGGTAGTCAGCATGGACGAGACTTTGTAACCTCAAGTGGGTGATAAAAGAAAATGTTAAGCCATTCCAAAGCTTACAGTTGAAATTATTATTATTTAGAGCTGCTCTTGAGGCATCTGGAAAATCCCAGGCTAGAGGTCAAATCAGAGCTAGCATATGTCACAGCCGCAGCACCTCGGGATCTGAGCCACTTCTGTGACCTACACTTAACCCACTGAGCAAAGCCTGGGATGGAATCCTCACAAGCACTATGTCAGGTTCTTACCCTGCTAAGCCACAATGGGAACTACTGATCCAGCAATTCTACTTTTACAAATATCCTGTGCATACACATGCACGTGTGCAAAATGATGGATCTGTGAGGTTGTTTATTGCAGGCAGTGTTGTTTGGATTAGCAAAAGTGAAAAACTACCAATTGTTCCCCCCTCAAGCAGAGTTTTTCATCTAGTGCACGACAGTTTCATAAGTTGTGGCAGGTGTGTTGGTGCCCCTGCCATGTGCCTTCAGATCACCCTCGACGGTCATGTGCAGCTTTGGCCAACAGTTCTCCCTCAAGAAACAGGCAACTGTGTCTCCTTGACCATAGCTTTTGCTTGGCACAAGCATGTGGCAGGCAGGAAGTGCCAATATCTGATGAGAAATGACCTAAGAGCAGCCCTCAGCTGATGAGGGATGGGAGTTAGTGGATAAATACCTCAGTGTTCTTGCCCCGAGAATGTTCCATGGGTCTTCCAATGGATCCTCTAGGGAGAAGCCTCATTACCTGAGGTGGCAGGTTATTCATCACTGCACCCCCTGTGACTTCTCGTCCTTCCCTGACTCTCTGTCTGAACGGTCCTGGGACCAGCAATTTTTTGTGTGTGTGTGTTTGTATGTGTTTTAGGGCCACATCTGTGGCATATGGAGGTTCCCAGGCTAAGTGTCGTTTTGGAACTGTAGCCACTGGCCTACACAACAGCCACAGCAATGCCAGATCCGAGAGATGTCTGGGACCTATACTGCTGTTCACAGCAACACCAGATCCTTAACCCACAGAGCGAGGCCAGGGATATAGAACTTGCATCCTCATGGATACTAGTCAGGTTCGTTACCGCTGAGCCACAGTGGGAACTCCACATTGGTGCAATTTTTTTTTTTTTTTTGGTCTTTTTGCCTTATCTAGGGCCACACCCGCGGCATATGGAGGTTCCCAGGCTAGGGGTCTAACAGGAGCTGTAGCCGCCGGCCTTCGCCACAGCCACAGCAACGCAGGATTCGAGCCGCGTCTGCGACCTACACCACAACTCACGGCAACGCCGGATCCTTAACCCACTGAGCGAGGCCAGGGATCGAACCCGCAACCTCATGGTTCTTAGTCGGATTCATTAACCACTGAGCCACGACGGGAACTCCAACACATTGGTGCAATTTAACAAGGCACGTCAAGCCTTCTGATGTGGGCACTGGTCATTTCCCACTCGGCAACAAATTTACAAAACCACACTAGGCCACTGCATTATGTTATATACTTAAAAATTTTAATCTTAGAAGGCTGTTTTCTTACTTTATGTCTATATTCTCAGTAGCTTAGTGTTTTAAGATTGATTCTCTGAAACTTTAAGAATGACTTGCTAAGGAGTTCCCAACCCCCAGTCTGTGAACTTCCATGTGCCGTGGGTACGGCCCCAAAAAGACAAAAAAAAACCCAAAACCAAAAAAACGATTTGTTAAAACTCTGTAGTAAGACCACCTAAATTCACAGGAATTCACAAGGCTCTTTATCAAGTAATTATTTAAACTAATTATTCATATGTGAAGTTACTGAAATGGGATGGTTTAAATAATTTAGGAGGGAATTAATACTTTCTATACCTTGAATTCTAACATTAGTGGATGGATATTTATTAAAAATCAAAGAAGACATAAATTTGCAGGGATCACATGTTCATTTCTATTATTTTCTATATATAAAGAAAAAGTTCTTGTTATTTTTGCCTCATGACAAAGACTGTGGTGGTGGAGACAGAAAAATGGAGAGCTGGATATTATGTAATGAATCAGATCATAATATAAGTTTTTCTGAAAGACTCAGCTTGTGCACAAGCAATGCACACAATTGTCTTAAACTTTATAGAATTCTGAAGGATAGAAAAAAGTGAAAGTTAACTTTCAACCTTCGGCTTGCTAAAAGATTTTTTTTATCATAAATAGGTATTGAATTTTACAAACTACTATGTGATATCTATTGAAATACCATAAGGATTTTCTTTGGTAAAGTTTCAATACAGTGAATTATGTCAACAGATTTCCTGGAGTTCTTGCTGTGACTCAGCAGGTTCAGGACCCAAGACGCTGTCTCTGTGAGGATGCAGGTTCGATTCCTGGCCTCGCTTAGTGGGGATCTGGGTTTGCCACAAGCTGTGTTGTATTTCACAGATGTGGGTGAGATCCAGTGTTCCCATGGCTGTGGCATAAGCCTCAGCTGCAGCTCTGATTTGACCCCTAGCCTGGGAACTTCCATATACAAATGTGTCAAAAAAAAAAAAAAAGTCATGATGTATTATTCTTTTCTATTTTTTGCCTTTTTAGGGCCACACCCACAGTACATGGAGGTTCCCAAGCTAGGGGTCAAATTGGAGCTGAAGCTGCCTGTCTACACCACAGCCACAGCAACACCAGACTGGAGCTGCGTCTGCGACCTACACCACAGCTCATGGCAATGCGGATCCTTAACCCACTGAGCAAGGCCAGGGATCAAACCTGCATCCTTGTGGATACCAGTCGGGTTCCTTAACTGCTGAGCCATGATGGGAACGCCTATTACTCTTTTCATATATTTTAGATCCCATTTGTTATAGCTTAGGCTAGAATGCCCTTTCCTTTCCTCCTTTGCCTTCCTTCCTTTTTGCCTGCCTGCCTTTCCTCTCTTCCTCTGTGCTATGCAGCCTTGCTCAGTTTTCAAAACCATTGTATAATTTTCTCAAAAAAAAAAAAAAAGTTTGAGGAAATTCCCATGTGGTGCAGGTGGGCTAAGGATCTGGCGGTTGCTGCAGCTATGGTGCAAGTCACAACTGCGCTGTGGGTTTGATCCCTGGCCTCTAGAACTTCTACATTCCGCGATTTTGGCTAAAAAAAATAAAGGGTTTGAAAGCTTTAGGTCATTTTCTATGTTCTGGAACTTATTATTATTATTTTTTTGTCTTTTTGCCTTTATCTAGAGCCGCACCTGCGGCATATGGAGGTTCCCAGTCTAGCGGTCTAACAGGAGCTGTAGCTGCCGGCCTTCGCCACAGCCACAGCCACAGCAACGCGGGATCCAAGCCGCATCTGCAACTTACACCACAGCTCACGGCAATGCCGGATCCTTAACCCACTGAGCAAGGCCAGGGATCGAACCTGCAACCTCATGGTTCCTAGTCGGATTCGTTAACCACTGAGTCACGACGGGAACTCCTATGTTCTGGAACTTATGATTAATTAATTATTTACTTTTGACATCACCCATGGCACGTAGAAGTTCCCTGGGCCAAGGATCAAACCTGTGCCACAGCGGTGGCCTGAGCCACAGTAGTGACAATGTCGATCCTTAACCCACTGAGCCACCAGGGAACTCCTTATCTGAAAATACTCAAGGGAGTTTCCATTGTGACTCAGCAGGTTAAGAACCCAACTAGTATTCATGTGGATGCAAGTTCAATCCCTGACCTCACTCAATGGGCTAAGGATCCAGTGATGCTGCAAGCTGCAGACACAGCTTGGATCTGGTACTGCTGTGGCTGCAGTGCAGGCCAGCAGCTACAGTTCCAGTCTGACCCCTAGGCAGCGTTGGTGGTATAGTGGTGAGCACAGCTGTCTTCCAAATTGACCCCTAACCTGGGAACATCCATATGCTGCGGGTGCGGCCCTAAAAAAAAAAGACAGAAAAAAAAAAGAATGAACCTGCCATGAGTTAATTGTTGAAGTTCTATGATGAGTACACAGGGTTCCTGTATGACCAGGGAAAATTCTGTAAGATGCACTACTAAGGTGGAAAAAGCAAGGCACATTATGTATGTTACCATTTGTGTAAAAAAGAAGATCAGATTTTTTTGTCTTTTTAGGGTCGCACCTGTGGCATATGGAAGTTCCCAGGCTAGAGGTCAGACCGGAGCTACACCTACTGGCCTACACCGCAGCCACAGCAATGTGGATCAGAGCGGAGTCTGCAACGCCTGATCCTTAGCCAACTGAGTGAAGCCAGGGATTAAACTCCCATCCACATAGTTGGGTTCTTAACTTGCTGAACAACGATGGGAACTCCCAGAATATTATATTCATGTTTATATATTTATATTTATGTATTAGTCTGTATATAAAGAAGTTTCTGGAAGAATACTAAAAATCTGGGGAAGGGATTTGAGTGGCTAGGGTAAGGGACAGGGGTCAGGGATGCATCGTGGGCGTAAGGGTGGCAGGAGGCTGGAGGCTTTGGTCTTGAACTAAGAATGGTGACCCTGAACCTCAGGAGAGCCGTGGCAAGTTCTTTTTTGTTTTTGGTGGGGGGGGCATTTTAGGGCTGCACCCTCAGCATATGGAGGTTCCCAGGCTAGGCTTCTAATCAGAGCTACAGCTGTCGGCCTACACCACAGCAACGCTGGATCCGAGCCGCGTCTGCGACCTACACCACAGCCCATGGTAATGCTGGATCCTTAACTGAGCGAGGCCAGGGATCGAACCCGCAGCCTCATGGTTCTTAGATTAGTCTCCGCTGCGCCATGATGGGAACTCCCCTTGGCAAGTTCTGAATCTGGTACCCATGTGTTGGAAGTGTGGACGTCCTTCTGATGAACATGGCAAAGGATGGAAAGAGGACGCCATGGAAATCTGGCCGGGCTGGAGACAGAGGTTGTGGGCACTCTAGGAGGGCATCTGGGTTGGGAGTGGCTTTCAGGTGGCAATCCTCAGCCACCAGGGGGCAGTCAAGCTCGTTCCTGGAAGCCGGTGGGGCACAGTGCCTGAGGCAGGTCCTGCCCCCCAGGCCCACCCCCTTAGCTGGAGTGCCTCCTCTGCTCCTTTCCCAGACCCCTCCCCGACCTCTGGCCACAGCCACGTGCAACTCCATGAGGGGCACCTCCTTCTTCCTCCTAGGAGTGCGCTTGATGGCGGGGTCATGGCTGCCGGCCCCCTCAACTTCCAGTTCCCCCAATCTTTTGTCGGGTTATCTCATTCAATCTTGATGACAACTGCCTGAGATAGGCACTGTGTCCTACCCATTTCATAGATGGGAAAACTAGGGTATAAAGAAGCTAGGTAACTTGCCCAAAGACCAGGAATGCTGACCCAGGATACACACCTGGTCTGTCCACCCTCAGAACCAAACCATGGCTTCTCCACTCTACTCCCCTTCTAGAACCTTCTTCACATAGCAGCCAGAGGGCGCTTTGGGGGCCAAAAGGGTGTATCACTCCCTGACTGACAACCTTCCTCTGGCTCCTCCTGCCCTCAGGATCAAGTTTGGTCCCCCTCAGTCCACCTCTGGCAGCATATTGACCTGGGAGCCCACAGACACACCGACTTTTCTTAAACCCGAAGAAAACTCTTGCTCTTCTTGTGCATTTGCTTCTGCAACAGGGCCGCTCTTCTTGCCTCCCTGCTTCTTTGGATAATTCTTACAGACTGACTGTTCAGGCCCTGCCTCTGATGTCACTTCCTCCAGGGAGCCCTCCCTGACTCCCAGACAAGCTCAGGTTCTGTAGGAAATGCTGCTGGAGCACTCATCATGAGCCTCTTGGGTTGCTCTTGTCTCTGACGTGTGCTTCGTTTTGTAATTATAAGGATACCACTATTCCAAAATTTTAAATCACCCTTGGTTCTTCTCTCTCTCTAGAGCTCTCGCTAACTATCAGCCAGTCTTGTGGAACTATCTTTAAAATGTTATCTCAAATCTGACCGCTTCTTACCTCCTTCCCCACTAGGTCCTTTATGTCTTGCCATGCTTCCTCAGGGTCACCCTGTTGCCACCTTTGCTTTGCAACAGCTGGCACCATCCTTATATTCATCTGGCCATCCCCACTGCCCTCCCCTGCAGCCTCTCTGCCAGCCAAGCAGCCCTCTTCCCCCCCGTCCCACAGCACACAGGAGCCTGGGCTCTTTGTTCACTGAATCAACACAGTTTATTACTGAACTGCACTTTCACCTTCACACAGACTATTTCAAAGAGCTGGAACAAGTGTGGGGTGGGGGTTGGGGGAGGGACAGGTGTCCCTCAGGAGCCAGGACCCCCGGCTGGCTTCCCCGGACCAGGGCAGGGGAGGGAGCATCAGGCTGTTCAACCTCCGGGCACCAGCTCTCCACGTGCACACGCACAGCAAGCCAGCAGCTCCTCACACATAAATACAGACACGCTTAACAAAAATAGTATATCATCTTCACAAGGAATAGAAACTAGTCTCAAATATGTACAGCAGAGAGCCCGGGGTGGCCGGGGCTAGGCCGGGACCCCCAGGGATGAGACAGGCCATGGGTGGAGCAGAGGAGAGGAGGAGGCCTGAAGAGCTCCTGGCCAGGCCACTCGGACCTCGGCAGCCCGGCTGCCCAGGCTGAACGAGGGTGGTGCACAAATCGTCTGGGCCAGGCAGGTCTGTCCCCTCCAGCAGCCCTCCCTTCACCGCAGCACGAGCTCTCCCTCCTGCCCTTCCTGTCTGAGGTAGGGAAGACCCTAGGGCTCCTGCAGCTGCTCCCTATAGCTCCCTTCACCTCTGGCCGAGGCTCCTGACCCCAGCGGTCAGCAGCCCAAGGCAAAGATGCCACAGGCTGATCTCCTTGCAGGAAGTGAGGCAGCTGAGGCCATAAACAGCTCTGGGGCACCTGTCTAGGGCCCAGTTGGTCCCTCAGTCATGGTCATGGGAGCCGGGGAAGAGGGAGGGGAAGGGAATGAGGGTGGTGCTAAACTGCAAGGGCCACCCGAGCTTTGGCGTGGGGTGCTTCCTACAGCTACAGCCCCCTCCATCCCGGGTGGGGCTGACCTCTAGCCAGAGACCTCTAGTGGACAGTGGGATTTGGGGGTAGGGGCTTTGGCCAGGCCAGAGGTGGGGAGAGGGTCCTGGTCCTTGTTACTTTCTCCCAAGCAGCCTGAATCTGTAATTAGTCAGAAGTGGCCCTAAGTTGCTCTTGGAGGGTGGGCGTGAAAGGAAGGGGAGCCCAGGTCCAGGAAGAGAGGGAGACGGTAAATGATCAATTCTGAGGCCACAAACATCAAAACGAAGGCAATCTAGTCTCTCTTTCTGGGGAAAAGGATCAGAAAAAGCTCTCCCACTCCCAGGCAGGAAAGCATATTCTCTGGAGGTTAAGGGGAGAGGGGTTCCACCTATCAGGCGGGGCACCCCAGCCTTTGCCACAATCCCCACCACCACCCTGGCACCTGCCAGCTTCCATGGGGCAGATCTGGGGAAACTTTGTGGGTTTTGAGGCCAGGAGAACTGAGGTGTTGGGGAAGGTGGCTCTCACAGAAGCATGGTAGATTCTAGAAACTAACTGCAAGGGACCAGATCTGGGCCCAACCCTGTGAGGGGTGGGTGGCGGTGGGCTGCACGTAGTGGTTCTCCTGGTGGCAATGGTGGCTGGACGGAGGGATGTGGTGGGGGCAGGATGGGGGTGGGAAGGTGAGTAGGTGGTCAGTGTCTGGTCATTTCCGACTGAAAAGCGAACCCAGCAGAACCACGCCAGCTAGTGTCATGCCCGTCAGGAACCAGCGGTTGAAGCGCTCCTGGCCCTTCCGACTCTCAGCTGCTGCATTGTTTCCGTAGAGTTCCACAAAAGTGTCCTGCAGGGAGACAGGAGAGAAAGGGAACATGTGGCTTGAGTCCTCAAACTGTGATGAGGGTGGGTGGGACAAAGGGGGGCTGTCTACATGCCATGGATTTGGTGACTTGAGAAACGGTAGCTGTCCACGACCACTCTGGGCCAGAAAAAGGGTTAAGGGCTGCCCTCCCTCCTGACCCTCAGCTGGGAATAACCAACCCACTTTATTGCTGAGGAAACAGGTGCAAAGTGGGGAAAGAGTTTTGTCCAAGATCAGACAGCTAGGATGTGGTACTTCAGAACCTGAGGTGGGAAAGAGATGGGCAGGGGCAGGGAACTGGCAGGAAGCCTGGTGGCCGGAGAAACATGCAGGAGACAAAGGGAGAAGAGCTGAGGGTGCGGGGATGAGCGAGAGCTGGATCACACGTGGTCTGGATGCCTCGGAGGAGTTTGGAATTGAGCCCGAGGGCAGTGCAACTACCAGGTCTCGGCATTCCCACCGCTGCAATAGAGGGAAAGAAGAGAGAGAGGGCTAAATTCCCAGAGTGATCCAGGGGCAGAGCAGGTCTTCAGCCTCTGACCAGGACAGACTGACAGGTGGGCAGAGCAGGGCTGAGAAGAGACAGTAAGAAATGATGCAGGACTGGAATGGGGATTAGAATGAGGGAGGCTGGAATGAGGGCCTGGCCCTGTCCCCGACCCCAGGGGGAATGATCCTGGGTCCAGGAGGAGGTGAGCAACAGCCTTCTGCCCTGAAGCTGGTCAGGAGGGAAGCACATGACATGGGGAAGGAGGGGCTGAGGGTTAAATTACCCAGCCTAGGGTGGAGCCAGCCCATGGGCAGGGAGAGGGGAGCTTGGAACGCCCTTTAATGAGCGAGCTTGGCACCCCATTTGTCCTTTAATTCTCAGAACAACGCTGCAATGAGATGCTGTCTCACCCCACTGACAGACCAGGAAGCTGGGCCTCTGAGCGCAGAGGGACCTGATCAGGTCACCCAGCTTTGCGGTGGAACCAGAATCCACACCTGGTAAATCAGTGTGCTGTGTGTGTGGAAGGAGGGAAAGGATCACTGCCCGGTTCCAGAGATGGTGTTCTTGCCTCCCCACCAAGAGGTCCCACTGTGGGCCCACGCCTCTACCTGGACCCAACTCGCTGAGCAGTGGCTGTTCCCACAGACATGCCTGTCATTTCCAGTTGGCCTCGCTGTGCTCACTGTGATATCTAGTCTGGACAACACTCCCTCACTCCATGCTCCCTGCAGAGGTTTTTACAAACAGATCAGGGAGTTCCCGTCATGGCGCAGCAGAAACGAATCCGACTAGGAACCATGAGGTTGTGGGTTCGATCTCTGGCCTCACTCAGTGGGTCAAGGATCTGGTGTTGCGCTAAGCTGTGGTGTAGGTTGCAGGCACAGCTTGGATCTGACGTTGCTGTGGCTGCGGTGTAGGCCGGCAGCTGTAGCTCCGATTGGACCCCTAGCCTGGGAACATCCATGTGCCAAGAGTGTGACCCTAAAAAAAATCCAAAAAACAAAAAAATACAGATCAGATCATGGCACACCAACAGCTTTCAGAAAGCCAGCATCATGTCTGTTCATGTCCCTGGTACCTAGCAGAGGGCCATGCGCACTGAGCTGCCAACTTGACTCAAAGAATCCTCAATATTTATTAGGCCGTTAGGGAAGTAGCAGTGATGCATGAATCAGTGCTCTTCCAAAAAGTTCACCATCTGCTGGGGAAAAGGCATTGGGAGGCAGGCAGGTGGGGAAAGTCCCACCATTCAGACCATGTCACTCCACACTCTTGAACTCCCCATCACACACGGATAAAGTCCTTCCCATGGCCAGCAAGTCCAGCAGGACCTGACCTCTCCCTGTTGCACAGTCCACTCCAGTCGCAGTGGCTTCCCTGCTGTTCCTGAAATATTCGCTGAGCTCGGTACCTTGCTGCCCTTGTGCTGCCTAGAACACTTGACCCCAGGTCATCACCTCCCTTAGTCCCTTGTTTCACTCCTGACTCGCTCAAATGCCATCTCCTCAGAGAAGCCTTCCCTGGCCACTTTGTCTAAAATGCTACCCCACCCCACCCCCTTTCTCCCTATCCCCTTACCTTGCTTTATTTTTCTTCCGAGCACTTGCAAAATAAGAGTTTACCCTTGCTCTTGGTTTTGATTTGTCTCCTGCAGGAGACGTGGCTTGATGAGGCAGAAAGCCTGTCTTGTTTCTATATACCCAGTACCCAGAACAGCGTCTGGCACATAGTTGGTGCTCAGTAAATATATGAGTAGAACAAAGGTCTTGCATGTCTCCTAAGTGCCAGACTTTGGTATCCCACTTTACCTTCAACAGAATCCCCAGATGTTGGAGTTCCCACTGTGGCTCAGTAGTAAAGAACTTGACTAGTATCCATGAAGAGGCACGTTCAATCCCTCGTAGGATTGTGGTGTAGGTTGCAGCTCAGATCCCGTGTTGCTGTGGCTGTGGCATAGGCCAGTGGCTACAGCTCTGATTCGACCCCTAGCCTGGGAACTTCCATAAGCTGTAGGTGTGGCCCTTAAAAAAAAAGGAGTCCCCAGATGCACAGATGTAGAGCTCTGGGCCCCAGTGGTCTATCCTCAGACAACTGGGGACAGAGCAGGAAAGCCCAGGGTCACCCAGTTAACAGGTGGCAAGCCAGGATCCAAACTTAGGACTGCCTGGCCCCAATGCTGCCACAGAGGGAGGCTGGGATGGAGGCAGAGCCTTGGGTGTGAGGGGAGAAGGGCAGTGGCAGCAGCCAGTGCCCTCACTCTTTGGCCCCGCTGCTGCCCAGGCTCTCCTCCTCCATCTTGGTTAGGCTTCATGGGTATTGGCAAACCAGAAAGTTCTTACAGGAATTTTAATTTTTCTTGTCCCAAGTGAAGTAGGCTTAGGTGAAATCACAAAAAGATCTGTGATGGAAGAGAGTCCCAGGCTGGGGAGCACGGGGGAAGGGAGGCCATGGCCAGAAGGCCCTTGTTATCTCAAGGGGCCAAATGTCCCACAAGAACCCAGGACACTGGGGTGCAGCCAAAGTGAGAGGCCTGGCTCCCTGTATGGGAACTTTCCTGAAGTAGAGGTCTTGGCAGTCACAGGAAATTTTCAGCTCTGGGGCTGAGCTGGAGTAAACAGGCCCTGTCCCTGCAAGGGCACAAAGCACTCACTGTCCAGGAACAGTCATTGCAGGGTGGAGGGAACATTCTCCTGCTGGTGCCACAGAGACAAGGCTCTGATCCGCCCAGCCCCCACCCACGCAGTCCCGGTTGGACAACCTTCATCTCCATTTCAGAAGTGCCTTCTCATAGGGAGGGGGGAGAGGGCCGTGGATTCTGGGGATTGCCTTTGCAGAGAACATGAGCAAAACGGGGCGTGCTGTTCCAGGGTGGGGCAGGGAGGCAGTGGTGTGGGTATATTTAGCCTAAGGTTCACACAGACACACTTGGAAACAAACACAGCCATTTTCTCAGTGGGCGGCTGCTCTGGATAAATAAACAAGACTGTGGAGGAGCCCTGGTCTGGAAAAGCAGAGATCAGCCCCCACTGCTGCTCAGTGGCTCCCAGAGGTTTGAGCGAGAGCTGGCACGGTGGGAAGGGGGTGAGATGTAAGGGTGGGCTGCAGGGAGGTTTCTGATGTCACAGAGGCTCTCAGGAGACCTAGACCTTAAGAGACTACCTGCATCCTTAGTGTGCATTAGAGCAAAGCGGGGCAAGTTTCTCTTTGCAGCTGCAACTATTACCATGGCACCCATGTAGGGTCTTTGGGTCCACTGGGGACGGGTAGTGGCTAATGACCTCCCTGAGAGAACCACGGACTCCTAGCCAGGCAGACCCCAAGTCAGCAAGGCCAACCCACTCGCCCACCCTAGTTTCAAATAGCCAGTTTGTGGTAGAACTTGGACCAGGAATCAGGGTCTCCTGATTTGACACTGGGGCGCTTCAGAGTATTCAGACAAGAACCAGGGTCCCCAGGAGAAGCCAAGGCTCGGACAACTTTCAAGATTCTGCCTCCAACAATCTGGGCCACATGCATGGACTAGCCCACCCCCATACTCCGGAGGGCCTCGAGCCCCTGTGCCTTTGCCAACACTGTCCTCTAACTAGTCACCCTCCCCTCACCAGTCAGCCCACTCCTACTCAGCTTACAGGACCCCACTTTGGGGTCCAGTCTTCCAAGAAGACCTCCCTATTCATCCCGCTTTTAACTCCAGGATAAATGTCTCCTTTGTGCTCCAAAGTGTGCTTCATTCACACCGTAACTATTTACTGAGCACCTACCATGCTCCGAGCCCAGCCCTGGAGACACAGAGGTGAACAAGACAAACGAGGGCCCTGCTTTCACAGAGCTTACGTTCAGGTATGCTCATTCTCCATCGGGAGGTGGGGTGGGGGGCACAGCACAGAAAGCCATACACAGTAGAGCTGTGTGTGGTATTCAAAGTCATGACAGGGCAATAAGGGCAAAAATGCGTAAAATACTCCTTAGCTGGAGGGGGATACGCATAAAAAGGTTGAGGAACACTGTCCTAGTGGGAAGAGAGAATAGGAGCCAAGACAGTTTTAGAGATGATGAGGATCTGGAGACAGTAACCTGGGCAAGTGATAAAGAATACCTGGGGACTGGTGAAGGTGGAATGGTCAGAGAAGGTGGAATGGTCAGAGGAGGTGTCTGGGGAAGTGAGATTTGAGCTGAGATCTGAAATGACAATGTGGCAGTGGCCAAAGGAGGATCAAAAATGTTGGGTGATGGAGTTCCCTGGTGGCCTAGTAGGTTAAGGATTTGGTGTTATTACTGCTGTGGTGCAAGTTTCAATCCTGGCCTGGAACTTCCATAAGCCGCGGGCACAGCACCCCCCAAAAATATCCTGGGTGAAAAAGAGCATGTTCCGGCAGAAGTCACATGTGCGAAGGCCCTGAGGTGGGAAGGAGGGGCAGGGGCAACCCTAGGCTGAGGCCTTCTGTCTGGGGGTCCGTCTTGTCCAGCAGTCTGGGGCCTCAGTGCAGGCAGGGACCAAGACTAGCCATGTCTGAGGCCAGGGGTCCATTCAGACAGGCAGACTGATTGCAGTTAGATCTCTGCCCAGACACAGCTCAGGGCACAATGCAGGTCAACCTGAGGCCTCCTCAAATCTCCCATCCCCTTGAGGAGAGAAGGTCACACTGTGGCCATCTGCACCTATCAGGGAAAAGGCTGGCACAACGATGTCCCTGAGGCAGTGGCCCAAGTGCCAGCGGACCACCTGCCCTGCCAGGGTCTGGAGCGCAGTCCCTGCTTGAATCCAGTCAGTCTTCCAACTCCCACCCTTCTCCTCTCTCACCTCCTACTTCTCCACGGTTCCTCCTAGCAGTGTGGCTTTGAGCAGGTTACTTCTCCAGCCCATAGTGTCCTCACTTGTTAAATGACAATAACTGTTATCCTGGCTGCTGACCTTTATCACATGGCTGACTGCTTTGCCTGTCCAGGCCCTGCGCTAAGAGCACTGCTCACTGAGGAGGCCGTGTTCCCTTGGCACAGTCACAATCACGTTCACTTGAGAGACTATTTTCTTTTTTTGGTTTGTTGTTTTTTGTCTTTTTAGGGCTGCACTTGCGGCATATGGAAGTTTCCAGGCTAGGGGTCGAATTATAACTGCAGCTGCCAGCCTACGCGAGCCCCAGCAATGCGGGATCCGAACTGCATCTGTGACCTACACCACAGCTCACGGTAATGCCGGATCCTTAACCCACTGAGTGAGGCCAGGGATCGAACCCGAGTCCTCATGGATACTAGTCGGATTCGTTACTGCTAAGCCACGACGGGAACTCCCTTGAGTGACTATTTTCTGTCCTGTCTCCCCGATAGGCTGTATGTGGTTTTTGTCACCTGTATCTCAAGAACCTGGTGCGGTACCTGGAACAGAGCAGGTGCTGTTCTAAATGAATATATCCGAAATGAACAAATGAATGACTCCTTTCAGTTACTCCTCAGAACATTTATCATGGCTTCATTGTACGATGTGAAAAATGGGGCTTCAGCATTCACCCACAATCTCTATCTAGGAAGTGAGGGACTAGGATTTGTCTGAGTTCTGGCTTTTCATGCATTCTGATGTCCCATTCTGCCATCTCAGTCCCTGCTGTTTCCCCAGTGGCAGTGGCTGACATTGCCTACAGGACACTCTTTTTGGCCCTTTCTGTGGATGACTTCATTTAACTGTCTCTACCGGTCAGTGGGTACTACTATTAACCTGTCACAGAGCTGATGGACCCGAGGTCCACAGATGATGTGTGACTTGCCCAAAATCACACAGTGACGTGGTGATCTGGCTGGGTTGCCTGTACCAACAATCTGGCTCCGGTGCCTTTGCTCCTAACCTCTACACAGCATCCTGCTCACTTTCAAAAGGACAGCTCTTCTTGAGGCCCCGTCATGGGCCAGGTGGCTGTAATTCTGCTACTGAAGGAGGTCCTCGTTCTAAGTCCAGGTAAACCGAGGCTCAGAAATACTGACAGCCCTGCCCCAAGTGGATAAGTGGAGAAGCCTGTTCATAGTCTGGGCCAGGCCTATAGCCCTGAGTCCCTGTAGGAGGAAGAAGGTGGCCTAAGGCCACCAGCTGAATGAATGAGTTCTGGCCCCCAGCCAGCTGAGGGGAACTGGGTGCCACAGGAAAAGGATGTGACGAAGGCCAGGAGAGAAAGTGAAACCCTTCCGTCCTGGCCTCAGTGGGAAATGAGCACCTCTGCCAGACAGGCCCTTCCTTCCTCAAGGGTGACTCTGGAGGGCCCAGGCCCATTGCTTCCTTCCTGCTTGGCTATTTCAGGAAAGAGGTAGGTGGAGAAGAGGAAGGGGATCTGAGCAGCCCAGGGAAAGTGCCAGGATGTCAGGACTAAATCTTAGCTTCAGCACAGCCCTGTGTGGGCAGGCCCTGAGTCACTCTCTGCTCCTGGCCTCAGTTTCCCTGGGGGAGAGCCTGATAAATGCCAGCTGAGTAGACAGAGAAGGCCTGACTAGGAGATCCCTAGGCAGGAAGGCAAACCAAGAGGCCTTATCACTCTCTCGGCAGGGAGGTGCAGGCGGAGACTCGGAGGAAGTGAGGTTTGTGGTTGGAATCCACTTCCCTTGGCTTTCCTGGGCCAGGGCAGGGGGGGTGGCTGGGGAGGGGCTGTTGGCCTCAGCAATGTTAGAGGAACAGCCTCTCTCCTCTACCCTAGGGAACTGGGCCTGGATGGGGACAACTCCAAGAGGCAGCTCAGGGGGGCAGAGTCAAAGAGATGGGTGACCAGACTGTGCTGGGCCGATGCCTCAGTCTAGCCTGGCCCATCCAGCTCTGAGCAGCACAGCCCTACCTCTGAGCTCAGCTTCTCCTGTTTTAACCTCACAAGGCAGAGACTAGGAGATGAAAGCACCTGGTAAAGCCAGGTGGCCTTGGTGTTACTGGCTGAAGAGGTGTCATGGGAGCCCAAGCCATCTGGGATATAGGGACTATCTGGAGGCGTCCTCACAGCAAACTTCATGTTAATCTTTCTCTAACTCTGCCCCCGGCAGCAGGCAGCCTCTCCTCCCCCGCCTCCTCCCCCACCATTAGTTCTAAGAAGCTAAGCCTGACAGATGTGCTCATTTCTCAGAAAAGGAAGTGGTTGTGCCGGGAGGAGATAACACCTCCACTGGGGAATTGAGAAAGCTATCAGGCCAGCAGCACAAGCACGGGCTCTTCACCTCCTCAGCTCAGAAGCAGGGTGCTGGTCTTGGAGGCAGAGAAAGATAAAGCATTTACGGGGGGCACAGATACACATTTAGGGACTCACAACCTCCTCCCCAGGCAGTGATGGCCGATATTTACTGTGCATTTGCCACACACCAGGCATGATGCAAAGAGCTTCGTCGGATATGCAAATTCACTTAATCCTCATAATAATCCCATGAAATAAGTAAGAGCTCTCATTACCCTCCAAGTTACGGATGAGGAAATAGGCACAGAGAGGTCAAGTGACGTCTCAAGACCACACAGTTCATCAACTGCAGAGCAGGGATTTGAATCCAGGCAGTCTGGCTCCAGAGCGCAAATGCTGAATGGCTCCTGGGCAGCTGGTACCTGCTTATATGCATTCATTCCGCAGAACTCTGAGGACTCCCCTCATCTCAACCTTCTCTCATCTCATCCTTGGCAACTCCCTATTCTTTCATGAGGAGATGGCCACCGCCTTTCATTCTCCTCCCAGTGTCCATGGTGACAAGGCCTGAGGCTCACCCCTGAAACGGAGTCAGAGACTCAAAAGTGAACTTACAACTTTCCCATTCAACCTTGCACGTGATGCTCAAGCTCACTCCTAACATCCTCATTTTCCAAGTGCAGTTTAGATAGGCAGAGCACAAATCTATAGATTCAGCGCAATCTCTTTCAAAATACCAGTAACACTTTTTATAGGACTAGAATAATTACAAAATTTGTGTGAAAACACAAAAGACCCCAAATAGCCAAAATAATCTTGAGAAAGAAGAACAGAGCTGGGGGTATCATGTGCCCTGATTTCAAACAATACTACAAAGCTACAATCATCAAAACAGTGTGGTACTGGCACAAAAACAGACACATAGATCAATGGAACAGAACAAAAAAGATAAAAAATGAACCCACACTTGTATGGGACTTAATCTATGACAAAAGGGCAAGAAGATATAATGGGGGAAAAGACAACCTCTTCAACAAATGATGCTGGGAAAACTGGACTAATGCAAAAGAATCAAACTGGATGATTCTCTCACACCATGCATAAAAATAAATTCAAAATGGATCAAAGACTTAAATGTAAGACCTGAAACCATAAAACTCCTAGAGGAAAACACAGGCAGCATGCTCTTTGAGAGCAGTCTCTGCGATATTTTTTTGGGTATGTCTCCTCAGGCAAGGGAAACAGGCAAAAATGAACAAATGGGATGACATCAAACTAAAAAGCTTTTGCATGCGAAGGAAACTATCAACAAAACTAAAAGGCCACCTACTGAATGGGAGAAGATATCTGCAAATGATATATACTATGCAAAGAACTCATACAACTCAACATTAAAAAAACAAGCAACCGGATTAAAAAATGGGCTGAACATGTGAACAGACATTTTTTCAAAGAAGATCAACAGGTACATGAAAAGATGCTCCACAATATCACCTCACACCTGTCAGAATGGCTATTATCAAAAAGACAACAAATAGGAGTTCCCATCGTGGTGCAGCAGTTAATGAATCCAACTAGGAACCATGAAGTTGCGGGTTCGATTCCTGGCCTCACTCAGTGGGTTAACAATCTGGCGTTGTTGTGAGCTGTGGTATAGGTTGCAGACGCGGCTTGGATCCTGCATTGCTGTGGCTGTGGTGTAGGCTGGCAGTTGTAGCTCGGATTAGACCCCCAGCTTGGGAACCTCCATATGCTGAGGGTGCAGCACCCCCCACCAAAAAAAAGACAACAAATAAGAAGTGCTGGTGAGGATGCGGAGAAAAGGGAACCCTGTTCTGCACTGTTGGTGGGAATGTAAATGGATACAGCCATTGTGGAAAAACAGCAGGGCGGTTCCTCAAAAAATTAAAAATAGAGTTAGCACTCCCTGGGTATTTATCTGAAGAAAAGAAAAACACAAGTTTTAAAAGCTACATGCATGTCTATGGTCACTGTGGCATTATTTACAATAGCCAAGATATGGAAGCAACCTAAATGTGCATCAACAGATGAATGGATAAAGGAGATGTGGTATGTGTGCATGTGCGTATGCATGCACACATACATACACAGGGCTATCAGCCATAAAAAGGATAAAATCTTACCATTTGGGACAACATGGATGGCACATATGCTTAGTGAAATGAGTAGGACAGAGAAAGTCAAATACTATATGATTTCATTTATATGTGGAATCTAAAACAAAACAAATGAACAAACATAACAAAACATAGACAGAGGTATAGATACAGAGAACGAATGAGAGTTTGACGGGGGTGGGGTGGAGGGGGAGGAGGAGGAAAGGAATTGGTGAGGGAGATTTGATTAAGAGATACAAACTTACAGGTGCAAAATACATGAGTCTTGGGTATAAAATGTACAGTGTGGGGAGATATAGTCAATAACTATGTAACATCTTTGTGTGGTGACATATCTTAACTAGATTTATTGTGATCAGTTTGAAATGTATAGAAATATGAAATCACTACATTGTATAACAGGAACTAACTGTTGTAGGTCAATTAGACCTCAAAAACAAACAAACAAGACTCATAAAAAGAGATCAGATTTGTGGTTACCAGAGGCCAGGGGTGTGGGAGGTGGGGGGGAGGAAGAAGGTGGTCAAAAGGTACAAACTCCCAGCTAAAAGGTAAATTAGTACTAGGGATGTAATGTATGACACGATACGTGTAATTAACACCGCTGGTGTGTTATACATAGTAGTTGTTAAGAGAGTAAATCCTGAGTTCTCATCATAAGAAAAAAAGTTTTCTATACAATTTTGTACCTATATGAGATGATGGATGTTCACTGAACTTTTGGTGATAATCACTTCATGATACACGTAAGTCAAATTATTATGCTATCAATCTTAAACACAGTGCTGTATGTCAAATATATTTCAATAAAACAGAAAAGAAAAAATAAAACAAGAAGGAAGGTGGAGTGTCCAGATCACACAGTAGGTCTGTTTCACTCCAGGTGGTCTATAACCATGGAGTCATCTCTGCTTACACACTTGTGAGAAGGGGCTCCCTCTGTACGGAGCATTTCGTCTTTGGTTGGCTCTTTGGGAAAATTTTTCCCTTTGATCCGTTCTACTGGAAAACTTTTGCCTCTTTCTCTCTACCTCAGTCCTCTCTCTTCTACCGCCTTTCCCCCACCTCTGTCCCAAGGGCTGCCCGAAAAGGCAACATGAGCTTGAGGCCCTGGACCAGGTCCTGCTGCTCTCTGGGTATCATCTTTCTCATTTGTAAAATGGTGGTGCTATCTGGATAAGGCCAAGGCTGGTAACAAATTAACTTCTATTTCTCCACCAAGCTGGGCTGCCAAAGCAAAGAGTAGGCAGGAACCCAGTAAGTCTTGCAATTAGACTAAGATGTTTAGTTTTGGACCTCATCTATAAAATGGGGATTAAAATGTACTTATTTCCCAAGAACACTGTGGAAATTCGATAGTAATACATGTAAAGCTCTTATTTAGAACTGTGTTTGACACAGAGTAGACTTTAAGCAAATGCCATCCCATCTATTATTATTGTTCTTACTATTAGACTAAGGCTTAGCTTGAGTCTTAAGAGCCTTCTCCATGGTTTGCAAGGCACTGCAGGGTTTCCTCAGCTTTGTCTAGGGCCAGGCTGCTTGTTCCCCACATGCTATGTTCTGCTCAGCTCATGCTATGTTCTGTTTTGTCCTTTGCTCATGTTGGTCCCTCTGCCCAGCTCTCTCCTACTTATCTCGTAGGTCTTAATTTTTAACAGGCCACTTCTTCAAGGAGACTGCCTGCTCTCCCCGCTCCAGGTCTCCTTTAGCTCTCTCACCAGTTTGCTGGACTGCTTATTTTTTTTCTTTTTTGGGCTGCACACATGGCATACGGAAGCTTCCAGGCTAGTGTCAAATTGGAGCTGTAGCTGAGGCCCACGCTATAGCCACAGCAACGTGGGATCTGAGCTGCACCTATGACCTATGCTATAGCTTGCAGCAATGCCATATCCGTAACCCACTGAGCAAGGCCAGGGATCAAACTCACATCCTCATGGATACTAGTCGGGTTGGTAACCTGCTGAGGCACAATGGGAACTCTGAGCTGCTCGTTTTTGACCATGAACCCTGTCCCCCAGGCCTAGCCGAGGGCTGGGCCCAGAGAAGGTGCTAATGAGTATGACTGCCTGGTGGGAAGGGAAGATGGCCAGTCTCTTCTTTCTTCATCACCATCCTTACTGCCTGGCAAAACTAGGAGGAAACCCTGAGATACTAGGTGATTAGGCAGGGTACCCGGGACTCCCCAGACACCAAGTTCTCCTAGGCTCATGAGGAAGTTCTGAAAAAGGCACCTTCTGCATTGTGTTGAGGCCACAGGCCGAAGGGACCAGGATAGGAATCTACAAGGATCAGGAGCTTGGTCTCTGGAGCCAACTCTGTCAACCCTAATCTCTGTCCCCTTCTGGAGTCTATGCCTCCAAGTACTCCATGGTCCAAGGAAGCCACTCCTTCCTCCTTTCCACCCAAAGCTGCCCCCACTCCCTGCCTGGTGCTGATCAATGCTGCCTGCTGTGAAGAGAAGGGCACTGGACTGAGCATCAGCAGGATTTCGTGTCCCAGCTCTGTCACTGGCTTGCTTGGGGTGAGTCCATTCTGCTATCTATCTAGGATGTTGGGAAAGTCTGGGACTTTCCTCATCTGTAAAATGAAGGAGATCTCAAAGGTCTCTTACTAGTGCTACAATGTGAGGAGGATGAAAATAACTCACATGTGGGCAAATGAGTGATTACCTGTGTTCCCCCTCTCTCAGGGGTATCCAAAAGACCCATAATTTAGTGTGGAAGGTGAGAGGCTGCATTCTTGAGCAAAGGACTTGTTGCCTCCACTGCAAAGCCTGCTGAGCCTTGCCCTCAAACCAGCAGATTCCAGAAGTAAAGGATATGGGGCATGTCTATGACCAAGGCTAGCTCCTCAGAGGGTCAGACCTTGCAAGGGCTCTGTCCTAGTGGCCTCAACCTCCTCACCCCAGCACTGCCTCCAACTAGTCCAGACAAGTCCCGGGTATTTTCAGCCACCTTTATCTGATCGGAAATGTTTGGAATTCCACAGCAGAAGGCAACAGCTCTGGAGGATTTGGGGATGGGAAGAAATCACTGCAACCCCACCTCCCCAATATGAATGCGCGTGTGCGCGCGCGCACACGCACGCACACATGCACACACACAGACACACACACACACACACACACACACACACACAATCCCTTGTAACCAAAATCTCAGAGCTGAAGACTCCCTCAGGCTGCATTCCTACACTGTGGTTCCTTCCAGTCTTCTCCATGTTTCATCTCCACCCTAATCCACTGGCCCTCTCAAGCTGCAATATAGCAAGATGTTGAGATGGTGTCAGGAGAGCCTGAGTCTGTAGCCAATCACTCCGAGGGAGGGACTGTTCACAGTCAGTGCCCACAGCATCAATAAACTGCAGAAGACAACCACTGCCATCACCAGCAGGAGGCCCAGAAGCAACTCACCATCCCACCTGAGGTGGTATGACCTATGGTTCACAGCAATGTCTAGTTCAACCCCCACCCTAAAAAAGACCCTAGGAGGTAAAGGGACTCCCCCACAAGCCCTCCTTACCCCTGGAGTCCACCAGTGCGGTTTTCGACCCAGCTCTGTGACTGCCTACTTATGGGACCTGGGACAAGACCCTTTACCTCTCCAAGCCCAGAGGCCTGCCTATAAAGTGAGAACGCTGTCCTTACACCACAGCCTTAGCAGCAAGAATGAAATGGTCCATAAAGAGTGCACAATACATGTTAGCCGTTATTATTTTTCTATAGCTAAAAATGAATGGCCCCATTTGTGCTTCCCATGTTGAATTCTCATTATTTACAGATATAAACAAACAAAAAACCCCAGCTCATATTGATTTAGCCCCTGCTTGAATTCTCAAAATCTTGCAAGTAGGTGTTGTCCCCATTTTACCAACATGGAAACCAAGACTCAGAGAGGGGAGACTTTGCCTGAGATCTCCGGTTACCGTGTGAGGGTGTCTGACTCCACAGCACGTTCACTCTGCCAGCGCAACAGGACAGATGCAGAAGGATGTGACTAAGCTCTTCCTTCCTTCCCCTTTCACCCACCCACCGCCCACTATTTACTGAGGATCTTGGGCCCTGGATCAGAGAGGACTTTGAGGACAGGGCTGAGGCACGTCCCTTGGCTCCTTGGGTGCCTTCGGGGCAGGAAGGAGAGGGGTACGCAGATGGTGGCTCTGTGCCTCCCTTCTGCCCCCCAAACCAGCCTATGCAAGGCCAGTCCTTGAAGAAGAGTTCCTCCCTCCAACAGGTCGTTATCTTGGAAACAAAAGTGATGCCAAGTAGCTTTGGTGGAGTGGTTAGCTGACTTTTCTAAGACAGACCATGCCCCCCTTGTGGGCTGACCTGTGGGGTTGAAGGACGACTCTCTGCTTAGCTCTGGATACTCATTTGTCCCATAAATCTTTATTAAGAGCCCACTGAATGCCAGGCATCATGTTAAGTGCTGAGGATAAAGCAGTGATTAAGTTAGATGAAAAGTCCTACCTGTATGACTTTATCATTTAATGGGAAGAGATACACAACAAACAAGTGTGTCAGATGGTGATAAGCACTAAAAGAAAACTAAATGAGAGAAAGGGGTTAGAGGGAAATATGAAAGAGGGCAGAATTAGAACCGTGGTGAGGGAAATCTCCTTCAGGAGGTGACATCTGATCAGAGCCCTGAATGAAATGAGGGAACAGGCACTGCAAGGGTCTGAGGAAAGAGAGAGGGAACAGCAAGTGCCAGGCCCTGAGGCAGGAACAACTCGGGGTACTCCAGGAATGGGAAAGATGCCAGTGTGGCTGAAGCTGAGTGAGTTAGGGGAGAATGATGGGCTCTGGCAGTGGCCAAGAGCCAGGCCGTGCAGGGCCTTGAAGGCCATTTAAAGATATGGGCTTGTTCTTGGAGTGACATGGGGGCACTTCGGGGTTCTGAGCAGGGGAGGGACATGATGTGACTTTGATTTTAAGAGTCCTGGTTGCTGGGTGGAGACCTCCAGGGGTAAGGGTGGAGGCGAGAGGTGGTGAGGAGTTGATGCAGCCATCCAGGAGAAATATGAGGGTGGCTTAGCCATGATGGTGCCCAGCAACCTGGAAAGAAGCAGTCAGATTCAGATTTTATTTTTATAAGTAGAGCTGAAAGGATTTGCTAATGGACTGGACGTGGACTGTGGAAGCTGCTTGCCTCTCTGACACTGTTTCTCGTCTACAAAAGGCAGGACAAGAGGCCTTTGAGGATTTTTTTCCAGCTTGATAACTATGGGGACACTGTTGGGATGAAGAAAGAGATAAAACCATTTCTGCTGTCATGGGGGCAAAGCCATTTGCTCATCTGACCTCCAGGCATGTGCAGGATCACAGAGTGGCCAGGCCCATGGTGGGAAAGGAGACAGCTCAATTTATATTGGGAGGGACGGAGCATTAGAGCTGTAAGTGTGTGTCCAGGCCTGCCAGGCAGAAAGTGCTTAGTGAATGAGTGAGTGAGCCAATGCCACAAGGCCAGGATGCGTGCAAGAACTTTCCAAGTCCTTTCAAATTACCAAGAGGTGAGCCTGCTCCAAGGGACTCCTGTCTTGTCATTCCTTCTGCATCCCTTATACTCTAGGCTGAGTCAAGCTCCCCTTCTTCATGAATGGGATACTCTGAGGTCTGAAATCACTAAAGCAGAATTTTAGAGCTGGAAGGAAGCACAGGTACATCTGACACATTCTATCCACAATTTCAGCCACCACTGTTTTGACCTTATCTATGTGTCATCATTATTAACATTTTCCTATCAAGTAACTCATTTCTTTTCTTTTTTCTCTGCCCCTCCCCCCCTTTTTTTAGGGCCTCACCCACGGCATACGGAGGTTTCCAGGCTAGAGGTCAAACTGGAGCTGTCTGTAGCAGTCGGCCTATGCCACAGCCACTGCAACGCCAGATCCGAGCCGTGTCTATGACCTACACTACAGCTCACGGCAACGCCAGATCGTTAACCCACTGAGCAAGGCCAGGGATCAAACCCGCAACCTCATGCTTCCTAGTTGTTCATTAACTGCTGTGACACAACGGGAACTCCAGCAAGTAACCCATTTCTTAAAAACATAAACGTATTAAAAATTCCAAACCCACACCCTAACTTGTTTTTTTCTCCATCTGTCCCCCTTTGAGTAGCTTCATCCTTCTAGGTATAGAAGCCTGGAACAGCCTGGAGTAATCCTTCAGTCCTCTGTAGCTCCAATCTGTCAGCATATTCCTCTAGATCAATATCCAAAATTTATCCAGAATCTCACTATGTCTCATCACCCCGACCGTCCAAGCCAACATCATTTTCTGCCTGTATTGTTATAACAACCTCCCAGCTTCTTAGTTCCCCCTCTGGTCCCTCACTACAAAAAGCCCAGAAGCGTCCCTCTAAAAGCAGGCAGATCCTGTCCAGTCAAAACACTCCATCCACTGCCTTCCCATCTCACCCAGAGGAAGAGCTATAGTGTCTCACCATGGCTGAGTCATTTTCATCATCTTCAACCATCTTCTCCTTCGCTCATTCTGTTCTAGCCACACGCGTCTCCTCCACCCTTCCTCAAACACGCCAAGCACATCCTTCTCACCCTGGGGCCCCGGTACTTGTTCCCTCTGTCTAGAATGTTCTTCCTACAGAGTGTTACATGGTTTACTCTCTCAGGTCATGCAGATCTCTGCTCAAACATGACCCCTCCTCAGATGAGCCTTTCCCAATTACTCTTCATTAAAATAAACAGAAGTTACCTATCCACCCTTCATCCTTATCATTCGCTGTCTTAGAATGTAAACTTCATGAAGGCAGATATCCCCAGCAGCTAGAGTGGTGCCCGGCAGAGAACAGACACTTAGTAGTAAGTTTTTGCTAAATGAATCAATGGAATGAAAAAGCAACTAATATTATTACTACTATAAAAATAAAACCAGTATCATTTGCCAGAGATAGAAATCAACATAAAATAAAAACACTGATTACTAAAAGTTAAAAATGTTTATTTGTATGTCACCTATAAGTTACCTTGAAGATCAATGGGACATGTACTGCTCTCGGTCCCACATCTTTACAAAGGAGATATATGTGACCTAGGGCAGGAGAAAGCTCAGGCCAGAATCAGCCAGTCAGTTAGAGGCCAGTCCAGAGCAGCCACACAAGTGGCCCCTCCCACCCTTGGAACCACGGCCCTGCCCCCTCAGAGTGGAGACAAAGAGACCGAAGCTTGGGACAGGAACAGCAAGGTTGGACTAACAGAGTCTGTCTGAGGAACCAAAAAAGCTTGCCCCTTGGCCAGGCACAGAACTAGTAGCTCTGCTGAAGAGAACAAAGGCCAAAGAAGAGTGTGCCAGGCTAGAGGAGCCTCGTGAGGTTGCATCGTGGGGGACAGGCACGCACAAACCTGTAGGTGAGGTCCGTGGAGACCAGACAGCTGAGAGCAGAAATGAAAACAGGCTAGGTCCCAAAGGATGGCAGCTTCAAATCCTGTAAACACCAGACAGGCGTGAGAGTTCAGGTGCAGGTCTGGGGGCCCAGCTAAGCCCAGGGGGAAGATGGGACCTTCCTGGTCTCCTACGTCAGTGATGAAGTCTTTAAGCTGAGTTGGCTGTGCAGAGGCACTGCCAACCCTGCTACTAGCCGCAGCAGCATCAGACATTAAGGGGGGACAAGACAGAGCCACCCTCCTTGTCCCGATATTCCAGATGGTCTCTTCTGGCACCCTCCTAAATCCCAGGTAGCTTGGCCTACATGGACCCTGGAGGATTTGATCCCTGTTTGGAGGGGAACACTCTTTTCCCAGCCCCACAGGGCGTAGCAAACATGGCTGCAGGTGCAGGGGTAAAGTCAGAGCTGTTATAACTGCCAGGTCAGCAATGCCTGACCTACATCTCCATGGTCGGCCGCATACAAAGAAAAATACCAGGGATTTCCGTTGGTGTTCACCAGATGCAGCTGCCAGGGGAAAGCTGGGCCTACAGTGAGTAGGGCAGGACAAGTGGGGAGCTGGCTGGGACAGGCTAGGGGGCTGGCCTCTAAATTATTTCCTGGCTTTGAAGGACCTCCCTAGATTTCAGAGTCTATCAAATTTTTATCTTTTTTCCTACCAAAGTCTTCCATTGAAGCTTTCTCCCTCCCCTTTGAGTATATTATGCTTACTAAGAATTGAGACAGAGAGAGAAAATGAGAATGAGATTCTATTTGGAGAAAAACCAGAGAGCCGTTGTAATGGTAAACTGCCGGCATTTGGAAACACGCTTTAGATTTGCATAGAAAAAAGGCAATCTGGAAGTTTTGCATGGTAGTGTAAAAAGGACACTGGGATTACTCCTGTTCTGTGGTGGCAGAGACACGTCTGGCTCTGGACCTGTCAGTTAAGCACCCTGGCCTCACCATTCTCATTTGTCAAGGATGGAGGGTGGACCAGAGGATCTTTAAGGCCCTCTCTTCAGTTCCAAAGCACTAGGATCCTGTCCTTAGGCCTTCCTCTATCACCCCCGCACCCCCACAAGGGAGCAGTATTGTGTAAGGAAAAGGTAAACTCTCTTAGGACACAGGAGACTGGAGTTCTAATCCCAGTGTTGCCGTTTATTAACTTACTCTGCGGTCCTGGGCAAGCCACTTTACTTTTGGAGGTACCTCACTGTCTTCATATGTAAACCAAAGACTTGAATGTGTGTTGACAAAAAGCACTATGGGGATTATAGCGTTATTACACCTCCCTTATGTCACCTCTTAGCATATGCCTGCCTCCCAAAGGGCGTGTTCTTCACCTGCAAACCAAGATCCTAGAGACACACAATGGAGGAAGGTGTCTGTCTGATCACAGAGCCTGTGTTTTCCACTACAGAAATATGGAGGCAGCATGGATGGCAGAAAGGACTTGGGGTTTGGAGTCAGAAGATCTCAGTTCCCTTCATGGTAACAGGAAGACCTCCTCTACACCTCCCGGCAGAGCCAGAGGCTCAATGAGATAATGTACAGACACAAAGCAGCACTGGACAAACTTTAGTCAATGATCCTGTGCCACTACTTTGTGACCCAAGCCTGGGTTTCCCCACAGAAGAAAGGAGGGTGGAAGGTGCAAGTCGTGCTATCTGAGAGGGTATTACAGTTTTCAGTCTTCTGTCCTAAACGTCTTGGCCTCTCTCTTCTTGTCCATACCTACTCTGTTCTCCCAGACTCCCTTTACCTGGCGTCTCCAGGCCACCCAGTACAGAGCCCACAGTGCTCTCCCTGGCAGGCTGTAGAGGGGTTCAGAGTCCTAAATCTAATAACTGCTGTGCACTCTGGGGTGACCATTTAAATTCTGAGTCTCTCTCAGGTCCTTGTTTATAAAATGGGCATAAGACCTACCACATAGTGCTCGATAAATGTTTGCTACTCTTCTAACTATGTTATGCTTCCTCTCTCATCTCAACTCCTCTAACCCTTGCAGTTGTATCCATTGCCTTGGTACTTGCAATCTCATGACCTAAGTTGTTGAGAGCTAGACCTGTACTTCACACAGCTCCTCTCCCCCTTGGGAGTAGTCAGCATATGACAGATGTTCAAAGAATGAGGCCAGGGTGCTTAACTGACAGGTCCAGAGCCCGATGTGTCTCTGCCACCATACGAAGTCTGGTATGACTGAGAGATGGGTCCTTTCTGAGGCAGTATCAGTGTGGGCCATCACCAACAATCAATCCTCAGGCATCACACTGCAGCCCACTCTTTGCTACTCTGAGCTGAACAGTGGGGATAGGGGAGGGAATATAGAGTAAATGGAAGCTATAGACCCTCTTTTCTAAAGCAGTATGTATGAGAGAAGCAAGATTCACCATCTGGAGGGCACCAGACAATACAGAAAAGTGGAAGAGGCAGAGAGAGCCTAAGGAAATCCATGGACACCAGAGTGAGTAAGCAAGTGTGTCTAACAGATTGTATTTGGATTCTGTCCTTATTAGCATTTGCCCTTAGGACCATTATTTAACCTGTCCCTCAGTTTAAACCTTACTCTCAGTTAATCTGGACAATGGGGACAAGAATATGTTTCCCATGCAGGATTATTGTGAGGGTTAAACATACAACACAGAAGGCTGAAGGCATGGCTAAACCAACCAACCAACAACAACGAACACAGAGAGCTTACAGCACTTTGCACATAACAGGTGCTCAAATAAATGGCAACATGTTTCACTAGTATATTAATCATAGATGGGTTAAATCTAGGGGCCCCTGATGGCCAACAGATTGCACACCAAGAACCAGGAGGACTGATGGCTCTCTACAGCAGCTGGAGTTCCGGACAGAGAAAGCTCTCTTGACAGAATCCTGATTAGATTTGGAAACTCTTTCTATGAAAGGAAGGGAGGCAGCTCAGTGTAGACCAGAGGCCTCAAATCAGACATATATAGGTCCCCCCTGGGGACTCCAGAGCTTCCTGGCTATGTGTTCTGGCCAGCTACTCTCTCTCAGTCTAATTTTTCATCTGTGTTAGACTCTAAGACCATATGTTATTCCTCCTGAGAGGTAGTTAAGGGTGTTCTTTAAGAGCACAGATGTTAGAAGACTCCAACCTGGGTTTAAAATCCCAGCTCTGCCACTTAGTAGCTTAGGTCAGTGACCACAGCACACTATTTAACCTTTCTGAGCTTTAATTTTCTCATTCAAAAACCTTCCTTGTTGGGTAGCTGTATGACCAGATAATGTGCCTGTGTTTGGCACACAGTAACAATTTCACTTGATACAGGAAAGTATTATCTTTGTATCCAGAGCCTGGCAGTGGAAAGCACTTAATAAATTGTCCTAAATCAAACCCCACCCTATCAGTCCAAGGGGTGTGGAGAGAAAAGATGCTACTGTAAACTGGCACTGCTGCTACCCACCCAGGGTGGTGATACCTACCAAATCACAAGTGTACCCACCCTTTGACCCTGAAATTCCACTTCTAGGGATTTACCCTCCACAGATACCCCGTGGTCACACGAGGGCCAAGTGACAGATATATAGGGTGGTTTGTTGAGTATTCTAATGGCAAAAGACTGAAAAAAAAGGTGTCTACCACTGGGAACTGGTTAAAAGGAGGACAGTACCGTGTACGGAATACTATGTGGCTATTTAAAAGAAGGACGGACTGATAGAGAAGGATCTCTAGGAGACACTGTTAAGTGAGAAAACCAAGGTACCAAATAGTATGTATAGTACACAACCAACTGTGTAAAAGCCAGGGGAAGCATATGTGTTTGCTTATGTCTACGGAATCCATTCTCCCAGGAAGGGAACTAGGTGGCTTGGAGAAAAGTGGGAGGAAGACATTTATTCCTTTTAAATTGCTAACCTTATGAATGTATGATCTGTTCCAAGAAAATTAATAAGAAGTTAAATGGGGGGAGGGTTGAAAGAGAAAGAGAAATTAACTTTCCCATGAGAGGCAGGTGGGACTAACCCAAAGACAGACCCTTTGGCCAGTTGTCACACCATCAGAAAAAAATGACAACTCTGGTATTTGTGTCCTGTGACACCAAAATAACAACGCTACTGTGTGACCAACTGCACTGCAGGATTGCCACCATCTCTGACCCTTTGGCTCTAGGGCCTAGGATAGGACATCTATCCTCTGGGTTAAATCCGTCCAGGTAGAATAATTTGGAAAGAAGGTTCTGGTTAAAAATAAAAAGTATCCCTGACAGTCCTGGAAGAAAAAAGGGAAGGGAGGGAACCCAGCCCTGGAGGAAGCAGGGGTGTCAGGCTCTAGGGGACAGACTGTTAAGTAGAGAACAGCCCTCCTCCCACCTTCCTCTCCTAAGCCCCTACCGTGCCTTCTCCTCCTGTTTTCTGCCTGCGTGCTAAGAACACTCTGCTGGGGACTCCTGGGAGTAGCTGGAGACTCAGCTGGGTCTGGAAGAAATACACATAGCCAAAAAAAAAAAAAAAGATGCTTTACCTCATAAGTAACCCTGGAAATAGTCCTCGGATATTTTAAGCTTTTATTATGAGAATATTTAAACATGTACACAAAAGTAGACAGAATGATAAAATGAACCACCATCACTCAGCTTCAACAACTATCAACTCAATACCAATCTGACTTCATGCATTTCCAGTCTCCCTCACCCCTGTATTATTCTAGGGACACAGTATGTATTTCTAAAAGAAAAAAAATGCAAGCCATAACCACAATACCATTATCATATCTAAAATTTAAAAAATCCAACAAAAGTTTGGAAGGTTTTAAATGTGATCAAAACTCTTTTCCAAAGAGGGCACCTTTGTTCAATATTAAATATTGATGCAGTGTATATAATAAGCTCTAGGTACAACTTGTTATAAATAATTCAGATTTGCAGACATTAAAACCTATTGAAATAAAGGTATTCCATTAACAAAAATATTAAGATGAAGAGTTCCTGCTGTGGCATAGTGGGCTAAGGATCCAGCATCGCTGCAGCTATAACATAGGTCACAGGTGCAGCTCAGATTTGATTCCTAGCCCAGGAACTTCTGCAGGCCTTGAGCATAACCGACCAAACAAACAAACAAAAAACCCTACAAATCTATAAGAAAAGGCAAATCAAAAGAAAACAGAGCAAAGACTTGTACAGGTATTTCACAAAAGAGGAAACAAACATGAATGGCCAACAGACATAAGGAAAGATTCTCAACTCCACCTGTAATCTGAGAAATGCAAATTAAAACCACAAGACACCATCTCACATTCACCAGCTATTTAAAAATTTTAAAGTCTGACCCTATCAAGTATCAAGTGTTAAGGTATAAAGCAATGGAAACTCACATGCTGCTGTTTGTAGCATAATTTCTTACAAACACACAAGAAAAATATTTGGGAGATACCTTCCACCAAGCAATTACACTCCTGAGTATGTACCCTATGCCAATGTTTCTCAAAGTGTGGTCCCCAAGACCTGCAACAGCAATATCACCCGGGAACTTGTTAGAAATGCAAATTCTCTGGGCCCAAACCCAGACACACAGAATCAAACACTGTGGAGGCGGAGCCCAGCAATCTAGTTTAACAAGCCCTCTAAGTGATTCTGACAGGCACTGAAGTTTCAGAACCTCTGCTCAAGAGAGAATCTTGAACATGTGCATGCGAAGAAGACACACAAAATGTTCAAGAACTCACTGTTTGAAATAGCAAAAACAAGGGAACAACCCAAATAACCACTGACAGTAGAATGGGTACACAATTTGAGACATAATGATGTGAAAATGAATGAATTACAGCTATACACTTAACATGGATGGATTTCAAAATGTCAAATGAAAAAAGATGAATACACAAGTATGATATTTAAATGAAGTTTAAAAGCATGTAAAAGAGTGTATATACATATACATACATATATAGTAAAACTAATTTTTTTGAGTTCCCGCTGTGGCACAGTAGGTTAAGAATCTGACTACAGTGGCCTGGGTCTCTGCAGAGGTGTGAATTTGATCCCAGCATGGTGGATTAAAGGATCCGGGGTTGCTGTAGCTGTGGTGTAGGTTGCAGCTTCACTTGGATTCAACCTCTGGCCTAGGGAACTTCCATACACCATGGGTGTGGCCATTAAAAAAACAAAAACAAAACACTAATTCTTTTTAAAAAGGCAAGGGAATGATAAACACAAATCTCAGGAGAATGGGTAGGGTGTGGCTGTAATTGGAGAGGGGTGTATAGGGGGCTCTAAGGTATTCATACTTGATTTCTTAAACTGGGTTATGAGTTTAAAGGTGAGCAATTTCTTATTCTTGAAACTTTATAAATGCATATGATATCCTCCACTGTATTTACGATAAATTTCTTTAAAAAAAAAAAAAAAGGTGTATTGGAAGAGTGCAAAACTCAAGAGCCAGAACTGCAACCATTAACTGTGTGGTGTCCAAAGAGTTAAACCTGTTTCTCTGCCTGTGGGTGGGAGGGCAGGCAGCAGCTGGGCACAGTGGGAGTCCTTGGCTCCATCTGGCTCCAGCCTAGATCCGCCTGGATCAAGCACCACGCCCAGGAACTGGCACCTGGGTGGGGGGGGGGCTCCAGACAGGTGGCACCTGAAGCCCTGATGTCCTGTACATGCGAGGGTCCGGGCATAGTCAGATAGATAGGAGCCTCTCTTTTAGAAGCCCCTCCATCTGGTAAGAAAGTGTACTGGTGGCAGCTTAGAGCTGGTGAGAAGGGGGAAGAGGGTCTGGGACTCAGCGTGGGGGTGGGGAAGGAAGTGGGTGCACTGGGCTCAGATACCAAGGGAGGCTGCTGGGATTAGCACCTGCTGAGAATGAGATTAGGTTTCTTGGGAAGGGTTCATCTATCTAATACCTCCCAAAAGCTGTCTCCCTCTGGCTTTTCTCTGCTGGACAGATGGTGTCTGAGCTGCCTCTAGGAGGGTGGGCTCCTTGAGGGGGTGGTTGGAGGTGGGGTGGGAGCCAATGCCTGCTTGGTCATGGGATTCCCTGTCATCCACAGTAATAGTGATCAGAGCTCTTACTGAGGCCTTATGATATGCCAGGCACTGTCCTAAACCCTTGACATAAATTATCCCCATTTAGTTTTCACAACACCCAACTGCCTATGGCCTAGAGAGTAGGTCTACACTTGAGGAAAACTAGGCTTTGTATACTTCAACACTTGCCCAAAAGTCATGGTGAACAAACTAAGACTTATACGCAGGCAGCCCTTGCAGGAAACTACTACTGGCCATGGCCTTCCCCTTCTCATTAAACTGCAGAAAGCTCCTTCCAGTTGCTCAGGCCAAATAACCTGGACTCACACACCTCTTTATCCAATCATTAGCAGATCCAGCTGACCCAGCCTTCAAATTATACGGATGCTCTGACCACTGCCCACTACTCTGGCCACACCTCCACTCTTGCACAAACCTTCATCACCTGCCCAGCTTCTTCCTGGTCTCTTGCTCCCACCCTTGCTCATACAGTGAATACAGGGACTTTGGTTTGTTTACACTGTATGCCCAACATACAGCTCAGTGCCTGACACATGGCAGCTACTCAATAAGTATTTGTTAATGAACAAATGAATGAATGACCATCTCTCAGGAAATGACTCAGATTCGGAAGGGAGGAAGGGCTGCCCAAGTAAGTGCCTTTAGATTTCTCAGCCCTGATGAACTTCAGTACCCCAAGGTAGTGGTCAATGTCCTTCCCTATTATGAAATGTCCTGGGTGTGCAGCATCACCGCTGTGTCATCTACTTGTGCATGCACGCACACACAGGGACACAGGAGCTGGAACAGGGCTGCTTCTGAGGAGTGAGCTAGGGCACTGATTTCTAGGGGACTGTCCTCTATCTCTTCCTGCACAGTATCCACTTTGGTTTCTATTCTCATGAATGAAGAATCACTGGAGGGCTCTGAACTGAAGAATGACAGGATCAGACCTCTACTTTAGAAGGATCACCAGTTGTTACTTGGATAACAGATGGGATGGGAGACAAGGGCAGAAGCAGGGAGGCGGCTGTGGAATGGTCCAACTGAGAGAGGCAACGAGCAATAGCTCTGCCCTCTCACATCCCACCTCCAGGCCTCATCAGTCTAGTTCTCCTGCCAACTGAGAAACAGCAACAGCACATGCTGGGGACTCCCTCCACACTTTTCGTTATCAACATAGCATCTCACTAAACCCCTCAAGAGTCCTATGAAGCAGGTTCTATAGTACCCACGTTTTACAGAGAAGAAAATGGAGTCTCTGAGAGGTTAAGTTACCTGTCAAAGATTCCACAGCATCCAAAATCTGTCCTCTTCCCATTTGAAGAGGCTGATACCAGCCAGCATCCATCCACAGCCTAGCCAGACTCCAAAGCTCAGTTCTTCGACCTACTTAATGGCCTTCTTTTGAGAACCAATCTCCAGGGCTATCGTTCAATGAGTGCTCCCCGGGTGCAGGGTGCACTGCCAAATGCTTTACATGTGTTATGCAATATTCCAGTGATCAAAGGAGCCACATACCCTGGTGACATCCATTTTACACATGACAACAGTGAAGCTGAGAGAGGCAAAGTCACAGAGCAAGTAAGCTATTTCCTACTTGCCTGGCACTGAGCCATCTTTTTATTACTTTTTTTTTCTTTTTTCCTTTTTTTTTTTTTTTTAGGGCTGCACCCGCAGCATATGGAGGTCCCCAGGCTAGCGGTTGAATGGGAGCTACAGCCGCCGGCATACACCACAGCCATGATGACGCAGGCTCCGAGAGGCGTCTGTAACCTACATCACAAAGCTCACGGCAACGCCGGATCCTTAACCCGCTGAGCAAGGCCAGGCATCAAACGTGCATCCTCATGGATCCTAGTCAGGTTTGTTAACCACTGAGCCATGACGGGAACTCCCTTTATTATTTTCTTTTGATTCCTTCCTTGCTTCCTCCCTCCCTCTCTTTTTCTTTCCCTTTTTTTTTTTTTTAATGTATTTTACTTATTTTTTTCCTTTTCCGTCATTGGATCAAGGAGGGGATATCCAACAGATCATGCTGTGGCAGATGCTCTGCTCTAAAACATAAGCTGTGTTTTTATCCCCTTGACCTGACTAAATGGCCAAGGTCAAAGTCCACAAGTAACACTTGTTTGCTCATCCTATAGTGCTGGGCCTGAGCCTTGGACTTGGGCAAAAGAGATCAGAAGGGTCAGGAGTTCCTGTCAGAGTCACAGGGCTCGGTGAAAGCGGAGGAGAGGGATGGGGTCCTCCTATGAATCCTACCCCTCAAAGGCACCATTCTCTTGGTTTGAGAAGCCTCGAGGACACCTTTCTTTAGGAAAATGCACCTTCTAGCTTTCCAAAAGCGGGCAGCACTGTTCCAGCTAACACCTGGCAGACAGGTGGAATGCCCATATCCCAGACTCACTCTGAAGAGACTTGCAGAGGGGGAAGGAAGGGGGCAATGACTTTCAGTTCCCGTTAATATGTCTAGAAGAGCAGCTGATTCAGCTGGATGATGTCACCTTCCCAAACCTCCTGACCAGCAGCTGAGATGGTAAAAGCAGGAAACTGGGGGATACTCAGCTGGCTAAGCCTGAACATGCCTCTGGCAGAGGCCAACAGTAACCCCAGGCACTGGCGGCATCCTCCTGCAGCTGAGCCAAGAGTCCTCTCAGATGAGAGGGCAGGAGACCTACATTCCAAGATGCTCCCCAATTCTCCTTTTGCTCAGCAGCTTTCTGCACATCCTGACTGAAAAATGCTTCACACATTCTGAGGGTGGGTCACTGGAAAGAAGCTTGGCTTTGGAGCCAGACCAATCTGGGTCTGAAGCATGTCCAAGGGGCAGGACGCTGGGTGTGGAACACCATCTCTCCGAACCTTACTTTCCCCATAGAAAAGAAACTGGGGTCAAGACCCCATCACTACACAGGCTGGGTGGGAGAGTAAATGAGAAAATGGAGGTAGAGAGCCTGACGTGAGGAAGGTGCTCAGTAGGTGGCCGTCAGCATTGTGCCCTCTGGATCCCTGGAAGGGAGGAATGAAGTACTGGTAACGCAAGACCTACATCGGGCCCACCAGTGTTGAGATCTGCGCTGAGATCTGCGTGGGCCCAAAGCCTGGATGAGCCAAGTTCAGTCTGCCTTGCTTTTTCATTTGCAAAATCTCTGCTTCAAATCTTCCCAGGCTGGCTCCGTCTCCTTAATCTACTCCCAGGTCAAAAGTCACCTCCTCAGAGAGGCCTGCTTGACCTCTCGGCATTAAGTTGCTTCCCTAGATACTGCATTACTCCATTTCATTCTCTTTACATCATTTAACCCTCTATCTGAAATCATCTTATTTGTTTCTGGGGCTGTCTGTCTCCCCAGCTAATACACCAGTTCTATGAGAGCAGTGTCCTTGACTGTCTTGTTCATCACAGCACTCCCGGCATTTAGCCCAGGTCAGGCCGGTGCTTAATAAACATATGCTGAGTCAACACATGAATGGATGCAACGGGGATGGCCAAAGGCTAAACTGACAATGACCCCACACTTATTCCTCTGCTCACTGTCAGTTCGAGGTCCCGGTTCTCATTCCAGATGCTAGCACTGCTACCTGGGGATCAGTGGACCGACAGGAGGCCAGGGATGGGAATCCGTGCCTGGCAATGACTCAAACACTGGGATACCAGGACTACCAAGGAGGGCCTCAGACCCTGTTCCTGGCACATGAAGATCCCACTGATTTGGCTCCAACTGACCTTTCTGGCTTTATCATCTGGTCAGCGACACTTCCACACACACTCCTAATGGACTGCACTTGTACGTGTCTCTTCTTGAGAGCCCATCCCAGTCTGCATAGTGTAGCTCGCATGGAGCACCAGCCCCACTCTCCCGTCTCCACGCTAAGTCCCAGCACAAAACTCATCTCTTCTGTGAAGTGCTTCTTATTTGGCATTTAGCATTTACTGCTGGCTTTCACAAGAGCCCTTGTCATGTATGTCTTTTCTAATTCAATTGGAAGTGTTTTGAGGGCAGAACTGGGTCTTCAAATGGCAATATCTCAATGAATAAATCTAGGGAAAAAGGCTCTCTTTGAAACAAAGTGGCTGGATTCAGAGAGGATGGGGAGAGGGCCAGGGTCCTCCCTGCTGGACTGGCCCTTTTGGTGCAGGAGATGGAAGAACCCAGCTATGAGACAGTGAGGGAGCCAACAAGTCCTAAACTATCACATGCAGTCTGGGGCAATCTCAAGGTTATATGTGTGACTGGACTTTTTCCCCTGTTTTTTTTAAGGCCGCACCTGCGGCATATGGAGGTTCCCAGGCTAGGGGTCTAATCAGAGCTACAGCTGCCGGTCTACACCATAGCCACGGCAACGCCAGATCCGAGCTGCATCTGCAACCTACACCATAGCTCACAGCACCACCGGATCCTTAACCCACTGAGCGAGGCCAGGGATCAAACCCACAACCTCATGGTTCCTAGTCAGATTTGTTAACCACTGCACCACGACGGGAACTCCTCTGTGACTGGATTTTTAAAACACCATCATTTTCAAGCATCTGGGCATAATTTAGTTACCAATCATAAAGAATGACCAAAAGAAAAACTTTGCTCAGTTCAAAGGAACTTGTGTGGTATCTGCTTCTGTGAACTAAGCTTAGTCCTGGCCCTCATCTTACCTGCACTTTCCTTTCCCTTGACTCCCCTTATTATTTTATCCTTTGATCACGTGAATTTTCCTAAGTTGCCTCCAACTCTTTGTAAAAGAGTGAGGCTCCAATAAAATATGAGTTGATCCAGCCCTCTTTTAAATGCTACAGTGGTGTACAAAGACGATGTTCCAAACAACTCATTATAGCAATTAAATGCCAAAAAGAATGCAGGTGAATCACTGAGTGCAGTGCTTGGCACTTAGCATTCAAAAGTTAAATTGAAAGAACACTCACAATTCTTAGCTTCTCTTCTCTAGGCTGACTCAGTTTTCTCATGTGGCAAATAAAAACAACGTCTTGGGTCTGTTCATTTGTTCAATCATTCATTCCAAAATCATTCACTGAGGAGTTCCCGTCGTGGCACAGTGGAAACGAATCTGACTAGTAACCATGAGGTTGCAAGTTCGATCCCTGGCCTTGCTCAGTGGGTTAAGGATCCGGTGTTGCCCTGAGCTGTGGTGTAGGTTGCAGACGCGGCTTGGATCCCGTGTTGCTGTGGCTGTGGTGCAGGCCAGCAGCTGTCGCTCCGATTAGACCTCTAGCCTGGGAACCTCCATATGCCACGGTGCGGCCCTAAAATGGCAAAAAAAATTTACAAAATCATTCACTGAATGTTTACTATTTATAAGGAACAGTTCTAGGTACTCAAGATAAAACAATGAACAAACCAAAGCTCTTACAAGCATGGGGCTTATACTCTAGCAGAAGAAAGACAAAAAAAAAGTAAACAAACAGAAAATTTCAGATAGAGGGTGACGAAAATACAAGAAGGTAAAAGATTAGAGTGATTTAGAAGTATTTAGCTATTCTAGACCAAAGGTCAAAGAGAATCTCTCAGAGGAGGTGACCTGTGAGCTGAGACAACTGAAAGAACCAGCAAGGCAAACACCAGGGGCAGAGTACTCCAGGCAGAGGGAACAGCAACTACGAAGAACTTCAGGCAGGGACTAGTGAGCCAGGAACCAGGAACAGCAGGAGGCCCTGTGGCCTGAGTGCAGAGAGGGAGGTGGGAGTGAAAAAAGATGGAGACAGCCAGTATCAGATCAGGCAGGCCTCAGAGGCCTTGGTATGGACTCTTGAGTTTTATGCCAAGTGGGTGAAGGGTTGTAAGCAAGAATGTGACAAGCTCTGAACTTGGTTTTCAAAAGACCGTACTGACTGCTGTGTTGGGGCAGAACTGATTTATTAAGGTCTATTCTTAGCTCCAAATATCTGACACCCCCCCCCCCATCATTCTAGGAGAAGATGGAGGGAGTGGCCCGCTCAGGGAGGGGTGGGAATCCCAGCTTGGAAAACGTCCCCAAGCCACCTGTATTGTTTCTGCCTCCTGTGTGGAAGTTTCTGCCAATGACACAGTGCTCTGGAATGTTCCCCGCCCCTCTTCCCCAACACACACACCCAACCTTCCTTCTACAGAGGGAGAGTTGTACTTTGCATTCCTCCCAGGGTTTAGCTCACATCTAGCCTACAGGAAATGGTAGATAAAAAGCTACTCATTGATTAATGAAGAGAGGGAAGATTCACAGCCATTAGGTAAATATTAATGAGTACTATGAGTACCAGTTTGGCCTCTGGGGATGCAAGGTGATTAAGATGGGTTTCTAGCCTTCACTGAGCTCAGAATTCAACAGACAGACCAAAACCACAGACAGCTACAATGCCGGGTACAAGAGCAACAGCACCAACATTAACCAGACCCTCTTTTTCCAGAAGTAGAACGCTGTGGGCTCTGGAGCCAGACTGAGGTTCAAATCACCTCACCATTTTTGGACAAACTTCTTAACTTCCCTATACCTCATTTTTTGCCTCTGTAAAATGAGAATTATAATAAGAATACCTGCCTCAATGGCACTGTTTTGAAAATTCAATTAATTAACACATATGAAACACTTAAGGGCAAATGGTCTATAAATGTTAGCTATTACTAAAAATCACTGTAACATCTATGCTGAGCTTGACATGAATGATCTCATTTCATCCTTACAAAAACCTTAGGAGGCAGGTCATCACCTCCATTTTTCAGATAGGGGAACTGGGGCCTAGGAAAGGGCTGGAATGTGCCCAAGGTCAAAGAGCTGATACATGATGGAGCCCAGATTCAGACTCAGCTCTGTCCCACTCTAGAGCCCGTACTTCCAATAATGAAATGATCACATTCTCTTCAAAGGCCCTAAGCACAGCACAGTGCCCCAAACACAGCAGAGGACCTATAAAAGGGAGCTACGGTTATAATTCCACTGTGCCTGGAGATTTTCCAGTAGTAGGTGCTGTGGAGCCCAGAGGAAGTACCTCTTTCACCCTGAAAGGGTCTGAGAAGAGTTCAAAGGAAACTAACCTGGGGCCAACTGCAGGCTTTGCTCTGGAGTCGCGTGTGTGTGTGTGTGTGTGTGTGTGTGGTCGCGCGCGTGTGTGTGTGTGTGTGTGTGTGTGTGTGTGTGTGTGTTTCACCTCAATGAAGCTTGGGGTCCTAATTTGGAACCCTACCTTCCACCACTAAATCAAACGTGTGTGTGTGTGTGTGTGTGTGTGTTTGTTTCACCTCAATGAAGCTTGGGGTCCTAATTTGGAACCCTACCTTCCACCACTAAATCAAACCCAGAAAGGCTCCCAGGTGCCCAGACACCTGCATGGACAGGCAGGCAGGCTCCTCTGGGTTGAGTTCTTGTCTGACCCTACACATCTCTCAGTTTCATCACTCAGCTACCAGTCTAGGGCCTCATGCCTGCACCTGTTGCTGGACCCAGTCCCAGGGGACCCTCCCCCAAAGAGCCATTTCTGAGTGACTCCCTGGGGACTTCCTTGATACGGTAACCCCTAGGGTTCCATATGAATGTGGGAAATTTTTCTCACTGAGTAGCAGACGGGGAGTGGGTAGAACAAGGGGTGGTTGTTCTTGTTCTGAATCAGAGGGGAGCGTGGGGTGAGGCCCGCGGTGCCTCCCAGTTTTACATTTAAGTAGCACTGATCCTGACCAGTCAGAGCTCCCACTCAACAGTCTGGCTGAGGTGGGAGAGGCCATTGTGGGGTGAGGAGTTAACTAGTCATTTCTACTTCCCATTTGAGTCATACTCAGAGGTCTGGCCTTGCCGTAATTAGACTGCAGAGGTCAACCAATGGCTGGATCAATGAATAACCACACCTCACAGTGAGAGGAAAAAGAAAGACCCAGCATTTGAGGAGCTTTTACTCCCCACTGGGCTCTGTGCTGGGGGGTACTTTACATACACTGTTTATCATTATGAATGTTCATTAGCTCAGACACTAAACACTCAGCCACCACGTGCTAGGCCCAGCAGTAACTGATGACAGTGAACAAGACACGGCTTCCACCCTCAATAAGCTGAGAGCACTTCGCTTAGTCTTTCTCCCGCAATCCTGTCAAACGAGTATAATTTCCATTTTATAGATGTCTAGGCTTAGAGAAGTAACGTAACTTGTCTAAACTCATGAAGCTAGGTAAGTGAGAGGGCTAGGATACTGTTTCCAGTCAAAAAGTGCTTTTTGGTTGAATGAATGAATGACACGGTTATGGTTTTGACCTCTGTCAAGGAGCAGCAACAAGACCAAACATTTATAGTTCTCAAAGTGCTTTTTCATCTATCACCTCCTTGGGCCTCTCAGCTAAGCCCACGAGGGAGGCAAGTTGGGTGTTATCTTTCCTCAGCAGATGGGGCAACACACTTACAGTCATGCAGCAAACAAGGAGTGGGGGCCATTCTGGAAAACTCCTGAGTCCCCACGGCACCGTTTAATCATTCAAATGCATGTCAGGCACCTACTAGGTGCTAGACATGCTCCTGTGCTCTTTAGATATTCAATTCATTTAGCTTTCCACTCAGTCAACAGATAATGATTGAGAGTCTTCTATGTTTCAGGTTCTGCGGCAAGATCTAGGGATAAAGCAGTGAGTAAGGCAGAGATTCCCGCCTTCCTGGAGCACTCTTCAAAGATGGAAGAAAATCTGCCTCATTGCCAAATGGGCATCAGCCACACTGGCCAGATCCCTACTGTGTACAGCATGACTTGGGGCCCTTGTGAAGAAGGTGGGGAACGAGGTTAGGGGCTACAGTCAGTCCCCAGCTTCAGCTCTTGGTTCAAAGGATACTCACATACTCTGTCAGCCTAAAAGTTTGCTCTTGGAGAGTAGCTCCAATAGTGATCACAGCTTCCTGATCACCTGTGAGGGCAGTCTGCTAAGAATAGCTGTGACAGTAGCTGTCGTACTGAATAATGACATATGCCAGGCTCCATGTTAAGTGCTTCGTGTATCCTACCAGTTACTTTCATGATCAAAAGAGTCTTTCAAGAAAAATACTACATTATTTTCACCTTTTAAAAGATGAGGAAACTAAGGCTGAGGGAGATTGGGTAACCTGTCCAAGGATAACTATAGAGTAAGTAGGATTCAACATTGGTTTGTCAAATTTTGTACCTGGCTCTTAGCAGTGATGGAATTTCTCTTAGGGAGACTCTGGAAAGGCAAACACCAGAATACTTCTCTTGGGCTGCTTCTCTTGGGAGGGCTGGGGCCTCTAGAGCCCCCAACAGATTCTTAGCCCTTTTATCAGGTCTGAGCATCACACTGAGATGGGAAGGTAACGAGGGAATGGTTAGGTATGTTCAAGCCATCCCTAGGGCAAAAGGAACACTCCTTCTCTGCTAAACCTCCAGGGAAGAAGTCTCTGACCTCCATCTGCCACCCACAAACCCCCTAGAGAAAGACAGAAGGGGGTGGGGACGGGGGCAGGGGAGTCTTCCCCCTGGGATGGAGAGGGGTGGGGCAAACCATGGAAGAAGCCTAACTGGCTCTTTCCTCTCTTGGACAAGAAGCCTGGACATGTGATATGGTGTCCGTCCTGCACAGAGAAGATGCTCCATGGGGGAATGCCAGGGAACCTTTTGCACCTAAGAAGCCTCAGAGAGGACAGAGTGGCACAGCCCTGAACTGCAAGCTCAGCTAGCAATTTCTAAGCATTGTAACTAGGTCATCAGGTTCCTGGAGAAGCCAGCTGTGGCTGGGCGATGGGGGATGGGGAGGGAAATTTTGCAGCCTACAAAGATCCCTACTTCCCTTCAGGCCCCACCCTCCCCGAAATCTGCACCTGCTCCCAAGCTGACCCCTCCCCCCCAGCTAGGCCCAGCTGTCAACGGCTCCCAGTGCCCCGCCCCTGCCTTCCATGGGCCGGAACCGTGGGGGCCTCTTGGGCAGGAGGTACCTTACTGCCACCTGAGCCCTTCAGAAAGCGAGCTGTAGGGTAGGGAAGGAGTGGCCTTTCCTGGGGGGTATTTCTTGTTCCATGAGGGCACCAAGAAAGCTGGGCTCCTTTGGACTTAGACAGGGTACCTTCCTGGCATTGTTGCCACAGGTGGCAGGAGACAGGTGATGTTTACCCTGCTGAGACCAGAGTTGCCAAAAGGCTTCAATCAAGCCTTTGAATCTGCACCTGGCCCAGAGCCCCAAAATAACAACTAGGGCAGCCTACCTGATCCAGAGGTCGCAGGTGCCTCTGGCTTTTTTCTTCCTGCAGCTCTGCCTGCTGAGCCCTGGCTGGCAAGGGAATCTCTCTCCCAGTGACAATTGGAGACCAGGCTGCATCCCTCTGGTGTTGGGCCCCATTGGACCCATTTCTCCCATCAGCCCTCCCCATCCTTCTGCCCAGTGGCTTCCACGATCAGTCACCATTCCCTTCTTCCTGACCAGCTTTACTAACAACCCACACCCTCTTCCGCCAGTCTGCCTCTGCACAGTCTCCCAAATGCTTCACATGCATTCCACCCTCCAGCTCTGTCTGGTCACTGACTTATCAAGGCTATCTTTGCCACATTCTTATTACCTGCTGAAAGCCTTCCTGGTCCACATCTACCTAACAGGTGGTAATGATGCCTAACACTGACTGAGCATGCTGTATTCAGGCACTGTGCTGGGTGGGCTTCAGAGTCACTCATTCAGCGAGTGTTTGCTGAGCGTCTCCCATGTGCCAGGCACTCTGCTAGAGGCTGGGGATGAAGGAAAAATGAGGCAAGGCCCCTACACTCTAGGAGCTAAGGTTATATGAGAGGAGAAAATAAAGACATAAATATAGGTGGACTTTGGGGATGTGATTTTGATTTGAAATGTAGAGGATAAGACAGCCTTGATTAGGTCTAGGGGAAGAGTGATCTAGGCCAGCCTATGAAAAAGAGATTACTACTATCATTTTTTTTTTTTGTCTTTTTGCCTTTATCTAGAGATGCACCCGGGGCATATGGAGGTTCCCAGGCTAGGGGTCTAATTGGAGCAGTAGCTCCTGGCCTACACCACAGCCACAGCAACGTAGGATCCGAGCCATGTCTGCAACCTACACCACAGCTCACGGCAACACCAGATCCTTAACCCACTGAGCAAGGCCAGGGATCGAACCCACAACCTCATGGTTCTTAGTCAGATTCGTTAACCACTGAGCCACGATGGGAACTCCTTCTACTATCATCTTCATTAAGGAATGACCATTACCTTCATTTTACAGATGAGGAAACCGAGGCCTCGATGTGAACTGCACAAAGCCACACCGCTGAGAAAGCTATTATTCAAGCCTCTAGAGACTTCCCCTTCCTGACACTTTCCACTACTGGCACAGAAGAAGGTCTGGGCTGGCAATGCCAGGCAAGGGATAAGGTGCATACTGATGATGCAGGCTGAGGGTGGAGGCCCCTGGGCCGAGTCACCAGTTGAGTAGCTGATGGAGAAGTGGGCTGGTTTGGCAGAGGTCCAGAGCACCATGGGGTCTGTCCTTTTCCATTTTTGGAGTCTACACTGCAGATGTGGCACAGTTTGCCTAGAGCCATTCACCAAGTATGGTGGGTCTATCTCTATTGCTCTAAAGGAGTTTGCTTCCTTAAGGACAGAGACATTTCTGTAGCCTAACCTGCATCTAATAATAACAACCCCTCATGTTCATTGAGCAGATCCTGGCTGAGCCCTTGCCTGACCACAGGCTCTGTGCCAAGTACTCAGGGTGAAACAATCCAGTCTGGGCATGCAAAGAAGCAATGACGCGGTGGCTTGAGGGTAGGCTTTGGCACCAGATACAGCTGAGTGCAAGACCCACTCTGCCTCTTACAAGGTGTATCACTGTGGACACGTTACAGAGCCTCTTAAAGCACTAGATTCTCCATCTTCACACCAGAGCAGTTGCGAGGACCAAACAGGATGATTGTGTCAGGGGCAGAAACATAGCGTCTGGCACAGAGCAACCACTCAACACCTAGCATCTGTCATTATTACTAAAAAATACTTCTGCATTTCACTTTTTTGTTTGAACCTCGCCTGCTCTGGTAGGCTGGTACAATTCTCATAGATTTATGGATAAGAATTTAAAGCTGATTTGCCTGGAGTTATGCCACCAGCAAGGAATCAAGGTAAGTTTCAAATCTGAGTGCGGAGTTTTAACTATGGGTGTGTAGAAAGTGATCAATACATACTACCATGAACCTTGCCAGCTGTGTCTGGGAGCTGAGGGGATGGACGTATGAAGCACGAGGCCTAACTCAGATGGCAGAATGACACCAACAGGCCATTGAAGTTCCCCTCACTGCAGTACCCACAGTTCCTAGCATGTATAAAGCATTCATCAGTATGTGTTGATAGAACAAATGAAACTAATGAAACTAAACTCTGAGAACAGCTCCAGCAATGAATTCAGCCTCAGGGAAGGCAGGCAACATGGAGAACAGTGAGCTAAAAGCTAGAACACAGATTCTAAGCCATTTACTGTGGGACAAGGCCCCTTGTCTTAGTTTCCTACCTGAAATGGGACTGAACATACCCACCTCACTGTGAAATAAGGTAGCCAAGAAGTCTGGTAAACTAGAAAGCATCATCATGCACAAAAAAGGAATTATTATCATTCTGTACAGCACTACAGCAGTAAAGTGTGGTGAGGTCAAGCACCTGAATCCTGGGTCATCCTGCTACTGGCCTGTGAGGACCTGAGCACATCGCTTTTCTCTGAGTCTCAGTCTTCTCAACCATCAACTGAGGATACCACCACCTATCTTGTAGAGCTTTTAAAGAAAGCTTAGAGATAAAGAGCATGGTGGGTGATGGTGGTGGGGGAGTAAGACAGACTTGGTTTCAAATCCTGACTCTGACTCCCACCAAATGAGTGCCCCAAATCTCACCGTCCTATAATGATGAAGTTGTTGGCCAGTATCACAGAGAGGATGTGGTGAAAGCACTGTCACAGAGGGAGCTCTGGATAAATGCCAACAATCATTTAGACACTGGTACAGTTGGGGGAGGGGGCACAGTACAGTGCTGAAAAGTGGGAGCTTAGAAGGTACCCTTACAGGCTTGGCCACTTACTAACTGCGCTACCCTGCATAAGGCGCTTAACATCTCTGTACCTCAGTTTCCTCATTTGTAAAATGGGGATAATAATAGTAGCAACTTCAGAGTGCTGCTCTGCGAACGGAATAAATTAATACATGTAAAGCATTCTGAACAATGCCTGGCAAAGAATAAGTACTTGATAAATGTTAGGTGCTATTAATAGTAACATTAACAATAATATTAATCACCGAGTGGAATAAGAGGGAGGGGCTGTGTAATCCTGGGACACGGGGATCCCATGGAAGAATTCCAGGGAAGTTCCTGGGCAGCTGTTTGTAGGCAAGTCCTCAGCCTCAGGGGAAACAGACTCTTCTATGGAAAGGCCATGAGGCTGGAGGCTCCTGGGCAAAAATCTCAGTCCTGCTGACCGGGAGGCCAGCCTCTGGGGAGGCAAGTCAGGCTCCTTGGAAGGACACAGTGTTCCCGGCCCGCCTGACTGGGGGAACAAAGGCACGTGTGTGTGGCCAGGGAGGAGGGAGGGGAATGTTTCCCTTTCAAGAGCGGAACAAAGGATCTGAGGCATAGTTGAGTGCGTTCCAATCCCCTCCCAGGCTAGCTCCCATTCCTCAGATGACTGTCCAACAAGGTTTTCTAGCTTCCTCCTGAAAGGTGACCGCTGGGAGGGGGTGGCGGGCTCCGCTTCACTCTACCCACTGTCATCGATCTCCATGAGGACAGATTTCTATGTGCCAAGCCTCTAAGCCCTCTTTTAGGAGTCCCAGTCCTGTGCAGAGGTGGGGTGGGGACCCCAGGGGAGCTCGGGATTAATGGATGACATAAGGCACTGCAAGTGACAGGTTTAATGTCCCTCTAGGGGGAGTCCAAGACAAAACTGCAACTTAGTGTGGAGTCATGAAGGAGCTCAGGAGTTCTGAACAACCTCCAGGTCGGGAGGTGAGGGATGGAAAGGTCTGACAGAACTCAGGGGAAATATATTTTCTATTTTTTCCCCCAATTTTTAAGAACTATAGTTGATTTACGATGTTGTGGCAGCTGCACTTCCTAAATCTTAAAGGGATGGTCACAGGATGGAGAGAGAAGCCAGGTGGAGGGGGAAGGAGCAAAGAGAGTAAATGACAAGAGGAACAGGAGGGGATGTGGCTAAAAAAAAAGGAGGGTTGGGGGAGCCTCTAGCGATACTACTTTCCAGTTTCCACACTCTCACCAGCAAGAATCCGGCTGCAGGGCTGGGACAGGAAGCAGTCCATGGAAGTCATTGCAATGGCATTTCCTGAAGAGCGAGAGAAAAACCTCTAGTTCCGTGGGGAGCTCTGGAGCCTGCCCCAAAAGCCCTGTAGCTCGGAGCTAGCCTTAAGCCTCCAGCTTGGCCCAAGAGTCTCGTCAGGGATGAAACCAAGTGGCAGAAGGTCCCAAAGGCAGTTTCTTTCAGCAAAAACATTATTTACAAAAATCAATATGTAATAAATGGGAAGCCAGATGATGTGACTGAAGGAGTCCAAAGATGCGACTGCCATTTGCTGCTGATACTCTCGGTCACTATCCTCAGCCTTCCAGACACTCATTGCATCTTCAGAACAAGGTACTGTTATTACAGCCATTTACAAGTTAAAGACAGCAAGTCAGTGGTCAAGTCCAGATTTGAAAGCCCTAGCCCTGCACCTTCCTCCTGATGTAACCTTGGGCAAGTCACTTCATCTTTCTCAACCTATTTCCCTCTGCTCACCTCCCTGGGGTTATAAGCATCAAAAAGACAGAGTGGATACGAAAGCACCTTCCAAGCAGTAGAGTGCTACATAAAAGTGAAATAGCATAACTGTGGGGCCAGTGACAAGCCACCCTATATGGACACCGGGATTAGTAAATTTTTAGCAGTTAAAGTGTTGCAGCTGCTGACAGGGAAGCACCATCCTAAAAGTATAACTATTGTGACATATGACATAACAGTGGAATCTGCCACAAGACCTATGGCCAGTGAGAAGCAGGATTCCTGGACAGTCAACATCAACCCTCCATCTTACGGATGGGAAAATTGGGGCCTGGGGGTAAAGTGACTTGGCCAAGGTGAGACACTGAGAGGAAGCAGATTGGAGAGGGGAACTGGGATCCTAAGACCAGTGCTTGACCAACACAGCAGAGGAGCACCACGGAGCTCAGCTCCAGCCAGGACAGGAACACTCTTGGGGCCTGCCCAGCCTGGTGATGTGCCAGAGGGTGACAGAGGAGTCGAACAAGGGAAAATAGATGCTGAAGAGTCTGTGAATGGGTCTCTGACACCAGTTCTGTGGCAAAAATGGTCAGAATTATGATATCAACCCATGCCAGGCTCTATGCATCTCCATGACCTTGTGAGGCAGGTAATATCTGCCCCAAGGTACAGAGTTCAAGGAGCTTGCCCAAGGTAACAGAGCCAGACATGAGTAAGCTGGGACCTCAACCCAGACGTGGTGCAGTTATTCAGAGAGAAATAGTGCTAGAGTGGAGGAGGACCACTCAGGACGCCGCATTTGAAGAGACTATCCCCAAAGAACATCTAGCTCCTTTTTTTTTTTTTTTTTTTTTTGCTTTTTAGGGCTGTACCTGTAGCATATGGAAGTTTCCAGGCTAGGAGTCTAATCAGAGCTACAGCTGCCGGCCTACACCACAGCCACAGCAACCCCAGATCTGAGCCGTGTCTGCGACCTACACGACAGCTCATGGTAATGCCAGATCCTTAACCCACTGAGCAAGGCCAGGGATCGAATCCGCAACCTCATGGTTCCTAGTTGTATTCGTTTACGCTGCGCCACGACGGGAACTCCCAAGAACATCTAGCTTGAGTTTATGATCTCTAAGTGGTTAAAAAATATGGCTTCAAAGGTCGCCAGACTCACTGATGTGCCATGTGCAAGCCTGATCTCGCTCCCTAGTCCCTTTTTACCATTTCTACCTCTGCCTCCTGATGCAAGTCACTACTCTTTCTCACCTGGCAGCTGCACCAGCCTCTTCACTGGGCTCCCAGCTGCCACCTTTGCAGAATTCAGATCATTTCACCCCTGCTCCTTTTCCTGGCCTCTCTCATTCAACCAAAGCCAAGTCCTCGGCGTGGTCTGTAACGCCCTATGTGATCCGCCCCCTGGCGACCTCTCCCCCATCAATCTCAACCCCTGTCCCCTCTCACCTCCTGCCGCCCTCCCTCTTGCTGTTTCTCCTCCAGTTCCACTGGCCTCCTTGCTCATCCTTGAACATGCTAAGCACACTCCCTCCTGAATCCATTCCCTTTGCTTATAACGCTCTTTCCGCAGGTACCTACCTTGTCCACCACCTTAACTTCTTCAGATCTTGGCTCAAATACTACCTTTTTGTGATGCCTCCCTTAACCACTCTTTAAAACTGTAGCCCTATCTCCCTTGCCAGGAATGTCCTATGCCTCAACCTGCTTTATTTTCTTCATAGCACTTAGCATCACCTGGTATGTTATTTATGTATGCAATTATGTGTTGTCTGTCTCTCCCCTCTATGACGTAAGCTCCACAATAGAGAAATTTAATTTTATTTAATCTGTACTGCTAGGGCCTAGGACAGCCTGACACAGAATAGGAGCTTAATTAATACTAGTTGAATCAATGAATGAATGATGAACTGAAGAGCAATTCCAATTACTATTATTCTGGTTTGATAAATGTTTGTTTCTTCAGAAATTTAGTGGGCTTTTCTCTCATTAGGTACCTGTTATGCCTAAGCTCTCTGCTCAGTGCGATTAAACAAGTATGGACAAGATGTAGACTCCACCTTCAGGAAGCTCCTAAACCTGGCAGACGTACAGCAGTGTCAGAAATGTCTTCTTTATGCTAATTTAAACTCTACCACTCTGATCTACCTTTCATGTAGCCAAGTTCCGCTGGGTCCTATATCAATAAAAAAGGCTTAGCCCCTCTTCCTGCAGATATTTAAAACCAGTGATCATGCTCTCCTGGGTCTTCTCTTCCCCAGGCTAAACAAAAAGACCCAGGGGGATTGTCTGACTCAAACCTGCCAACTGGGAACGGGGAAGACAGACTGTCGGCCAGAGAGACAGAACAGGAGCAGATCCAGGAGCACAGTGACTCCTTCAAGGCAAGAGAGGGAGTCCTTGGGGAGGACACCATGGAATTAGGCTAGAGGTTGGGGGCGGAGACAGGGCCCTCTAATTAAGGTGCTAGGAGATTACGTTTCTGTGGAAGAGCAGCTCACTGGGAATTACCCCTAAATCTATCCATGCTAAACCCAGACAAAACCATGGCTGCTGAAAGAAAGCCCCAAGATGGAAGGCTGAGTGTGCTGGAAAGCCCTGGGAGGATGCGCAAGCCCCTGGTCTGAGGACAAATACCTGCTGGGGAAGGGACAGCTAACAACTGCTGCTTCCTGTAGCCCAAACAAATCTGGTGACTGCCCACACAAAAGCCAAGAACACCCTCTGGGTTCTGCTGGGGTCCTCTGAAAAAATACCTGGGTAATTTTCTACGGAAGCTGAAGGGCTCTGTGGGGCAACTGGGGAAACCAGTCCTAGGAAGTCTGGAAAACCCTGTGATGGTGATGGAGTTTTAAGGGCAACTTCAAACATACATCCAGAAGAACTGGGTGTTTTGAGGGGGAGCCCCCGAGACACTTCTATCTCACTTTGGGACCTGACTGAGATTACTAAAAATTTCCACGTTTGGGGTTTCTAATGGGGTTTCCCCAAGAAAACCGCAGAATTGCCAACAGCTGCTAAACTCTGCAAAGGTCGCTGAGGTGCTTTAGTGAAGCACATACCACGGCCAAAGAAGCCAGAACAGGCAAGAAAGAACCTACAGAAACCAGAAGACGGCAGAGCCACGCAACCTGGAAAAGACCCAATTATGTGTCGTTCTCCCTGCACTCCGCCCCCCCACCCAGGTTCACTGCTCTTAAGAATGGTGTTTCCATCAAGCTAAGGAGCTTCTGAGGGACAGTGATCCCAAAAAGGCCTGACCCACCTCCATCCTCACCACGTAACGATTCACATTCCCATTGGAAAGTCCCAGAAATACTCTGTCCTGAGCATTCTAGGTGAGTATCTCAGGGGCTGGCTTTGTTTCTTGAGGAACTCTGGGGACAAAGTTCAGTTTTCCGAGGAAGGGAGCCCATTCATTAAAAGAGGTGCTTCCGCCCTACAATTAAGGCCCAGGAAGAGCCTTTGTTCTAGATCCTTTACTAGGGTCAAGCTATGGCAGGTGGCTATCATTTTTTCATTTTACAGATGGGAGAGATGATTGGACAAGACGGACAAACAGGTTCAGCGTCTTGCCAGGTGACTCCAGGTAGGCGGTGGCGTGGCTAGGAGTGTGGAATTCCAGCCCTTTGGAGCCTTACCCACAACTAAGTAGACGTACTTGGAGCAGACCATCTTCTCCTCTCATGCACAATTCTCATCTATTGGTAGGGCCTGAGAAGGCTTGAATAACTGAAAAATTAACAGGAAGCCCACTCTCACTGGGCAAAACCCTGATACCTACCGGAGTTTCACCAGTGCCAGAATCTACAGAGGCTACACACACGTTTGGCAACCTGCTACTGGCAACAAAGGTGCTGTTCTTCCTGCAGCACCTGAACCAGGCCAGCTTCACAGACTCAAATGAGCACCTCGCACAGGCATGTTCTGCTTGGCCCAGTGGCATCTCTGGCTCACGTTATCACCCCTGATGTGGATGGAAAGAGTTTAAGCTTTGGGGTCAGGCCCCACCTAGTTATAAATTCTCACTCAGTCACTTAATCAGCTGAGGAATGCCTGGGACAGTCACTTAGATTCACATGTAAACTGGGAATAAACCCACCTACCTTAGACGGTTATTGCATGGAATATATGAAGTAGCATGTCATTTCCATGAGGGAAAGTACCATGTCTGGTTTATGGGCAGCACCTAGCACATGCTTGCCTCAGAGCAGATGCTCAGTAAATTTTGGTTGCATAAGTAAAAGACCAAACAGAATGCCTCGTGAATAAGACATACTCCATAAAGGCTCATTTCCTTCTCTTTTCCTGTAGGGATGCTAAATTTAGAGCATTCCCAGGGTGGGATGGCCCCTAACTCCTACACTCATGGATCCCCCAGCCACAGCCTCCAGGAAGGTTATGAGATGCCACCGCATAGCCAGTCTATAGCTTAAAACAGGAAGGTACCTGAGAGGGAAGTGGGCAGGTACCTTCTACCCAAAGGATCCCCTGTCAAATGTTCTTTACCTCCTGGCCTGAGGGAGAATGCATGCCAAGAAATGGTTTTGACATAACTAGCTTTTTGGCACACATCCCCTCTGTTTACCAAGAGGAAGTAACATATGCTATGTTGTCCAACGGACTCTGATAATTCTTGAGCAAAGAGAGAGAAGATCTAACAAACCCGCCCAGTGCTGCTGTGTCTAAAATCTCTTTCCACGTGCAACACTGGGTGACTAGCAATTCTCTCATCCAGCTAGCCCTTTCAGAGGCTAGCTGGCAGGCCAGGAACCTCTCCCACACTGCTTTTTGTTAACAGCTCACAACAACCCACCTGGTGTTAGGACCACTGGCCAAAGACAACAGTCAAGCAAAGTGGGCAAATGGCCCAAGTCTCTACTTGGAGATGTCTCAGAGGGTGTGTCTGAAACATTGGAATCCTGTCTCTCCTGTAATAAGCTAAATAAATATTTGCCCCCAAAAGAGAATCAAAACAGGAGGGAATAAGAGAGGTCATCGCACAAACCAACAGGAACTATTTAATCATTTATCCCCCCAGGGGGCTCATTTACCAAAAGGCCTTCCAGTCTGGTCAGCCTTAGCTAGAGAAAGCCTTCTACATTTACCTTTCCCGATTCCACCCCAATCATCTGACCTCTACGGACTTGACCCCTTTGCCTTTTACAAGAACTGGCAGCAGGAAGAGTTGATGAAATTGCAAAGAAATGGGAAATAAGACAGGGGGTGGGGTTCCAGGAGGTCCCTTGCTCAGTGGTAAACTGAAGTGCCTGCCACGCCCTAGGCCCAGCCTCCTAGGCCCAGATAATTGCATTCTTAACATTCCTAAATCCGTGGTGCATGGCCCTTTCCACCTCTGCTCCTCCAATAGATGACTTATTTTCCACAGCCCGCTCGATTTTCTGGGTTTTCTGAGGAGACAGAACACCTCTCATAAGCCCTGCACCTCCCCTAGGCAGGGAGCTAAATAAGGAGACGGGACTGAGTTCATTGTAGAAGAGCAAAAATTGCCTCCAATGACCGGTAAAGACTCTCTCCCCACTAGCTCACCCTGACTTGGTGATGGGCAAGGGAATGGGAAAGCAATGAGGCATGACCATTCCTGGGCCCAGAAAGAGAATCTGGGACCGAGAGCAACTACTACAGCAAACTCACTGGAGTCCGTCACTGTGCTCACCTTCGCTCCAGGATTTACAAGATCTGCAGGGCAAGGAGGGCTGGCCACATTTTTTTAGAGTAAGAAACTGAGGCTCAAGGTAAACTGGCCTGTCCAAGGTCGCACAGCTAGTTAAGTGACAGGGCTGGGACTCACACCCGTGTCAGTTTTGTTTCCAAAGTCTGTCACTGAATCTCAGTGTCCCACAAAGCCCCACGGACCAGATTCTTGCCTTGCCAGCAGGAGGTCCCAGGGCCCTGGCTGGAAAGCAACAGGCAGCTGGAGCTCCCCAACCGACCCCAGGCAGTGAAGTGCAAAGTCCCTGGGCTTAATGCGTGACACAGCAAAGAGCTCCACAAACAGGCCAATCACACCCGAAGTTGCATACTTCAGAGCCAATGAACATAGGGGTGAGGCACAAACACAACTGGCCCACTGGCACAGCTTACACCCTAAAAGCAGACAGACAATCCTCAGTCATCCGTGCCAGTGGGAACTCCTTGCCTGGTCATGCCAACTCTAAAATACAGGGGACTTGATTTGGGGGAGGTAAGCCCAGGACAGGACTGACATCCCTAGAGGAGTAAGACTGAAGAGGCTGGTGGGTCACAGATACCGTCTCCTCCAGATGTTACCCTTAGCGGGGCGGGGGCGGGGGGTGCATTACATTAGGGTCAGGGGAACACCGGACTAACCTGCCACTCAAAGGTTTGGGGCCAAATGTACACACAGACTATGTTTTCCTCTGCAGAGAAACTGGAATACAAGTCTGAAAGGGTAGGGTCACGGGGATGACCAGAACGAAGCTTTCTGGTCCTTGCAGAACTAGGTCATCTGTATTTCAGAATAGTTAACATCTTGTGGTGCAGTGAGGCCAGTCACGTCTCCTTAACAAACAACATCTCCAATACTCACACAACACAACAGAAAGAGATACAGGGGAAAGGCTGTTGGGGATCTGACCAGAAACCAAGGAACAGGGACAACACAAGGGGTGTGGTGCTTACCCAGCCGCCGTTCTCCTGGATCCAAGGCTCTAGGTGGTCATTCAGGTAAGTGGCCATCCACGTTGCGATCCGACTCACCAATACCTGCATCTCCTTGTCTACGCTCTCCACGCACAGTGCCCCACCGAAGGAGAAAAAGGCCACAATGCGACCCCAGTTCACCCCATCCCGGAAGAGTTCGTTCACTACCTGCTCAAAGCTCTGATATGCTGTCCCTGGGGTGATGTGGAGCTGGGATGTCAGGTCACTGAATGCCCGCCGGTACCTCAGTTCAAACTCATCACCCGCCTCCCTCAGCGCTTGCTTCACCGCAGCCATGGGGATCACCTCCCGGGCATCCAAGCTGCTGCTGTGGCCAGTGGCTCCATTCACCGCGGGGCTGTCCGCCAGGTGCCAGGATGGGTTGCCATTGATGGCACTAGGGGTTTCCGCTTCTGATTCAGTCCCTTCTGGGGCCTCAGTTCTGTTCTCTTCCACATCACTAAACTGACTCCAGCTGTATCCTTTCTGGGAAAGCTTGTAGGAGAGAAAGTCAACCACCAGCTCCCGGTTGCTCTGAGACATTTTTATAATAGGGATGGGCTCCACCAGTCCATTGTCCAAAACACCTGCTCACTCACTGAGTCTGGTCTCTGCTTGGTGGTTCTTTTCTGAGATCCAAAGCCAAGACAAGGTTCTGAAGGGAGAGAAAGAGCTTCAGGAAAAAAAAAAAAAAAAATTAACATGCACGGCATTTACCCTGCGACATCCCATTCGCCCTCCAGATACCAGAATGGGGTCTTCTGTGGCTCTTAGGAAGGTCTGGGTCTGGCTTCCAAGGGACTTCAATCAATAAAGTCAAATTGAAAGCACCAGTGGGCTATGAATCATCACACCGGCCTTTAAGCTTCAGCCACCCCCTTTTCTCCGAAATGTCTTCCTCGGAAAGTCACCCCCATGGGCAGTCTGTCCCCCACCGCCACCCCCGCACCACCTACATTCAAATCCGTCTCAGGCGACGGCAGGCAGGTGCAGCCCCCGGATGATCTTTTGTATCACAGGTCGGGAGAGGAGGTGGCAGCCGGGATGCCGGTAACTCAGCCGGCCTCGCGGTGGCTGGCAAAAAAAGCAGCTCCGGCTGGAGGGATCATGCGACCCGGCAGACTGAGAGCCCAGAAGGCGACACAGGAATTACGAAGCTCAGGAACCGGCCCCCTCGCCTGCTTCCTCCTCCATCGCCCAGATCGAGGGCGGCCGCTTCGGCAGCCGCGGCCCGGGAGCCCAGCCCCCTTGTTCTTGCACGCCCCTTGGCTCTCCGCCTCCTACTGGGAGCCAGGAGAACTCTCCCGGAGGTGGCTGGTGTGAGGTTTAGTTTTTGTTTTTTTTCTATTTAAGTACCAGCCCAGGGTGAGGTTTACTGAAACCCTGACGGGACTTCTCAATGGGGCTCAAGGTTTCGACGAGGTACGGAGAGAGGGGGAAACTGCCTCGTATCTGCGGTCTGACTTCGGAAAGGCCATCCCCGAACCTTTCAGGGAGGCTGAAAGCCGGGGACCCCCAAGAAACGCTGCTGGCTTTCTCTGAATTCCCCAAAGGCCCTGGTCGTGGCGGTGGGGGACTGCCGGGTCCTCCATTACCCGCACGGACACAATGGCCGCCGGCGCCCGGCACAAAGACTGGGCGAGGGTGAGGCGCCGGGCCTCTCCTCGGGTCAGGGAGAGGGGTCGAGGCCTACTCGAGGGCCCCCACAGCTGAAACCACGTTTTCCTGTGGACAGGCCCAAGGTGGCTTCCTCGCGCCCGGGAGAGGGTTTGGAGGCCGGGGTCTGCACCTCTTCCCGAGCCCAGGGTGGGTGGGCTGCGGCCTAGCGGCTCCCTCCGCGCTCTACGCCGGGTACCCGCCCGGCCACCGCCCCGTTGCTAGGCAACCGCTCTCCCTCTGGGGCGCCCCCTAGACCTTTCTGGGAGGAGGGGTCTCGCCCCCGGCGGCCCGCCCCGGCGCAGCCAATCAGTTAGCCCAGGTGGCACGGAAGCAGGACCGCGAGGGCTCCCATTGGGCGCAGCGCCTGCCACGCACAGGGGAGGCGGCGCTCTCACCTGCGAGCCCCGCGAGCCATGGGGGGCCTCATCCCCCATTCATTGGCCAGGTCGTTTCCGGACGCGAGCGCTCTTTGCGGCAGAGTTCTGCGCCGCGGACCTGGGCCGGCCTACCTGGCTGGTGGCTCGCGCTGTCTCTTCCGAAAGCGCCGGCCTCAGTTTCCCCTGAAGAGACCGGGGGAACTTGCAAGCTCAGTCACTTCCGGTGCCGCGGCAGCGCGCGCGAGCCCGAGACGCAAGGGGAGTGCGCGCCTTAAGAGCTGGCGTCAAGACCTTGGCGGGAGCGCCCCCTTGCGGTAGAGCTTAGGAACCCGGAGACCAAAAGAATCAACGTTTGCATTCACATTTGTATTCATTCATTCATTTAGTCAGTTTCATCCACTGGTCAGTTTATATATCAAAAAAGCATCGCGTCGTGGCAAGAATCTTGTGTCTGGGATTCCAACCTTGCCAGCTGGAAAAGTTACTCAACTGCTGTGTCTCAATTATCCTTAACTGTAATGTGAGTAAAAACCAGTCTCCCTCATTTAGTTATTGTGACGGATTAAAAGAGTTGTTCTTTGGAGTTCCCTTCGTGGCTCAGTGGTTAACGAATCCGACTAGAAACCATGAGGTTGCGGTTTCGATCCCTGGCCTTGCTCAGTAGGTTAAGGATCCGGCGTTGCCGTGAGCAGTGGTGTAGGTCACAGAGGCGGCTCAGATCCCGCGTTGCTGTGGCTCTGGTGAAGGCCAGCGGCTACAGCTCCTGTTAGACCGCTAGCCTGGGAACCTCCATATGCCGCAGGTGCGGCTCTAGATAAAAAAGGAAAAAGACAATAAGTAAATAAATAAATAAATAAATGAGTTGTTCTTTGTGAAGTCTATAGTATATGCTGCATAAGTTCACTTAAATATTTATTGTTTGGGTTGCTGAAAATGGAGTTAGTAACAAGACAAGACACAGCCCATGTTTTTGTGGAGACTTAAACCCTTGAGATGAAGAAAGTAAACAACTAAGAAAATTAACAAGGCAATTTCAGATAGTGGCTAGTGCTCTGAACAAAGCAAATCAGGGTATTGTCATAAAGAGGGTGAAAGAAGAGATGCTCCTTTAGAGTGGGTGGTTAGGGGAGTTCCTGTGGTGGAGCAGCAGAAACGAATCTGACTAGGAACCATGAGGTTGCGTGTTCGATCTCTGGCATCGCTCGGTGGGTTAACGATCCGGTGTTGTCACAATCTGTGGTGTAGGTTGCGGATGCGGCTTGGATCTGGCGTTGCTGTGACTGTGGTGTAGGCCGGCAGCAACAGCTCCGATTTGACCCCTGGCCTGGGAAGCTCCATATGCCGCAGGTGCGGCCCTAAAAATAAATGAATGAATAAATAAATAAATAAATAAATAAATAAAGTGCATGGTTAGGGATATAAGCCTCGTCCTGCCTGCCCGGTGAGGAAGAGAGATATTTTTTTCTTTTTTCTCTTTAGGGCCGCACCTGCAGCATATGGAAGTTCCCTGGCTAAAGGGGTCAAATCAGAGCTGCAACTGCTGGCCTACGCCACAGCCACAGCAATGCTGGATCCTGAACCCCCTGAGTGAGGCCACATATCCAATTCCCATTCTCAAGGATACTAATCAGGTTCTTAAGCGATTCAGCTGCAATGGGAACTCCAAGAGTCATTTTTTCAAGTGTTCTTTCAATTGTTTGTGTAGGGTGCCAGGGATGGCCTCTTCGAAGAGATGACATAGAACCCAAGATCTGAAGTATAAGGAAATGCCATCCATCGGAAGAGTTAAGAGAAAGTCAGCCTAGGCAGAGGGTACAGCTTTCACTGAGTGTCCTGAGCAGGAAGGTCTTGGCATGTTTCAGAAGCCGAAGGAGAAGCAGTGTGATCAAAAGAGGGCAAATGTGGTATGCGAGGTGGTTGGTTGGAAAGTTGACCATGAAAGTGAGTTGGACTTGATTGTAAACATCAAAAGGTGTTTAATTTTGTGGTAATTTAATTGATTAAAAATAGGATATTGGAGGAGTTCCCATTGTAGCTCAGCAGGTTAATAAGCATCCTCGAGGATTTGGGTTCGATCAGTTTAAGGATCCGGCATTGCCACCAGCTGCAGTGTAGGTCGCAGATGTGGCTCAGATCTGGCATTACTGTGACTGTAATGTAGGCTGGCAGCTGCAGCTCTGATTCGACCCCTAGCCTGGGAACTTCCATATGCTGCAGCTGTGGTCCTAAAAAGAAAAAATAATAATAAAAAAAAAAAATTAAAAATATACCACGGAGAATCAAAAAGTCTTCTTCCCACCCCTTCATTCCAATCCCCCGTTCCGCTCGCAGGGGTCACCACTCTTAAGCCCTTTCCTCCTCTGTAGTCTTTCAGAGATGGTCACTGTATTCAAAAGCAAATTTGTAGGTCTAAATGTTTTACACGAACAGTAGCTTGCTATAAACACTGCCACATCTTGCGTTTTTTTCCTGAGCTCTACTTTTCTAGTAGGCCTCAGTTTTTTAAAGTAACACACAACTTTGTAAAGATAGGCTATAATTTACTTGTCTAATCCCCTCTTTGGGAACACTTAGGTAGTTTCCAGTCTTATCTTATTATAAATAAAGCTATAACTTGTCCATTTGTTATTTTGTATATATGGGAATTTATCTGTTAGGTACATTCCTGGAGTGGAATTACCAGTAACTGAATATATGAATCTGTTTTTGTTTTGTTTTAATGGATATTGGCAAAGTGCTCCACATAGCAGTTGTACCAGTTTGTCCTCCCATCAATAAAGTATAAGACTGCCTATTTCCTCACATCCTGAACAACACAGTGTGTTATCAAACCTTTTTATCCTCACCAATCAGATGGAAAAAAAAAAGCTAAGAGGGATTTTATTTTTCATTTCTTTTTATCAAGAGTAAAGTTGAAGGCGTTCCCGTCGTGACTCAGCAGAAATGAATCTGACTAGTATCCATGAGGACGCCTTGCTCAGTGGGTTAAGGATCCGTCCTTGCCTGGTATAGGTCACAGACATAGACGGATCTGGTGTTGCTGTGGCTGTTGAGTAGGTTGGCAGCTACGGCTCCTCCGATTGGACCCCTACCCTGGGAATCTCCATATGCCTCAGGTGCTGCCCTAAAAAGACCAAAAAAAAAAAAAAGTAAAGTTGAGCAATTTTCAATATTTATGAGTCTTTTTGAGGGGCCAGTCTTGATCTGGTGAATTCTCTGTTCATTTGCCCTTTTTTCAGTTGGTCTTTGTGGAACTTCTTTCTCATCGATTTGTAGTATGTTTATCCTTTTTATCCTACATACAAGTTGTAAATAGTTTTCCAGCTTATTATTACTATAGAAAAACTTTTATTTATTTATTTTTTTCTTTTTCGGCCACCCCTATGGCATATGGAATTTCCCAGGCCAGGGATCAAATCCAGGACACAGCTGGAACAACATAGGATACTTAGCTCACTGCACCTGGATGGGGATGGTACTGGGGCCTCCACAGAAACAAGCAGGACCGTTAACCCACTGTGCCACAGCGGGAACTCTGAAAAACTTATTTTCTGTGTATTTTAATTAATGAGTCCTTTCATTTGTGGTTTCGGGGTTCTGTAACATTCTTATGAAAACCTCTAGTTTGATATTATTAAAATAATTCTTTTCTTCTAGTTTTTTTACATGGTTTCATAATTTACATTTCAATCTTTGTTCCAGCATCAGTTCCTTTCCATGTAAGATGTGAGGCGGGAAACCATCATTTTTCCCCCAAATAACTACACAGTTATCCTACTATCATCAACTTTCCCCAAATCACTTGAAAAGTCTCCATTATCAGTATCTATATTACCAAGTGTATTTGTGTCAATTTTCCGAGATAAACACTGATTTATTAACTGAGGAGTGGGATTGGCAGTGGGGTAGGGTGGGAAACGTGGGGCATTTTCACTTTCTACTTCATATAGATTTATAAACCCAGGTGGACCTGGCTGTAAATCTTTACTGTGTGACTTTGAGTAAGTCATGTCACCTCTGTCAAGCCCTGATTTTTTTCCATCTGGAAATTGGAAATAATATCACCTCCCTTTATAAACCCTTACTGGGTGTTGCAATGATTAAACAAAGTAATAAATGTAGATATACTCTCATTCTGTCATAGCATGTATAATTGTTATAATTTAAAAACTTTTTTTGGCTGTGCCCACAGCAGGTGGAAATTCCCAGCCAGAGATTGAACTCAGGCTGCAGCAAGCAACCCAAGCTGCAGTAGTGACCATGCTGGATTCTTAAAATTCTGCACCACAAGGGAACTCCTAAAAAGTTTTTTAAGATAGGAAAAGTTTCGTAACCCATAAAGACTCACTGTATAGCACAGGGAACTCTACTCAGTTAATAACATATAAGGAAAAAGAATCTGAAAAAGAATACACATATATGCAGATGTATAACTGAACCACTGTGCCATACACCTGAAACTCAACATGATATTCTAAGTCAACTGTATTTCAATGCAAAAAAAAGTTTTAAAAAATAGGAAAACCTCAAATCCTAAAGTATCTTGACCTAGGTCAGGGCCCACTGCAAATGCAGAAGATGGAATTTCAAGAGATTCCCTTCTTTCAACTCCCAGAGGACAAAGGCACCCTTGAACCTGGCTACCACTGATCTTACATGAGTTTATTGAAGAAAAAGAAAAAACCAAAACAAAACAGAATCTGGGCGTTTCTGGGTTAAGAATCTGGCTCAGTGGGTTAAGAACCCGACTAGTATCCATGAGAATGAAGGTTTGATCCCTGGCCTCGCTCAGTGGATTAAGGATATGGTGTCGCCATGAGCTGTGATGTAGGTCACAGATGTGGCTCAAATCCTGCATTGTCTGTGGCGGAGGCCAGGAGCTGCAGCTTCGATGAAACGCCTACTCTGGGAATCTCCATATGCCACGGATGTGACCCTAAAAAGCCAAAAAAAAGAAAAAAGAAAAAAGAATCCTGCATCGGTAGCCACTATCTCCCCAGCCCTCCAGCCCCTGGCAACCACTAATCTATTTTGTCTCTCTATTGACTATCCTGGAAATTTCTTATTAATGGAATCATATGGTATTTGTTCTTTTGAGTCTGGATTCTTTTACTTAGTGTAATGTTTCAGGTTCATCTATGTTGTCGTATTTTATCCCTTTTATTAAAAAATACAATTCCATCATATGAACTTAACATATTTTATTTATCCATTCATCAGCTTGTGGACACTTGGGTTGTTTGCTACAGTCTGTTGCTTTCAATCACTGTGTGCTAAAGTCTCTGTAATCCTTATTTCGAAATAGATTCCACATCAGCCACAAAGAGACCAGAACACCTCCAGAGCTTCCTGTATTTGGTTGGAAGGGAACTGTAGAAGATAGATCTGTTTGATGGTCACCAGTGGCTCACACTTGCAACCTTCTCCAAGGGGGATCCTTGGGTATCACAGCCACCTCGCCTGGAGACGTCTGAGGGTTATGTTGCTCCCCAGGGCCAATGAACAACTGCTGTCTGTTCTCTATGAAGTGGGAGGTCTCCGTTGATTTGGAAGCAGGTCCAGATTTCTGGCCTGGTGACTACTGGTTGGAGGGTGGACATGGGGTGAAGAAGAACTGGAAGGGGCAGGAGTAGAGGTTGGGTCTTTCCCTCTCACTTTTTAAATATTGAGCTTGAAGAGCCTGAAATCACTTTTACTCCACTGGCTCCCCCTGCTCTCTCCTTTGCATACTTCTCTCACCTTCCATTATAAGAAGTAATAAATTCGGAGCTCCGGCTGTGGCACAACAGGATCAACAGTTGTCTGCAGCAGTAGGGACACGGGTTCAATTCCCAGCCTGGCATAGTGGGTTTGGTGTTGCTGCAGCTGTGGCATAAGTCGAAACTCTGGCTTAGATTCAATCCCTGGCCCAGGAATGACCAAAAATGCATGGGGAGACCAAAAAGAGAGAAAAAGAAATAATAAATTCAAAGCACACAGGAGATCCCATTGTGGCTCAGCGGAAACGAATTTGACTAGCATCCATGAGGACAGGGGTTCCATCCCTGGCCTTGCTCAGTGGGTTAAGGATCCGGTGTTGCCGTGAACTGTGGCGTAGGTCACAGATGCAGCTTGGATCCCGCGTTGCTGAGGCTGTGGTGTAGGCCAGTGGCTACAGCTCTGATTCGCCCCCTAGCCTGGGAACCTCCATATGCCCCGGGTGCAGGCCTAAAAATAAAGGACAAAAAAATGGAAAAAAAAAACAAATTCAAAGCACACAAATAATACATGTACGTTATTCTTTTAAAAAAAATAAAGGTAAACCTCACATCATCTATCCTTTCTGTCCATGAGATATGTTTAGCTCCTCCTTTCTGAAGTTCCTACTGGTTGTGAATTCTTCCATACCTTTCTCTCTATACACACGTCCATGTTTAGGAGAGGCAATCTAGAACAATGGTTAAGGGTTTGGCCTCTAGAGCTGGCCTTCTTGGTTCAATTCTTGGCTCTGCCACATACAAACTATGAGACTTTAGAGAAGTTGTCTAGCCTCTCTCGGTCTCAATTTCCTCAACGTATAAAATGGAAATATAACACTACCTACCTCATAGGGTTATATGAGGTTATCGTTAGAATGAAATGAATTAATATGTGCAAAGTACTTGAACCAGAGCCTGGCATATGGTAAGTGTCGGGTAAGTGATAGCTGTTATTACTCATACCTGTGGGAAAAGTGGAGCACTGCTTTTTTTTTTTTTTTGGTCTTTTTGTCTTTTTCGGGCTGCACCCATGGCATATGGAGGTTCCCAGGCTAGGGGTCTAATTGGAGCTGTAGCTGCCGGCCTATGCCACAGCCACAGCAATGCCAGATCCGAGCCGCGTCTGCAACTACACCACAACTCACGGCAACACCAGATCCTTAACCCATTGAGTGAGGCCAGGGATCAAAGCCGCAACCTCATGGTTCCTAGTCGGATTCATTTCCACTGCATCACCATGGGAATGCCTGTTTCCATATTAAAAAAAAAAAAAAGTAATGAATAAAATAATGAAAAAATTACAGAAAAGGAAAAAATTTAAAACTAACCAACTATAAAACCCCATCATAGTTTCATAATGAAGTTATACCAAGCATCAGGGATAGAACCTGAACCACAGCAGTGACCCCAGCTGCTACAGTGACAGGCCAGGTCTTTAGCCCTCAGTACCACAGGGGAACTCCTGTAGCAATCAGCAAATTGTGTTTTAACTCAAAAATGTGATACCTCCTTGTCAGTCCAGACCTAGTGAACTCTTTGAACTGATGCTTAGTATTCTATTCAATAGATAGTTTATTGAAATATCCCTCTGCTAATGGACATTTAGGTGATTTCCCAATTTCTTACAACTACAATGCAACAGACTACTAACTGATTTCCCTATTTCCAGTCTTGTTCCAGTTCCCTCTGTTTTTAGCACAGCAGTCAGAATTATCCCATTAAAAGCAGAGAGTAAATTGATGCTCAAAACCCTCCCGGGACTCCCACTTCATTCAGAGTAAAAATCAATTTTCTTACAATGGCCAGTTGGTCTTAGCCCCAGATTACCTCTGGCCTCATCTCCTGATCCTCTCCTCCTTGTCCATTTGATCCAGCCATAAACTTGCTAGCCATTTCTAAAACCTCTCTGCTCCTGACTTTGCACTTGCTGTTCCCTCTGCCTGGAGCTTTCTTTCTTCAGATAATTGTATGGCTTACTCCTTCACTTTCTTTGTGTCTTCATTCAAGTGTTCCTGAACTGCCCTTTTTAGTTTTTTTTTTTTTTTTTCTATTTTTATGGCTGCATCTGCAGCATGTGGAAGTTCCTGGGTTAGGTGTCAAATCAGAGCTGCAGCTGCCAGCCTACGCCACAGCCACAGCAACACAGGATCTGAGCCGCATCTGAAACCTATGCCTCAGCTCATGGCAAAGACGAATCCTTAGCGCATTGAGGGAGGCCAGGGATCCAACCTGCATCCTCATGAATACTAGCTGTGGTCTCAACCTGATGAGCCACAATAGGAACCCCTGAACTATCCTATTTAAAATGGCAAACCCCTTACATAAGGATAAGGCCAAAACAGTAATACTGAAACTATGGATAGAGTGGACCAAATGTATCTGTGCCTCGTTCAGCTCTAAAATTTTGCTTTGGTGATTTCAGACCTCAAAATTCCCCATTCATTCCCACTGTGGCTCAGTGGTTAAGAACCTGTCTAGTATCCATGAGGATATGGATTCGATCCTTGGCCGCAGCTCTGCTTTGACCCCTAACCTGGTAACTTTCATATGCCGCAGGTATAGCCCTGAAAAACTAAATAAATAGAACTTGAGACACAGCCTAGATTGTAATGATTACAGAAGAGATGACAAGAGAGGAATCTTTTGGGACAGGCTTACCTCTTGTTAATTTGGAAGTTCTTGAGGAGTTCTTTTTTTTTTTTAAGGGCTGCACCTGTGGTATATGGAGACTCCCAGGCTAGGGGTCGGGTCGAATCAGAGCTGTAGATGACGGCCTACACCACAGCCACAGCAAAGCCAGATCTGAGCCACATCTGTGACCTACACCACAACTCATGGTAACACCAGATCCTTAACCCAGTGAGCGAGGCCAGGGATCAAACCTGCGTCCTCATGGATGCTACTCAGATTGGTTTTCACTGAGCCACGATGGGTACACCCTCCTTGGGAAGTTCCTGCATGCATCCTGACCTCCTGGCATTGCCTCACTCACTCACTGAGCACTTTCTGCCTAGCAGGCCTGGACACAGCACAGCTTTGATACCCCTTCCCTCCTAATATCAAGCAAGCAACCTTTACCTCCACTGCTACCAATGGCCCTGCAGGGACCTGGAGGTGGGGTGATGTGTCTGCTGAAAGAGGGCAGCCTAGGCAGAACCTGTCCTCTTTTTTTCTCTGTCCAGCTGTCCCTTCCTTCTCTTCTTGCCATCTACCTTTAGGGGCCTGGTGAGCAAATGGCTTTGCATTTATCACCTCCTAATATATGATATCATTTATTTATCTATTTACCTTGTTTAGTGTCCACTAGAACGTCTGCTCCCTGAGGACAGAAGTTTTGTCTGTCTTTTCACTGCTGAATCCCCCATACTTTGCATGGCAACTGGCACACAGTAGGCGTGCAGTAAATGCAGTGACTGTGCCTCTGTATCTCTGTGTGAAAGGTGCTAAGTGTGTCTCTTGGAATTAAACTTAGAAACAAGTCCTAGGTTGTAGGGCACACACGTTTGATATTTTTAATAGACGTTGCCAACTTGTCCTTTAAAGCAGACAAACCCATCCGTTCTCCTACTTTCTGAGCTACCTTGTAAATACTTGATACCATCAAACTTTTAATTTTGGTCAATCTGATGGGTAAAAAATGGCACTTTTTTGTTTATATTAAATTAAAATTTAATTTCAGTATTACTAGTGAGACCAAGCACCTTTTTATGTCTTTAATAACTAGTTTTGTTTCTTCTTCTAGAATTGCCTATTTTCCCCATTTTTTTCATATTGAGTTTTTGTCCTTTTCTCACTGATTCTTAGGAGATTTTGGTATGTTTGTTTAAATTCTAGATTCTAATACTTTGTTATATGTGTTGGAAGTATTTTTCCCTTTAGGTTTTGTTGGTGGTGTTGTCATTGTTTGTTTGTGATTTGTCAAACAGAATCTTAAAATTTTGGCCTGATCAGTCTTTTCCTTTATGTCTTAGTTTTTCCCTTGTGTCTTACTTAAAAATTTCCAACCCAATGTCATAAATATATTTTTTTAAAACTTTAAAACTTAATTTTTAAATTATCTTTAGGGTTTTAATTCATCTGAAATTTGTTTTTGTAAATGGAATTGAATAAAAATTTAACATGATATTTTGCCCAAATGAAAAAAAGCAGGGTTCCCGTCGTGGCGCAGTGGTTAACTAATCCGTCTAGGAACCATGAGGTTGCGGGTTCAATCCCTGGCCTTGCTCAGTGGGTTAAGGATCCGGCGTTGCCATGACCTGTGGTGTAGGTTGCAGACACGGCTCGGATCCTGTGTTGCTGTGGCTGCGGCGTAGGCCAGTGGCTACAGCTCCGATTAGACCCCTAGCCTGGGAATCTCCACATGCCGCAAGTGTGGCCCTAAAAAATGACAAAAAGGCAAAAAAAAAAAAAGCAAATGTCCCAACTCCATTACCTGTTTGTCTCCATCTGATTTGAAATTCTACTCAGCATTACTAAACTCTGATATACATGGCTCTGTTTCTGGACCCTTAAATTCTACTACTGATCTTTTTTTTATTGTTAAATTTTTGCTATGGCAATAGCCTGCTTAAAAGACAACTGTGGAAAATTTCAAACGAACATATATATGTATTTGTATGTCTATATGTATCATGAACTTGTCACTCTGTGTGTTTTTTTCTTGTTGTTGTCATTTTTGCTTTCTATGGTTGCACCCACAACATGTGGAAGTTCCCAGGCTAGGGGAAGAATCTGACCTGCAGCTGCCGGCCTATGCCACAGCCTCAGCAATGCAGGATCCGAGCCAAGTCTGCAATCTACACCACATCCCACAGCAATGCTGGATCCTTAACCCACTGAGTGAAGCCAGGGACTGAACCTGCATCCTCATGGATACTATGTCATATTTGCAACCCTCTGAGCCATATCAGGAACTCCCCGTGACTCACTTTTAACAATTATCAATTTGTGCCTAATCTTGTTTCATCTATACTCCCATCTACTTCCTTTGCAGCACACTCCAGATAATTTCGAAGCAAATTCCAGAGACACTTCATCCTCATCATTTCTACATGTGTCTCTAAAAATAAGGAGTGTTAAAAAAATAACCACCCCACACACACTCTTGCTGGGGTTTTAAAACTTTGTTTTCCTCTAACTCCCTCCTTCCCTTGCTTTCTTTTTCTTTTTCTATTATTTTGGCGCCACCTGTATCATTTCGATGTTCCAGGGCCAGAGATCAAACCCTCACCACAGCAGTAACCAGCACCACATCAGTGACAACTGAGGATCTATGGCTGAGCCAGCAGGGAACTCCTGCTGTTTATTTCTTGAAGAAATTAGACCTTTTTTCCTGTCAAATTTTCCCTTCTGGGTTTTGCCGATTGAATCCCTGTGGAGTCAGTTAATGACATTTTTTTTTTTTCCAGCACCAATGGCACGTGGAAGTTCCCAGGCCAGGGATTGAACCCAAACTGCAGCTGTGATCTAAGCCACAGCTGTGGCATTGCCGTGGCATTGCTGGGGGGCTTATAATGGAGTCCCTACTGCCCCAAAGACAGGCAGGATCTTTAACCTGCTGCACCACAGTGGGAGCAGAAATACTTTAAAAATTCCTATAATCTGTAGTTCCCTTTGTGGCTCAGTGGTTAACGAATCCGACTAAGAATCGTGAGGTTGCAGGTTCGATCCCTGGCCTTGCTCAGTGGGTTAAGGATCTGGCGTTGCCGTGAGCTGTGGTGAAGGTTGCAGACGCGGCTCGGATCCCGCGTTGCTGTGGCTGTGGCGAAGGCCGGCGGCTACAGCTCCTGTTAGACCCCTAGCATGGGAACCTCCATATGCCGCGGGTGCGGCTCTACATAAAAGGCAAAAAGACAAAAAAAAATTCCTATAATCTCATATATTAATATTTATGAGATCTGGTATGGCAATTTCTATTATGATTTAAAAATTCAGATGCCATTTCTTATGCTCTTCCTCTTCCACATGAATTTAATTAAATTAATTAAATTAATTAATTAATTAATTTTTTTGTGTTTTTGCCTTTATGTACAGCCACACCCGCAACATATGGAGGTTCCCAGGCTAGGGGTCTAACAGGAGCTGTAGCTGCCGGCCTTCACCACAGCCACAGCAACGCAGGATCCGAGCCGCGTCTGCAACCTTCACGAAGGCTCACGACAACGCCGGATCCTTAACCCACTGCGCAAGACCAGGGATCGAACCCGCAACCTCATGGTTCTTAGTCGGATTTGTTACCCACAGAGCCACGAAGGGAACTCCATGAATTTAATTTTATTTTATTTTACTTGTCTTTTTGCCTAATCTAGGGCCGCATCTGCGGCATACGGAGGTTCCCAGGCTAGGGGTCCAACAGGAGCTATAGCTGCCAGCCTTCGCCACAGCCACAGCCACAGCAATGCAGGATCCGAGTCGCGTCTGCAACCTACACCACAGGTCACGACAACGCCGGATCCTTAACCCACTGAGCGAGGCCAGGGATTGAACCCACAACCTCATGGTTCCTAGTCGGATTCGTTAACCACTGAGCCACGACGGGAACTCCTTCCACATGAATTTTAGAATCAGCTTGGCAAATTCCATGACAAAACCTATCAGGATTTTCACTGGAATTGCCTTGAAATTTTTGGGGGTCGGGGGGCTTGCCCAGGCCAGGGATCCAACCCAGACACAGCAGTGAGAACGTGGAATCCTTAACCACTAGGCCACCAAGGAATTTATCATGGAGAATTTACAGTATTAGATATCCCCATCCATTGATAAGGTATATAACCTTATTTAATTAATTTTATAGTTACTCAACTAAATTTTCCATTCAAAAAATTTACTGTAAAGGTCTTAAGTGTATTTTTAAAACTTTGTAGCCTTTCTTGTTACGTGTTTGTTTTTGGCGGCCCCCGCGGCATATGGAGTTCCCAGGCCAGGGATCAGATCCTAGCCGAAGTTGCTACCTAAGCCGCAGTTGAGGCAAAATCGCAGGACCCTTAACCCACTGTGCACAGTCGGGGATCCAATCTCAGTCCCAGCGCTCCCAAGAGGCCAATGATCCCATTGCGCCGCAGAGCAAATTCCTTTTTTTATTATGAATTCATCTTTTTGTTCTCGTCCTTGCTATTATCCTCTAATTGACTACTGATGATGTATAGGACCAGACAGTCTTAATTCAAATCCCATCCCCTTCACTTAAAAAATGTGAGTTTCGATGTTTACTCAACTTCTCTGGGCCTTTGTTTTCTCTTCTACAATAAGAGTAATAAAGCTTAAGCTATAATGCACACCATAATTGAAATAAAATCCATTAAAAAAAAAAAAAAAAGCTTAAGCTATAGTTGGAGTTAAAAGGAAGGACCAAGCAGCCCCAAATCACCGCTTTAGCCAGTAATATCAGGGCGTGGATTGGATAAAGAGTTGAAGACACTCCTTCACAATTGGCAGAGACTCTGGGGGCGAGTCTATATTGCACGCAGGGGACTCGATGTTAAAACGAAGTGAATTCTAATAAATATTCAAAGTACGATGCATAAATAAAGGGAGAATAATAAACAAATGAGGAATTCTCTTCCGTGAAAGTTTTGGGGAGGTCCAGGACGAGCGCCGTTCTGTTACCGAAATCCGTCCCCCCTCTTTTCAGTTGGTGGTACCAACTTGCCACAGTTTGGAGCGAAGCGTTCTGGGCTTTGTAGTAATTTCTTCAATGGAATTGTTTCTACCGACTCAGGCAGTCGCACTACATTTCCCAGGAGCCTCCGGGGCCGGGTGTTTGCTTGTCCCTCAGCCTGACTTCCGGCGCCGCTGCGATCTCTCGGGCCAATCCGGAGACTGGGTCAGATGGATCCTGGCGCTCTGATTGGTGCGTTTGACTGGAGAGTCTGGGTTCAAATTTTCAACGGTACTGAATGAGGCCCGCGGCGGGTTTTCTGGGCCGTCGGTTGTCAGCGCTGAGGCTAGGTGAGCCGTGGGGAGAAAAGGGGAGCAGCCAGAGCTTAGGGCAGGCTTCTCCCTGATTTCCGAGCTTTTGGAGGTCGCCTCCCAACGCTGCCTCGAGGGCCCGGCTTCTGGGAAGGTGTGCTCCAGGGGCGCCGTTCTGTCCTGCGTAGCGGAAGCCGGATTTCGGGCCACTCTTCTCTTCGTGACAGGATTTCCCCGCGAAGTCCATCCGGATCGGGTCTAACGAGCTGTGTCTTCAGGTAGAGGCAGAGACCGGCATGGGAAATAGGTGGAAGGAGGAGTTGGGGGAGACTGTGGGGCTAAGGATAACGGTAACGACAATTATATTACCCAGCACACATGAAATAGGCGTTTATTGGACTAAGCACTGTATTTTCTCATTTAATTTTCTCCAAAAGCCAGTGAAGTTAGTGCTGTTCTTATCCTTCTTTTATAGGGAGTAAACTGAGGCCTGTAATCTAGATGCATTTTGAGAAATGGGTGATACTGTAGCCCCGCCGTCAAGACGTGTGGCATTTAGTGGAGGAAAACAGCCACAAATAACTGCATTTCAGAACGATTGTGTAAGTTAGAAAGGTAAATGAGGTGGTGTGAGAACATAATTGAGGGCGAGTTTAATTCCACTTGGGAGTTGTCTTTCTATTGGGGGATTTAAAATCATTCTGTTTTATCCCTATCTGCCCAGCCCTTCCTCTTTGTGTGGAATCACTAGGTATTATTGCCTTTCTTACTTCCTATCCTAAAACATTTAGAGATTGAAGAGGGAAGGAAAAGTGAACTAGATTATAATATTTTGGGATTGTTTTTTTTGTTCTGTTTTCTTTTTTTTCTTTTTGTCCGCCCCTGCCGCATATGCGCCACAGTGGGAACCCTTCCCTGGTTTCTAGATCCGTGGTTTCTTTTTCTCACATACAACTTTCTAATATTCAAGTATAAGCATTTCCTCCCAATCAGTCCTGCTTGGGACAAGACAGCATCTGAGTGCTCTACTGATTTTGCTTAATTTACTCTTTTAATTTTTAATACATTTATTTTTTTAACTTATTATTATGTCTTTTTAAGGCCAAACCTGGGGCATATGGAAGTTCCCAGGCCAGGGATCGAATAGGAGCTGTAAGCTACCGGCCTACACACAGCTCATGGCAACGTTGGATCCTTAATGCACTGAGCAAGGCCAGGGATCAAACTCACACTCTCATGGATACTACTGGGGTTCGTTACTCCTGAGCCATGGCAGGAACTCCCTGATTTTGCTTAAGATCATTGCTTGGATTTCTCCCTGGTTCAGCCTTACCTCATCTTGCCATCCTATGGCCTGTCTTTGAATTTGTCTCACTCATCAGATGTCAGAATTTTAACTATTTGCTCTGGTACTAAGGATATTTTTGTGTTGTGATCTCAGTATATCACACCCCCGTCCTGCCATCCCTGAATCAAACTTGAATACCGTTGGTTGTTTTGAGTCATACCGTGAGTTTGTCAGTTCAGTATTAAGTTGTCACTCTTGGGATGAAAATTATTGTGGCTCCCAGCTCGCTCAGCTAATTAATTGACCTTTGAGGTTGTACTCTGTGCTCAGATTGGTATTAGATACTGTGGGTGTACAGATATGAGGTTTTTGCTATGCTTGAGGATAAAAGTCTGAATCAAATTGACAAGTGACAGCACAAAAAAGCATCTGAGTGTTTAGAGCCCTGGCAGTTTAGAGGCGAGGGAGATCAAGGAGTCTTAAAAGAGGCAAGGGTGGGAGTTTCCTGGTAGTTCAGTCTTAACCAGCATTGTCACTGCTGTGGCTCAGAGTCAGTCCCTGGTCTGGGATCTTGTGCATGTCTCAGGCATGGCCAAAAAAACACACACACAAAAAACAAAAAGCAACCCCCAAAACAGGCAGGAGTGGCTTTGTGAAGCAGCTGGGACACAAACTGCTCTTGACAAGGTGAATTTAGTTACAACTAAACTAGAACTGTCCTGGTACATGGAAATCACTCATTTAATATCTGTTGAATTAGAAAGGCAAGAAGGCTTTATTTAAATTGACTACAAGATTTCAGATATGTAAAACTGGGTATACTGAATTAGGTTGGTAAATTTGTTTAAACTTTCACATTATTTAAATAAAAGTTATTTTGGCCAGTCTTGTGCTTAAGTCTGTGTATTCTAATCTTAGTAAAGTTAATTTATCCTGCAGCTGCCGTTAAGCTTCTCCAGGAGACAGGATTTTGTGGAAAGCTCCTTCATTTCTTGTTTAGGTACCAGAATAGGTTCAGTGTTCTCCTATATTCCCTATATTTTTTTCTTCAACCTTTCCTGGGTCTCTTCTCTAATTTTTTTTTGTCTTTTTGCCTTATCTAGGACCACACCCGCAGCATATGGAGGTTCCCAGGCTAGGGGTCTAACAGGAGCTGTAGCTGCTGGCCATTGCCACAGCCACAGGCACGCAGGATCCGAGCTGTGTCTGTGACCTACACCACAGCTCACGGCAACACCGGATCCTTAACCTACTGAGTGAGGCCAGGGATCGAACATGCATCCTTATGGTTCCTAGTCGGATTCATTAACCACTGCGCCACGACAGGAACTCCTAGTTTTTATTTTTTTAAGAGCTACACCCACTGCATATGGAAGTTCCCAGGCTAGGGGTCAAATTGGAGCTGTACCTGCTGGTCTGCACCACAGCCACAGGAACGCCAGATCTGAACTGAGTTTGCACCCTACACCACAGCTGACGGCAATGCCAGATCCTAAACCCACTGAGTGAGGCCAGGGATCGAACCTGCTTTCTAATGGATACTAGTTGGGTTTGTTACCACTGAGCCACAACAGGAACTCCTTTTTTTCCCTATCTACTTTTTTAAATTAAAAAAGGTAGTAAAATTTTCATGTTTTGAGTGTGCCCGCTATTTTTCCAGATGTTTGAATCGGATGGAAGTGCACGCTACCTCTCCTTGGTGTCATTGTTCCTAAATTGCAGGTTTTGGAAAGGTTGCTTTCAAGTGGGAGTATGTAGGAGTTCCCGTTGCAGCTCAGTGGGTTAAGAACCTGACTAATATCCATGAGGATATGTGTTTAATCCCTGGCCTCGCTCACTGGGTTAAAGGATCCAGTGTTGCCCTGAGCTGTGGTGTAGGTTGCACACTCGGCTTGGATCTGGTATTGCTATGGCTGTGTCAGAGGCTTGCAGCTGCAGTTCCGATTCAACCCCTAACCCAGGAACTCCCATATGCCGAGGGTTCAGCCCTAAATAAAATAAAGTGGGAGTATGTAATATCAGGGATATGAGGAGAGAGCAGATATACACTATAAAAATTTAAGAATACTTCTGAAACACGATCTGTTAAGAAATTTTTCATTTTGGGGGAGTCCATGCTATTTAGACCATAGCTTCTTTTTGCCTTTTTTTTTTTTTAGAGACGCACCCATGGCATATAGGAGTTCCAAGGCTAGGGGTTGAATCAGAGCTGTAGCCACTGGCCTACACCACAGCCACAGCAATGCCGGATCCGAGCCGCATCTGTGACCTATACCACAGCTCACTGCAACGCCGGATCCTTAACCCGCTGAGTGAGGCCAGGGATTGAACCTGCAACCTCATGGTTCCTAGTTGGATTTGTTTCTGCTGTGCCATGACAGGAACTCCAAGAATGCATATTTTTAAGACTTTGGTATGTAACACCAGATTCCCTCATAGGAATATTATGCTCATTTACATGTGCACTAATTGTGTATTTTCACACAGGCACAAGTTTAAAAAAATTTTTTTGCTGAACCCACAGCATAGTTCTGGGTCAGGGATCAAATTTGAGCTGCAGCTGCTAACTACGCTGCAGGTGAGGCAATGCCAGATCCTTTTACCCCACTATATCTGGCTGGGAATTGAACCCACGCAGCCACAAAGACAATGCAGATTTACCAGCTGTGCTGCAGTGGAAACTCTAAGCACAATTAAATTAAAATTAATTAATTATTTTTTTGCTTTTTAGGGTTGCACATGTGTCATAAGGAAGTTCCCAGGCTGGGGTCAAATTGGAGCTGCAGCTGCCGGCCTACACCACAGCCATAGCAACTCTGGATCTGAGCTGCGTCTTTGACGTACACCACTGTCCATGGCAATGCTGCATCCTTTACCCACTGAACAAGGCCGAGAATTGAACACATATCCTCATGGATACTAGTCGGGTTCATTACTGCTGAACCACAATGGGAATTCCAGGCATAATTTTATATTTTTAAAATATGTAATAGATTCACATGGTGCAAAAATCAAAATAATATTAGGATTGACAACCCCACTGTCAACCCTTACATACTCTTCCAGCTTCTTACTTTTGGTACATCAGAATACTTTGGAACTACAAAGATCTGTGTTGTTATTTGGCCTAGAGGTAAATGGCATCTTTGCTTTCTATCCAGGTTCTATTAGTTGTATAAGAGTGGATTATGGGGAGTTCCCATTGTGGCTTAGTAGGTTAAAGACCCCCAAATAGTCTCCATGAGAATACAGGTTGGATCCCTGGCCTCACTCAGTGGTTTAAGGATCTGGCGTTTCTGCACACTGTAGTGTAGGTTGCAGATGTGGCTTGGATCTGGTGTTGCCGTGGTTGTAGAGTAGGCCTCATCTGCAGCTTCTGTTGGACCCTTAGCCAATATGCTATGGGTGTGGCTGTAAAAAAAAAAAAAAGTGGATTATGGTTTATAGAGTTCTGTAGATGAGTTTTAAAAAACATAACTGAATTTGTAACGGTTCAAAAGCAGTGATAGGAAACTTACAAGTTTGGGAGGAAAATGATAGAAAATGTTATTTGCTTGAGGTTTCTGGACAGTGATTAATTAGAACAAGTGTCCATGTGTCCTGTGCTGACTTCTAAGTGCTTGGACAGTGAGGGATTGTCATTGGATTTTAAATTGACCCAATTTTGGAAGCTTCATAGATCTGTTTCTGTAAACAGATCCGATTTCATCATAGAAGTTAGCAAACAAATGTGGAAACACAAAGTCCATTGACTTCCTTCAGACTTAATTTGTGACTTTGATTAACAGTTAAAATTGGATTATGTTGCCATTTACTGTCTCCTGCTAATCTTTATGTATATATATATTTTTTTAAAATGTAGGTGTTTCCTCTCTGGGTAAGATGAAAATAACTCAACTCTATTTAACTTGTGGTAGTGTAACAGGATCTCTTATCCCTTGTGAAAATAGGAGACGGTGTCCCTGGGGAGATGGCACTGCTTGGGATGGGACCATCTTAACTAACTACACTTCTAATGAGGTCTTGATTTACTCTGTTTATTCTGTTACATTACCAATTTTTTAACTCGTGAATTTTCCTCTAATAGACTTAGGGAAGACACAGTTCACAAGTTGGATAGTGAGGTGCTTGAGAGCATCTATCAGACCAAAGTCTTTGTTTTGCTTAGGAGCTGCTGGTCTACTATTTCAGCCTTGCTTAGAATGCCCCCCTTTGCTGCTTTCCCCAACCAGCTCTGAACCTGTACCTTTTGATTTATAGAGCTTGTCAAGGCTGGTTATTTTTGGTTTGAGAGTGAAGAGAGAGAGAGGAGGGGTGTTGGAGGTTAATTTCAGATGAATGTGGAAATAGATTACATTGCTGCTTCTGCTGTCTTCCTCAGTTGTGTACTTCCCCTCATTTGTTTTCCTTTTCCATTCATCTCTTCCCCTAGAAAAAGTCAATATTCATCTTTAGCCTATAGAACTCTGCAGGTCTGTCTGTATCTTTGAAGTATCACTTCCACCAGGAAGCCTTCTCTGACTCCTTCATTTATTCCCCTTCTCTGCACTTCTCTAGTGCCCTTTGTTTATCCCTCATTACAGCAAAGATCACCCTGTATCAGAATTATCTGTGAGTTCCTTAAGGATTATATATTTACCTTTTCAGTCTGTTTTTTGGAAACAGTAATGAGCTATGTGATATGATATATGGCACTTAAAAGGCAGTTTTAAAAGGAACTTAACTAGTTCATAACATATGGGAGAAGTTTTTCCCTCAGGTCTCTTGTAAAATATTAGTCAGAAAGAGCTATTGCTTCACTCAGAATGTTTCTAGTTTTGCAGGAGTCTAAAGCTGTTGCAGATTCAGATAATTTTGAAATGTGAGGCTGATTTTCTTGCTTGGCAGCTTGATTTGTGTGGGGGAATGTGCTTGACGCATGTGCCTTTTTTTTTTCCTTCAGTGAAACCTGTTGACAGAAATTCAATCTTGATTAAGGGGTGCAGGAAGGCATCCAGTTCCACCCTGCTTGGGGCTCTCAGTTAAACAGTTGGCTTTGGCTTTGGCCTGCTCCATTTCCCACTAGGCCTTTAATTTTTAAAGGTTTCACATCCTAATAATTATCTGGGAGAGGCAGTGTAGTGAAGCTAGTATAACCCAGTAGTTACCTTTGGTTTTGTTCATGTACTCATTCTATCACTATTGAAGAGAGTCAGACTTCTCAATGGACAGGTATTTATTTGTTCCTTTTTTTTTTTTTAATTTTTTGTCTTTTTACCTTATCTAGGGCCGCACCAGTGGCATATAGAGGTTCCCAGGCTAGGGGTCTAACAGGAGCTGTAACTGCCGGCCTTCGCCACAGCCACAGCAACGCAGGATCCGAGCCGCATCTGCAACCTACACCACAGCTCGCAGCAACATCGGATCATTAATCCACTGAGCAAGGCCAGGGATCGAACCTGCAATCTCATGGTTTCCAGTCGGATTCGTTAACCACTGAGCCATGACGGGAACTCCTTTTTTTTTGTTGTTGTAGAGAGGAGGGAAGATGAGAGGTCATACTAGACCAAAAAATAGCTCAAAAGAAGCTTTTTAGAAAAGAGGTCATTTTAGTAGTTTTCCTATGGTTTGGTGAGTTAAAGATCTGGTATTGTCACTTCAGTGGCTTGGATTGCTGCTGTGGTATATGTTCAATCCCTGGCCCCAGAAAATTCCTCATGCCATGGGTGCAGCCAAAATAAAATAAAATAAAAGAGGTCATTTTAGGAAATAGTATTTTGGTTTTAAATTTTCACCTAAATAAAGATTATGTATATTTAGGTTAGGTTTGAGCCTCATGCTTTTTAACCCCTACTAATCACATGCAGTCCTAGACCTCAGAGGACATCCTTCTGATACTTGAATAGTCTCCTTTTCGGTGGTGTGGGGGTGGGGGGGTAGGCTGCTATGTGGCATATGGAGTTCTGGGGCCTGGAGTTAGATACAAGCTGCAGCTGCAACTTTGGGGATCGAACCTGTGTCTGGCGCTGCAGAAATGCTGCCGATCCCGTTGTGCCACAGTGGGAACTCCTTGAATAATCTCTTTTACTCTCTCTTTTTTTTCCTTTTTTTTTTTCTTTTGGCTTTTTAGGGCCATACCTGAGGCATATGGAGGTTCCCAGGCTGGTGATCAAATTGGAGCGGTAGCCTCTGGCCTATACCACAGCCACAGCCACATAGGATCTGAGCCCCGTCTGTGACCTACCACCACAGCTCATGGCAATGCCTGGTCCTTAACCCACTGAACAAGGCCAGGGATCGAACCGCTGTCCTCATGGATGCTAGTCGGGTTCGTTAACCTCTGAGCCATGATGGGAACTCTGGTTGTGATAATTTCTGAATGCAGTTTAAATGAGTTGATTTATGTGAAGTGCTTGGTAAACTGCTTGGCCTGTAGTAGACAATCAGTATTTGGAAGTTACATTATCTATAAATGGTTTTGTCTCTCACTCCTTGACATTTGATATTGATCTATATAAACATCTATTTCTAAATAAATATGAGAGGCAATGGATAGTATGGTAGATTAGGACATCCTTTTATAGTGGGCCTGTCTGGGTTCAGATCCTGGTTCTGCTACTTCTTAGCTGCATAACCATGAACAAGTTGAAAATAATCTCTGTGCCTCAGTTTTCTCATCTGTAAAATTAAGGTAATAATAGTACCTATTTTATGGGATTACTGTGAGGATTTACTGAGGTGACACATGAAAACACTGCCAACAATGTCTGGCTTGTCATAAATAGTAATTAATAGCTATTATTTTTAACTTTGTTTTCAAAGTTTTTATTAGGTCAATACATAGGAACATTTTATTTTTATTCAGAAACATCAAAAAGGAAAGTGTGTAGCATTTGGATGTGTGACGTTTGTAGCTAGTTTTACATACCATGTAAATGGGAAGCATTATATCCAGAGATTAAAAGTTTTAACAATTATTGCTGGATTATAAGATGATTTAGTAAAAATGCCAGGAAACCTAGTGACTTCTGGACTATAAACATAGATTTAGGAAATATGTTACTTAACTAGTTCTTTAAACTGAAAAGGTATGCAGTTATATAATAAAACATATGTAAAAAACACAAAAAATTATATAGTGATGTCTTCCCCTGACCCAGACCTTCTAGCTTTCTTCCCAGGCCCAGTTGCTCTTAACCCTTTTGTGTCTCCTTCCATAATAGTCTATGTATGTATAAAGGCATAGCCCTTTCCCTCTTTTTAACCTGAATGGGAGCACACACTTGTGCGTTTTGCTTTTCTCACTTAATACCTCTTGGAACTCATTCTGTACAGATCACATGTATAAAGTTATCAAATATTAAAATTACTTAATGTTTCAATATATGAATGTGCCATAATTTATTTAACTAATTTCCTATTGGATGGACTTCCCATGTGGCTCGTAGTATAACTAATCTCCTGTTGGTAGAATTTGAATTTTCAGCTTTTTGGCTCTTATGAACAATGCTATGTGAATTTATTTCCTTCCTTTCTTTCTTTCTTTCTTTCTTTCTTTCTTTCTTTCTTTCTTTCTTTCTTCCTTCCTTCCTTCCTTTCTTTCTTTCTTTCTTTCTTGCCACGCCCCATGGCATGCAAAAGTTCCCAGGCCAGGGATCGAAAATTCTTAACCCCTAAATCACCAGGGAACTCCTATGTGAATTTTCCTGTACTTAACATATGATAAATACCTATCTGTAAGATATAATTTTTACATTTGGCAAGACCTATTCAAAAGAAAAATGCAAATTGCCCTCTAAAGAGGCTAACAGTGTAGCTCCATAACTAAAAAAAGGAAAAAAGGATGTGAAGGGTTACATTTGAATACTTTCCAGGTGGTTTTCAGCAGCATGCTTTGGTGGGATCATAGTTTTTTTAGGAGGCTAAGTGGAATTGCTGCATATTACATTCCTGCCTCTTCCCTCCCCCAGCTTTAGCTGTCTTCATTACATTCCTGCCTGGGAAGTCTTCCCAGTGACCTAGGTTAGGCATTAAGATCATGGGAATCTAAAAATTTCCCATGTTTTCCAGCATGTTTGTTCACAAGAAGAGGAAAACTTCCTTCTTGCAGCAGGGGAATTTTAACCACTGTCAGTTGCTGGCGAATCTTTTAGTAGGGTCTTTTGAATAGAAGTGTGGTCCAGGAGAGGAATGGTATCAGTAGGTCAAAAGGCAGTGGTAATATCATATGGTAGTATAATATATTTCAAAGCTTTCAGAATACCTTATTTGTCACTGGGGCATAGGTAGGTGAAAAGGTAAAGTAACTTGTTCATTGTCATATTCATCAAGTAATGCTAGAGATAGGGCTGGAATTCCAGATTTTTGTTTGGGGATTGTTTTGTCTTTAAGTGACAGAAAATGTGACTTTAATGGCTTACCCGTTTTTATTGTCTGGAGTAGATGATGCTGGTCATGAGTGATCAGTAGCTCAAGGCTGTTCTCTCTTACTGTCTTGGCCAGTGTGCGTGATGGCTACTATAGCTCTAGCTATTACATCTGCTTTCAAGGCAAGAAGTAGAGTGAAGGGAAAGGGCAAGGAGCAAGGGGTATAGTTACCCTAGGAAAGTGTGAGTTTTCCTCTGAATCCCTTAGTAGATTCCTACTTTGTTCTCACTGGCCAAAACTCCCATGGCTACTCCAAGCTTAGAAGCTTGGTGCTCAAGGAGGTGACTTCTGTTATAATGCACGTCTGACTTTTTTGTTTTGTTGTTTTGTTTTGTCTTTTTCTTTTTATGGCGGCACCTGTGGCATGTGGAAGTTCACAGGCTAGGGTCTGAATCGGAGCTGCAGTTGAGGACTACACCATAGCCAGATCCAGCCACTGATCCGAGCCACATCTGCAACCTATGCCTCAGCTTGTGGCAACAGCAGATCCTTAACCTACCGAGTGAGTCCAGGGAGCTAACCTCCATCCTCACGGAGACTGCATGGGGTCCTTAGCCCGCTGAGCCACAGTGGGAACTTCCACTTCTTACTGTTTTGATGATGTTCAATGACAACATTTAATCATGACTTAAGCTATGTTAATCTCTAATTTTCTTTATACTTATAGTTCATACTATGTAATTTAAATATTTATACTTATTGAGTGCGGTAGGACTCCTGTCAAGATTTTAAATTCCTTTATGTCTGAGACTAGATCTTCTACTTTTTTGTATGAGACAAAAAAGTGTCTCATCCTTGAAAATCAGTGAGGAAGGAGCTCTGATGTTATCAAACCCACATTTATGGCCCCTAGCAAGTGGAATATATGAGTGGACTGCTAGCAAATAGCTTATTGAGTGAAATTAAATAATGAAAGTAGAAGTGGGGGAGAGTGAACATTTAGAAGGAAGATAATAAAGAATGTTCAGGGCAAATGTCTATGAGGAATGGATCTACTTGGAAAGAAATACAGTACTATTTTCTATGCAAATAGAGACCATAACTACATTAACATGCTTCTTTAATTCACAGGGTGAGAGGACAGAATGATGTAGAAAAAACACTGTACCAAAGTCAGGGCCTGCAGTTCTCAATCTAGTTCTGCTTTTATATAACTGTCATATTGGGCAGGTCATTTAATCTCCCTTACCTTCAGCTTCTTCTTCTAGGATAAGAGTAATAATTGATGCTTTAGAGGATTGTTGAGGGTATAAAAATATAGGTATTTAGTACTTCATGGTGCCCAGAATGTGTAAGCACCTCTGGTAACTGTTTTTAACCATGATCATTAGTAGTATTGTTGAGTGATCTTGGAGGACCCCATTTTTTTTGTTTTTTTTGGTCTTTTTAGGGCCACACTCATGACATACGGAGGTTCCCAGGCTGAGGGTCAAATTGGAGCTGCAGACACTGGTCTATGCCACAGCCACAGCAATGTCAAATTAGAGCTGTGTTTGCGACCTACACCAAGCTCACGGCAATGCCGGATCCTTAACCCACTGAGCGAGGCCAGGGATTGAACCTGCATTCTCATGGATACAAGTTGGGTTCGTTAACCGCTGAGCCACGATGGGAACTCCTTGGAGGACCCCCATTTTGCTTTAGTTAATCCTTATCTATAAACTTTAAAAAATTTAAAAATTTCCCCCAATTCCAAAACGTCATATTTCTACATAAAGTACCTCAATTGGGGCATTTTTATAAAGATATGTGTGGAGTTCTGGCTTCTGTGAGTTCATAGGAGAGACTGTGGTAGGGTGAGGTTCCCCAGATGCATAGATTGATGTCACTGTGTAAACCAAGTATCTGTCAGAACAAATTCCTTCTGAATTACCCCAGTCCACCAAGAGAAGCTAATGAAATGCGGCCAAACCACTAAGTAGCAGTGAGGTTGGGAGTAACTAATCTCATTCTTTATCTCAGAATGTGTAGGTATAATGGTATAATATAGGAAAAATGAGCACCAAGGGCTGTTAGTTCCCAGAGGAGAACTGGCACACCTCTGCGATAATGCAAGTGGGTGTTACTCTTCTGAGGAACATTTTCACAGTATGTGTCAAGAGCCAGCAATTCCATCTTTAAGAATTTGTCTTAAGGGAAGAATTAAGGATATATAGAGAAATACAGCTGCATGGGTATTCTTCTAGTAGTGTCTTTAAAGTGAAAATATTGAGAAAAGCCTATAAGAGGGGATTAGTAAATTATGGTACAGCCATCAATTGCTGATGTATCTGTATATTGATATGGAAAGTGCTCACAGTATGTGAAGCAGATTTAAAATGTCAATCCTGTTTGAAAACAACAGTAAAATGTGTGTGTGTATCTGGAGTAGTGTGGCATTGTAAGATGGAAATTGGGCAAGATTTTATAGAGAATTGAGTTAGACTTTGAATGATGAGTAAGACTTTGGTTAGTAGGTATAAAATTTAATGGTGTGTTTTCAGAAATTAGGTTATTCAGAGCAGAGAAAGTACATTGGATGCGGGGGTGGCTAGAAATGAGAAAAGAGTGGATTGAAGGAAAATCAGATAATAAATGAAAGATACCTAGCCCAGTACAGGGCATGTTGTAGGTATTCGTCAAATTTGGTCTCTTTCTGATTCCAACGTATTTACCTCAAGGAATGTCTTCAAGTTACCAAAAAAGCAAAGTTAACTTTTAGTATGATTTGAAGTGTAAATTATATTGTCTAGGTGATTTTCAGAATTGCAAATGTGATAAGTAAAAGCAAAGTCATTTCCAGGGAATCAGTACCTTAGATAAATGTACAACCAAGTTGGAATTCCCTTCGTGGCTCAGTGGTTAACGAATCCGACTAAGAACCGTGAGGTTGTGGGTTCGATCCCTGGCCTTGCTCAGTGGGTTAAGGATCCAGCGTTGCCGTGAGCTGTGGTGTAGTTCGCAGATGCGGCTCGGATCCTGCGTTACTGTGGCTGTGGTGAAGGCCGGCAGCTACAACTCCTGTTAGACCCTAGCCTGGGAACCTCCATATGCCGCGGGTGTGGCTCTACATAAAGGCAAAAAGACAAAAAAAAAAAAATGTACAACCAAGTTTCTGAACTCTTTCTTTCCTTAGTAGGTGACCTATTGAGAAAAGTGACACAAACACCGGGGAAAACCTGCTCTTTTGAACCAAGAGTGGGGCAAAATGTCACACGTTACAACTTCTTATTCCTATGATGCACCAACGGACTTCATCAATTTTACATCTTTGGATGATGAGGAAGATACCCAAAACATAGATTCCTGGTTTGGTAAGTGTCTACTTTCTCTGTTTTTTTTTTTTTTTTAGGGTCACACCTGAGGCATATGGAGGTTCACAGGCTAGGGGTTGAATTGGAGCTGCAGCTGCCGGCCTACACCACAGCCACAGCAACCAGAATCTGAGCCGAGTCTGTGATTTACACCACAGCTCATGGCACCGCCAGATCCTTAACCTACTGAGCAAGGCCAGGGATCAAATGTGCATCCTCATGGATACTAGTCGGATTCGTTTCCACTGTGCCACAGCAGGAACCTCCCTTTCCTACCACAACGGGAACTCCCTTTCTCTGGTCATTTTAAGGGTTAGTGACTTAACTTTGTGATGAGGACCTTTCAAAAACAGAAGGGATTGTAGAAAACAACTAAAATATAAGTTCTTTTCTGCACGAAGATACTTTGTCATCCGTGATATGACAGAAATAATTGAAATGCCCACTATTTTGGGAATGGACTATCAGAAAACTGTATTTTGCAGTTAAGAATGACACATTTTTTGGAGTTCCCTTCATGGCTCAGTGAAAATGAATCTGACTAGCATCCATGAGGACGCCGTGGATGCCACGAGCTGTGGTGTAAGTTGTAGGCATAGCTCGGATCTGGCATTGCTGTGGCTGTTGCATAGGCAAGCAGCTACAGCTTTGATTCGACCCCTAGCCTGGAAACCTCCATATGCCTCGGGTGCAGCCTACACCACAGCCATAGCAATGCCAGATCCGAGCCGTGCCTGCGACCTACACCACAGCTCACGGCAACGCCGGATTGTTAACCCACTGAGCAAGGCCAGGGATTGAACTCGCAACCTCATGGTTCCTAGTTGGATTCGTTAACCGCTGTGCCACAATGGGAACTCCTTAAAAAGTTTTTATTGAAGTAGACTTACAGTGTTGTGTTAATTTCTTCTGTAAACAGCCAAGTGACTCAGTTATATACGTATATATTCTTTTTCATATTCTTTTCCATTATAGTTTATCACAGGGTATTGACTATAGTTCCCTGTGCTATAGAGAGGGCCCTTGTTGTTTATCCATCCTATATATAATAGTTTGCCTTTGCTAATCCCAAACTCCCAATCCTTTCCTCTCCTACCCGCCCTCCTCCTTGGCAACCACAGGTCTTATTTTCTATATATCTGTGAGAGGAGGGACAAATATTTAAACTTTAGGGACATATGGGAAAATCCATATGAAACAAAGTTGAGTGAAATTCTAGGACATGTCTGTAGTGATGGCAGTCAAATAAAAACTTGCTCTACTGTCACTGCGCATAGAGTGTAATATTACAACTAGGATGTTGCCAGTGATATACACACTCCACCAATCTCACTCAGATTTCCCCAGTTTCACTTGTATTTATTTTTATTTATGTGTTTTAAGTTCTGTGCAATTTTTTTTTTTTTTTTGGTCTTTTTAGGGCTGCACTTGTGGTACCTAGCAATGCCATATCTGAGCTGTGCCTGTGACCTGCACCGCAGCTTGTGGCAATGCCAGATCCTTAACCCACTGTGCAAGACCAGGGATCAAACCCACATCCTCATGGATACTAACTGGGTTCTTAAACCTCTGAGCCACAATGGGTATTCTGACAGCACTGGATCCTTTAAGTGCTAGGCCATCAGAGAACTCCCCCAATTTACTTTATTTATTTATTTTTTATTTTTTTAACTCAATTTTATTATATTTATAGTTGTACAATGATCATCACAACCCAGTTTTATAGCATTTCCATCCCAAATCCCAAGCCCATCCTTCCCCACACAACCTGTCTCCTTTGTTAACCTAAAGTTTTTCAGCTTGTGAGTCAGTATCTGTTCTGCATGAAGTTTATTGTATCCTTTTAGATTCCACATGTAAGTGATAGCATATGACCTTTGTGTCTCACTGTCTGACCAACTTCACCTAGCATCATAATTTCTAGTTCCATCCATGTTGCTGCAAATGCCATTATTTCATTCCTTTTTATGGCTGTGTAATATTCCATTGTTTATATGCACCATATCATCTGTCAGTGGACGTTTAGGTTCCTTCTGTGTCTTGGCTATTGTATATAGTGCTGCAGTGAACATTGGAGTACACGTATTTTTGGAGTCATGGTTTTCTCTCGATAGATGCCCAGGAATGGGATTGCTGGATCAAATGGTAATTCTAGTTTTAGTTTTTTGAGGAATCCCCATACTGTTTTCCATAGTAGTTGCACCAGTTTACATTACCACCAACAGTGTAAGAGGGTTCCGTTTTCTTCATACCCTCTCCAGCATTTATTATCTGTAGACTCTTTGAGGATGGCCATTCTGGCAGGAGTAAGGTGGTACCTCATAGTAGTTTTGATTTCCATTTCTCTAATAATTAGTGATGCTGAACATCTTTTCATGTGTTTTTCGGCCATCCCAATTCATTTTAAAATGGAGGAATTATGCTACTCAGAACCCAGTCTCCAAATAGAGATAAGATTACCTGATGTTGGATCACGTGATATGACACACACCTTGACACCAGGTCAACAAATAAGAATGTGGTTTTGTTTTTATATTATGTTGGAATAATAAGTGAGACCAGTGAAATGTCAGGCTAGTAGTTGCAGGGGCTCCGTCATTTCTTCCTCATGTCCTTATCCTCCTTTTTAAGAGAGATCAATATGTGATGGGGAACAGAAGTGAGTCCATTGCAGCTATACGTAACACTTATAATGCAGTATCCAAATGTGATGGCCTATACCATTCTCTTGGAAAAGGACTAATGAAATTCAGTGAGGATCCTGAGAGGAGGGGGTCTGTTGGGTGTGGTGTGGGGGGAAGGGTAGATAAGACGGTCAGCTATCTTAGAGGACTTCCCCATGCGCTAGGTCCACTGAAACCCTGAGGAAAAGCTGAGTTGTCTATCTGTTTTTCCAAGTTTTTCTGAAAAACGAAAAAGGAAATATTAGTATAACAATACTGTTAAATACAGTTTGGAAGAAAAAAATGAATCCTGCTGTTTTTTCAAAATCACCTTACATATTACTTTCTAATTTTCTTCCAAGTATCACATCTCTTTACATAGTTGCAATCAGAGTCTACATTCATAGAGTTATTGCTGAGACTCACCACATTGCTGAAGTTTTTGTCAGTAGGCTTTTGGTAGAACACACTCTTCACTGCTTTGCACTTGCTTTTGGGCACAGAAGAACCTCAGATAAAAGTTCCTTAAGAGGGCCTAGTTCTGTTCCATCTTCACACACCCACACTCTTCCAGTTGAGGAAGAACCTCAACTCAGTTATACTGTAAGATGTCCCTTGTAAGCCGTGCAGATCTTGGTGGTTACAGTTTTCTTTAAAAGGAACATGATGTATTTAGGGAGTTTGGATAAGGCCAGTTTATGCTTGTATGGTCCTAAATGTGTATCAAGCAAAGATAATGAGCTATTCACAGTGCAGAGTTTGTACTTCTCCTTTTCTATAGTATATTGTTCAGTGTTGCCAGTGTTTTAGTGATAGTTTTTGCAGTCTCTATCTCTGACGTATAATGTGTGCTTACTTTTTTTTGATCACTAGAACTTTGCTGGTATTTGCCAAATGAGTTAGAAGTGTACTGGTAGGCCCCATTTTAAGTGTATGGCACTGACTGATTTTTCTTCCTTGCTGACTGTTTAGATGATGATAATTTTACCTTTTCACAGAGGAGAAGGCCAATTTGGAGAATAAATTTCCTGGAAAAAATGGTACAGGAGGGCTTTTTCAGGGCAAAACTCCTTTGAGAAAGTCTAATCTTCAGCAAGACGTCACACCTTTGAGACCAGGTAAGAAAGAACATGAGAAAAAAGCTCCTTGGCAGACTGGTGGGACATTAAATTAGGAACCTGAGGGATCTGGAGAAATTACCTAAATGCTATATTCCTTAGTTTTCAATTGGTAAAATGGGCTAATTCATTTATTCATTTCATGGTGAATGTGAAACTACTGATATGCCTACATTCTCCCCCCTGCCCAATCTTTTTGAAATTAAGCTAACATAGAATTGTATTGCCAGATATATAACTGGTTTCTTTTTATGATGAGATTTAATGTAACCTAACCTGGGTCTGGTTGGGAAACAAAACAGCAGGAGGGAAGAATGTGCTGTTTGCCAATTGTACAAGAATTCTTTGAGTTGTATATCTGATTTTAAAAGATGATTGACATTTAAACTAGTAGGTAATAAGGCTGCCAAATAATGTTTATTATTTTGAACAAAAAAGTATTCTTTAAGAGGTCATAAATCCTCAAAAATGATTCTTGATGTTTTGTTTTTTGGGGCATATTTGCAGCATGTGGAAGTTCCCAGGCCAGGGATTAAACCCATGCCACAGCAGTGACAATGTTGGATCCTTAACCTGCTGTGCCACAAGGGAACTCTTGATTCTTGTTCTGAAATAGCCATATTTAGATATATTACATGTCATGCAGTTCACCTGCTTAAAGTATATGTTCCAGTGTTTTTTTCATATATTCACAGGGCAGTTGTTCAGTCATCACCACAATCAAATCAGAGCATTTGAAAATCTTATATAGGTAAATCTGAAACTATCTCCAATCACACCATTAACTAGAGGGTCATATCTGGAAATAGCTGTATTTTTAGTGAACTTGTCTAGTTTGCAGAGTCTGAGTTGCTAGGCTGACTTTGTTTGAATTAGTTCATTCATGAGTACAGGTGTTACCTGTTGAATTTGGGATCTGGAGAAGAATCTTCCATTGCATCCATCTTTCTTGCATTAAGAGGTTAGAACTATATGCATACTTCATTTGACGTGCTTGGAAGTGTGGCATATTTTCTGTTGCTTTGATGGTTTTTGTGCTCTTTGTGAACTGAAAAAGCATGTGATATACCTAGTTTGTCTGGACCTCTTTCGGTTTAAGACTTTTGTTAGTAGTATGTCCTAGAGCAAGAGACTTCTTCTGGGCCCATCATGTGGTGAAGACCATGCATACTGCTTCCATGCATGCATACCCCTTGGCCCCCACAGTCTTTGTGGTCTTTCTTATTATGCATTCTTACCTGTCTCACCTGTCTTCCTCCCCACCCCTACTCTCGCACCCACAGCATGTGGAAGTTCCTAGGCCAGGGATCAAACCAGTGCTGCAGCAGTGACCCAAACCACAGCAGTGACAACACCATATCCTTAACCCACTGAGCCACATGGGAACTCCCCAAAAGCTATTTTTTTCATGAAGACTTTACTTGATTGTTTCTTTCTCATTTTTCTCAACACTGTTTTCTCTTCCCATTTCATGATGGCCATGGTAACATCAGAAGACTTTATGATGGAAATATCTCATTGAGAAAGGTTCCCTTTCTCAAATGCTGTATTTTTAAACTCTTACTATTTAAAATTGAATTGGGGGTTATATCCATAATATCTGTTCATGGGAGTTCCCGTTGTGGCTCAGAAAATGAATTCAACTAGTATCCATGAGAATGTGGGTTCAATCCCTGGCCTCGCTCAGTGGGTCAGGGATCTGGCATTATCGTGAGCTGAGGTGTAGTTCGCAGACATGGCTCAGACCCTAAAAGAAAAAAAGGAAAAAAAAGCATAATATCTGATCATATGATTACTTCCAAAATATTTACTTGTTTTGATTATGTAAATATTACTCAATGCCAGATCAGTTATTGTGGCTCAGCTGCATCCCTCCTTGATTCTTTTTGGTTTTTTTTGTCACAATCCCTTGGCCACATAAAGATGATCCTGACATCAAGGTCAGGTTGATTCTCTTTAAACTTTATTAATTACTTAAAATTTTGTCACACATAGCTTGCTTCATATTGGACAAGTGATCCTTGGAAGTTATAACTGCTTTATTGGAGAGGGCATTGTTTTTTTAATATCTTTTCAGTGTCTTTGCTGCTTTGTTTCCTGGATCTTATGTCTTCTTTTATTCTTTCATTTGTACCTCGTTTTGCAGGGGTACATCCTCTGGGAACTTGCTAAGATTATATGCAGGAGAGGAAAACTTTTGAGTTCTCACATGTCTGAAAATGTCATTGTTCCACCTTTGTTTACAATTGAAAGTTTGACTTACTATAGAATTGTAGATTAAAAGATTTTTTTCTTCACTTCAGCAGTGAATGTTTTACCTTTTATCATTCTGTGTTGCTGGTGAGGAACTGAGCTTATCCTATTTTCCTTACTTAGGTGATTTCTTTGTGGAAACTTTCAGAATTTTTTCTTTTTAAAATGTCATAAGATTATGTTTGGGATGCTTTTCTTTGAGGTGGTACCTTAGGCTGGCAAGGCCCTGGATACTTCATTTCTGCTTTTATAAATTGATCTACTGCATGAGGTTTCACTGGAACTAAAGGTTCTACTGCTTAGGAGGGATACATACGCATTCATACAATTTTTTTTTGTTTGTTTTTGGTTGCACCTGCAACATGTGGGTTCCTGGGCCAGGGGTTGAATCTGAGCCACAGCTGCAACGTCTGCCACAGCTGCAGCAATGCCGGATCCTACACCCATCGTGCCAGGCCAGGAATCGAACCTGTGTCTCCAGTAACCTGAGCCACTGTAGTTGGAACCTTAACTGCGCCACTGTGGGAACTCCTCCACACAGTTTTCAATCTAGAATTCTGTATTAAGTCGTATATGTAGATGTACCTCTTATCTCCAGCTCATTTCCTTGAGATTTGAGTACTGACTGGATTTTACTCTCTTGCAGTTGACAACATATATAACAAAAAGGCAGAAAAAGAAAATCTGGTGGAAGAGTCCATTCCATCAAATGCTTGCTCTTCCATAAAAGTCAAAGGAACTACATCAAGAAATAATCCAACTCAGCCTCAGAGGTAAGACTGTTCTGGGGTTCAAAGGTGTTTATATTAACCGTGTTCAAAGAATAGTTACTAGAGTACCTTCTATGTGTCCCATACTACATTAGACTCTTAATGTTAGCTTATTTAGTCTTCATAACATTTATGAGTTGTAGGTAAGGGCTCAGAGGTACCAAGTTGCTTGCCCAAGGCAGATTTATTTCAGAGACTGGATTCATACTGATCTCTTTGGTTCCAAAGTCCTTGCTCTTTGCACTGTCAACATGGGTTGAGCTTTTACATCTTGTGTTGTGTGGATATTTGACAGGTTTTTTTTTTTTTCCTGTTTATAGGTTGTAAGTAAACTTCATAAGGGCAAGTGTCATGTATCCTTAGTGCTTAACAGTGTTTGGCAGGAGCAAAACTGAATAAAGACTTGAGTGAAGGGGTGGATGGATGGTTGGGTTAAATTGCACTCTTGGCACTAGTGACCTCCAAAAATCTAATATCTTTGAAATTGCATTTTGTATGTGTGCTCTTTTTTTTTCTGCTTTCTTTTAGAGCCACACCTGTGGCATATGGATGTTCCCAGGCTAGGGATCAAATTGGAGATAGAGCTGCCAGCCTATGCCACAGCCACAGCAACGCAGGATCTGAGCCACGTCTGCGAACTGTACCACAGCTCACGGCAACACCAGATCCTTAACCCACTGAGCGAGGCCAGGGATCGAACCTGCAACCTCATAGTTCCTAGTTGGATTAGTTTCTGCTGCAGTGTCCTCTTATTTATTTTATTTTATTTTTCTTTTTATTTAGGGCTGCACCCGCGGCATATGGAGATTCCCAGGCTAGGGGTCTAATCAGAGCTACAGCTGCCAGCCTATACCACAGCCAGAGCAATGTCAGATCTGAACCACGTCTGCGATCTACACACTACAGCTCACAGTAACGCCAGATCCTTATCCCACTAAGCGAGGCCAGGGATTGAACCCACAACCTCATGGTTCCTAGTTGGATTTGTTTCCACTGCACCATGATGGGAACTCCTTCACTGTTTTTTTTTTTTTTTTTTGTCTTTTTGCCTTTTTACGTAGAGCCACACCCACGGCATATGGAGGTTCCCAGGCTAGGGGTCTAACAGGAGCTGTAGCTGCCGGCCTTCGCCACAGCCATAGCAACACGGAATCTGAGCTGCGTCTGCAACCTACACCATAGCTCACGGCAACGCCAGATCCTTAACCCACTGAGCAAGGCCAGGGATCGAACCCGCAACCTCATGGTTCTTAGATTCGTTAACCACTGAGCAACGAAGGAAACTCCTTCACTGTGTTTTTAATTCACAGTTTTTCTGATGACTAATGATGCTGATAACATTTTCATGTGATTATTGGCCATTCATATATCTGTATATGTAGTTGCTTTTTAAGTCTAAGTCCCTGATTTCTCCCCTGAAAATGTTACTGGTCAGCCAAGACTGAGTAGAGTTTATACTCAGGTTTAAGTGTTTATATTCTCAGTGGTTTTCTTGTTTCTAGAGGTTTTTTTGTTGTTTTCTTTTGGGGACTGCAGGTGTGGCATATGGAAGTTCCCAGGCTAGCCTGACCCAGGCTAGGGGTCAGATCGGAGCTAGCCTACGCCATAGCCACAGTGATGCCAGATCCAAGCCACGTCTGTGACCTATACCCACAGCTCATGGCAATGCTGGATACTTAACTCACTGAGGGGGGCCAGGGATCGAACCTACATCCTCACGGATACTAGTCAGCTTTGTTACCACTGAGCCATGACGGGAGTTCCTGCTTCTGGAGTTTTGCCTCTAAATTTCCAGCTGTTTTGCCAGTCCTAATGTTTGAATTGTAGTACCTCAGGCTAGGAAGACTTTAGCTGTTAGCTGTGTGCCATTCTGCTATATACACATTGGGGAATGTACTGAATCATAAAAAGCAGCAAACTCATCCGTCTTACCTAGTAAACTTATGTGTTTTAAGGATGAACACCTCACCAGCTGTTGCTTTTTCACTGGGCCCCCTTGGACTCCCTTAAACATACATAGTTAGCATATGTATGTGTGCATAGTTAGCATATATAGTAGCACATAGGAATTTTTGCAGAGTTTTGGCTCAGATTTTGGGTGATAGCTTTTCTGTAGCTCTTTCTTTTCTTTCCTGTCTTTTTTTGGCTGCGCTTATGGCAGGTGGAAGTTCCCAGACCAGGGACTGAACCCGTGCCACAACAGTGACCTAAGCTATCACAGTGAGAATGTTGGATCCTTAACCCACTGAGCCACAAGGGAATTCCTGTAGCTTTTTCACTTCGAGGATTTTCCTCCTATTAAATTTCTAGTTGCTGTACTGGCCTTGAATTCTATTTTCTGTTATCTCAACCCAGTGAGACTAGAGTTTTCTGCTGCTGGATCTGCCATGTTTGAGGAGTGACCTCAGGCAAAGAAGCTATTAACTCATAATTCTTAACCTTTGTAGTTGCTGTTTTTCATAATTCTTAACCTTTATAGTTGCTCACATTGCTGTTTTTCATGTTTCTCTGTTTTCTCTCTGCTTTTGGTCACTTTCCAGTGTCTTCAAATAGTCATGTTTTTATATTTTGTCTACATTTTGTAATAGTATGAAGAAGATTTGCATGATAAATGCAGTCTGCATTACTCCATGTATTTGTTTTTATGAGTACTTTTCGAGATTGATAGGAAAATACTTGCAGATGAAAGACAGGGAATTTGGGATTTGCTTCAAAATCTAGGGGGATGGATGGAGGAAAAATTGACAATGTGACTGGCTATAAGTTGATAATTTTTAAAGCTGAATGAGTACGTAGTGGTCCATTATATTATTCTCTTCATTTTTTAATGTTTTAAGTTCTCTGTGATAGAGATTTAAAAATTAAGTACTCATGCAGTCTCCTAAAAATTTGCATGTATAATAATAAAAACTAAAGTGTTGAGAGAAATTAAACAAGATCTAAATAAATGACAGGGCATACCATGTTCGTGGTTTGGGTGACTAATGTCAAGTCTCCTTATCTGATCTGTAGATTCAATGCAATTTCTGTAAAAATTTCAATGGTTTTCATTTTTTGGACATCGATAAGTTGATGTTAAAATTTATACAGGAATGCAAAGGTCCAAGAATAGTCAAAATACTTTTGAAGTGTCTAGTAGATAGCAAGCCTGATTACTGTTTAAAGCTACAGTAATTAAAGCTTTGTTTGTGGTATTACCTAAGGATAAATGAGACCAGTGGAACAAATAGAACCTTACTCTTCTATATATGGACTAATATTATATGACAAAAGTGGTATTGGAGACCTTTGGAGAGAGGGTCTATTTATTTTTTTCCCTTTATAATGAGTGATTGGACAGTGGGTAACCATACAGAACAAAATGAGACTTGGCCCTTTCCTCACTCCATATAAAACAGTTCTAGGTGGATTGTAGATCTGAATGTGAAAGCTAAAGCTCATGTAAGGAAATATAGGAGAATTATCTTCATGACCTTGGAATAGGGAAAGATTTCTTAAATAAAATCCACCAGAAAAGCACTGAAATGCTTTTAGGGAAGGCGGTTGTTGTATTTGAGCATATTTATCTCATGATAAAATCAAATGATACCATGAAGAAAGTTAAAAACCAAACCCCAGATTGGGAGAAGATAATTATAACACTTAAAACCTACAAAGGTGCATATTCACAGTATGTAAAGAATTCCTACTAATTAATTAGAATTGACAACACAGTAGAAAACCACCAAGAGACTTAACTAGCATTTTATGAAAGAACATAACCAAATGGCCAATAAACATGTGAAAAGGTGCTCAGTCTAGCTGGGAAAAGCAAATTAACACCACCATCAATTTCCATTATGTACCAATTTATATGACTAAGATTAAGTCATCAGACAATACTAAGTGTTTTGGAGAATGTAGAGCATTGTAGACTCTTAAAAATTTGCCATTGTAATCATAAATTGGTATAAGCATTTTGGAAAATAACTTTAGTTGATAAACTAATGTCATATGACTTAGCAGTCTTATGCCTTAACATACCCAACAACATGTGCATCAAGAGATATATATGAGAATCAGTGGTAGACTGGATAAATAGTGGTATGTTCCTACAACGAATGTTGTACAGCATTGAAAATCAGTGAATTAGAACTGTGTAAATCAATGTGGTTGAATCTCATAAGCATAATGTTAAGTAAAATAAACCAGACAGAAAAATGTTTGCAGTGGTCTGATTTTATTATATAAAGTTTTTGTTTCCTTTCCAAACTAATGTATCAAGTTTATGGAATTGCATGTTTGTATGGTAAAATTATAAAGAAAAAGTAACGATCGGAGTTTCCTTGTGGTGAAGTGGATTAAGGATCCAGCATTATCACTGCAACAACTTGGGTTGCTGCTGTGGCACAGGTTTGATCCCTGGCCCAGGAACTTCCATATGCCATAGCTCCCCTCCCACCTTGCCCCCTCCCAAAGTAACAATTACCATAAAAGTCAAGATAGCAACTGCTGTCAGTGTTTTGTTTCTTAGCCTCAGTGGTAATTTCATGACTTCATAATTATAACCAGTTAACTTAATTTTTGTTTTGTATACTTTTTGTTATGTTATATATTTTAACAAAAGTAGTGAGCCTTGGCTAAAAGAGGAGAAAATAAACACTTTAGTAAGTTTCATGGAGATCTGATTTCTAAATTTCAAATCTGTCAGGAATTAGCTATGTAATAGTCAAGGCAACTCATCTTTTGGTTCTTAGTCGGATTCGTTAACCACTGAGCCACGACGGGAACTCCAAGTCAACTCATCTTTTTTTTCACTTTTATTCATACCTCTAAAAGGATAGAGTTGTACTAGGTAATTGCTACTGCCTTCTTACAAAATTAAATCAGCTTTATTGGGGTCTAAATTTACAAACATCAGTGCACCTAAGTACCAGCATTTTATGATGAATTTTTAAAAACTATCTGTAAGGCAAGAGGATAATTAGATTTTTAGACTGGAAATAATACCACGTTTTTTTCTTTTTCTTTCTTTTTTTTGGTGGGAGGGGGGATTGGGGCATGCAGTGGCTTGATCTCAGTTCCCAGACCAGGGATTGAGCCTGGGCCACATTGGTGAAAGCACTGAATCCTAACCACTAGACCACCAGGGCACTCCCATAATACCACTTTTTATAGCCCTTTGTAGTTTGACATTTTTTTTCACATTTCTGAGGAGCATTTGCTTATCTAGTAGATGTATTCATTACAGATAAGTTTTGTCGATTCTTCCACCATAGACGATCTCTTAGACTCTCTGCTCAGAAGAATTTGATACAGAAAGAAAAACACGATGTAAAAATGAAAGCCAAGAGATGTGCTACTCCTGTAATCATCAGTGAAATTCCACCCTCCAAAAAAATGAAAGTGTAAGTAGCCACAGCTTCTGTCAGTTGGCATAGATTTTTTAACCTCTCTTTGCTCCTATGGTAATAATAGCAAGCAGAATACATAGTGCTTGTTCTTATTTTTGTCAGTTAGAAGTATAGTTTGCTGAAGGTATTAGCCTATTTAACTAGAATGGGTCAAAGAATAGTGTTTTATTTGCTTCGTAGAAGTCTAAAAGTAGTTTGCGGCTTTGGTTCAGTGACATCTCTGTGAGTCTTTGTTTCTTTTTTTTTTTCATACTTGTTGCTCAGGATAGCTTCTCTGTTTCTTAGCTTCTTCCTGTGTTTGTTGCCTCATTGTCACAAGATAGCTGCTATAGCTCTAGATGTCATATCCATGTTTGACAGAAGAAGAAGAAAAAGAAGGGTCTAGCATAAAAAGAGGGGCAGCACTCATATCAAGAAAGTGAAATATTTTCCAGAAACACTTAATATTATACCTCACTTGACTGAAGTGTAAATTAGATCCCCTCTAGTTGCAGTAAAGACTGTTGAAGCAATTGCAATACTTTTGCCTTTATACATTGTTGCCTTAAACAAAATTGGGGTTCTTTTAATAAGAAAGAAGAGGAATAAATATTGGGGAGGCAACTAGTTGTCTGGCATTTGTTCATTTGATGATGAGCAGTCAGATTCCTTTCCCACCCTCCCGAGCCGTGGCTAGACAGCTCTTACCATGACTTCTGTTGGCATTCTCAAAGTTTACCTTTTGTAGCCACTGGTATATATGATCTGATGATACTACTGGAAGAATCTTGCTGTTGAAACATGCTTGTCCTAAAGAATGAGAAAATTTAAGCCATGTGTGGCAGATCTGGGGAGGAGGGTAAAGCAAGATATGCTATAGGGAATTGAGGGTGTATTTTTTTGTCCTTTTGAACTCAAGTTCTTACAATAAAACGGAGGAAGAAGAAGAAGGCAGTGCTCATCAAGATATTTCTGAAAAGAATGAGAGTTCCTCAGAGAAAGCCAAGGGCAGACGTACTGGGCCTTGTGTCCCACCTGTAAGGTATGATTCTTTCCTGAATTTCAGCTTTATTTATTTTTCTTTTTTTAGGGCTGCACCAGCGGCATATGGAGGTTCCCAAGCTAGGGGTCTAATCAGAGCTACAGCTCTCTCCTATGTCACAACCACAGCAGCTCAGGATCCAGGCCGCATCTGTGACTTACCCCACAGCTCACAGCAATGCTCGATCCTTTTTTTTTTTTTTTTTGCCTTTTGTCATTTTATGGCCGCGGGTTTATGGCCGCACCCGCGGCATGTGGAGGTTCCCAGGCTAGGGGTCTAATCGGAGCTGTGGCCACTGGCCTGCGCCGCAGCCACAGCAACGCAGGATCCGAGCCGCGTCTGCAACCTACACCACAGCTCACGGCAACGCCGGACCGTTAACCCAC
>PVHT021183543.1:22019133-22099814 GCA_004024745.2 Catagonus wagneri | reverse complement strand
AGCAATGCTCGATCCTTAAATCACTGAGCGAGGCCAGGGATCTAACCCGCAATGTCATGGTTCCTAGTTGGATTGTTTCTGCTGTACCATGATGGGAACTCCCTGAATTTCAACTTTAGAGTCAGTAGAGTAAAACTACAGATGGGTACATCTACAGTCTGTTTGATGCACATGGAGCTTGGGTAACTCCTAAAGCTGTAACCATGGTTAAGATAAATTGTTTTAAGTCCTTGTGGGTACTTGAGTCTTACACACTGAGAAACATATATACTTTTAAAACAAATGAAAAATATAAAAAGAAAAAGTTAGTAAAGCTTCTTTCAACCTAAATTGGCAGTTTTATTTTGCCAAGCTCCCTTGTGGACATTAAGTAAAATACATATTTTTACCAACAGTGTATAAACAGTTTTGCTTTATTTGGTTACTGTGAGACTATTTTATCTTCTACACTGCTACAAAATCTTCACATTTATCCTTTTGATAGATTGTTAATATTCTATCAAATTATATGTAAATATTTACTTTTGAAAATGTGGTTTCCACTTTTTCACTATTATAAGGAATCAATGAACATCTTTTTTTTTTTTTTAACTTTTTAAAAATTATTTATTTTTGTCCTTCGGTCTTTTTAGGGCTGCACCCCCGGCATATGGAGGTTCCCAGGCTAGGGGTCTAATTGGAGCTGTAGCCACCGGCCTGCGCCACAGCCACAGCAATGCCAGATCATTGACCCGTTGAACGAGGCCAGGGATCGAACCCGCAACCTCGTGGTTCCTAGTCGGATTCGTTTCCACTGCGCCACAGTGGGAACTCCCCAATGAACATCTTTATAGGCAGACTTTTTTCTTTGAGTAGTCTCCTCAGGATAAGGAGAGAGAAATTCCTTGATCTAAGAGTATGATCAGTTTTATGGCTATTGATATTTATTGCTAATATTATTTCTGAAATGAATATACGAATTTATAATGCCATCAATTTGAATTGAGTATTTTTATTTCCTTGTAGTCTCCCCTGCATTAATTTTTTTTACTTTAAAAACTTTTGAATTTAATTGATGTAATGTTGATGACATCAAATTGTTTTAATTTTTATTTGATTGCTGAAAAGATTGTGTAACTGTTATTGTAAACACCTTTTCCAAAGTTCCTCTTGGATGAATCATCTATTTCTTTTTCTATTATCTATAAGTGGTCTGTTTTTTTTTTCTTTTAGGGCCATACCTGTGGTATATGGAAGTTCCCAAGCTAGGGGTCAAATTGGAGCTGCAGCTGCCAGCCTATGCCACAGCTATAGCAACAATAGATCCCAGTCATCTCTGCAACCTATACCACAGCTGACAGTAACGCTGGATCCTTAACCCACTGAGCAGGGCCGGGGATCCAGCCTGCATCCTCATGCATACTAGTTGAGTTCATTATCACTGAAACGCAACGATAATCTTTTTTTTGGAGTGTTATCTAAGTTAATATTGATTTACTAGATAATACTTTTTGGTTTTTGATGATTATTTTATCACAGATTAAGAATCTAATCTGTATAATGCCTTTAGATTTTTTTGAACTATTAAGAATCTTTCTCCTCTCCTCTTTCATCTCCTTTACTGATTTACTCTTTAGGCAGAAGGTTCTAAAAAGTACTGAGGAGCAAGAGTTGGAGAAGAGAATGAAAATGCAGCAAGAGGTAATGGAAATGCGGAAGAAGAATGAAGAATTCAAGAAATTTGCCCTTGCAGGAGCAGGTGAATGTAGTTCTGATGGAGTCTTATTTATGAGGGGTGCTTCTCATAATCTTGGTAGAGTTTTTAAAGTCTCTAAAGCAAAAAAGTTTCTGGATAGTAATCAGCATAAAAAGATGTGTTTATTTAGAAAGCTGGACATGGTACTATTCATATCCCAGTAGTCATTCTCTAGAACATTTTATATACACTGGTCCTTTCTTAGAACATGCTGTTCCTCGCTGACGGTAGATGTCACACCCATCTTTTGAAGCCTTTATTTATTTATTTATTTATGTATGTATGTATGTATGTATTTTTTTTTGTGTCTTTTTGCCTTTATCTAGAGCCACACCCGCGGCATGTAGAGGTTCCCAGGCTAGGGGTCTAACAGGAGCTGTAGCTGCCGGCCTTCACCACAGCCACAACAACGCAGGATCTGAGCCGCGTCTGCGACCTACACCACAGCTCACGGCAACGCCGGATCCTTAACCCACTGAGCAAGGCCAGGGATCGAACCCACAACCTCACGGTTCTTAGTCAGATTCGTTAACCACTGAGCCACTAAGGAAACTCCGAAGCCTTTTTTTAAAAAATTATTTTTCATAAGGATTTCCCTCACTTCTCCAGTAGAATTAATTCCTTCTTTTCCCTCATAATTCTTTTTCTTTGTATTAGAAAAAGAAGGAACTAGGATTGAGACAGAATGTAAAGCAATTGGGCAGACCAGTTTTTTAGAATTGTTTTCCAATTTTATCCCAGGCAGAGGAAAAGAAAGCTGAGTGAATCCAACTGTAGTTATGGAGGAAAAGTTTAACTGATGGAGCTGAAGGGATCAGAGTTCTGCTTTGTTCTGGCATAATTATTACTGGTGGAGTCAAAGCTATAAAGCTCTGTTTACTGGGTTGAAAATACATCTCTGTATTTTCTCTCTCTTGCAGATGCTTAGTTAAGTGTGCTTTTAAAGTCAGTTCATGATTTTACCTATCAAAAGTATTCCAGTTACTCTGTGTCTCCAGAGCTATTATCACACCTGGGAGGTGGGATTCCTCTCCCCCGTGCTCCCTCATTGAGGTTTGCATCTTATCAAGTGGCCTCAGACCTAATAGTACTCAGTGAATAAGGCACATACATTGGTGTCTCTGAGGACTGCTTCAAGTGTTGGGTTATACATGGAGAGTAAACAAAGTTAGCTCCCTGGTAATAGAAGTACCAAAAGAACTGAATAAAAGGGGACTTGGTTTATAGTCTCTGTTCTTAGTGTTACCTGTATGTTTTACTCTGCTCTTCACTCAGGGCTCCCTGTGAAGAAGTCAGTGACCCAGGTAACCAAATCAGTTGACTTCCATTTTCGCACAGATGAGCGAATCAAACAACATCCTAAGAACCAGGAGGAGTATAAGGAAGTGAACTTTACATCGGAACTGCGAAAGCATCCTCCCTCTCCTGTAAGCTAATGGACTAAGTTAATATTCTTGTTACTAATTCCATGAGAATTCTGGTGTATTTGTGGGTACTACTTTTAATAATATAATTGAGAGAAGCATTTTTTTTGAGTGAAGGTAGATCTAAATCCTCACTTTGCCTCCTCTTAACTGTGTAATCTTAGATAAATGACTCTGTGGGAAGCATCTTATCAAGTTGCTGTGAAAACTGCATTGAAAATGTACACAAAATACATAGAATTATGTGTGACAAATTGTATAGGCTCATTATAGCTTGTGGTATTATGAACTTTTTGAAAAAAATCCTTTGTCTGCAAAGTTGTGTATTAAATATAACAGGGTTCATGGGAAAGTGGGGTTGGAGTAGACCACTCAAGTCCTGTTGAGTTTTGTTACCAGAACAATTCTTTTTCTCAATTCTTTCTTTTGTCTTTTCTTTCTTCCCTTTCTTTCCTTTCCTTTCCTCTTTTTTTTTGGCTTTGCCCATGGCATGTGGAAGTTCCTGGGCCAGGGACTGAACCTGTGCCACAGCAGTGATGTGCGCCACAGCAGTGACAATGCCAGATCTTTAACCTGCTGAGCCAGCAGGGAACTCCAGTAACAATCCTAAATAAAAATTCTGGCACTTGAGTTATCTTGTCATGCAGCAAGTTAAGCATTGTCAGCATTGTCACAGTAGCAGCTATGGCATAGGTTCCATCTCTGGCCTGGGAACTTCTGCATGCCATGGGCATGGCCAAAAAAAAAAAAAAAAAAAATTGTAGGGTTCAGAATTTCTACTTGAATTTGTAGTTAGCGTCTTCACTTATTGAAGTCATTCCTTCTGCAGTCTTAAATCCTGGGGTTGTACCTTCTTTGAGAAATAGGCCCATGAAGAGCTTTGTTTTAAATTAGAGATCAATTTTATCAAAATTATTGATCCAAGGAGTAGACTTCTTCATCAGTCAGTTTTTGGTAGGATGTGTGGAGAGAATTTGATTCAGGAAGCTACCTGACCTGATCCAGATCCAGCAGCTCAATTAAAAAATTTTTTAATGGGACTGGAAGTAGGCTACTTTTGCAACTCCCCTCCTCTTCTAATTGCAGGAAAACTTGGTCTTGATAGCTTCAAAACATTAACATACTTGGGAAAATCCCCTTACTATACTATGACAGAACAGGTAATTTGTTAAGTGCTAGATCTCCTTTTTAAAAGATGGGAGTAGACTGGTTATAACGCTGGCTCAAGGACTAACAAACTTAAGGAAAATAATCTTGACTTTACACAAGCTGTTTTTCTTTTGATCTTCTCTGCTGAGTAAGTGGCTTGTGGTAGATCTGAGCTCTTCCATAACACTTCACTGGGGGACAACTTCTTTCTTTTCAGGCCCGAGTGTCAAAGGGATGCACCATTGTTATGCCTTTCAACCTGTCCAAAGGAAAGAAAAGAACATTTGATGAGACAGCTTCTACGTATGTGCCCCTTGCACAGCAGGTCGAAGCCTTCCATAAGCGAACCCCTAACAGATATCACTTGAGAAGCAAGAAGGATGATAGTAGTAAGTTTCTTTCCAGTTTCATACCTGGCTGGAGCCTCCCCTAGAATTCTGTTTGCTTATATCTTAGGCACAAATTTGCCTCTATTTGTTTTTTTTTTTTTTTTTTTTTTTGTCATTTTGCCTTTATCTAGAGCTGCACCCGCGGCATATGGAGGTTCCCAGGCTAGGGGTCTAACAGGAGCTGTAGCTGCCGGCCTTCGCCACAGCCACAGCAACGCGGGATCCGAGCCGCATCTGCAACCTACACCACAGCTCACGGCAACGCTGGATCCTTAACCCACTGAGCAAGACCAGGGATCGAACCCGCAACCTCATGGTTTCTAGTCTGATTCGTTGACCACTGAGCCACGATGGGAACTCCAAATTTGCCTCTATTTGAAATCCTAGCTTTTGAACTAAAGCTTGGCGTAAACCTGTTTATAGACAACAAATGTATACGTAGTTGAGCATTTCTCAAACCACCCAGCTATTTTTGCACTTATATCCATCCAGCCACCTTAATCCTCCTTGTCAGTAATTGGCCAGGGGGAATTAAGCTAACTTGAGATGTCATTACACATCAAGGCTTTCTTTGCCGTGTGTCAGAGTGTACTCTTACGAACAGAAAATGAAAGCATTCCATTCATTTTAGGTTGTGTAATTTTTGTTCAGCGAGTCAACAAATGTTTTACACTATGAAACAGTCTCTCTTGTGTAGGGGGGACAGAAATGAGCAAAATGGACTTGCTGAACATCAAGTTTCTAATTCAGTGAGAGAGATAAATAGATCATTACAAATTATGTTCAGTGACGAAAGTGGAGGGAAATAGAAGAATCAAGGGAGGTGCAAGAGAGGAGGTCTCTGTGCTGAGAAGGCCCTGGCATGAAAGAAGCTGAAGATACAAGAGAGAAAAGAGATAACCAGTCTCTGTGCAGGCAGGTAGGAGAGGGATACTTAGCACAGATGGAGCGGTTGTTCTCTGAAAGGAGGTTGGAAGAGAGGAATGGGTACAAATGTTGGTGCGTTTGTAGATTTGGTGGTGAACAGATGAGAAGAATCTAGTAGTCTATCTTTATGAAAATAAGTTCTACAAAAAGGAGATAAAGCAGTTTGAGGAGTGGAGGTGTGGTATAAAATAGTTGTTGAGGGTATAAGGTAGTATTCTGGATAAAGCAGAATCTGGTTATTTTGTCTTTGAAGGTTTCTGAATTTTTTCTACTTTTACATAGGCCCTGTTTAGTGCTGTGTTAGGTAGCCAGATGTGTTCTTTTAAGTACAGCATTGCCTAGTATTGTTATTATCACCATTTGTCAAATTTTGTATTATGAAAATAATGAAATGTCTTTCTTTATCCTAGGGGAAATATAAAATATTAACCATGACTTTCTAAATAATATTTTACTCTGATTTACCCTGCTCTTAGAATCTCAGTCCTGGCAAATAGAAAGAAAAATTATTGTTTGCAATTTTTATTTGAAACTTTGTACAGTTATAGCTATATAGAGTTATATACACTTGAAGCCTGGCTTGTTTCTGAAGTAAGTCAATTTCATTTCGGGCTCCCACTGTGATAAGGTCTAAATTAGATTAATTCTGTGTAGTTATAAAAATTGACAAGGTTGCTCCTGGCCAGGTAAATCAATGCTTTCTATAAGTAGTATGATGATCTTATTGATGCTTTGACATAGTTTTTTACTTTTTCTATTTGACTTTCCATGAGAGGTGATCTTAGTGTCTCAATGTAGATGCTTTTAGGGAATTTATAATATTGGGAATTGTTACTTGGTCTTTAGAAAGTCCTTATTTTAAAGCTGGAATATGCAAAAATCTTATTCGTCAGTAATGAACAAAATAGTCATCGGGCAGGCAGTACAATCTGTGCAGTGATAAGGAATCCATCAGATTCAAATGGGTTTTAGGTTCAGAAGATGATAGCAGAATTTGCCCAAAGGCTAACTTCATCATTACTCCTGAGTAAAGAGTGAGAGGTAGAAAGAACTGAATGTTTGTCAGGTTGACTGATGTGTGCTGAGCTCAAAGTGGAGGGCCAGCTACTCCACTGGTTTGGCATCTCTGGGCTGCCTGGCCAAATCAGCACCTGAAGGTAAATGGGGTCTTAGAGAGCTAGGTGAATGTCTGTGATCTTGGTTTACAGCTCTGCTACCCTCCAGATCTGTGGCCAAGATATGCAGAGACCCACAGACTCCTGTGCTGCAAACCAAACATCGAGCAAGGCCTGTGACCTGCAAAAGTACAGCGGATCAGGAGGCCGAGGAGCTTGAGAAACTGCAGCAGTAAGTTACACTGGCAGTATTTGAGGAAGAGTTCCAAGAACCTGCCTATTTTCTTTTTGGTTCTGTAAGGGCGACAGTTGCTATTTTTCTTGTCTTGGGAATTATGGCAGAGCTATACGCTCTGCTCTACATCTGTGATGAGAGAATTGAAAGTGGGAATATGGACCTATCCTGGAGTGTAAGCTGGTAAAAAAAACTAAAACAGAGGTTAGGAGGAGAACTTACTATGATTCCAATAAGAAGGGTCCTCTGTGGTTAGTTTAGGTAGAGCCCACCCTTTTATGGTTACCCAAGGGATTTTACAGCTGTTACCAGTGGAGGGAACTTGAACTTAATGTGGTTAGCACTGGAGTTTGTCGTCTCTATCCTTTTCTTCCCTTCTTGTACTTGTTTTGAGAAAGGGGAGCTTCCTCTTAAAGAGAAACTCCAATCTTTAAGGTAGCAGGAATGTTAGACTGTCTCATTTAATCTTTGCTCTAGAGATTGAGATAATGGCTATGGAGAGATTTGGAATGTTGCTGTGTGTGATGGGTGATCTTAAGGATTATTATTTTTCTGGTTTTGTTATTTGCATGGTTTTCATTTTATTTAATTTTTTATTTTTGTGGTTATCACTTAAACTCTCACCTTATAGATACAAATTCAAAGCACAGGAACTTGATCCCAGAATTCTTGAAGGTGGGCCCATCTTGCCCAAGAAACCACCTGTGAAGCCACCCACTCAGCCTATTGGCTTTGATTTGGAAATTGAGAAGAGGATCCAGGAGCGAGAGTCAAAGAAGAAATCTGAGGATGAACACTTTGAATTTCATTCCAGGCCTTGCCCTGCTAAGATCTTGGAAGATGTTGTGGTAAGAGTGGGGAGGCTCTGAATGCTGGCAAAAGTGTCCTGCTTATGACCAAATATCCACCCACTCGCAAATGTTTGAATAGATACTGTAATCAGGGCATCATATTAGGAGGATGTCAGAGGTGAATTTTACTTTAAGGAAACTTTAAGTCCATTAAGGGAGACAGTGTAGGTATAAATGATATAAAGTGAGACAGAAGGGCTCTAAGAGAGATGACCGTTGAGAGTGCTGTAAGAATTCAAAGGAGATAATGATTTCTTCCAAGTAGAGGTTCATAGAATGCTTTGTGGAAGAGGAAGCATTTGATCTGAACCTTGACAATGTCTAGTGGTCGTTCTCATCTTCCTATTGTTACTGTCATAATAGCTGACACTTTGACTATGTGCCAGGCCAAGCTCTAATCCCTTTTTGGGTATTAACCCATTCCTTTTGACCCCGACCTCTGCAGGTAGTTTCCTAGATCAGTAGGTAGACCAGTTTCAGATGAGGCATTTGAGCCACAGAGAGGTTGAGGCGCATTCCTGTGTCCTTATGGATGTAGTTGGATTTGTTATCACTGAGCCACAACGAGACCTCCAGAAGGTACTTTTTAAAATAAAAGATTCTTGGATTTCTCATTGTGGCTCAGTGGGTTAAGAACCTAGCATAGTGTTTGTGCGGATGTGGGTTTGATCCCTGGCTTTGCTCAGTGGGTTAAGGATCTGGCATTGCTGCAAGCTGTGGTGTAGGTCACGGGTATGGCTTGGATCCATCATTGCTGTGGCTGTGGCATAGGTCTGTAGCTGAAGCTCCGATTTGACCCCTAGCCCAGGAACTTCCATGTGCCACAGGTGTGGCCATAAAAAGAAAAAATGGAAAAAAAATTTTTTTCGTAGGAAAATATGTTTTTTTTTTTTTTTAATGGTCTGCAGCCTTCCTAACATCCTTTCTATATCACCAGTATTACCTGAGCTCCATTTTTAGAAACACTGATTTAGGAAATTGGTTTGGCTGTTTGTTGTACCTCGGGCTGCTGGGGTAAAGCAAGTGGTAAGTGGGGAAGGGTGACTAAAGTTCATTAGGAGTTAGTTAGGTAGGATCTTCCGAGTAGCATTGTACCAGGTTATACCTTGTTGAGAATTCTGGGTAAACAGATCAGCATAGCACTAGGTAAATAAGATGCGACTTGAATTGATACTGCCTGCAGTGGCGGAATGATTGCCAAATCCACTGGTTCTCAGAATCCTCTGGGGATCTTATTACATAAACAGATTCCTGGGCCCCACTCCTGGAGTTTTGATTTGTTAAGTGCAGCACAGATTGATTAGAGAGAAGCACAGTGAAGACCTTAGTTTCTGACACACAGTGAGCAGTCATGTTGTTAATAGTTATAACTATTGCACACATACGCTGTACTGAGTACTTTTGTTGTTGGTGGTGTTTTTTGTTTGTTTTTTGGCCTTGCCCGGGGCATGTGGAAGTTCCTGCGCCAGGGAACAAACCCACACCCCAGAAGCGACCTGAGCTGCTTCAGTGACAATGCTGGATCCTTAACCCGCTGAGCCACAGGGGGACTCCCTATACTGAGTTTTTTATGTAGATTATCTTATTTATTTCTCATAGCAGCTCTTAAGAGATAGGTTCTATTTTAATCCGTACTTTTCAGAGGGAAAGAGAGCTAAGCAGTGTCTATCAGGCAGAACAAAGATTTGAACCCATTATCTCCTTAAACTGTATCATCCTACACTACAGTGCTGTTATCATTGTTTATTTTGGCAAAGGCAGTTTTTGAGTTTGATGCTGGCTGTTTACAGCTCTCTCCCTATGGAAATTTCCCGTGATTTCCTTCAACTTTTGGATTCCAGAGATGTAAAGTATAGAAGGAGTCATAGATGTATTTATTCCCTTCCACCCTCTTCATGTTTTAGAAAGGGAGGCTTTGAAAAGAGGACTGTGGCTTGCTCATGGGAACATTTTTAAAAGTTGGTGGCAGAACTAAGGTTAGATGTGTTAACTTCTGGTCTTGGACTCTTATAGCAGAAGAACCTGTCTCTTAGAGCCTGAACGCATCTCGTCTATCTGCCACTGTTGTCCCCATCTGTGTCCCCAGTGCTGAAGCTCTCTTTCCATGAGTCCTTATGGTGTTTCTCTTGCTCTCCCACTTGGCAAGGAGACAACAGGGCTGATGAGAGATGGGCTTGGGCAGCAGTGGGCCATGAGGCAGGGCTGAAAAAAGGGCTCTTGGGACAGAGGTAGAGTGATGAAAGCCTTGAGCTCAAGGGTGTGAAATGTGAACTTGGTGCCGATGTCTAAAGGGGAGCTGGGGCACCACAAAGGTGGATGTGGTGTCAGTGAGTAATTTTAGCAGTGATATTTTAGGGACTTGGGGAGACCAGCAGGCTTTTTTAAAAAAAATTTTCTTTCATACTCCCTAAGATATAACATTGCTTCACGGTAATTTCCTAATGGCTCTGGGACAAGCCTGAGAACTTGTTCCAGGGCACTTGGGGCATGTCTGGTTTTAGGGAGAGGTACTCACCCCTAACATCCCATCCCCCAGCCTAGGCTGCTTTTCCTAAATGCATCATCTGTCTGCCCACATTGCCCACTTCCAACCATGTATCACCTCCTCAGAGATAACCTCCCTCAGCTTCCTTTCGGAGTTTCCCCCATTATCCTTCAGCTCCGCATTCTGTTGGGTTTCTTCAGTGCACTTGTCAAAATCAGGAAATACCTGATTTGTTACTTTTTCAGTGTCTTTTTTTCTCCAGTAGAATGTGAGCTCCCTGATAATAGGGACCATGTATATCTGTATTGTTCACTTCTGTTTCCCAGCACCTAAGCATCTCAGCATAGGCCCTGCAATGTTGGATAACTGAGTGGAGTGACAGTGTAAGCTGAAATGCACCAGCCTTTATTAGACAGGGATTCAAATGGAATGAGATGCAGCCTGCAGCCTCCGTGCTCAGAGCTTTCACAGTCTGGGGAGCAGACTGATATGGAAGCAAATAAGGATAGTGATACTAATCAACATATATTCATTGAACAGTTACTACTTCTTGTAGGTGCCGTGGACAGTGCAAAGGAATGCAGATGACACTATCCTTCCCTTCAAGGAGCTTATAATTAAAAACCTTAAAATCGGGAGTTCCCGTCGTGGCTCAGTGGTTAACGAATCTGACTAGGAACCATGAGGTTGGGGTTCGATCGCTGGCCTTGCTCAGTGGGTTAAGGATCCGGCGTTGCCGTGAGCTGTGGTGTAGGTTGCAGGCGCAGCTCGGATCCCGCGTTGCTGTGGCTGTGGCAAAGGCCAACAGCTACAGCTCCTGTTAGACCCCTAGCCTGGTAACCTCCATATGCCGCAGGTGCGGGTCTAGGTAAGGCAAAAAGACAAAAAAGAAGAAAAAAAACCTTAAAATAGCAAAATACGAATCCTTCTCTGTTTTTGGAAATACAAATTTCCTTTTCTTTATTTCATATTAAGCCCCTAGTTGCCTTCGATTACAGTGGAGATGGGGCGTGGCTGGATAGTATGATTTTCATAAATCACCTTTTTTGGAGTTTCTTTTGTGGCTCGGCTGTAACAAATCTAGTATCCATGAGAATGCAGGTTCGATCCCTGGCTCACTAAGTGGGTTAAGGACCCACTGTTGCCGTGAACTACAGTGTAGGTCGCAGATGTGGCTCGGATTTGGCACTGATGTGGCTGTGGTGTAGGTCAGCGACTACAGCTCTGATTCAACCCCTAGCCTGGGAACTTCCATGTGTCCCGGTTGTAGTCTTAAAAAGATAATACAAAACAAAACTTACAATTGCCAAAAGGGACAGGTGAGGGGAGGGGAGGGATGGACTGGAGTTTGGGATTGGCATACACACACTGTGGTATATGGAATGATTGGCCATTGGGGACCTACTATATAGCACAGAGAACGCTACTCAATATTCTGTGATAATCTCTATAGGAAAAGAATCTGAAAAAGAATGGATATATGTGTAACTGAATCACTTTGTTGTACAGCAGAAATTATCATAACATTGTAAACCAACTATACTTCAATAAAACTTAAAAAAAAATAAGATTGAGCAGCCGCTTTACATGGCCCCAACACTGACTTTGAAGGCCACTCCAAGAAAGACATTCCAAACATGTTTGGAGCAGTTGTAGCATTGTTGGGATTGAGGAGAAGTCTCCCAAGGTATAGATTAGAGTCTAAGAGTCTTCAAGTCCCAGGTATAAATTCTGTCATTCATGCTCACTGTGTTCATTCAGCATTTACTGAATGCCGTATCCTTGCCAGGATCTGTGTTAGGTTTTAGGGATTGATGGAATAACAGTCTCTACTCGCAAAACACTCACAGGCTAGCAGGAGGAGATGAACGTCTAAATAAAATAAGCGCGATGAAATTTTGTATGTCTCATAATAGACTATGTAAACAGGAGGGTGGGGTCAGTAGATTCTGGGAATGGAGAGATGTATTGAAAGTTTTGCTAAAAGAGGAGGTGCTTTAGTGGAGCCTTGAAAAGAAGGCTTAGATGCTTCCAAACAACCATAGCATTTCAGAGAGCACAAGCAAAGGTACTGAGATGAGAACCAGTGTTAAATTTTGGCAGCTGCCAGTAGTTCATTGTGGGTGGAGGGTGATGTGTAAGGAGGGACAGGAGGTACAGCTGGAGAGTCAGGTAGGGTACCAAATTGTGAAGTACTTTGTACTTCATGCTAAGGAATTTGTTATGCTATTGTAGGTAGGCAATAGCCATAAAACAATTTTAAGTCAGGAAAGAACATGATCACATCTTCTAACTGTATAAGAAGATGCACTGGTGGAATGAGATGAGAAGCTGAAAGACTATTAGAAGGCTGGTGGAATGGTCCAGGCAATAAATAGATGATGTAGCCTGTGGCTTGACAGTGAAGAGTTAGAGAGGAAGCAGAATAGAGGGCTAAAGGGGGGCAGTATGTAGAAGGGTTACCAAGGGGTGTCTTGAGGTTGTTCTTTTTGTTTGTTTGTTTTTCTTTTTTGTCCTCCCTGTGGCATATGGAGCTCCCAGGCCAGAGATCAGATCTGAGGTGCAGCTGTGGCAACGCAGTTAACCCCATTGTGAGGGACCCAGGAGGGACCCTGCATCCTCCCAGTGCTACCAAGACAGTGCCAATCTTGTTGCATCACAGTGGGAACGCCTTGAGGTTGTTTTGATTTTTTTCTTTAATTGATCTGGTCATAACACTTCATTCATAACAACAGTCTAAGAAATACTATTTTGCATTTAGGGTTAATTACCAGATTCACGATCAAGTGTAAAGTCTATGAAAGTCAAAATATACTTACGGAACCACTTTCTAACATAAGTTAGTTTTGAATGATGTGCATAGTTTGGTACACATAATTCAGTCTGCAAGGGTTTGAGATGTTGGCAGTATTTTGACCACGAAGGAGAAAGGATCTTTGTAGCAGTTCAATGTATTAGAGTTATGGAATATAGAAATTAAATGCCTCTTTTAATCCACCCTCAAAGAGATGCGAGAGCTAACAGTTTGGTGTTCTTTCCAGATTTTACTTTCTATGCTTAGATTAATTATGTATACATTTTAAGGGAGTTCCTGTTGTGGCTCAGTGGAAACAAATCTGACTGAGGATGCAGATTTGTTCCCTGGCGTTGATCAGTGGGTCGGTGATCTGGCATTGCCGTGAGCTGTAGTATAGGTCACAGACACAGCTCAAATCCTGCGTTGCTATGGCTGTGGTGTAGGCTGGCAGCTGCAGCTGTGATTCAACCCCTACCCTGGGAACTTTCATATGCCACAGGTGTGGCCCTAAAAAGCAAAACAAACCAACAAATAAATAAATAAATAATGTGTACATTTTTAAAAACTCAGAAAAGTAATATTCTTTGTTTTAGCAACTTCTCCTTCCCCCCTAAATATTATGAACACTGTTCTATGTCAGGAATAAAGATTTATTGCGTTCTTTTTGACGGCTATATAATATTCTGTTGTGTGGCTATACTATAGTTTAAAAAAGGATTTTAACTGATTCTTGACAGATAGGTTATTTGCAATTTTTTATTCTTTTTAAAAATGTTATATTGAAATATACCTAAAAACTAGAGACCAAATATTAGAGGTATAATGTTCGGTGAGAGTATGAGCATTTAAAGATTTAATAACTAAATTCCTAAAATGTGTACCAGTCTGTACTTTACCTAACTCTGTGTGAGTGGCCACTTCTCTTCACATGCCAACCCAACACTGATCAATCTTTCAATTATTAGTCTTACAGGTCAAAAATACCTTATTTTAATTTATATTTTAAAATTTGTTGAGACTGAGCCTCTTGCCTATCTTTGTAAACTGTTTGTTCTCTGCCCTTATGTGGCAAAAGGAAATTAAGGTAGCCTTTGTTCAATACTTTTTCCATTTGCCTTTTGAGGGTCATATTTCTGAATATAAGTTCTCATTGCAGAACTATACGTGGAATAGGTTCAAGAGAATGGACAATATCTATTTTGTTCCTAGATAACATTTGGAAGTCCTTTTTGATTTTGTTGTTGAATGATTAGGGTATAAAAAGGGAGATAAACAATAAAATATTGGCATTTATTTTCTGTTGTGAGTTTTTCATAAATACCAAAAAAGATTTTAACGAATTGTACTATATATATATATATTTATCTTTTTCAGGGCCACATCCATGGCATATAGAGGTTCCCAGGCTAGGGGTCAAATGGGAGCTGGAACCGTTGGCTTACGCCACAGCTCAAGGCAACGCCGAATTCTTATCCCACTGCGTAAGGCCAGGGATCAAACCTGTGACCTCATGGATACTAGTTAGATTCATTTCCACTGAGCCACGATGGGAACTCCGAATTGTATTTTCATTGACTATACAACTCAAACTATGTCTTTGTAATTTGCATTGGTTGGAGTGCTAAATACACATCAGTCTTAGTTGGGTAAATAACAACATACTGAAATACTAGCTTTTTAAAAAATTCTTGAATTTGGAATATCTAAGTTAATTAATCTGTCACACAGCCTAGTAGAGATTGTTCTGGGACATCTAATTGAGTTGGTTACTCCTTCCAGGGTGTTCCTGAAAAGAAAGTACTTCCAGTCACTGTCCCCAAGTCACCAGCCTTTACTCTGAAGAACAGAATCCGAATGCCCTCCAAAGAAGATGAGGTGATTCCCTGGGATGGGGGTTTCTATCCTTGGTGCATAGTCAATCTAGGCATTACTCTAATTTCTTAAACTTAGTGAGATTCAAAAGCAGTCACTCTTGTCTGGAGTTGTCTTAACAATGGGAATGAACAATTTGCTCACCTTTTCTGCTCTTCTAAGAGCAAAGTAGTGAGAATACGAATCTTGGCTTCAGTGGTAACTGGTTGCAGCTTATTTAAGTTATGTTTGTTTCTATTGCATTGAAAATCAGCTTCTTATTGTAACATGGATCAGGAGTTGCCAAAACCTAGACTCTATGTTGCCTGAGCTATTGTTAACATTCAGTGAGGGACTTTTAAAATTCCTACTAAGCAGTTAACATTGCCCTGTCCTATCTCCATTAGCAGCCCAAGGGTTGCAAAGGTGGCTGTGTGGTGACGGCTCATGAAGTTGGAATACATAAACTGTCATTGATCAGGCTAGTTTCTTGTTACATCTCCCATTTTATCTATAAATACCCAGAGTTAGGGTAATTTTATAGTAGATCTCCATCATAAGCCTTTTTATAGGTTCATTTGAAACTAAAATACACAGTAATCTTATGCTACCAGGTTGAACCCAAACAACTTGGTCCTATTCTGGGTTTGGCAACTGGAAATAATCCCAGTCACATGTTTTAGTGGAGTCTTGGAGGCTGGGTCAGAGAAGAGGCCAAGGTGTATGTTTGGCTAGTACCTTTCTTCCGTTCTCACTGTATTCACACTCTTGATCTCATTTAGTTTTTACAACCTTCCTGTGAAAACTTTTAGCTTCTTTAAGAGTAATTGTGTCAGTTTTATCGGATGCTTTCACATCAGCCTCACCCCTGTGAGTTGGTAGATGACTTAGTAGGTTGGTGAGTTGGTAGATAGCCCTCTTAGATAGAAAAGAAAGCTAAGACATCTAAGAGGTTGAGTGACTTGCCTTAATTAATGACCTTGCTCATATAATGTCTTCTGACTCCACAGTCAGGGGAGGTGAGAGAGAGTGAGGAATCTTGTTTCTAAATTGCAATTTTTTCCTTAGGAAGAGGAGCCAGTAGTGATAAAAGCTCAGCCCGTGCCATATTTTGGAATGCCTTTTAAGCCCCAAATTCCAGTGGGGAGAACCGTGGAAATATGCCCTTTCTCTTTTGATTCTCGAGACAAAGAACGTCAGTTACAGAAGGAGAAGAAAATAAAAGAACTGCAGAAAGGGGAGGTAGGTGTTTCCATTTTTTGAAGCAGCAAAATACTATTCTTTGATTCCTTAAAGTTATCTTTTATGTTGCACTTTTACCTATAAAATCACTGACTCCCTTTGATCCCTCTAAGAACTTTATGAAGTATAAATAGGGCAAGTAATTTAAATAACCATTCTGGCACAAGGAGGTTAAGTGATTTGGCCATGATCATGCTGCTAGTTATTGGCAATATTGGGGGGGGGATCTCCATTTCCTTTTGAACTCATTACCCTTTTTGCCATACCGTGCTTCTTTTTTTTTTTTTTATTTGTCTTTTTGCCTTTTATCTAGAGCCGCACGTGCGGCACATGGAGGTTCCCAGGCTAGGGGTCTAACAGGAGCTGTAGCTGCCAGCCTTCGCCACAGCCATAGCAACGCGGGATCCGAGCCGCGTCTGCAACCTACACCACAGCTCACAGCAACGCCGAATCCTTAACCCACTGAGCAAGGCCAGGGATCGAACCTGCAACCTCATGGTTCTTAGTTGGATTTGTTAACCACTGAGCCACGACAGGAACTCCGTACCCTGCTTCTTTGAAAACTGGCCTTTCCTGTTTTTCAGATTCATCCAAATATTTTGAAGCAGCTGTTGCTTTCTGGCTAGAAAGGGCTTATCTTAAATCTTAACATTTTCTTTTCTATTAGATGCCCAAGTTCAAGGCACTTCCTTTGCCTCATTTTGACACTGTTAACCTGCCGGAGAAGAAGGTGAAGAATACAACCCAAGTTGAGCCTTTCTGCTTGGAGACTGACAGAAGAGGTGCTCTGAAGGCACAAACTTGGAAGCACCAGGTGGGGACAGGGAGAGCAGCTAAAATGTGAATTGCTTGATTGTTGGTTTGTTGCAATAAGTAGACCCACAACACTGACCTTCATCTGGGAATTAATATCCCAGATTATTTCCGGGGCTTTCACTGTAATCAGAGGTCCTCAAGCTTTTTCTGTAAAAGACTGGATACTAGGTATTTTAGGTTGTACAGGTTACATATGGTCTATGTCACATGTTCTATGTGTGTGTTTGTTAACCCTTTAAAAATATAAAAACCATTTTTAGCTCAAGGGCTGTACAAAGAGTTTTTGCAAGCTGGATTTGGACTTCAGGTTTAAGTTTGCAGATCTCTACTTTAGGTGATCATCTGGGGAATGTGAGAACTGATAGGCTATTTTTTTGCATCAGGAGAGTCTTATCTATTCCATCTCTTAGAAACTATGTGAGAAACTATGTAGTGAGAATCAATTCTCATATGGTGTGTCATTTTTCTCAACATGGTATATTGTTTGCTTTTTATAGTTGGCAGGTAATTAAAAACAGTTAATTGGTTGTTGGCTGGTTTAATTGGGATCTAATTATGCCCTTTCTGGGAAAAAATTCCCCTCAGTCCCTAAGTTTGTCAGTATTGATATTGTCTCTTCTTCTGGACTTTGTCCAAAAGAGGTTCTGGCCTAATCTTTGCAGAAAGTTACCCCTCTTGAAGCCTAAGAGATATGATTGGTTAAGTGACTAAATGTAGGCTCATTGTTGGCATTTTTCCCTAGGGAAACTTAGGACTGTTGCTTTGGAAGTGATACGGAGTCTGTCTTTCAAGGACTATGACATAGAATGTCTGTGTAGGGGTTATTTTCCATAATAAAAATTTTGTGTTAAAGTTTTTCAGATATACAGTATATGATGAACTTGCATAAACCTGTCACCTGGTTCTCTAATGATCAAAACATGGAAAATCTTACTTCATTTAACTTATGCCTACTTGGCTCTATCCTGGACACTTATACCTACACAAGATTACTTTGAAGCAAATCCTAGATGTCACCTCATTTCATCCAAAAATACTTGAATGTGTATCTTTAAAATTATAAGGATTTTAATACTTTTTTTTTTTGCCTTCTTAGGGCCACACATGCAGCATATGGAAGTTCCCAAGCTAGGGGTTGAACTGAACCACAGCTACCGGCCTACACCACAGCCATAACAACTTGGGATCCGAGCCATGTCTGCGACCTACACCACAGCTCACGGCAATGCCAGATCCCTATCCCACTGAGGGAGGCCAGGGATCAAAACCGCATCCTCACTGATACTAGTCAGATTCGTTTCTGCTGCACCACAATGGGAATTCCTAAAATATAAAGATTTTAAAAAATACTACAATCACACTTTCAAAGATTAACAGTAATTCCTTAATAGTGACAAATAGTCAGCATTCAGATGTCCCCAAATCTTTCACTTTTTAAACAGCTGAATTGTTCATATCAGGACTCAAAGTCCATATCTTACATTTGTTTGATAAATCTTTAAATCCTCTTCAGGAGTTCCTGTCGTGGCTCAGTGGTTAACGAATCCGACTAAGAACCATGAGGTTGCGGGTTCGATCCCTGGCCTTGCTCAGTGGGTTAAGGGTCCGGTGTTGCTGTGAGCTGTGGTGTAGGTTGCAGACGCGGCTCGGAGCCCGCGTTGCTGTGGCTGTGGCTTAGGCCGGCAGCTACAGCTCCTGTTAGACCCCTAGCCTGGGAACCTCCATATGCCGCGGGTGCGGCCCTAGATAAGGCAAAAAAAAAATCTTTAAATCCCTTTTAATCTATGTGCTGCTCTACTTGCATTTAATTTGTTGAATAAACTGGATTGTTTGTCCTATAGGTTTTATAATCTGGATTTTGGTTATTGTATTCCCATGGTGTTAATATGTTCCTCTGTCTCCTGTATTTCCTGTAAATGAGTAATTAGATCTAGAGCCTTGGTTAAATTCTGGTTAGATTCTTTTGGGTGTTGGAGGGGGAGAATACAGGTGATCACATCCAGGTATATGTGATATCTACTTACTTAATCTTTTGTGATGTTCAGATAGGCCTTAAGAGTATCTTAAAGATACTTTGTAGTTCTCAGTGGGTTCAGATGTTGTTGCTCTGATCTGCATAATGTAAAGGATTTTAATTGAGATTTAGATCAAATTGCCTGCTGTCTTTATCACTGAAACAGTTCAGAAACCTTAGAACTTGAGTCATTGAGGTGGTAGTTATGGAAATTTGTGTGGCTGCTTATCTGACAGATTTTATTTCTAATAGCTGGAAGAAGAACTGAAACAGCAGAAAGAAGCAGCTTGCTTCAAGGCTCGTCCAAATACCGTCATCTCCCAGGAGCCCTTCGTTCCTAAAATAGAGAAAAAATCCCTTACTGGTAATATGTGTGTTCTTAGGGGATTGGGGCAGAATTGTCAGACTTACTGGGCCTCAGTTGTGTCAGTACATACTATGTTAACCAGAAGCATTTGCCTTAGGGGATCTAGGGTTTTCTCCCCCTAGATCTTTGTTGAATCCAGCAGCTATGTTGATTTGTAGAACATATTGGGGTCAGATTCACAGAATGAGAGCCTAGGCAGAGGCAACTGGCATTTCAACAGTTCTACTTTCTCCTGCCCAGAGAGTAGCAAGTGAGTAGGTGAGGGAGGGAGAGCCAGGACTGCTTTCTGGAGTCCACTGAAGCAGGTCTTAGAAAACATCTGATTCCTTAAGCACTGGGAAGCATGTCAGAAAAGTGGGATTCTTCTAACTCTGTCTCAAATCGCTGTGTAGTTTTTTTTTTTTTTTTTTTAATAGGGCCGCACCCATGGCATATGGACGTTCCCAGGCTAGGGGTCCAATCGAAGCTGTAGCTACCAGCCTACACCACAGCCACAGCAATGCTGGGTCCTTAATACACTGAGTGAGCCCAGAGATCAGACCCATGACCTTCAGGATACTAATTGGTTCGTTACCACTGAGCCATGGCGGGAACTCATCATTATGTAGTTTTGAGCAAGCTACTTCACTTCTGTGCATCTTGCTTTTCTCCTAATTAAATAATTTATAAGGGGCTTTCTAACTCTTAAAGTGTTAGGGCTTTTGTACGTGGTTTATACTACCTTTCTCCTTGTTGGGCTTCCTTAGTTTAGAGCTCTGCCTTTCTGTCACCTTGCATGTCTGTGCCACTTGCTGGATCTATGGGGCTAGGTTTATGCGAGTCCTGCTTGTGCACCAATATTCTCTCTGTCTCTACTCAGAGGGCCTTTCTGGTTCTCTAGTTCAGGAAGCTTTTCAGCTGGCTACTGAGAAGAGAGCCAGGGAGCGGCAGGAGCTGGAGAAGAGAATGGCTGAGGTGGAAGCCCAGAAAGCCCAGCAGTTGGAAGAGGCCAGGCAGCAGGAGGAGGAGCAGCAGAGGCAGGAGCTGGCCAGGCTACGGAAAGAACTGGTAACTGGGCGGTGTGAATGCTGACTAACCCATGGTTGTGTCTTGTTTTGTCTATACCTTGCTTTGTTCCAGAAAGGATCTAATGTGGCTTACAAGGATGCATAAAAGATGAGTGAAAAGGAGAAGTCATACAAAGCAAGGGTGGAGGCAAAATTGAGATGTGAAGGAGGCTAAAGCTGTGTGCATTGTGCTCCACGGTATCTGCTAAGTTTGTGCCATAATCATGGCCCTTTTAGGAACCAGCATGTCAGTTACAAAACTCACAGTGGTCAGGAGATAGAAGTAAGCTAGTTATTTAAAGGGTACACTTACCCTTGATACTAAATTCAGTCAGAATTTCTTGCAGGGGTCTTCATAAGTGCTATAACTGCGCACAGTGATACATTCTTAGCACTCTTTTTTTTTTAATTTTGCCACACCCACGGCCAGGGATTGAACTTGTGCCACAGCAGTGATCCAAGCTGCTGCAGTCACAACACTGGGTCCTTAACCTGCTGCACCACAGGAGAACTCCTGTAGGACTCTTTTTTTAACTTACTTTTATTAGTTCCTTAAGGCCTAGGAAAATGTTTTACAATTAGAATACATCGGTAGGGGAAGGACATGTGTGACAACTGGATTTACATTTTCTTCTTAATACTTGAATCAGATTCCTCGGAATTATAGTGCGTATTGGTCCAGGTGGCCCACCATGCTAACGCTAGGTAATTTAGAGATTAGTTTTCCAAAAGGAAAGCTTAATTCCCATTAAGGACCCTTTCAGTAGAAGGGCAGCAAGCCACATTAACTGCATTGATGAGGAAGAAGACAGTTTTAGCTGGAACTTCATATGATTAATAAAAGGATGAGGAGCTCCCGTCGTGGCGCAGTAGTTAACGAATCCGACTAGGAACCATGAGGTTGCGGGTTTGATCCCTGGCCTCGTGAGCTGTGGTGTAGGTCGCAGACGCGGCTCGGATCTTGCATTGCTGTGGCTGCGGCGTAGGCCAGTGGCTACAGCTCCGATTAGACCCCCAGCCTGGGAACCTCCACATGCCGCGGGTGCGGCCCTAAAATGACAAAAGGCAAAAAAAAAAAGGATGAATATAGAAATTTGTAAGTTGTAGAGGTTTTGCTCAAAGTGCTAAGCCAGCAGCTGATAACACCTGTTGGCAGGGGTGACTGGTCACAGGAAAGCTCTAGGGACAAACTATTAAAGGGACTACTAGCTTCTCAACAAAATCCAAGCTACCATTTGCTGATTGGATGAAAAAAAAAAATACAATCCTCAGACAGATAATATTCACAAAATCATCGTCTTTTAACAGCCTCAAATGTTTTGATTTTTCTTCCGTGCTTGCATCCTGCCTCTTGTGTTTGTCTGTATCGTAAAGCTCTCCACTAATCTGGCTTGATTCAGGGTTGATTTTAGACTGCCAGAAGGATGGATGGGACCATGCCTTCTCCCAACAACCCTTCCTGGTTATTGGCTATGTCTTTTTTGTCCATGCTTTTGGTGAATATTTAGACTCAACAAACTTAAGATTGTACTCTGGCAAATTCTTCTCATGTATCTTGTCTCTGCTGCAATTGAGTATAGCCCCTTTATACCCTAGTATTGAACAGCCAAATTGGAGATAGATACAAGCTAAGGGTCCAGCAAGATCTGAATAGAAACCTACTTGGGCTCCAGAGTTCTTGTGCTTTACTGCTGTACTGTGTTGCCCTTTTTTACCCCTCTCTCTTTGAATTAGTGACTGGAATTTGCAAAACTATACGAAATTTTTCTTCAAAAGAACAGTAAAAACACCATATAAAGTGTGGTTCTCTAACATCCTTATCAGTGGTAACTACATATTTTTTTCACTCTGCAGGTGCACAAGGCAAATCCAATACGCAAGTACCAGAGTGTGGAGGTCAAGTCAAGTGACCAGCCTCTGACCATGCCTGTATCGCCCAAATTCTCCACTCGATTCCACTGCTGAACTTAGCTGTGAGCTGATGCCACTTGGGAACCAGAGCTGTTCCTTCCATTAAACCAGGAGGCTTCTCTGTCACGGGGGCATGGAGAGAACCCATTTCTCCAGGCTTTTCCCTGCCCACGACCGACAGAGCATGCCTGGCAAGTGTGGACTCCAGTTTCATTGAGACTTGTTTTTCCTACATTATTGTGGCTAATAGTGAGACTCAACTTATGTATGTCTCAGCCGGACTCCATGTAGTCATTTCTTTTGAACCATCAGTTGACCTTTAATATGGGTCTTAACTCTGACTAGAATTTAAAGCCCTTGCATTAGTAAAATGTAATTTCTATTGCCCTTACCACCCCCTTTTCTATTTTAATCAGAAAATAAAGATAGTTAAATACTGAATAGGATTTCTTAAGTCATGGATTAAATGAGGAGCCATCAGTAGTATGTCAGATTCTTTCCTCTTCTCTGTGCAAGATGAATTTAGAGCTAAGGAGCCCTTCTTTACGAGGTAGGAAGCCTCGTAAACTGCACGATGAGGAAGACTTAGCTAGACGAACCTCACGGCGGCCATCGGTGGCTTCGGGCAGAACTGCTGTGCAGGCCCGTTCTTCCTTTGTTGGTGCTGATGAAACAGGGAATGCTAAGCAGTGCACTTTGAAGTCTTCCAGTGACCTGGACTGGAATAAATATGTTTGTCTTCCATCCCTGATGTTGTTATTTGATGTTTTGAAATCTGTCAAGCCCCTTTGGAGGTCACATCTTATTGGGGAAGTGAGTACTTTGGGAGGAGCTAGGAACTTTTAAAAGCATAAGCTCTATCCTTAAAGTGTGAGAGGAGCTAGGAACTTTTAAAAGCATAGGCTCTATCCTTAAAGTGCTTTGTGACTCTTTTTTGTCTTATGTCAGAATATCCTTCTGTATTTTGTTAACTTCCTCCTAGGAACCACTCTGGAAGTCTATCATGCCTTCGAAGTGTGTTTTTTTCTCGTCTGATAAGCTCTTCCATATAGGACTCAGCTCTGGGAGTTCTCTTGTGATGCAGCAGGTTAAGGATCCAGCACTGTCACTGCAGTGGCTTGGGTTGCTGCCATGGTGCAGGTTCAGTCCCTGGCCTAGGAACATTCACATGCCGCAGGTGTGGCCAAAATATCATCTTTTTCATAAATCTTTCCTTGACCATTTGACCTCCTCAGGTAAGGATGGTAATTTCCTACTTTATGCCTCCCAAACGTTTCTTGCGTATATCTCTAGTAGAGCAGTTTTATCAGTGAGTTACTTGTATTAGTTTACAAACTAGTAGAGATACAGATAACTAAAGTTATGTTAGTTCTTGAAGATAAAAATTATGTTAGTCATATTTGTAGAATTTGCTAGGTCCATATATGATTAAATAGTGTATTTTCTTTTAGACTTGACATTATTTATGAACTCTACTCTGTACCAGTCATCTTCTGTGCTGTGAGATATAAAAGCATCTGTGTTATACCCAGGCCGGTCCTAGGTACTATATATGATATTAGACCTATTGTATATTCCTTTTGTTTGTTCATTCAGTGAGCAGATCTACAAGCCACTGTAGATTTAGTGAGGTAACATTGCAAGAGGTGATTTGCAGATCCCTGGACCTCCTAAAGACCCATAGACTGATACGAAGTTACTTCTTTGATTCATTTCCCAGAGGTATGTGGTATACAGTTTCATGACGACTTGTGTAGTTCATTTAACAAATGCTGATTTGGTGCTAACTGTTGTATATGCCTTGGCACTATTTAGTCTCTGGGAATATAGCAATGAACAGAAAAAGAAGACCTTGGAGTTCCCACTGTGGCACAGAGGGTTAAGGATCCAACTGCAGTGGTTCAGGTTGCTGTGGAGGTATGGATTTGATCTGCAGCCCAGTGCGGTGGATTAAAGGATCTGGTGTTGCCACGGCTGCAAGTGTAGGTTGCACCGTGGCTCGGATTCAGTCCTTGGCTGGGAAACTTCCATATGCTGCAGGTGCAGCTATTAAAAAAAAAGACATTGACTTCATGAACTTAACTTTAGAAGGGGAAACAGACAGTAAACAAGTAACTGTCCTCTGTCAGGTGATGGATGTTTCTCTGACTACTGTGTGGAAGATAGACTGGGATGGGGACCTGGGGCATGTGAGATTGGTAACAGGAAGTTGAGGAGATTCTTGCTGTTGTGCAGATGAGAGCGAATCATGTCTTGATAGGTTGGTAGCAGTGGAGGTGATGAGGAATGGTTGGATCCCGAATGGATTTTGAAGCTGTAACTGACAAGACTTGCTACCAGCTGGCACATGGAGAGAGAGGGTAGGTAAGGAGAGCACTCAGGTATCAGCCCCCAGGATAAAGTTCTCCATCCCCTGTACTGTGCGAAATCAGTTCTACCCCAGTCCTCGTGTCCTTGTGGACTTTCACTTTTTTCCTGGTCACCTCTTGCTTTGGTTTTTCTATTTCTGTTCATCTCTTGATCCCCTCTCTGTGTCTGTCCTTCATAGCTTCTCACCCTCCCATGTATCAGCAGTTCTCTAACAATTCACTGTCATCCATATATTACCACCTGGGACCACTTTTTCATATAGTTTGTCCATTTTTAGTTTTGATGGTTTCCAGCAGAAGAATAAATCTGGCCCTCAAGTTGGGGCTTTTAGAAGAGTGTTATTAAGAATTATGGACCTATGGGGTCCTTCCACCTCATTTGCTCCATTCTGGATTACCCCCTCCAGACACATCCACGTCAGGGTGGTAACGCGTGGCAGTCTTTGAGAGGCGACACAGAGAGACTGTGTTACTTTAGAGCAAATAGCTTTTAAAATGGAGATGCAGACATCCATTGCCTCTTGCTTCCCAGAATTTCTCTCAATTTCCCAGTGGCTGTCTACTTCTCAGTACGATCTGTCTAGTCAGGCCTTTCTTTCTACACCACTTCACATGGCCTTCATTTTTCTAGTATAGCCTCCCATTTCCCCTGAAACTCAATCTCTGCTTTTATTTTACAGAGAAATTCAAGTTCCTTATCGCTTCAGGCCTTATCCAGGAGGGAGCTTCTCTTTCAATTCTCAGAGGTCACCCCAGAATTTCCCTAAACAAAGAACATGCCCTTTAATAGGAATTTGCTGAGTTCTGAGAAATCTGGCTGTCACACTTTGCTTGGCAAGTTTGCAGAGCTCCTAGCACTCACACACATGCAGATTGTTGGAATCTCTGCAGTGTCCAAGAAGGACAGTGTTTTCAGTGTTTGTTTTTTCGTTTTTTTTGTTTTTGTTTTGTTTTTTTTTTTTTTTGCTTTTTAAGGCTGCACCTGCGTAATATGGAGGTTCCTAGGCTAGGGGTCGAATCAGAGCTACAGCTGCCAGCCTACACCACAGCCACAGCAACACAAGATCTGAACTACATCTGCAACCTACACCACAGCTCACAGCAATGCCGGATCCTTAACCCACTGAGCGAGGCCAGGGATCGAACCTGCAACCTCGTGGTTCCCAGTCGGATTGTTTCTGCTGTGCCACAACAGGAACTCCTCAGTGTTATTTTAACTTGGTCATGGTTTAGCATTACTAATAGTCTTGTGCTGATTAATTAATATAAGGTCATTATTCACTCTTTGGTCATTTTGTTCTTATGTAATTGCTTTGTTGCCATCTTGACTGCTGTTTTATTCCTTACCAGTTCTTTTCCATAGAATTTTGTTCTTGGAAAGTAGGCTGCAATGGCAGTTGCTCCAGCATTGAATAGAGATAAGACTTGTTACACAAGACTTACACAGTTGTAACACAAGATGGGATGTAATTGAGTAATGTGAGACAGACAGATAAAATGCTTCAGGAGTTGAGATTCTTGGAGGTGAAATTGCAGTTCCTTTGGAGTGGGATCGGCAGCATGCAGAAGTTCCTAGCCAGGGATCGAACCCATGCCGCAGCAACAACAACACTAGGCCACCAGGGAACTCAGTTTCTTTCTTTTTTTAAGTAAAAAATTATGAAAGTAATACAGTCATCCCTTGGTTTCCACAGGGGATTGGTTCCAGGACACCCTGTGGATACCAAAATCCGTGAATGCTTAAATCTCATGTAAAACCGTGTATTTGCATGTAACCTACGCATATCCTCCCATGTAGTTTGAATCAGTCTCTACTGCTAAATACTTAATGCATTGTATTAATTAATCAGCACAAGATTATTAGTAATGGGAAGCCATGACCAAGTTAAAACAACACTGAGGAGTTCCTATTGTGGCACAGCGGAAATGAATCCAACTAGGAACCATAAATAGTTGTAAATACATTATAAATTATAGAAAATTCAAGTTTTGTTTCTTGGAACTCTCTGGATTTTTTTACCCCCAACTATTTTTGATCTGTGGTTGGTCGAATCTGCAGATATGGAATCTGTAGATCCAGAGAGCCGACCATACTGTCTTTTGCAAACAAAAGGATACAGACTGTAGAAAATATAACATGAACGTCTCCTTACTTTCCCCACTCCCACACGGCAGGAGTAACCCATTGTTATCAGTTGTGTAGACTTCCAGAGTGTTTTTTATGTACACATACAGATTTATAGTGCGTTTTTTAATAGCAATAAGATTATAGCATCGTGCATTTCCTTTAATGTTGATTTGTTCTCTGAGGGTTACACATCACATCATTCAAAATTCAAAAGCTGCAAGTTCAGTTCCTCTCCCCAGAGACAGTCAGTGCTGCCAAGTGTGTTCCCATGCAGAGATGGCTTCAGCATGTATGTATTCCTACCTGCTCCCTTTTATTTTTCCATAAAGTGTCATAATTTATACTCTCTACCTTGCTCTTTCATCGTATGTGTTCTGCATTGACTGATGTGGTTCAGGTGCTACCTCAGACGTGTACTAGCTTTCTACCTGGCTGAAATGTGAAGCCTCTGATGAGAATCTAGTGGCCTAAAGGCAGACCTGTAGTGATGTCCAGTTCCTCTGTGTGACGTCCTGTGCTAGTGCTCCGAGGTCCCAAGGGCTCAAGAGCAGGTTGGCAATACCTAGTATTTTAGCTCCTCCTGGCTTAGCTGAGCCTTGGGGGCTTATTGGCTTGAGTATCTGCTTGGACCTGTGTATCCCCTAAGTAGCTCTTGACCTGCTTCCTTTTCAGTGCCTTTTTGAATCTTGTCTGCTGGGGAAGTTCCTCATTGCTGAGAGTAGCAGTTAAAAAAGCTGTCAGCCACGTGGCCAGCCTCCTATTTCTGCACAGGCAGACTGAGTTACAGCTTGGTGGTGTGCATCCAGGTAGGAATCGGTCAACATTCTGAATCCTGAGCTGCCATCTGCCTTGCAGCCTGCTGGGATGCTCAGTTTAGACAACATATAAAGTTTCCTGGATATGGGACAAAGCCAGGCCTATGGAAAGAGCAGGAAGGTTAAAGTGTGTGGTAGTCTGAGCAGTGACGAAGGCGTAACCACGGAGCTGACATTTTTGCTCCAGTGCCAAGAATTCAGGACAATTTGTTATCCAGCTGAAGCCAGTGTAGTTGCTACAGAAAAGAAGCCTGGGGACAAAAACTTTTTCCCTGTTTTTTGTCTTCCTGCATACCCACTCTACTTTCTGTAGTGAAGGTTACTGATGTCAAAAACAGAAATACCTGATGGCGTTTGCACTTCTTTTTCCTGCAGGAGAATAAGAGGCTGGGCTCAGGTCAAAGCAGGACTCTTAAGCGCTGAAGGTATCAGCAGCTTCCTGAAAGGGCTTGGCAAGTGCAATTTTACTACGAGAAACCGTTGTTGGAGGGGCTTAGGAAAATACTAGGTTTTATCAGGAATTATTTCACTAGACTGTGCCTAGCCCTAAGGCATCAATTGCCTTCTTTCTCTTAAAATTTTATAACACAGAAAGGAAATAGAAACTTGGCCTGTCTGATCTGCCTAAACACATGTAGTTATGGGACTGATATCCCAGAATCTCACAGGCAGGTGTGTGAATGGGCTAAAAATTGTTGCCTACCCTATTTTGGTACTGATGACGTTCTCAGGACTTCTTTCAGGAGCAGGGCTGGGAGATGTAGTTTTTGGTTGGTCAAATACTAAATAGTGAGTAGTTGTAGAATGTAACATGAAAAGCAGTTTGGGGCAGCATTAAGCTCAGTGGTAAGGAGCGATGAAAGTCAGTGGCCTGACACTGACATACTCCCCTCACAGCACACAGTCACACAGATAACTGACTGAGGGGCTGAAAAGTGACTTTGAATTTGCATATGGAGTTCCTGGGCAGTCCAGGGATCAGATCTGAGCAGAAGTTGCGACCTATGCTGCAGCTGCAGCTGCAGCAATGCTGGATCCTTAACCCACTGTGCTGGGCCGGGGATTGAACCTGCCTCCCAGTGCACTAGACATGCTGCCGATCCTGTTGTGCCACAGTGGAAACTCCATGTTGTTGTTTTTTTACATTGGGGTTTACTGTTAATTATATTCAGTTTGGAAAATACCTGGTAATAAGAGGAAAGAGGAAACCATGGTCCCATGACCCACCTTGAACACTGGTGTTTCTCTGTATAATCTTTTCTTATATAAAACTTTAGTGTGTTTTTCTACATTGTAGAGTTTTTCTGGCGTATATAGTATTTCTTTTTTTCATTTTGCATAGTATTGACTCAAATATTTTTCCTATATTATTGCATACTCTGAAAATACCAATTTTAACAGCAGCATACTGTTCCGGTGTTCTGAGTTTGCTTTTCCCCATTGAAAAGGTTTGTTTTGCAAAGGATTTTTCTAGGCTATTTATAGGACAGATTTCTTTGTCCCCCTGATGTATTATGTCTGTCTCTAAACTTTAAATGTCTGTTTCAAACCACTTAGTCAATCTTTGTAATTAAATTATTAAAAGGAAATATAAGTCCCTCCCCAAAGCATAGTTAATGATGACATTCTGGCATACACACTTGCAAATTGGAAAGCTCTTTTTGGCTGACATGATGTCAGTGTTACTGGCATGGGTGCCCAGCAGAAGAGTTCACCAGCACTTAGCAAAGCCTTTCTGGAGAGAATTCTAGTTATGTCGTTTTAAAGTGTTGGAATTCTACATCTTAAGACAGACTTACACAGGACGTGGCTGTCTCAGAGTCTCAAGATCAGATTTGAAAGGAAACACCCTTTGTCTTTCTTAACTCTAGCTGGGCTGTGGTGTGTCTTTTGGGAAGAGTAGAGGCAGGGAATATAATCTGCCTCCTGGCACTGGCACACTGGCTGACCTTTAACAAGGCACTCCCTTTTTCTGGACCTCAGTTTCCATATCGTCAAAGAGGAGGCTGAATGAGAAAAATAAATAAGGCTGTTTTCAGCTTTTTTTTTCCCTAGGCAATTTGTTTTTACCACATTAGTCCTACTTTGACAATTATACTTTTCTATAGTCAGCTGCTCACTCACTACAAGAGGGCACCCCTAGCAAGCTAGATTGCCATTTCAACTTAAATGAAGTATGCCAGAGACCAGTGTGCTAGTTCGTTGAGGACTTTCCAAGGGTTGTTCTGGAAGAGGAAATCTAGCCCAGATCACTCCAGGGGACTAATCCCTGAATAATGTCCTCTGACACACACACATATTTTCTGATGTTTCTCTTGACCTTGGAACTGGTTAAAGACTGCACAGAATGCTCAATGAATTCTGACAGGCTCCAGCAAGGAAGTCCCTCCCATCCTTGGCTTTTCCATGATGTGAGGTTGCTAATAGTGGTTCTTCAGTTGTTGGGGGCAGTTTCAGGACGTCCCCCCTTGTCTTACTGCTCTTCTGTTTCTCTCTGTTGCAACTCAGTTTTTTTTTGTCTTTTTGCCTTATCTGGAGCACACCCACGGCATATGGAGGTTCCCAGGCCAGGGGTCTAACAGCTGTAGTCGCCAGCCTTCTCCAGAGCCACAGCAACACGGGATCCGAGCCGCATCTGCAACCTACACCACAACTCACGGCAACGCTAGATCCTTAACCCACTGAGCAAGGCCAGGGATCGAACCCACAACCTCACAGTTCCTAGTCGTAGTCGTTAACCACCGAGCCACAAAGGGAACTCCGCAACTCAGTTTTTATAGTGTTTATGGTCAAAGGGACTTAGACTCTTTTTTTTCCTGGAGGCACACAGAAATTAGTGGCTCAAACCCTAGATTGGGGATTGGGAGAGTGGTTTCTGGTTTTATGTCCTTGCACATGTCATTTACATTTTCTGAGTCTCAATGTCTTCATGGTAGAAATTAAAACAATGTTTCTAGAAAGGACCATTCCACCAGTTCCAAGGATGAGAATTTACTCCTAGCTTTAATATGACCCCAGAGCACTCTGGGAGCCTAATGGGCACTTATTCATCCCTGTTGAACAGTGTGACTCTGTGTGACCCTGCTTGAGTCGCATATTCAGTATTAATTGGCAGCGGGTATGTGTCACCAGGGGTTGCCAGAAGCCCCTGCTGTTCACTCACAAAGCTAATAACCTGACGGGGCAGGGCCAGCAGCTGCTATAGTCAGCAGTCAGCTAGAGGAGCAGGGACACTCCTCAGGAAGGAGGCTCCTGGGGAGTTTGTGCAAGCAAAGAGGCGAGAGATTTGAGTTTGTAGAAATCGCATTCTTTGCATTTTTACTTGGCTGGAGGTTGATGTCTACACTGTAGGTTCCCTGATTCTTATTTGCACATTATTTTGATGGACAACGGGTCTTCCAACTCAAAGGTCTCTGTGGACCAGGAAGCCAGCAGTCATTCTCTCCTGTGACCGTCAGCACCCAGGCCAAAATAGAGCCCTTGTGGAGGGAAGAAGACACCTCCCCTCCAAGCTCCCTGGGGCGTCGCATTTGTGCAGCATGTTCATGTTACCCGGGAGAGCTGCTGAGTTTGTTGAGTAGGTGTTTATCCCCTTAGCCAAGACTCCATTACCGGAATAAAGACGAAGGAAGAATGCTTTTCCATATGTCCTTCCAGCGAGTCATATGACAGAGAAGGAAACTGAGGCTTGGAGTTTAAGTTACTTTCCCAAAGTTGCACTGCTGGTAAATGGCAGTCAGAATTTGAACCCAGGTCTGTGCCCTCAAGTGCCCTCTCCCCGACACCAGTTCCCACCCTTGAGGGGATGGACTTTGTCAGGAACTCCTGGAAGATAAGGGATTTGACACTTGATCACAGGGCCCCTTGGATGAAGAAGAGATTGTTTCTGTCACCCGCCAGGGCCAGCAACTCAGGACCTCAGAGCAAGTTTGGGCTGGAGTCCCCACAGGATTCTTGACGTGGCTGTGGGGAGCTCCAGCTATGCTCCCCAGATGCTCAGAGCAGGTTCTCTAGTTTCACCCAGCAGGCATCTCCTCAGACCGTGCCGGATGCTTGCGTTCCTGTCGGGGATACGGCAGCTGCCCGTCAGGTCACCAGCTCGGCAGGCCTGGATGAAAGCCGAGGTAATCAGAGTGCCAAGGGACTGCAGCCGGAGGTACTTTGCCCCGGCCCACCCCTCATCCTTTATTTGGACGCCCCCTCACCATCCCAGGCGGAGTCCTCTTCTCTCGGCAGCCTCTCAGAGCTTGCCGTGCACCCTGGCTCGTACGGTAACCCAGTTCCGCAGACGGCCCCGAAGTGTTATAAATAGCACAGTGGTGGGCCAGGGAGAGGTCAGGTGCACCAGGACAGAACATGCATTCCCCACTTTTTGAGCCATTTCCTGGGATCATGTGACGGGGGTGACTTCTAATGCAGATAAAGTCCATTTCTCTCCAGAATCTGCACTCCACGCTTGGGCCTTTCTTCTCCTTTGAGTGTTGGCATTTGTCCCCCGCCCCCTTCACGAGGGCCCTGCCTTTATGAGGTGGTGCTTCCAAGTCTGCTCCTGGGATGTTTCCTGTTCTTGGAACAGCTGCACCAGCCTGGGGTACCCTCCTGCTACTTGATCCTATAGGGAGGTGTCCAGTGGCCATGGGCAATTTTCAGATGACCTTGCTCCTCTGACGTCATCAGATGGCTATTTTTGGCTTCGCTGTTTATTGCTGCAGAGAAGTTGGGTTGGGGTAGGGGGGAGAGGGAGAAAGAGTGAAAGAGGGGCTGGTCTTGATTTTTCATTGTTCCAGGGCCATGCAAAAATAGGAGCATTTGTTATTCAGCATTGACAGAGCACCTACGGAGTGTCAACCTCTGGGGCAGCCAAGTTGATGACATAACCTAAGTATACTTCACTCACCCACAAATTCATTTTGCAGTAGGCATTTACTTTGTGTAATAGAGTGGTCATTAAAGAGTGAGAGCTCAGAGCCTGGTGGCTCGGGTTTATATCCTGGTCCCACTGGATCCTACCTCTCAAACCCTGGACAAGTGACTCTTCTGCACCCCAGTTTCCTCTTAAAAACGGGAGTGATAATATTATCCACCTCATAACAATACTGTGAAGATTAAAGGAGTTAATGTCTGTATCTGCCACATGGTAAATGCACAGTAAATATTAGCAACTATTCTCACTAACAGCAGAAGCCCTCTTTTATTTTTTGCTTTTTTTTTTTTTTTTTTGCTTTTTAGGGCCTCGGGTATGGCATATGGAAGTTCCCACGCTAGCGGTTGAATCGGAGCTGCAGCTGCTGGCCTACACAACAGCCACAGTAACACGGAATCCTCAACCTACTGAGCAAGGCCAAGGATCCAACCTGCGTCCTTATGGATACTAGTCGGATTCGTTACTGCTGAGCCACAATGGGAACTCCAGAAGCACCACTTTTTGTACTAGGTTCTTGGACTATCAGGTCGACTGGCATGGCCCCTGTCTGTTCTGAGCCAGCACCTGAGCCCCAGGTACCAGGACAGTGCACACAATCAGCATAAGTCAGAGGGGAACACCTGCCATGCACACCGCTTCACCCTAACTTGGGAGTGCATTCCAGGGAAACGGGTGAGCTTCCTGTCCTGGGAGAGCTTCAGAGCAGTGGCTCTCAACCTCACTGCACATTAGAATCTTCTGGGCAGGCTTGAGAAATAATCAACATTCTGCCCGCCCCCCAAAAGTTTCTGATTTAATTGGTCTGAGCTCAGGAGGGGCTCAGGCTTCAGAAGTGAAAGCTCTCCAGATGTTTCCCATGTGCACCAGGGTTGAGAACACAGCCCAGGCCAGGGGTGGGTGTGTGCTGGGAGTGCTCTGCCAGCTGCCCCGGGGAGTGCCTCAAAGCCCCCTGACTCGTGGGTTCTCAAGCTGGGGAGTGCATGAAAACCACCTGGAATACTGGTTATTAGGACAGATTCCCAGGGCCCCATTTTAAACAAACTCTGGGGACTAGGCACTGAGAAAGCCCACCGTCGTCATGCCTTCAGCTGAGAAGTCATCCCTCATCGTCATCAGTCCCAAAGACTGCCTCTGAGATCCCATGGCATTTTAGATCTGATGTAGCTCTTACCGTTTTCTGTCTTGAATTGTAGAAATCTGTGTTCATATTGATGTTCTGAATTATTGATTTCATTTTCTAAGAGTTACAGATGGTCACTTCAAAAAATTTTGCAAAATCCAAAGAATAAAAATCACCTCTTCTCTCAGATACCTGTAGGTATCTGTATTTCTGTATATATATCCCTCCAGACACTTTCTCTAGAAATAGTATTAGCAACAAAAAAGGATCCCATTTCATGAATGATTACAGTCTTTTTTCACCTAAAATGATTTATTGGGTGATTCTCTCGCTTTCCCCTAGCTCCATCTCTGTGTCCTCAAAGCGAACAGTTCAGTCCTGCCCACAGAGTAGGACACTCAGTAACAATCTTAGCAATACAACTTTACAATTCTGGGCTGGAACAGTGTCATGTGAGCCTCCAGAGAAATCTACATCCAATTGGCCACACAGAATGTCCATAGATCTCTGCTTACCAGCTTTGGAGGGAAGGGCAGGGTCTGCAGTAAGGACAGCAGCCTTATCAGGGCTTTCCTGGGGCCGAGAGGTATTGCCAAACTCCCGGCTCAGGGACCCTGGGTGGGAGAGGGCAGGAGAAAACAGCCCCGAGCAGTTCCCATATCAGGACCGGAGGGAAAGTCGCGAGGGGAGTTGGCTGCTCTCTTTGGAGTCAGAAAAGTTGCTCAACTCCCTGGATTTTCCATCACAGCCGAGCAGGGAGAGGGTCAGGCTGGGAAATGTCTCCTCTGAGCCGGTCCTTTTAAAGCCTCTTGGCTGGGTCCGTTTCCTCCAGGAGCCAGAGGAGTGGTGCCCAAGTGGAGTTAACCCCTCCACGCCCAAGGAATTCTCCCGGGGATGGGTGAGCCTGGGAGCCTAGGCTTCTGGAATGCAGAGCCATCCAGGGCAAGAGGCCTAAGGAACCGTGAACTCTGGCTGGAGAAACCTTCCCTCTGGCCCTGTTAAATCCAACAGGCATAATCGCATCCTGCTGACCTTAATTCCCCTGTCGGGTTTAATTGGTCCTGGCATCTCCCTACTTCCTGCCCTGCCCCTGTAGAGGCAAGGAGGGTGGCTGCACAGCTGGTGCAGGGCAGGAAAACCCCTTCTTAAGGATGGGCAGGGGCTCTGTTGGCCCCCAGCTGGGTGGGGAAGGTTTTCCCGGGCCCCACCCCAGTACTTACAAGGGAGATCTGAGAAGAAGAGTGGGGACTCCCAGGGAGCAGCTGGCCAGGCTGAACTCAGCCCCGGAGGGCGGGCAAGCAAGTTGCGGTCAATCCTGTGAATCCAGAGCCAGGCCAGGCCCTCATCTCAGCAGGAGGGACTGTGGAGGAGGCTGCAGGGACAGCTGAGCCCTCTACCTGGGGTGTCAACGTGATTGAGACCCGGCAGTGCTGCGGGTACTGTGCCAAGCACTCTTCATACAGGTGCTGGCTAATTGCTCCCCACCATCCTGGGAGAGAAGCGATGGAGCAGAGTAGTTGTGAGCTGAGCCTTGGGTTAGATATTTCAAGCCCCGCCCTATGACCTTGCTCCGTGTCTCAGTTCTCCTGTCACATCTGTGAAATGGGGACGAAACAGTTGACACTGATACAGCACTCACTACGGACCCATGCACTGCTCTAAATCCTTCACGTACCTCCCCCTGGGAGGCATCCTACAGATGAGGAGACAAGTGAAGGCATGTGCCAGCGCCTCAGAGTTTCACAGCGAGAGCTCCTCAACCTCTGCTCAGCAGGACTGCTGTAAGGACTCAACAGCCCACTTAGAAAGAGTTCATGAAATGCCAGTTATTATTTGGGAATCATAACAGTGACAAGTACAGCAATTAGAGCCCCTGATATTGTCACAGCCTGGATTTTGATCTCGTCGGGAGGTGACTCTTTGTGAATCTGGGTAGCTTGAAGTTTTTCAATAGTTGTCACCTTAGAGACAAGCCTCTTACCCCCTTTCATCATCAGTTTCGGCATCTTTAAGATGGTCTAGCACTTGGCCCCTAGAGTCCCTTGTGAAGATCTGATGAGCTGGGCAGAACCCCTGGAAGAGCCCTTAGTGGCCCTTCGTGGGCACTCATTCAATAATGATCAGTATTGATAACCACAGTCAAAACGAGGGGACGTTAGCAAGGCCCGTCGCGGTAGAGTAATCCCACAAACCCGGTCCAGAGCCTTGCCGGTCACTCAGTTACTCATCAGAAACTGACTGGCAAGCACACCTTGTGCCAGGGACACACATGAGCATCATATAGCTCCTGCCCTCGAGGGGCTGCCAGACGGTGTCAGTGGTGGGATCAGCCTGGAGCTGAAGGAGCCAGAGGCAGGGGTCCAACATTTCAAGCTAAACCAGAATGTGTTGTGGGGACAAGCAAATAGAGGGCTGGGACTCCAGATCACAGGCACAGACGGGGCATTTCAACCTTTGGAGTGCCATGACACCCAGAAAGTGGGTACCCAGCAGGAAGATGGAGTGTGGCACAGGCTGGGACGTTTTAGGGAAGAAAGAAGACTTTGGGTTGTGAAGGAGCACATTTCTGGTCCAACTGCCTTCCTTGTGGAGGACAACTTTGGACAGCTTACTCTTTTGATGCTCTTGTCTTCATAGAGAAAACAGGTTGAAAGATCCCTGTGGAGTTATCAAGATGATGTTTTCAGACTATGGATAAATCTGACAGCAGGCACTTCAAAAAATGGCAGCTCCCATCCTTTCAGAGAGCCTGGGTTCAGATCCCCACTCGGTCCCTTACAAGCCCGATGGCTGTAGGTCAATTACTTAACCTCTCTGAGCCTCAGTTTCCCCACCTGGAATTATACGGACCTCATTGGGTTCTGAAGATCTCACAAGTGAATCTACACGTGAGCATTTAGAATGAGGCCTGGCACATTCCCCACCTGGAATTATACGGACCTCATTGGGTTCTGAAGATCTCACAAGTGAATCTACACGTGAGCATTTAGAATGAGGCCTACTGTGTAGGCGTTAGTGTTTTTCTTCCTAGCAGAGGCAGCTGTCAACTAGACCTCGAAGGAGAGAAATGGAAGAGAGGAGGGCCAGGTCAGTAGAGGGGGAACAGCAGACAAAAGGCAGCAGGACTGGGGAAGGAGACCCAGTTCTGTTTCTTGCTAGTCTTGGACCAACAGCCCCAGCATTTGTTAACTTACAAAAACATCACTCAGGGGAGTTCCTGTTGTAGCTCAATAGGTTACGAACCCGACCAGTATCCATGAGGATGCAGGTTCGATCCCTGGCCTAGCTTGGTGTGTTAAGGATCCAGTGTTGCCGTGAGCTGCAGTGTAGATTACCAATGCAGCTCGGATCCTGCATTGCTGTGGCTGTGGTGTAGGCCGGCAGCTGCAGATCCGATTCGACCTCCAGCCCGAGAACCTCCATATGCCACACCTGCGGACCTGAAAAGCAAAAAACAAACAAAAAGCAAAAGAAAGAAAACATCGCTCATTTTTTAAAGTTTATATAATTTTTATTTTTTCCATTTTAGTTGGTTTACAGTGTTCTGTCAATTTCTACTGTACAGCAAAGTGACCCAGTCATACATATATATATTCTTTTTCTCACATTATCCTCCATCATATTCCATCACAAGTGACTAGGTATAGTTCCCTGTGCTGTACAGCAGGACCTCATTGCTTATCCACTCCAAATGCAGTAATTTGCAACCTTACTCATTTTGAATAGCAATCTGTTCACATAGTTTTGGGTTCAAACAAAAAAGTTAAAGGGAACTCAGTGACATTTCTCTCCCACCTCTGGTCCTCAGTTTATTTACCCTGCCAAAGAAACGTGTATATGTATAAAGGGAAAATGTACATATTATATGCGTTATGCTATTATAAATTTTACCCCCTTTTGCACGAATGATAGCATACTCTGCATGCTTTTCTGCACCTGGCTTTCCACCCACTTTGGAGGTTGCTTCAAGTCAGTTCATTCACAGCTTCCTCAATCTTTTTTTTTTACAATATTTTTTTTTCTTCCTTCCTTCCATCCTTTTTTTCTTTCTTTGCTGGCCTGTGGCATGCAGAAGTTCCCAGACCAGGGATCAAACCCACGCCACAACAGTGACAATGCTGGATCCTCAGTGCTCTGTGCCACAAGGAAACTCCATTTTTCCATTGTTTAGACATGCTGCATCCTCAAGCCATTTCCCCCTCCGTCTCTCAACTGATGGTGGGAGTTGTGCCCTGCACTTGGTAATTAGAGGAGGTGGGCCACGGAGTGGGCGTGGAGTGACTGGATGGGTCACAGTGAGGACCTGAACCCAGAGCTATTTCTAAAGCACTCAGCTTGGGGCTAGTTCCCAAGGTGGCCCCAGAGAAAGGCTCTGGGCAGATAGCCCCTGAGCGACGGAAGGCCTTTTGGATCATACCTCTCCCCGTTCCACCTTGGCTTGAACACCTCAGACTGAATGGCCCCTGGGTCACACTGCAGCTCAGCATCCTTGGAAAAGGGTCTCCACCAGCCCCCTCCTTCCAGGCGGGATATATATATATAGTCTTTTTACAGCCGCACCCACAGCATATGGAAGTTCCCAGGCTAGGTGTCGAATTGGAGCTACAGCTGCTGGCCTACACCACAGCCACAGCAATGCCAGATCCCCGACCCACTGAGTGAGGCCAGGGATCGAACCCGCCTCCTCATGGATACTAGTCGGATTCATTTCTGCTGCACCACAACAGAAACTCCCAGGTGGGCTATTGCCAAGACCTGGGTCAGCTCCGGGAAGGGGGTGCAAGAGCACTGGCCACCTCTCATAGCCACCTGGGGTGGCCTCCGTCTCCCCAGGAGCCCCAGAAAAGACATTGTCAAAAGAAAAGGCAATGAGATCCTGCTGTACAGCACAGGGAACTATACCTAATCACCTATGATGCAACATGATGGAGGATAATGTGAGAAAAAGAATGTGTATAATATATATATATATGTATGTATATATATATATGTGTATATAATGGGGTCACTGCTGTACAGCAGAAATTGATAGAACATTGTAAATCAACTATAATTTTTAAAAGTTGAAAAGGCTGTTAACTATAATTTTTATTTATTTATTTATTTTTATTTATTTATTTTGTCTTTTTGCCTTTTCCTAGGGCTGCACCCACAGCATATGGAGGTTCCCAGGCTAGGGGTCTAATCGGAGCTGTATCCACTGGCCGACACAGCCACAGCAACGCGGGATCTGAGCCGCGTCTGCAACCTACACCACAGCTCACGGCAACGCCAGATACTTAACCCACTGAGCAAGGCCAGGGATCGAACCGCAACCTCATGGTTTTTAGTCGGATTCGTTAACCACTGAGCCACATTTAAAATGTTTAAAAAGGAAAAGAAAGAGAACCTCAAAGTACACACAAAAAATAAATAAACCTATCGTGTTAATTATTAAAAGAAAAAGAAAAGACCTTCAACCCTGTGGACACTGAGCAAGTGCCCCTGAGATGATTTCTTACCCAAAGATGCTCCAAGCAGTTCTGGAGGCCAGGGGCAGGCTGGTGGACACAGAGCTGGGCGCTGAGGTGATCACCCCTGGGCCTGGGTGATTCTAACCAGGCTCTGGGGCACCCCAGGAGATGTGGGCAGAGCCAGAGCCTGGCCTGGGCATAGCCTTGCCCCTTAGCCCTCCTGAGAACGTCTCTTCGTCCAGCACCCCCATCCCGTTCAAGCCAGCGGTACCAGGCAAGGCCTGGGAGAAGGCTGCCCCCAGCCCAGGGCCCCAGGTGCCCCCCTCCCTCTTTCCCTTCCCTCTTGTTCCAACACCACTCTCCCCCGAGTCAGTCCATGGGAAGAATGCCGTGTCCTCTGAACGGGGGCCAAGAGTGACAGGTGGTGGCAGTCGAGCTGCATGGCCCCTGGTGTAAGAGATCCTCTCCCCCGTCCCCGCCTCCCCTGCCTGCGCCCCTGCCTCCGCCTCTGCCCACCAGCCCAGTCCCTTACAACTGCCCCAGGACGACTCCCAGGCAGCCGCCTCGAGACAGACGGACACCAGACTGCCCCTCTCTGCTCCGGGCACCTTCCTACCCTCAGTCAGCTGGCCCTGGTCTCCCCTTGGCCAGACAGGAAGAGGAGTCCAGCAGCCCGACACACCTTTCTCTTCTTTCTGCAGCTAGAAAGACTTGAGTTAGACAAGCAGAAGCACACGCCTCCCGACCTCATGGCGACAGAAAATGGAGCAGTCGAGCTGGGAATCCAGAGCTCATCAACAGGTGCCAAGCTGGGGCCGGAGATGGAGGGAGGAGCCTGGGAAGGGGTGTTTGGAGCCAGAGTTGGGCCGGTTCCTCGGTGGGGGTTCTGTGCCCGAGGCCTCTTTGTATGGTGCATGGAGGACCCAGAAATCAGAATTGTCTCTGCATAGGGTGGAGCTGGGTCAAGGGCCTACGTGAAGCCCTCCCCCAAGAGACTGGGAAAACGTGCAGTCCTCGTGGGTGACACTAAACCCGCAGAGGAAGGGACAGCAGGGGCATCGAAGCCCACCAGAGGACCACAGCCTCCCCCACAGGACCCCGAAGTTCCAGGCAGCCCAACTCTAGAGCCGATGGAGTGGCCCCAGAGGCCCCATGGGACAAGCGCTTGCAAATTGTATCCTGGCTGGGGACATGGGCCCAGAGCTGATCACTGGCCAGCCTGGCCGGGGAAGGTGGGTGGGGTGGGAGGGTGGATCCTGACTGGTGTTTCACCTCCTTGCAGACGAAGGACCCCCGGCTGCAGAGAAAGACCCTGCGCCCCCAGATCCAGAGGCAGATCCTGGTCCCCCAGACCCAGAGAAAGCTCCTGATCTCCCAAAGCCAGAGAAAGAATGTGGGCCCCCAGACCCAGAGAAAGAACCTGATCAACCCACCCTGAAGAAAGATGCTGAAGCCCTGGCCCCAGAGAAAGGGGATGGTGCCTCTGCTCAAGCCTCATCCAGTGGTCAGGGCCCCGAGGGAGAAGGCAACCTGGGTGGGGGGCCTGCGGAAGGAAGTGCTGGGCAGCCGGCAGCCCTGCCTCAGGAGACGGCGACAGCCAAGGCCAGTGTCAAGAAGCCCGAGGCAGAGCAGGGGTCGCCACGCAGCCGGGACCCTGGAGAGTCCAAGGTGCATAAGACAGCGGCAGAGGGCCAAGCAGCAGCCAGGAGGGGCTCGCCCGCCTTCCTGCACAGCCCCAGCTGCCCTGCCGCCATCTCCAGGTGAATGGGCCCTGCCTGGGAGCGGGGAGGGGTTCTGTGGCCGCTCTGTCCCGGGCACTCTCATCACATTTGATGCTGGATTGGGTCCTTCTGACCTGCAGTTCCTTTTGTCCGGGGCATTAGCCTGACTTCCTGATCTCCCTGCAGAAACCAGGACTTCGTGATTGTTCGTAGAAGCCTAGAACGTCAGGCAGGAGAGGTCCACAAAGACCTCTTCTCCAGGCATCTTGGGAGCCCAGAGCTCCCCTTTCCCCGTGAACTCAGGTCTCACCAAGGGCAGGCCTGAGATGGCAGGAGGAAAAGATAACCCATCTTCTTAATGTAATTATTGGTATAATACGAAAAGATGGCTAATAACCAGACTGTTGGGGCATTACTGATGCTTTTAGAACCGAAGCACAGCACCAGTCTCAGGGTGCAATCCATTAGACGTACCTGAACACCAGTCATATTAATGAGGTTATTAATGATTTATTGTAAAACCACAATAATAACACTGACCCTATCAGTTTGAATGATGTAGCAATATAAATCAATACATCAACATCATTAGGACATTAATCAATTGCATTGCCACAGTTTGATGAATCAGAGCTCTGTAACCTTCCTAACCGTAGGCCCATAAGGATTAACCAAATCAATAATCCCAATGAATAGTTATTAATGATCTATTAGTGCGTTGACAGTCAAGATAATGACCACAGACCTTTAAGGATTTACCATCCCTCGATTTTGTATTTAGATGCATTACCCCCGTGTTTGGGGTGGGGACAGGGTTGTACTAGCTCCAGCTGGCAGATGGGACTCCGGGAGACCCACCGGCAGGGCAGTGGCTGCTGAAGGCGTCCCCTCTGTGTTCTCACGTTCCAGCCCTGAGAAGCTGTTGGTTGAGAAGCCCCTAGATGAGGCGTCAGAGCTCATCTTTGAAGGGGTGCCCGTGACCCCCGGGCCTGCGGATGCTGAACCAGCCAAGGAAGCAGGAGGAGGGAAGAACATCCAGGAAAGCAGCCAGAAGGAAGCAGAAGAAAAGGCCCCGGACCAGGTTGGCCAGGCTAAGGTGCAAGGGGACACCTCGAAGGGGATCGAGTTCCAGGCCAGTCCCTCGGAGAGATCGGAGGCGGGGCAGGCCCTCAGTCTCACAGCCAGGGAAGAGGACTGCTTCCAGATTTTGGGTAGGCTGGGGCTGCCCTGGGGCCGAGGGAGGGGAAGGGGCTTCCCCATGTCTCCCCCTGTCTCCCCGAGGCACCTCACCCGGCCCGATTCATCTAAGCGTCACCCAACCCCAGGAAGTACTAGTTCCTAGTCACCTGTGATAGATGGGGACACAGGGGCCCAAGGAAGGGGAGTGGAGTGTCCAGAACCCATGGCCAGGATAGGGTATGACCCATCAGGACAGGCTGGCTCCAGAGCTCACTTTCTTTAATGGGACTTAAAAAAATCAGACATGTTATTGGTGCAGCACCAATTCTCTGGACAGTGGAATTTGAAGTCAATCAGCCCACAGAAGGGCTCCGATGCCAGGCTTTAGTAGTTCTGCGGATGGCTAAGGAGGGTCGTGGGGGCCAGAGAGGTTACATGAGCTGAGCAACACAGGTGTCTGAGTGTGGAAGCAGTGACCAAGCTGGGCACGTGAGATGGGCCAGGACTGTGGGAGTGGCCTTAAGTGATGGTAGTTTATTTAGCGGAAAGCGGGGAGCCATTGAGCATGAGGGAAGTTGACGAGCAGGTGAATGGGGAAAGGGCCTGGGCAGGGAGGTGGCAGGGCTGGGGTGGGGTGAGATGGGGTCAGAAGAACCCAGAGTGTCCTGACACCCCCGTCCTCCAGGCCGAGGCGCCCTGGGAGACCCGCCAGCCTGCCTGGTGAGCGGCAGCGTGCCACCCAGACAGGGTGGGAGGGCCTGGCGGCTGGGCGGCAGCCAGGAGCCCTGCCTCCTCCCCTGAGCAGCCGCACAGACCTCCAGGCCCACTCCACCCAGAAATCACATCCTCGAGTGACTGACCTGAACAACCTCCAAGGGCTGTTTGATTTATCACCAGCCCGGCTTCCCTGCGGCCTCCAGCTATTTTTAAAGAGGTTTCCATTCCGGATGACTCAGCCTGTCGGCGGCCAGGGCCTGCTGTTCCCCATAATTGTCACTAGGTGACAGCGTTTCCCTACCAAACAAACATTTCCATCCCTGGCTTCTCCCCGCCCATCCTCGGTCCCTGGACCAGGTCCTGGTTGGACACCCACTCCATCCATAGGTGGCGCCAGCTCGTAGTGTTATCAGAGTGGAAGTTCCCGGTCCAGGGGATAGAATAGGACTGCAGCCACTGCAACACCAGATCTGAACTGCATCTGCAGTCTGTGCTGCAGCTGTGATAACACCAGATCCTTAACCCGCTGAGCAAGCCCAGGGGCAGAACCCAAATTCTCACAGAAGCAATGTCCTTAAACTGCTGAGCCACAACAGGAACACCCCCCCACACGCACCCTTTAATGGAAACACAGCTAGTCTGGGATGGACCCTTCACGCCTTATAACGTGGGAGGGTCTGAGAAGTCCAACCACCCAGCCCCACTGCTGTGCGGGGAGGAAGAGCTGAGCCTCCCTCTGAAGGGGACCGAGGCCTCCCAAGGCCATTTTGTGTGTTGGTGGCAGAACTGCAATTGAAAACTGGGCCCCTCAGCCCCCATCCTGGAGCCAGCCGTCCCCCGGGTATCCCTGGATCCCCCAGGCCAGCAGGAGGGGCGGTGCTGACTCTGACGCTCTGCTCTGCTCCCCAGACGACTGCCCGCCACCCCCGGCCCCCTTCCCGCACCGCATCGTGGAGCTGAGGACTGGGAACGTCAACAGCCAGTTCAGCCTGAACTCCAAGGAGGCGCTGGGCGGGTGAGCATCGGGCCCAAGCCCCCCGCCCCGGCCGGAAAGCAGCCTCACGGCTTCCCCAAGTGAGGCCCAGATACTCTGATTGGACATGATCCGTGTGGACCCAGTTGCTCCCACATGGTCACACTTGTCACTTGCCGGCTGTCATTCAGTGTTTTCCTTAGGGAGCACATAGTATTTTCCTGTCCATCTCAGTTTCAGGCACCACACTGACCCCCTCAAGGTGATTCCTGCTTTGTTAAAAGTCCTGAAGGTGCCCTCACCCCGCCCCCCACCCCGGGTACGGGCACTCTTGCTTGCCACACATCAGGGGCCATCTGTCTTTCTCTTTTTCCTTTCTTTCTCTTTTTCTTTCCTTCCTTCCTTCCTTCCTTCTTCCTTCCTTCTTCCTTCCTTTTTAGGGCTGCACCTGTGGCATATGGAAGTTCCCAGGCTAGGGGTCTAATCGGAGCTGCAGCAGCCAGCCTATGCCACAGCCACAGCAACACCGGATCCAAGCTGCATTTTGTGACCTACGCTGTAGCTTGTGGCAATGCCGGGTCTTAACCCACTGAACGAGACTAGGGAATCCAACCCGAGTCCTCATGGATACTAGTCATGTTCGTTACTGCTGAACCACAACGGGAGCTCCATGGGGCTGTGTTTCCTGGGCCCATGGCTTGTGTGGTTCAGCCATTGTCCCTGCAGTAGAGCTCGCAGTTTCAGGAGGAGATCAGAGCTGGCTGGGATGTGTGCCCCCATCTCCCAGCCCCGCTTCCCCTATGCCCCTTAGAACTCCCTCACTCCCAGCCTCATCTCTCTCCAGTGGCAAGTTTGGAGCTGTCTGTACCTGCACAGAGAAAGCCACAGGCCTCAAGCTGGCAGCCAAGGTCATCAAGAAACAGACACCCAAAGACAAGGTAGTGCGGGCTGGCTGTGTGGGAGGGGCCGGGGATCCTTGGAGTGGGTGCTTCTCACCCCCCTCCACCCACAGGTCTGCACCAGGGACCTGGTGTGCGGACCTGGATGCACCGAAGCTGTCACGCAGATAGGCAGACGGACAGCCCTGCTACAGGGGCCTGATGCCCCTGACCCTAAGCTAGACCCCTCAGTTAGTTAAAACCCTCTGGGCCAGGTCCTGTGATGGGCACTGGAGGTCCCAAAGGGAAGCCAGTGTGGCTCTGCTTATAGAGCCCTGGAGAAACAGGCCTCAGTTCAAGAAATGAAGGGATAAATGAGTGGGTGAACCAGGCACAGGCTCACGTGGAATGAGGGAGTTGGGTCTGCGAGGTGGTGGCAACCCTGCAGCCTGGTGTGGCGAGAGCTACAACTCAGGAAAGCTGGCGGGGGATGGGGGTGCACAGCGGAGGTGCCCCCTCACCCATGGGCTCAGGGGAGCATCTGCTGAATGAAGGCTTTGAAGAAGAAGCTGTTTTCTAGCAGGGAAGGCAGGGATGGATGGCTGTGGTAAGAAAGGTCTAGAACCCTTGAGTGGAGGCCGGCTGAGAAATGAGGGTACAGGCACTGCTGGCAGACAAGGGCACCTGCAGGGGCCTGGAGCCCACAGAGAGCAGAAGTGGCTGCAGCCTAAATTCCTCACCCGGCTCTGAGCGCATTACAATGGCACAGATCTTCTATGTGACTCTGTCTTTCTCTGTTGCGTCTACTTAATGAGGCCTGGATCCATGCTACTGATGTGTGGGTCCCAGGCCTCTGTCATGGACCTGGCTCAGTGAAGACGCTTGAGACATATGTGCTGTGTAAATTAACCAGACTCATTAGGGGACCCTTTTTCTGTGCTAGGTGTTAGGGAAATGGCAGTGAATTAAAAAAATCCTGACAGGAGTTCCCAGTGTGGCTCAGTGGGTTAAGAACCCGATATAGTCTCCATGAGGATGCAGGTTCGATCCCTGGCCTTGCTCAGTGGGTTAAGGCTCTGGCGTTGCTGAAAGCTGCTGTTTACGTCGCAGATGCAGCTCGGATCTGGTGTTACTGTGGCTGTGGCGTAGGCCTGCAGCTGTACCTCTGACTCCACCCCTAGCCCAGGAACTTCCATACGCTGCAGGTGCAGCCCTATAAAGAAAAAAGAAAGTAAAAATGTCCTGACATACTAGAGAGGAGGGACAGACAACTAGAACCACAACAAAACAAAAAGTGTGGTGTCAGGAACTGAGATGCACTAGGAAGAAAAGTACAGCCAGGTAGGAACAGGGCAGGTGTGGTCAATGGGGGCCGTTCAGATAGGGTGGTGAGGGTAGGCCTCGCTGAAGCAGTTGCTGAGGTGAGACATGAACCCAGGGATGGGTTGAAGGGAGAAATGGGGCCGTCCAGGCAGTGAGTCAGTGCTCTGGGCGCACGGGTCAGGGGAGGGGCCTGACCCTAACCCTTTGCCAAGCTCCATGGAGTGAAATCCCGTGGCTGGTTTCAAGCTACAGCTGTCACCACTGGCTTGCAAACTTTATGAAAGTGACAAAGAGTGGCAGCTTATTCTAGGAAGGCCGCAGTGGAGGAGGGAGGAATGATTGGTCTGTAATCTCGTTGGAAGGTAGAGTCAAAGGATTTACAGATGGGATGGGGTATGTGAGGAAATGAGAACAAGCGAAGACTCTGGGGTCGCTTCTCACTTTTTGTCCTGTCCACCCAGCTGAAGTGTGACATCCTTTTGCTGATGGGCAGGTCGGGAGCAACTCAGTTGTGAAGGAGGGGCCGTATAGAGAATTTCTTTTTGGATCAGAAATTTTTTTTTCTTTTTTTTTTTTTTTGCTTTTTAGGGCTACACTCATGGCATATGGAAGTTCCCAGGCTAGGGGTCGAATCAGAGCTGTAGCTGCCAGCCTACGCCACAGCCACAGCCACACCAGATCCGAGCCGTCTGCAACCTACACCATAGCTCACGGCAATGCTGGCTCCTTAACCCACTGAGTGAGGTCAGGGGTCAAACGTGCAACCTCATGGTTCCTAGTTGGATTCATTAACCGCTGCGCCACTACAGGAACGCCGGACCAGAGAAATCTGAAACGCCTGTTAGACCTCCAAGGGGGTGGGAGTTAGGCAGCTGGAGATACTGGTGCCTGGAGTTCAGGGGAGCACTCGGAGGCAGACATATGCATTCAAGAATCCATCACGTTTGGATGAAAACTCTTGAGACTTGAAGAGAAGGGCCAGGGAGAGAGAATAGGTAGGAGAGGGCTGAGTGGGGAGCTTGGGGCCCAGGATTCAGCCTGGGGACAGGGAAGGACCAGCAACGGAAAGGTGACCCAGCAGGAATGCGTGTGTGGTGAGGACAGTCCCGAGGGTGGGGAGAGGCGGGAAGTGAGGAGACCAGCAAGAAGGAGGCGGCTGCGCACCGGGCAGGACCCGATGGGTCCGGCCAAGGACGCAGGTGTGGAGGGCAGAGGGCAGGGAGCCATGACTCTCGGATGGTACCTCTGATGTCCTGGGCCCCAGGAAATGGTGTTGCTTGAGATCGAGGTCATGAACCAGCTGAACCACCGCAACCTGATCCAGCTCTACGCGGCCATCGAGACCCCGCACGAGATCGTCCTCTTCATGGAGTAGTGAGTGCCAGCGGCGGGGCTGAGGCGCCGGGCGGGGGTGGCGGCGGGCCCGGAAGCAAGCCTGTAGAGGGGTCTGTGCACACAGCATCGAGGGCGGCGAGCTGTTCGAGAGGATTGTGGATGAGGACTATCACCTGACTGAGGTGGACACCATGGTGTTTGTCAGACAGATCTGTGATGGCATCCTCTTCATGCACAAGATGAGGGTTCTGCACTTGGACCTCAAGGTACTGGGGTCAGGGCCTCCTGGGAGGGAACGGGGGCAGCATCCGACCACCTGAGATCAGTGCTGCAGCAGCCAGCCCTCCATCCTCCCAGCCCTCCTTCCTTCCATCGGTAGATTCAAAAAGGGTTTATTGAGCAGGTACTAAGTACCAGGAACTGGGACACATCAGAGAGCAAAAAAGACTTGGTCTCGCCCTCGGGAGCTCCTAGTCTAGTACAAAGTGCTTGTTGAAAGTGTCGCTTGCCGTCCTGTGAGACCCACTCTCGGTGTCTTCGCTGCTAAGTGTTGCAAAAGCTCCAGGAGTTCCTGCTGTGGTGCAACAGGTTTGGTGGTGTCTTGGGAGCGATGGGACTCAGGTTCGATCCCTGGCCCGGCACAGTGGGTTAAGGGTCTGGTGTTGATGCAGCTGCGGCTTAGGTTGAAACTGTAGTTCAGATTTGGTCCCTGGCCTGGGAACTCCATATGCTGCAGGGCAGCCAAAAGAAAAAGCTCCTGCCTCAGTGCAGGCCCCTGATAGGTGCTCTGAATATTTGTTCCTTTATTCTGCAAATGATCTGTTGAGGGCCTACAATATGCCAAGCAGTGTTCCAGGTGGCGGAGATCCAGTGGTAAGCAGATAGAAACACCTGCTTTCATGGAGCTTATGTTCTAGAAGGAGATTCAGAAAAACACATCCACGGATTTTGTATCAGTGCAGAGTATGCACACGGTATGCAGGAACAAAAAACGTGTAGTGAAAGAATATTTATATGCTTTTCTGACGTGGCTCGGTACCTTGCACGTAGCAAGTCAGGGAGAGCAAATAGATTTTATGCATCCCACCCACTCTTTAATTTTTTTTTTTGTCTTTTTAGGCTCCTACTCATGGCATATGGAGGTTCCCAGGCTAGGGGTCGAATTGAAGCTGCAGTCCCTGGCCTACGCCACAACCATAGCAACGCCAGATCCAAGCCGCATCTGTGGACTACACCACAGCTCATGGCAACACTGGATCCTTAACCCATTGAGCGAGGCCAGGGATTGAACCTGAATCCTCATGGATACTAGTCGGGTTCGTTACCTCTGAGCCACAGCAGGAACTCCCGCATCCCGCCCACTCTGATCACCTGGCAGTGGCTGTCTGAAGCTAAGCAGTGTTGGCTGTGGTGTGGAGCTGCGTGAGGCTGTGTGTGCCCGTCTTATGGCAGGTGATAATGTTTGTGGGATCAGAGGCCAGGCTAGTGGAGAAGATGAAATCTGAACACCCATCGGCAAAGTGGACGATGCTTCCATTCATTCGTTTGATGAATACTTACGGGTACCTGCTCCTGTGCTGCTGTGCGCAGTGCTGGGCGTGGGCACTGCCATGGGGATGATGAGGACACCCCTGACCCACAGAGCCTGCAGATCAGAGTGGGAAACAGCCATTCATACAATAATAACCCAATGAATAGATCATTAAAAAAAATTTTTATGGCCACACCCGTGGCATATGGAAGTTTCTGGGTCACAGATTGTATTCGAGCCACAGCTCGATTCTTTAACCCATCATGGCTGGCCGGGAATCGAACGTACGCCTCTGCGGTGACCCCAGCTGCTGCAGTCAGATTCTTAACCCACTGTGCCACAGCGGAGCTTCTTGATCATTTTAAACCACATGAGAGTAATGGGGAGACATACAAAGTGAAACTGGAGAAGCAGGCAAGGGCCAGAGCGTTGGAGGTCTGAGGCCGGCTAGCAGCGCGTGCGTGCCGGGGGTCGGAGCGGCTCAGCGTGTGTACTCCCTCCCGTAGCCCTTTGGGTCCTGTATGCCGTTATCATCCCCACTGACAAGTGAGGACGAGAGGAGGGTGAGGAGGTGGGTTTCAGTGGGGCCGCCGTGGCAGCAGGGACTTTAGGAGGCAGTCCTAATAAGCCAGAAGAGAGACGGTGGGGGCTGGAACCAGCGGCAGTCGGGGGAGGGCTGGGAAGTGGTCAGATGATGGGCGCTTTCTGAAAATAGAGCCGGCCCGATCTGTGGTGGTTTGGATGTGGGAGGGAGGAGGGAAAGGAGAGGGCGAGGACGCCTCCGGGGTCTCTGGACGGAGCCGGTGCCTGAGGCACGGTGGCGCTGGAGCTTGCTGTTCTCTGAAAGCTGTTTTCTTTGGGCCCTCGATTGCAATGCATTGTCCCAGGAAGAAACTCAGCCTTAAGCCTCTGTATCCTAAACTGTGTTTTTTTCAAGATAATAGAGTAAATGTTTCATCAGTAAAAGCTTTCATGGCCACGTAAGTTGGGTGAACCACAGCCCGAGGGCGCTCCCCAGGCCTCCGGCTGCACGGCTCTTCAGGAAGTCCCGTGTCTTCCCAGAGGAGGTCTGGGTCTGTCTGTTTCCCACCAATGGTACCCTGGGGCCTTTCTTTTCATCCCCTGTTTCCGTGGAGCGCCCGGTTGAGCTACCGAAGTTACTAGCATACTCTGAGTGAGGGCAGCGGTGTGAAGGGACCTGCAGAAAGCCTGTCGTCTGGGGCCTCAAATCAGGTGCCCACAGAGCCCAGAGGAAGGACAGACCCCACTAAACTGTTGGGGCGGGAGGACCTGGAGGGCCTTCGCCCAGCTCAGGGATCAGCAGCAGCCCCATCCGAGCCGTGCGTGGCCATCAGGCTGGGGCTCCCGCTGTTTCAAGAGGTGCTGAAAATCAGGAAACAGGGTTTTTATGCGAAATCTGCCTTTTCACCATTGTTACCTACTGAAAACGTTTCTGCCCTGTAACCTCAGATTAGTCCTGTGTCCCTGAGTCACATAAAGAGGAAACGGAGGCCCAGAGCGTGAGGGACCGGGCTTGCGGTGACTTCACATGCCCACCTGTGCTTGCAGCACGGGATACCTGGGCGCCTTTGCTGGTCGCCTACTGGGCGCTTTGTTAGACGCAGAGGGCAGGGAGCAAGGAGGCCTGGAGAAGATGGTCTCTGCTCTGAAAGAGGCCCGCTCGGGCCTCTGAATTCTCCTCTGTGCCTGGAGCAGGCAGGTCCGAGGGACTCCGATGGGCTGTGGACTCTGGCAGCCCAGGCCTCTGGCCCAGGGAGCCTGGGACTTGAGGGGACCTGGGTGGGGAGGGAGGGTGAGCCAGGTCAGAGGTCATTCCAGGTCACCCCCTTGTCCTCAGCCAGAGAACATCCTGTGTGTCAACACCACGGGCCATTTGGTGAAGATCATTGACTTCGGCCTGGCACGGAGGTACTGGTGGGGTGGGCGGGGAGGGCAGGGCCAGCCTGAGGTGGGCAGGTGCTGGCAGGGAAGGTTGGAAGGTGCCTGGGCATGGGCATGGGCTGGGGGTTGTGCTCAAAACTCTTGGTCTCAATTCCAGGTATAACCCCAAAGAGAAGCTGAAGGTGAATTTCGGGACCCCAGAGTTCCTGTCACCTGAGGTGGTGAATTACGATCAAATCTCCGATAAGACAGACATGTGGAGCCTGGGGGTCATCACCTACATGCTGTGAGTCCCCAGGGAGCTTGGTGCTTACAGGGTTGGGGCACGCGGCGGGGTGGGCAGCTGAGGCTGAGCTCGGTTCTACCTCCCCACTGCTTCAATCAGGGCTTTGCTGGGTGTTGGGCGTGCTAGCGAGAACCAGCAAAGGAAACTTCGTACCCATTTGATAGATGGCGAAACCAAGCCCCCCCGCCCCAGCCACAGGCATAGCGTCCCATCTGGGGCTCCAGCCAGCAGGTCTTTGATGACCCAGTGCTCTCATCATTCCTCTTCTTCACTTGAACCCTGGGGAGATGGGATGCTTGTGCCCATTTTACAGACAAGAAGAGTGAGGCTCAGAGAGGGGAAGTGACTTGCCCAAGGTCACCCAGCCAGATGCACACCCAGGTCTGTCCCAGGGCACGGCGCTGCTTCCTAGGCTCTTCCCCCTTCCCCAACCCACTCTCACCTCCCTGTCCCCCGCCACCCACTTCCTGCAGGCTGAGTGGCCTCTCCCCCTTCCTGGGAGATGACGACACGGAGACCCTGAACAACGTTCTGTCAGGCAACTGGTACTTCGACGAGGAGACCTTCGAGGCTGTGTCGGACGAGGCCAAAGACTTTGTCTCCAACCTCATCGTCAAGGACCAGAGGTGAGGCTTACCCCAGGTCACGAACCCCGTGTGTGCAAGCCCAGTGTGCGTGTGTGCGCGCGTGTTGGTGCCCTGGCCGGGTGAGGTGGTGCTTCACTGGCGTGACGCCCACGCTCGCCACGCTGCCCCTCCCCACAGGGGCCGGATGAGCGCTGCCCAGTGCCTCGACCACCCCTGGCTCAACAACCTGGCAGAGAAAGCCAAGCGCTGTAACCGCCGCCTCAAGTCCCAGATCTTGCTTAAGAAATACCTCATGAAGAGGCGCTGGAAGGTACCCCCGGGGAGGGTGGGAGGAGGGGCGGATACAGGGAAGGAGGCACTTCGGCCCGGCCCCGCCTCGGCCGGTTCTTTCTGGAAAATAGAACTGGCTTTTCTCTCTTTGTCCTGGGCTGGGTCCTGACCTGGCTACTGGTCCTCTGGCCACACCCTCCACCCAGAGGAGGGCATCCATTTGTGACGGGCTCAGGAAAAGGTCTGACCCCAACACAGCCTTCCTGCCTTCATTTCGCAAATCTTTCTTTCTTTTCCTTCCTTCCTTCCTCCCTCCCTCCCTTTCTTTCTTCTTTCTTTCTCCTGTCTTTTTAGGGCTACACCTGCGGCATATGGAAGTTCCCAGGCTAGGGGCTGAATTGGAGCTGCCAGCCTATGCCTTAGCCACGGCAATGTGGGGTGTGAGCCATGTCTGTGACCTACACCACAGCTCACAGCAACACCGGATCTCCCAACCACTGAACAAGGCCAGGGATCGAACCCGCGTCCTCACTGGTACTACTGGATTCATTACTGCTGAGCCACAATGGGAGGTCCCACAAATATTTCCTGAACATCTACTACTTCTAGATGCTGGGGATACACCAGTGGACAGAGAGACAAAGATTTCAGTCTGTGTGGACTTACTTTTGGTAGGGAGCGGGGAGTTACAAAAAGGGGTTAAGGAAGGGCTCTAGAAAAAAAAAAAAATAGGGAACTGTCAGAGGTGCCAGGGAGAGGCTGTACTTCTAAATAAGGTGGCCATGGAGGGCACCCTGAGAAGGAGCGTGTGAACAAGAACTTGAAGGAAGTGAGGACTGAGAGGTGCTGGTACCAGGTGGGGAAAGAGTGTCCCAGGCAGAGTGAATGTTGGTGCAAAGGCCCTGAGGCAGAAGCAAGTTTGGTGAGTGTGTGGGGCATGTAGGAGGCCAGTACAGCTGGAGTGGAAAGGGAGCCGTCCAAGAGGAACGGGAGGCAGGCCGTGGAGAGACTCGGCCATGGTGAGGGGTTTCTCTTTCACTTGGAATGAAATAGGAACCTCTAGGAGTTCCCGTTGTGGCTCAGCGGGTTAAGAACCCATCATAGTATCCATGAGGATGTAAGTTTGATCCCTGGCCTCACTCAGTACGTTAAGGATCCAGCATTTCCGTGAGCTGTGGCGTAGGTCACAGATGCAGCTCAGATCCAGCGTTGCTGTGGCTGTGGCGTAGGCCGGCAGCTATAGCACCGATTAGACCCCTGGCCTAGGAACTTCCATATGCCTTGGGTGTGGCTGTAAAAAGGGAAAAACCAAAAAGGAAAAGGAATAGGAACCACTGGCGCATCTTTAGCAGAGTGGTACTCAGGTTGTGTGTCTGCCGAGTGAGGGAGGGAGCCCGGCCATGTCATGGCGCCTCCTGTGGCCGTTTTGGGCACTGCACCCTCCTTGGCACTGCGACCTCTTGGAATGAAGGGGACTTTGGGAGACACTCAGCCATCCTACAGTTTTCCCCGGGCCCCGCAGCTGACTGGGACGTCTATCTCTCATCCCTCAGAAAAACTTCATCGCTGTCAGCGCTGCCAACCGCTTCAAGAAGATCAGCAGCTCGGGGGCGCTGATGGCTCTGGGGGTCTGAGCCCTGGGAGCAGCTGAGGCCTGGACGCAGCCGCACAGTGGCCGGGGCTGAGGCCACACAGCCCAGAAGGCCGGAGCAGACGGGCCAGATCCCTGGGGCAGGCTGGCCAGGACAAGGCTGTGCCAGGCTGGGAGGCTCGGGGCTCCCCACGCCCCCGCGCAGTGACTGCTTCCCCGACATGAGTCGCCTCAGCTGTGGCCTTGACTCCATCCTGCTAGTGCCTCCCCAGACAGCGCTCCGGTCCTACGGCCACAGCCCAGACGCCACGGGCCCTGCTGTTCCTGCCCGGTTCCCCCTTCTGGAACTGCTGCTCTGGTGACCCCTGCTTGGCCTCACCTGGGGCTTGCTCCTAGCTGCAGTGGGAGGACTGGGGGATCGTGATGTGTGGGATTTCCGCCATTGTGGTGGAGCAGGAAGGCCGCAGAGCTGAGTCCTAGGCCCAGCTGCCAGGGGAGACAGAGCCGGCTTTGTGAAAGAGGGCCTCCGTGCCCCACCCGCCTCCCGCCTCCCAAAAGATAAGGCCCAGCACACACCATCTGGCTGGGGCCCGGCCCCCCGCCCACCTTCGTCGCGACCACCAACACACAGGAACTCCGCCTGAGAGAGAGGAGCCCTGCCCAGGCCTGGTGGAGGGGGAGGGGAGAGGCCTGGGGGACAGGGGAGACCACCCCCGAGCTCGCCTGTGGGCCAGGCTGGCCCAAGCCAGGCACTCCGGGCCCCCTCCCCAGGGTCAGCCACGGCCTCAGAGGACGGGGTCAGCAGGCCCAGGAGGAGGGGGAGGGCCGCCGCGCAGCCCCCAACCTGCTCTCAGCTTGTGCCTTGTAAATAAATGTACAGGTTGGAAGTGGCCTCCTTCCCTCTGTGTGTGTGCACTTGGGGGCAGTAACAGATGAAAGACTACCGCGGGGCCAGGCGCTTTATTATTATTATTAATATTATTATTGTTATTGTTATTATTATTGCTCTTGAGGGCCACACTTGCGGCATATGGAGGTTCCCAGGCTAGGGGTCCAATTGGAGCTGCAGCTGCCGGCCTACGCCACAGCCTCAGCAATGCAGGATCCAAGACACATCTGTGACCTATATCACAGCTCACGGCAACACCGGGTCCTTAACCCACTCAGCGGGACCAGGGATTGAACCTGCGTCCTCACGAATACTAGTTGGGTTCGTTACCGCTGAGCCACAACGGGAACTCCAAAAGGGCCAGGCACTTGAGTGCGTGTGGTGGTTACCGACGCGGCCTCAGGAGCCAGACTGCCCAGCGCATGATCTGGGCGAGTGGTTGCCCCCTTTGTGCCTCATTTTGCCCCATTTGCGAGCAGAAGGTCCCCGCACCAGCCAACATTTATGGGCGATTGCTGTATGCCAGGCTCTATTTAAACGCTTGTATGTACAACTCATTTACCCCTTGCAGCAAGATTGTAAGGTAGATATTATTATGATTCCCATTTTACAGAGGGGGAAACTGAGGCTTATGAGAGGGGAAGGAACTTGAAGGCTTTTCAACAAGTCAGAAGCCGTGGCTTGAAATCATCTATCTCCCAGAGCAAGGCTCTGCCCATGGGCCCGCAGGCTTCTCACTAGAACAAGGTGTAAGCAGAAAGCTTGGCCCCCAGGTAGAGTCAGAAGTTGGGGCCTGGAGTCTTCCGGGAGGCCTGGGGGAGAGAGCGGTTCTCTGGTTTTCCCAATAGGCCCCGGGCCCGCCTCACCCCAGGCCTGCCATGCAGGGGAGGGGCTCCATCCAGAGAGCAAGAGAGCTTAACCCTAATAGGGCTAACAGGGCTTTCTGGCTGTGAGGACAACTGAGTCAGAAGTGGGATTGGCCTAATTGGGGCACCTTGTCCGTCTGCTGGTCCGCCTACTGAGGTTCACAGAAGCTCGCATGCATCAAGCGCCCACTGGGTGCTGACCCTGGCCCAGCTCCGTGTGTTTGTGATCATGTCGGCCACTCACGTGACTGTACTGTGGGCACTTGAATTATGTCCATTTCTCCCATGTGGCAGCCAAGCCTCAGGGAAGTTACGCCACTCGCTCCAAATCACACAGCTCCTCCGTGGCAGAGCCAGGGTTTGTACCCAGACAGTCTGGGCCCAGAGCCCTTGTTCTTAACTGCAACACTGTCTGCCTTTGAGAACTTTTGGACAGACAGACCTTCGGTCTTCATCCCTGCCTGCCTCCCTGAACACTGGCCTGGAGGTCAAGGCTGCGTCCTCACCCCCATGCCTGCTCTGTTTCAGCAGAGGGGTGTGGAGTTCCCACTGCAGCAGGTGCCACATGGGCAGGGTATGGGGGACTTTGAGATCTGAGCCTGCTGGGGCTTGTCGGGGGGCCTGGGGAGGCTGGCTGGGGCTCCTGGTGGGAGATGTGCTCATGGGCAAGGTCCCTTGGGCCGTGGCTCCCTGCCCGCCTGTCCTCCCGCCCGCCACCTGCCAGCTGGGCCAGGCCTGTGGTTTCCTCTGAGTTCTCTCAGCCTTACTGGCCCCCACCCAGCCTGAGCCTCGGCCACACAGCATGATGATGAGGGATGAGTCACCACCATCGTGGAGGGATGAGGAAATGCGGTCCAGCCAGTGCAGAGAACCAGGGCCCGGATCCAGCTGGGGAGACCGAGGCCAAAACGAGAAGGCTCTTCAGCAGTGACAGCAACAGCTGGGACTAGAACCCGGGAACTCTGGACTCCTCGTTCGAGCCTCAATTTCCTCCTCTATAATATGCAGATGGCAACTGTCCTCTAACACTCTGAGGGCCTTTGTGACAATCGAGAGATGGGACAGGGTGCTTATTCACCATATTTCAGAGGTGAGGAAACAGGTTCAGAGAGGGCAAGTGACCTGCCCAAGGCCACACAGCCAATTAACATGTCCTGGGAAGGAAGCCCACTCAGAACCATGGAACAGGGTTGACCACGGCCTCTGTCTCTATCTCCTCCTGGGAGCACATCTTAGAAAGTTCTGGATTCATCGGTTGCCTCCCGTGGTTCCTGGAGGTGAAGGATGAGGACTTGACAATATGGATGGGGAAATGATGGGGCTTCAGAGAGTTTTGCTCCCCGAGAGCCATGGAGCTCACACAGGAGGAAGCTTGGATGGCAGCCCCTGGTGAGGGACTGCGTCTCAGTCCCTTTGCAGGCAGGGGCCCAGGCCCATGACCTTCACTAGAGCGCCCAGCCCCAGCAGCCCCGCAGCTGCCCTGCGTGATAGAGGGAGTGGTCCATGCTCCTGAGGGCCAACTGAAGCTTTGGGTCTGGGTCTGCAGTTTTGCAAGTCCTGGGTGACAGACAGCGACCATGCCCCGCGCCTTGCTTGGTGGGCCCCGCCCACCACGGTGCCTGCGTTGTGGGCTCCCCCTGCGCGGTGCCTGGCACAGCCTCCATGCTGTAAACTTCCCTGCAAGGTGCGCGGGTCCCCAGGAGCCTGGGGCCACGAGCTTCTCCCGCACAGCATCCTGGGCCCCCCTCGCGGGCTGAGAAGAGTTAACATCCTCAACAGGCCAGCTCCTCCCGACTGGTCCCAGCCCCAGCCCAGAGCGTTCCTCCAAGACAATTTCCTGCCTCCGGGCCTTGGCCAGGCCCACAGTGACCACCCCCATGGGTCTGAGGCCGCATCTGGTTTGGATTACACCAGGGCTGGTGACGCTGCCTTTTCCTGTCGGCGTCCAGTGGCCTCGAATTCCACCGGCCACCTTGGACCCAGCAGGGCAGCTGTGGGAAAAGATTCAGCCAGCAACAGGGCTGCCCCGAGGGTATGAAGTGGCCAGGGCTGTCCTGAAGGATATGCCCACCTGGACCAAGCTCCCGCTCGTCCAGTTGCCGCACACCTGTTCCTTCCTTCACTCGCGCCGGGGTTATTTACGGAGTGCTAAGCCCTGTACCCAGGGAGTCCCATGTACACATTCATTTCATCCCCACCCCGTGAGTGGGGATTTCATTATCAGCAGCTCTCAGATGAGGAAACTGAGGCACAAGGACTTTATGAAGAAGGCCGTGGGTTCCCAGCCAGTAAGTCCTGGGGCTGAATGCAAAGTAGGCAGTCTGACCTCAGACACATCCAACCGCTTCGCAGCTATTTGTTGAGCCCCTTTTCTGGGCCCGGCCCTAAGCCAGAGCCTGGAGATGAATTAGTCATGGTCTCAGCCCTCAGGGAGTTCACAGCCTCTGGCACCCCAGCAGTGGGAGGCTGGGGATCTTGGTGGAGCTGGAAGGGCATGGAAGAAGCTTCCAGGTCCTGTTCTCTCCTCTCCAGTGGGAGTGACTTCTGTGCTTACAGCAAATAGGGAGGAGGCCTCTTCCGGGGGGTGTTCCAGGCTGCTCCAGAGACTGGGAGCTGAGAACAATCTTGTCATCCCAGTGGGGCTTTTGCATATGATGAGGCAGGAAATCCATCTAGAGAAGTTGACAGAAGACTCAAATGCCATGCTGAACCAGGGCCACAGGGAGCCATGGAATGGTTTTATGTTTTGGGTGTTTTGTTTTTGTTTTGCTTTAAGGGGCTGCACCTGCTAAGTTCCCAGGACGTTCCCAGGCTAGGGTAGAATCGGAGCTGCAGCTGCCGGCCTACACCACAGCCACAGCAACGCCAGATCCGAGCAGCATCTGCGACCTACACCACAGCTCACCGCAATGCCGGACCCATGAGCAAGGCCAGGGATCCTCATGGATACTAGTGGGTTCATAACCCAGTGAGCCACAACGGGAACTCCCCCATGCAAAGGTTTTGAACAAAGAAGGGACATGGTCAGACCTGGGGTTTAGAAGGATTCTTGCATCCAGGGGCCTCAGTGAGTGGGAGAGAGACTGGAGACCAGGAGGCCAAAGAGAGGGTGGGCTAGGTCTGCTTGGGAAGCTGTGAGGATTGTGGGGACAAGAGGAGGGAGCTGCAGACCTCATACTCCTCCAGGGAGACAGACTGATGACAGAGAGACTGGGTATAAGGCCGAATGGGGTTCACATCTACTTGCTTGCCCTCTCTGGGCCTCAATTTCCGGTCTGTTAAATAGGATCATATTACCTGCCTCCCAGGGTCAATGCAAAAGTGACATGAGGGGTTTCCCGTGTGGTGCAGCGGGTGAAGGATCTGGCGTTGTTACTGCTGCAGCTCAGATCGATGCTGTGGCGCGGGTTCGATCCCTGGCCCTGGAACTTCCGCATGCCATGGGTGTGGCAGAAAATAAAAGGGACATGAGATATGCAGGCCGGTCGAGCATGAGGCCAGTCTGCTGAGCTTCTGCTTGTTCCACAACGATCTCTCCAGCCCCGACTGTGTTCCAGACACTACTTGAAGTGCTGGGGACAAGTAGCCAACAGACAAGCTCCCCTGGTCTCCTGGAGCCTCTTTCTGTTGGGGAGACAGATGCTGGACAGCAACAGTGAATGCAGAGCGAGACGGTGGGACGGAGGGGGACGCCGTGGTCACGGAGGCTTCTCTGAGGATGCTCGCACGGAGACTGAAGGGTGGGAGGGAGGGAGCCCTGGGGTTATTTGTGGCAGACCGGTCCCGGCCAGAGGACCAGCAGGTGCAAAGGCTGCTGGGAGCGAGGGAGGGGAGGGCAGGGGAAGCCAAAGCCGGATCGCGCAGGACTTGGCCTTTGGCTCTGAGTGAGCCAGGGAGCTCCTGGGAGGGGGGAAGGCTCTCTTAGATTTAATCCACGGCAAATGGATTACCCATTTATCCACTCAGCAAACCCTTATTGAGGGCCTGTTTTGGGCCAGCCAGTGGCTTAGGGAAGTGGATAAAATATGGCAGACCCAGCCCCTGCCCCCTGAGGCTTACTTTCCAAGGCAGAGACACAAGAAGTGGATACGCACAGAGGTGCGGGATTCCATATTGCGACAGGTGCTGGTGGAGAAAACAAACAAGATGCAGCGTGCAGAACAATTTAGGTGCATCCAGTCAGATAAGGGGGTGGGGGGAGGCTTCTCTGAGGAGTTGATGTTTAACTGGAGCTCTGGATGCTGAGAAGTCAGCTGGAGGGGGCAGGGGTGGGGGTCTCCAGGCCGAGGGACCGGCGAGCACAAAGGCTGAGAAGTGGAAACACTGACCACGGGGTCGTCTGCCTTGACTCAGGGTGGGAGGGTCTGCCGCCCATGGAGATCAGGGTGCCCGAGGGCCGTGGTCTGCGGAGGCGGCCCTGGCCTTTCTGGGGGCCACAGGCCGGGTTCTGGCTAGCTGCGAGGCTAAATGGGCCTCTGATCTGTTTTTAGCCTGGAACCACTTCCTTCAGCCCCGCCTGCTGCTCCCTGAGTCACCACCCAGTTGCCAGCAGAGGAATGGGGATTTAGGGACCTGGACTTTGGGGGTGGACAGGGACCTTTCCTGCCAGGTGCAAAAAAGGGGCAGAGAGGACTCGGCCGAGGGTACAAGGCCCTCCAGCCAGGCTGTATTGTGCTCCGATAGTTGGAAGACACTATTATATTAGTTTCAGGTGTCGAATTTCATTTTTTTTTTTTATGGCCACATCCATGGCAAATGGAAGTTCCTGAGCCATGCACTGAATCTAAGTGACTTACACTCAGCTGTGGCAACAGCCGATCCCATTGCCCTGGGCCAGGGATTGAATCCACGCCTCTGTAGCGACCTGAGCCCCAGCAGTTGGATTCTTAACCCACTGTGCCACAGTGGGAACTCCCAATTTCACTCTTGTTGACTGAGCTGCACACACGCTATCAAGATGAGGTTTTCCATATCCCGGTCCCGGCGGTTGAAATTACTACCCCGTTTTTTTTCTCTTTCTTTTAATACCCCCACCTGCGACATATGGAGGTTCCTGGGCTAGGGGTTGAATTGGAAACCTACACCACAGCCATGGCAATGCTGGATCCAAGCCGCATCTGAGATCTATGCTGCGGCTTGCAGCAAAGCCTGATCCTTAACCCACTGAGCGAGGCCAGGGATTGAATTCGCATCCTCATGGACACTGTGTTAGGTTCTTAATCTGCTGAGCCACAATGGGAACTCCATGTTACCCCATTTTATGTATTTATTTATTTATTTATTCATTCATTCATTCATTCATTCATTCATTCATAGGACCACACCCACGGCATATGGAAGTTCCCAGGCTAGGGGTCGAATCAGAGCTACAGCTGCCGGCCTCCACCACAGCCACAGCAAGGCCAGATCTGAGCAGTGTCTGTGACCTACACCACCAGGTAACGGCAACACCAGATCCTTAACCCACTGAGCGAGGCCAGGGATCAGACCTGCGTCCTCATGGATACTAGTCAGATTCGTTTCCACTGAGCCAGCGAGAGAACTCCCACTCATTCCTCCATTTTACAGGTGAAGAAATCAATACTCAGAGAGGTGACTCTACTTGCTTAAAGTCACACAGCAGGGACGTGACGATGCCAGGAATGAATCCAAAGTTTTGTTGTGTGTATAGCAGCCTCCCCTCCCCGCTGCGTCCCTCCACCTTCGGCAGCAGCCAGACCTTCTCCTGGGTGGTAAATCAGGTTAAGGAGACAAGCCCGCAGGCCTGTATTTTACCTAAACACTTACATGGTTCTATGTACCAGATCCTGTTCAAAGCAGTTTGCAAATATTAATTCATGTGATCCTCACAGCAACCCAACGGACACGGGACCTGTCAGCGTCCAAACTCTGTAGATGAGGGAAACACAGAGGGGGAAGCGACTTGCTCAAGGTCACACAGCTAGGACGTGACAGCTGGGATCTGAACTCCCTCAGCTGGGGTCCAGAATCCCTGCTCTTAGCTGCCTTACCTACAGCTTCTGGCAGCCCGGCCTTTCAGGGGTGATGGGAGGGAGCGTTCTGGCCGAGGCCTGAATTCCTGGGTTTGCACACTCCCAGCAGGCGGATGTGCCAGGCTGGCCGGCACAACCTCCCCCCACCCCACCCCGTCTTCCTCATCACTGTGGTGGCCTCGGTGCCGCCCTCCAAGGCAGAGGGTCTCCCCGCCCTGGCCCAGGCGCTGTCTGGGGTGTGGGAAGGAGCTTGGAGCTCCGGGAGATGGAATGCTGTAAACCGGGGAAGGAAGCGGTGGGCGGGGAGGCGGGGGAGATAAGATGCGGAGGGTGGAGGAGCGACTGAGGAAGGCCCAGCCCAGTGGGGGAGCCTTCCTGGAGGCAGAGAGAGCAGAGCCCGAAGGACCAGCAGGTGAGGGACTTCCTGACGGCCCTTCCGAGCTGCCAGACCTGGGCGGGAAGGGGCCGCCACTGAAGGTGGGGGGCTCCCTTTTCCTGGAATCCCACGTGATACGCATGGCTCAGGGCAGAGGTGATTCAGAAATCAGGCAGGAGACGCCCTTTCAACTCTGCTATTCCAAGAATCTGAGCTGCTCTGATGAAAAGCCCTGGAATATTCTGAAATACCACCAATCCCACCCTTTTAGGTTTTGATTTAGCCTAACTCTACAAGGCCACTCGGAGGCCTTTTCTGCTCTAAGCTGTCAGGGAGGAGGAGGAAGAGGAGGAGGAGTGGGGGCTGCGTGTCCCCTCCTGGAGGCAGACAATCCTCCAGTGACGAGAGTCAGATGGGATGGCCCCTGTCCTCTTAAGAGCTATAGAGTTCAGGCAGCAGAGGGGTACCTGCTCCTGCCTTGCTGTGTGACCTTGGACGTGTCACTTACCTTCTCTGGCCTTGTTCTCTCCACCTGTGCCAGGGTGCCGCCTCTGGATCTGCCCAGCTTAGGCTAAGCGCTGTCCCTCCTGTCAGGTGGCGGGGTGGGGGTGGTCATGCAGGAGCCAGAGGGTGTCTGTGGGTCATGGAAAGAATGTGAGGGCAGGAGGCCCAGTGGGTGGGGTCCCCGGGCTGGGCAGCAAGCAGAGGGCAGCATGAGATCACGGCGTCTGGGCCTCCTGGTCCAGCACCTCTGGGGAGGGGCTCCCCCCCAGCCTGTCCCCCCGGGTCCAACCCTCCTTGGGATCCAGATTCAAAGATTTAGGCTGCCCGTTACCCCCACCCTGCAATCTCCACCCACCCCACCTCCACCCAGCCCCGGGGCAAAGGGAATGAAATCAGGGCCCAGAGAGATGGGCGCCAGTCCAGGATCACACAGCGAGTGTAAGGCAGGCTCTGAGCCCTCGGTCCTGCCTGGTGATTGGGGCGGAGGGGCCATCTTCACTTCTGTCTATTTGGGGGGCCAGAGAGGGACACGGAGAGGGGCTCATGCCCAAAGCTAAGAGTCTGTGCAGCTGGGTGTGGCTTTTGCATGGTCCCCCAGGGCTGGGGTCGATTGGGGTGCAACTTTCTTCTCCCCAAGCCCCCACCCCTGCTAGATGCTAAACCTTCTCGGGGTGGGGGGTGGGGCAGAGGCCTGGGCTCGCCCCTGTTGGAACAGCCTTCCCATCCTCCTACTAGCTCAGGACTCAGGCTGGGAAGGGACCAGGGTCACCAAGTCTCCACAGGAATGCACCACAGGGAACAGTGCCCGGCTGAGGCCTCTTTCCCTGACCCAGCTGAGAAAGAACCCCTGCCCCCTGAATCTGTCCGCTCCCTGTAACTGCTTGTCTCAGTGCATCACACGAACGCGCGCGCGCGCGCGCACACACACACCCTGAGACATACTGACCCACCCAGGCACACACCGCGGTACAAACCCCATACATGGGCCTCTGCCCCCTCCCCTTTCAGCCACGAGGCTGCCCAAGTGCAACAGCAGGGACCCTCTCTCTGTCCCTCCGTTGCTCCATGGGTTCCAGGCTGGGGTCTGGCACGCACGCTAGGGAGGGTCCCCACAGCCAGCCAGACATTTTTCCAACCCCTCATAGCCACAGTGAGCCCCCACCCCTGCAGATCCCCCCTCTGACCCGGCCCTGGAGTCTGTGGGAACCAGACAGTTGGGGCTATCCAGCCGGGCTCGCTTCCTCCCAGGCCCCAGGGGACCTGCCGAGGGAGGAGGGAGCCGCAGAGACCAAAGCCAGCGTGGCCGCCTGCCCGAGGTGGGGCTTCTGGAGGGGACTGGGCTGCCTGCCTGATGAAGGGGTCTCTAGCCCACTGGGTGTCACTTTGTGAGACATAAGACCCTCCAGGCTCTTGCAGCAAAGACCAGAAAGGGTCTGGCCCCCGTGTCCTTGGCCCCTCTCTTCTGTCCCTAAACCCACAATCCAGATGGGGAGACCAAGGATCCGGAAGAAAGCCTCAGCAAGTCTGGTGTTGGAGGGTGTGGGGACAGTGAGGTTTCAGGTCCCCAAGTCTGTCCCTTTGATGGGGACCACGGAAACACACATTTCTTCTGCTTCCACCCAAGGGGACAGCTAGAGAAAGCCAAAGGTCAGGGCTCAGTTTCTTCTGATCTGCACCCGGATGGCCAGGCCCTCCCACATGTGGGAGGTGATTTTTAGAGTCACCAGGAGACCTCTGAGAGCTGGGAGCTCAGGGAGGTCCCCCAGTCATTCGGGAAATCCAGACAAGGGGAGTGGGGCCTGCCTTTTGAGCCTTGGGTTCCCTGTCTGTGCGATAGGCGCCTTTTTAGCCCTGGATGCCAGGATTTCAAAAAAGACCCTTCCTTCTGGGGGGACATCCTGCGTGCCTCGCTGCATCCTCACTCAAATCACAGGGCAGGGGCTGGGGGGTGGTGGGTAGAGCCACCCAGACCCGGTTTTGATTTCCTTTCTGCCATTCATTTGCCATCTGGAGCGGGAGCGCGGGAGCCCCAAATTCTGAGCCTCAGTTTCCACCACTGTAAAATGGGGATAATATTCCATACCACCCAGCATCTGGTGAGAGGATACATATCAGTCTGAGACGGAATAAATGCCACAAATGGTCACAGTTATCGTGGCTGCTCATCATAGGGGATGCTGAGTCACAGAGCTGGGGGCTGGAGAACCAAGCCCTCGGTCCAGCCCAGCCTCACTCCTGCCTGGTGTGTCTCTTTTGGTGGCCACCCTCCTCTCTCTCTTTCCCACCCCCTGTTCCCCCTCACTCTGCCCTCCTGGGAAACTCCCTGAGAAAGTCCCCCACAGGAGAAGGCCTCGTATAGGACATTTCCATCGGGGGTCCCCGCCCCTGCCATCAGACCCCACAACCATGCCCGCCCTCCACAGAACCAGGCGTCCTGGCCCTCAGCCCCCAACCATCCAGCAAACTGAACCTCATCATCACACTGGCTTTATTGGCCCCAAGAGCCACAGAGTAAGTCCCAAGGGGGCTCCTGCTTCCCCTCACCCCCAAGTCTTTCCCGAGGCCCCAGGGGCTGGCTGAGGTGTCACCACTCCAATCTCGGCTTCCTGTCCCAGCTGCCGTGGGCTTGCCAGGCCTGCGTCCTTGGAGAACTCCCCCGATCCTAGAGTCAGGCTCGGCCTGGAGGTGCAGTTGGTGGGGGACAGCCTGTGGTCGGCTGGCTTCACTCAAAGAAGAACATTCCTGGCGTCCGGTATAGGCAGGGGGTCAGCCCCAGAGGGTAGCCCGAGGCTCCCTGGACGGGGAAGCTGCCTGCAACCCAGGGTTCCTTGGGGTCAGCTGGCAGGGGCAGCGGGGCCCGGAGTGAGGCTGGAGGGGTGGGTGGTGCAGGGGAGGGGGCTGTTGAGGCCAAGAGGTGCTCGAAGCCCGGGTCAGTTCCCATGCAGAAATTCAGCGCCTGCAGCCGGCACTGGTAGCTGCTCCCGACGGCCGCTTCCGGGGCCAAGATGGGTGCAGGTGCCTTGCTAAACCCCTCGGCCTCAGAGAAGCTGGCAGGAAAGCCAAACGCCGGGCACGGGGAAGACGAGGTGGCCACGGGGAGCTCCCCTGAGCCTGCCAGCTTGGATGTGGGCATCTCCTTGGGCTCCGAGGGGGGCCGGGGCCTGACATCGGTGGTTGCCGGGCACATGCTGGCTGGCAAGGCCCCCACCAGACCCCCAAAGCTCAGGCCCTTGGGCTCTGGCAGCTCCGGCGGGAAGGGGCCCTGCCGGCCTGTCGCAGTGTCGGGGGCTCCCAGGTCCTGGCCCGTGGCTCTGAGGGCTCCCCGGCGTGCCTTGGCAGGGCCCTTGGTGACCTCGGCACCTGCGCGCCGGGTGAAGCGCCGACGCCGGCGGAGGAAGCTGCCGTGCTCGAACATGTCGTGGCAGTCGGGGTCCAGCGTCCAGTAGCTGCCCTTGCCGGGCTTGCGATCATCGCGGGGCACCTTGACAAAGCACTCGTTGAGTGACAGGTTGTGGCGGATGCTGTTCTGCCAGCCGGGCCGGTTGTGGCGGTAGAAGGCGAAGCGGCCCATGATGTAGCGGTAGATGCCGCTGAGCGTGGCCCGCTGCCCCGGCGAGCTCTGGATGGCCATGGCAATCAGGGCGATGTAGCTGTAGGGAGGCTTGGTCGGCTCGGCCACAGGGGCCAGGGGCCCGGGTAGGGGCTGCTGCTGCTGCTGCTGCATGCTGACCGGGCTGGCCCGGCTGGCGGCTGCCGGAACCCTGGAGGCCAGGCACGGCGTCCAGGGCTGGTGTCCGGCACAGCCTGCCCAGGCTGGTTAAAAGGCCCACTGGCCCAGCCTCCCAGCCTGGAAAGGCAAAAAGGGGTGGGCCCACCAGGCTGCCGTCCCTTCCTCCCTCGCCCCCCTCCCCCAAGGCCCGAGAGGGGCGGGCAGGAGAGGCCAGGATCGGGAATCTGTGAGCAGCTGCCAGGGGTGAGGAGATGGGAGGGAAGGGCTGGAGACCCTCAGCCCACATGCGCTGGTGGTGAGCAGGGTCAGGGTATGAACCAGGGAGACAGAAACAAAAAGAGACAGAGGCAGAGAGGGGTCAAGGGACAGAGAGAGTGAAAAAAGACGGAGGGACAGAGACAAAGAGAGGTAGACACACTAAGAGAGAGGCAGGAACACACAGAGAAGATAGAGGCAGAGACATAAAGTGAGACAGTGACTAGAAAGACAGAAAAAAGGGAGACGCACACAGACACCATACAGAAAGTGAAAATCACTTAATGAGAGAAATGAAGAAATACAGGAAGATAGGAAGGAAGAGGGTGTTAGACACACACAGATATAATACAAAAAAGTCAGAATCATTGAGTGAGAGAAATAAACACACGGAGATAGAAAGAGGGTTTTAGACATACACAGACACACTCATGAGAGAGCAGAGTCTGTGTCTGAGCCGGAGAAACGGAGTTTCTGTGAGAAAAGCCTCAGGGGCCTCTTGAATCCCCACCTCTAGTTCCCCTTTTCTCCTCCTCCTCCTCCTCCTCCTCCTCCAGGCTGGTGTTCTACTTTCTTCTCCCCACAGTGCAGAGCACGCTGGGGTCACACTATTCCCTGCTCTCCTAGAGGGGTCCACAGCGGGTGGGGCGCCTAGGGTGGTGATGAGGGACGGCCCAACCCTGTTGGTTGAGCCCTGGCGCCCTCTAGTGACTAGTGTGGGGAGGACAGACACCTGGACAGAGACAGCCACCCTCCCAAGAGCCACCAAGTCCCTGGCTGAGCCTCAGTTTCCCATCTTTATTTATTTATTTATTTGCTTTTTAGGGCCGCACCTGCGGCATATGGAAGTTCTCAGGCTAGGGGTCAATCGGAGCTAGAGCTGCAGGTCTACACCACAGCCACAGCCAGGTGGGATCCGAGCAGTGTCTGTGACTTACACAAGTCAGTGTTCACCTACTGTGTGCCACTGTCCATGAGCCCTTCCTTCCCCTCTCGACACTGACTTCTCTGACTAACTCTGTTCCAGAGGTCTTGACAACTTCTTTTGAGTAGATCAGGAATCTGAGGCTCAGAGAAGTTAAGTGACTTGCCTGAGGTCACACAGCGAATGAGTGATAAAGCTTGTGATTTGAACCAGGATTCTAGAACTCCTTAACCCTACTCCTCTGGGAGGGGCAGGGGTAGAGGACAGTCCTATGCTCGGTGGGCCAAGGATTCAGTGTTGCCATGAGCTGCAGTGTAGGTCGCAGATGTGGCTCAGATCTGGAGTTGATGTGGCTGTGGTGTAGGCTGGCAGTTGCAGCTCTGATTCGACCCCTAGCCTAGGAACCTCCATATGCCACGAGTGTGGCCCTAAAAAGCAAAATAAATAAATTAATAAAATTTTAAAAATAGTGGTTTGATTGACTTCTGTCCTTTGTTGAATCATAGAGATTTCCCTCCATAAAAGTGGCTTATTAATGTATCACTAAAAGCAATTTTTTTTAATGTTGCCACCTGTAAGAGAATTCCTATAAATAAGGTCAGAAATCAGAAAAGGTAAAAGGTCCGATATCTGGGGTAGAAAACAATAACTTTACGGACAAGGCAGGGTCACTCCCTTCTTGGTTGAGGGGTTCCCTCCCAGTTCTCAAGGGCTCCTTACAACAGAGTTTGCAAAGATTGGTGGGGCTTGCAGAGGGACTGGATTCCTGGCTCCCACTTTGGCTTCTGTCCTGGGCCTGTGTTTGGGGGCCTGCCTCAGCTTCTCCAAAGACAGAATCTACTGGTGGTGGTGGTTCAGTGGTTAACATTCAAAGTCCCAGGTTCAGGCCAAGTCCACTGCTTTGGACTTCCCTGATTACTCTCCACCCACCCCCAAAGAGAGACTAGTGACAGTGGGAGGGAGAGTCTGGAAACTCAGAACCCCTCAGAAGTCAGGGGTTACTGTTACTGGCTGACCCCAGCCTAAACCACCTTGAGGATCTGATTATTGGTAAACTCAGCTTTAAGCAAACCATATCAATCACAGGTGAGGTCTGCTTTAGGTAAGTTGCTATAGGCATGCTGGGCTCCCAACGAAAAAGATTTGTTTCTTTCAAAAGAGAAGTCTTGGAGTTCCTGTCCTGGCGCAGCGGTTAACGAATCTGACTAGGAACCATGAGGCTGCGGGTTTGATCCCTGGCCTTGCTCAGTGGGTTAACCATCCGGTGTTGCCATGAGCTGTGGTGCAGGTCGCAGACGTGGCTGGGATCCCGCGTTGCTGTGGCTGTGGCGAAGGCCAGTTGCTACAGCTCCTGCTAGACCCCTAGCCTGGGAACTTCCACATGCCGCGGGTGCGGCCCTAAAATGACAAAAGGCAAAAAAAAAAAAAAAAAAAAAAGGAGCGAGAAATCTTGTTTCTGCCTTAATTTCTGTTTCTGAAACCTCAAGATCAAGTTTGGTTTTTCAGGCCTGATGCCCCACGCGCAGATGCCCGGCTGTCCGCCCAGGATTCCCTCTCTCTCCGCGTGCTGAGAGGCTGAGAGATTGAAGGCCAGGATTGGCTTCCTCTGTCTCCGCCTACCTGGGCAACAGATGGGGTGAAATGACAAGTCCCCTGGCTCAGTTGGGGCAGGGCTGGAGTGGGATCTGCGCCTGGGGGAGGGGGAGCTGCTTTAGAGGGTACAGGAGGTGGAAGCAGCCACTGAGGGCTGGCTCAGCTGTGTCAGCAGGTGAGTGACTTTGTTGGGGGTTCGAAGCTGGGGACCCGGCCTTGGCGCTTTGAGTGTAGGAGGAGCTCGCGGGCGAAGACCGGCTCCACCTGCAGGGGGTGGGGGTGGGGCAATGAGTCAATTCTCTCTGTGACCGCGCCCTATGTTCCGATGGGTCTTACAGATCAGAGGGTCGGAGGGCAGGTCAGGGAGGAGCAGTGAGAGGCTATTTGGAAGGGACTGGAGTGTGTGGCTCTCTGCTGGCGTGGGAGGTGACTCACATGAGCCATAATGAGACGCTCCTCGGGCTGGTCCGGGGGCCCCGGATACTCCTCGCCAAAGCACAGCCGGATCTGGTACTCAGGCTCCGGGCGGCCATCCTGCAGGTGGGCGCGCAGTTCTACGGACATCGGGACTGTGGGGTCTGGGCCAAGACGGGTCGTTCCACCCTGTGCCCATCTTGTGCTCACATCCCATGCCCATGTCTGGTAAGGCCACAACCCCACCGTGGGCCGCTGCCCTAGGTCCCCTTCTGCATCCTGACACCTGCCTCATGTCCCACATCTGCTCCCATTTCTAGTTTTCATGTTCCATGATTCATGCCCCTGTGCTCACTGCCACTCACCTGTGCCTATCTGGTGGCCAGTGCTCCCAGTGCCCACCCTATGCTTAATGCCCTGTGACATGTACCCAAGTGCCATACTTATGCCCCAAGCCTGCCTGTCTCCCACACCTCCCATACAACTATGTCCATAACTGTGCCCATACTCTGCGTCATATCCTTTGTTTCCAGGTCCATCTCATGCCCAGCATCCTCAAGCCCATCACCTGGCATCTCGGGTACCCAATCCCCTCTCTCCGCGTCCCTGTGCCGGCCCCTGTGCCCGACCATTCTGCTCTGCGCCACCAGCGGCCCCGCCGTCGCTCTCTTACCAGCGAGGAAGCGGCGCGTGTCGAGCAGCTGGCAGGTGCGCTGGCGCTCTAGTTTGTTCGGCCGCGCGCGGTGTGGGGCGAGCGGGCCGCGCCAGTACACGCGCCCCTGGCACAGGCGCTTGGCGAAGACGCCCTCGGGCGCCACCCACAGCAGCACGCCGCGCTCCAAGTGCGGCAGCAGGCACCGCAGCACGCGGGCGCCCGGCGGCGGCTCCGGGAAGCGAACCTGCGCCATGCGCGGTGGCCGCCCCAGCAGGCGCTCGGCGGCCGTGGCGGCCGCGCGTGGGCTCAGGCTGCAGCCCTCGGCGGTGCGCGTCACGGCTTCGCGCACCAGCTCCGCGCCGTAGAAGAGCCGCACGTGCAGCCAGCAATCTGCGGGAAAGGCAGGGGGGCGCGCCCAGCGTTGGCGGCGCCAGCTCCCCTTCTCCCCGCCCCCACGTCCTTCCGACCCCGACCTCGGGAATTTTTGACGTTCCCCTTCTAGGTAAATGGTGATGATAATTCTTGTGATGGTGATGGTGGTAGTGGTAGTAAATAGTAAATAATAGCAGCTTCTAGTAATAAACCAACTGGTAGTTGAACTTCATAGGGTCTGGGGCCATGAGCGCAGTGGGGGGCATGGCACTGGGGCTCCAACTTCTCGGATTCTAGGAGCTTCTTCCCAGCAAATATTTTAATAGTAACAAAGATACTACTACTGATAATAATAATAATAATGGCAGCAGTGACAGCAAGAGCATAATGCAGCCTCCCATATGAAGAGCCAGAAAATCTCAGTGGTTAGGGCTGTGGGCTCTGCAAGCCAGGCCCTTGGATTCTAATCTCTCACTGTACCTGTTAGTAACTTTCCCAGGGTTACTAACTGTGTGATCCTGAGAGGGGTTCTTATTTTAACCTCTGTGTCTGGTTTCTGCCTCTGTAAAATGGGGATAAAGGCAGTATCTATCTTGCAGGGCTGTGGGGAGAGCTTAGAAGGATGCCTGCCGCAAGCTAGGTCCTCAACAAATGTTAGCAGTGGTTTGGTTGTTATCTGGAATCTGGGCTGGGTGCTTTGGGTGGGAAGACAGGCTATCTGGCCCCAACCCTGGGCCCTCCCCAGTTCTGCACAGAGGTCAGAAGACAGGACCTTCCGATTTCTCACCAGGGTGGCCGAGATCCTCAGAGAGCAAGGGGCCCCAGGGGTGTGCAGGATCCTGGGCTTGGTACCCTGGGGAAGAAGTGGAAGCAGTAAGGCAGCACCTCACTTCGGGTCCCTTGACCCCAATCAAGGTCCCAGAAGAGGCCTGGGAGGAGGCAGGGGTGGGTGAGGAGACCCAGTCCTTACGGGGATCAGCCAGAGGGCCTGGGAGCAGGGTGGCTGGTGGCAGGGAGCCCTGTTGTGTCAGCCTGGGAAGCTGCTCCTTGTCCTTATCCTCTGTGGCTAATCCAGAGCCATCCTGAGCATTGGGAGAAAGGGTTGTGAAGGTGAGAGAGGAGGCCTGTGGGCCACAGGAGTTCCCGGACAGTCTACACTGAGGCAGAGGAAGGTCTGGACAAGACTAAAGGCCAGCTGGGGTTGATACGGACTTTGAGGTTTCAGAGCTCACACCCTCTCCCCTATAGAGGCAAAGCGAGGGTTGATGGGTTGTTGGGGGTGATGAGGTCAGAGGTGAAGCTCATTGCGATAGAGAGAGAAGTTCTAGGAGTGAATGAGGAGGGGGTGATAGAGATGGGGGAACAGAGCAGTGGAATAAGGGCACTAGGGACAGTGGAGTGTACCAGGCTTATGGGAGGATGAGGACAAAGCAAAGAACCATATGGGAGGTGATGAAGTGGAGATGATAAGATGATCCAGACAGTGATGGAGGTAGAGATGATGGGGTGTTGGCAACAATGAGAGAGGTGATGATGATGAAGGGAATACGGTGATGGAACTGGATCTGATGGGATGAGTGGGGACAGAGTGACTGACGCAGTGATGACAAGGGAGGGGGGTGAGTTGAGAAAACAGGGTTGATGAAGATAGAGTGATGGAGGTGAGGATGACGAAGGTGATGGGACAGAAATGACGGAGGCAAAGAGAATAGAATGAAAGAGCTGAGAATGACGCAGAGATGGAGTAGAGGCAGGGAGTGGAGCTGATGGAGGAACGGGAGCAGAGATGGGCAGGAGCTGGTGGGGAGGATGAGGTGAGTGCACTGGAGATCGGGGAGGGGTGCTGGCCAAATGGAATGGCTGCGGGGTTGGAAGGGCACACTGACCTGGTCGGTCCTGCGGGCCGGCTCTGTCCCTTCTCCAGGGGGTTCCTGCTGGCTCTGGGGAATGCCCTCCTCTTTACCGGGACCACAAGCCCTGGGAACTGGATGAAGCAGGAAACAGTCTGTGGTTTCCTGGGCCCCAAGGGGAGCCCCCTCGACTTTGTCTGCAAGGAGCCCAGCTCACTGCATGACCTCAGGCAAGGCCCGCCTCTCTACGGGGTCTCCTGGGGGGGGGGTTCCTCCTTTTCAAATGGGGAGAGAAACTGGGTGGTGTAAGGGTCCTGCTATGTTTACCAGCCCATGAGTTTAAAGTCACCATTTCCCATTTTACAGATGGGCAAACTGAGGTCCTTCTTGCCCAGAGAGCCATCCTCATCTGCTACCTCCAGGAGCACGATGGTACCTGGGCCGCGGGCACCGTCGGACACGAGCCGGTAGACCTTGTAGGGGTTGGAGATGTCCAGCTGGCTGCGCTCACGCACCTCACAGAAGTCAGCGCTCTTGTTGAGGGCACAGCGGAGCCGACTCTTCCAGGTGGAGGGGTCCTCCTTGTCAGTGCCCTCTAGGTGCTTGCCCTTGTGTATGGCCCAGGCCTGAGGATGAGCAGGCGCATTTGGGGAGGAATAGCCTGGGAGAGGGGGCTGGTGCTATGCCTTACCTCCCGTCCTTCTCTCCCTGGGCCCTCTGTCCCTCTGTCCCTCCATCCTTCCATCCTTCCTCTCCTCCCCCCTCCCTTCCTCCAACACATATTCCTTGAATTCCTGCTGTGCACCAGGCCCAAGTTAGGGACTGAATGGAGATCAGGATAGACACGGTCCCTGCTCTCAAGGAACTCCAGTCTAATGAGAGAACGCGGCCACAAACAGCAAAAAGGAAATAACTGTAGTCCAAACTATAGATTGTGATAAATAAAATATCAATAGGATGATGGGATATAAAATGATGGCAGTGACTTGCTCTCTGAGAGCCGTAAAACCAAATCCCTACCTATTGTCACATGCAAGGTAGACTCTGGATGATTAAAAAGCCAAAAGTTAGAGGTAAAACTGCAAACTTAATAGAAGATAATGTAGGAGAAAATCTTCTAGGAGCAGAGACTCTTTCTTAAATAAAATTACAAAGGCATGAACCCTAAGGCAAAAAAAAATTTGCAGTGTCTAAAATCAGCAAGGGACCAAGATCTAGAATGTATAGGAACTTCTGCAAATTAACAAGGAACAGAGAGGATCCCCTAAAGAAATAATTCTTATCAAAGGACAGGAATGGGTGGTTTACAGAAGAGGAAGCCAGAAGCCAGAAGAGGAAGCATAAGAGGGGGTACTGAAACATGAGTGCCTGAGAAATGAAAATAAAATTGTGAGGTATCACCTGTAAGCTAACAAAATTTAGCCTTAGCTGCATAAGCCAGGAATTGGTTGGGATGTGGACACTGTTGATGGGTGTGGGATGGCTGCAGTGCTTCTAGAGGGTAATCAGGCATGCCTAGGCCAATTAAGTATAAGCATACCCTGTGAGCAGAAATTCCAGTCCCAAAGGAATTCTCGCAGAGGCTCATGAGGGGACCAAGGCAAGCAGATCCATCCCAGCATTTTTTGAGGTCTAGAAAGTAAACTTGTGTCCATTCCTGGGAAAGTAGATGGGTGTTTGTGTGTGTAATAGAAGCCCACTATAGAGTCTATGCGCCATCCAGAAGCATCTAGGAGCAACAAATTAGATGGACAGAGAACAAGATAGATCTTCAGAGCATGACCCTGAATAGAATAAAAATAAGACACAGAATGAGACCTGCAACACAACGTGATGTATATAAGGTGAGAATACACACAAAACAGCAATGCCCACTTCACAAGAAATCACACAAACCAAAGATATTCATTAAACACATCAGCGTTACAGCTGTGGTAGGGGGACTAAATAAATAAATAAGAAATATGAGGGGCTGCTTTAGAGCGGGTGATCAGAAAAGGCTTCTTGGAGGAAGTGGGATTTGGGCTGACACCTGATGAAAAAGAAGGATGGTGTCTGGACAAAGAGCTGGGGGAATGCTGTTTTAGGCAGAAGGGTCAACAAGTGCAAAGGTCCTGAGGTTGGATAGAGTCAAAGGTCAGTGCGGGTGGAGCAGATGAGTCAAATGGGAGGACAGAAGGAGATGTGCTGCTCACACTGATCACATTCAGGGCTGGGGGGAGGTTAACTGAAAAATTACGCTCCGTGAGAAACTCGGACACCAGACAGAAAAGCCACAGTTCACATGTTGGTGCCACCTGTCAGTGGTGAGAACTTTGAGGCTTGATTTCGTTGTCTAGAAATGGTACAGATACCTAACCTCGCATGGTTGTGGTGGGTGTAAGATGGGTGGTCTATGTAAGGTGCTTAGCATAGTGCTTGGCATACAGTCAGTGCTTATTTATTGCAGTACTTACTTATCGTATTAAGGATGTTCTAACTCAAAGGTAACCTGGGCTCAAGGCACAGGGTGCTATCATCACAATAAGAAAGGGAACTTTGGGGACACTGGCGTGTCCCTAAGTGCTTAGAGTGGTGCCTGGTACACAGGAGGTGCTCAATAAATATTTGTGGAATGACTTGAACTGGGTCTTGAAGGATGTGCAGGAAGTTGCCAGGTGGAGTGACATTGCTGACAGGGGGAAGAGCTTGAGAAAAGGCATGGAAGGGCGTGGTGCATTCAGGGGACAGAGAGCAGCCTGGTGTGGCTGGAGCTGGAATCTGTGTCTGAGGATACGTGTACAGTTGATTCTTGTTATTCGTGGTAGTTGTGTTCTATAAAATTTACATGAACCCTGAATTAGCTCCTAAGGGAAGTTCAAGGCTAGGTCCCTGTGAGCCCCTGGTCATACCGTATTCATCAGCTGACCAACACATAACGTTGTTTTATGTGTGTTTCTGTTTAAGGACACCTTATTTAATAGAAATTGTTGATCATTAACAGTGAACTCATGGCCAACACCATTGTACTCGTGTCTGAAAGAAACTTATTTGACACACGCATTTTCTCTGAAAGACACATCACAGGCTTCTTGTGCTTAGGAACAATGGACAGCGCTTCAGCCCCGTGTAGGCTTAGGGGCCATTATAAAAGTGAACTCACCAAGAAAAAGCACAAAAATAGGTAAAATATAGAACTAAATATGAACTGCAAGAGGGCATCTGTTTACAGCAGAAGAGCTGAACCTAGAGCTGTCGCCTTGTTCAACCTCAGCTGGGAACACACATGCTGGTGACTCAATTTTTTTTCCATTCTGCATGTCTGTGAATGGCTCCAAAAGTGCCTGGAGTATTGATTTGGGAATTACAAATAATTATAGCGAGTAATCGAGTTTGCAAGTATGGAATCCGTGAATAATGAGAATCAACTGAATGTGGTGGGAGACAGGGGAAGAGGAATTAAGGAAGAAGAGACAGATTGAAGCTGGATGATGAATGTCCTCGAAGGCATTCATCCCGTGGGCAATGGGCACCGGGAGGATGTGAAGCCAGCGAGTCCCAAGTGCGTGTCAGCGGTAGGTTGAGAGATGGGCCAAGGCATCGCCAAAAAGAGATGGGGAGGGCCAGTCCCCAGACTCTCCCACTTCTGAACAGCACATACCCTTAAGGGGTAGGCCAGGAACCACGTGTTTCATAAGTATGGAGCTCCTTCTAGGGGCCAGGGCACCAGGCTTAGGGTCATCAGCCCCCAGCAACTAGAGTAGGCACATTCATACAAAGCACTTAGAATTCATAGGGAAAGTTGTTCTAATGGAAGAAGCAGAAGGGATATGGGGGAGACTTAGGAGAAGCACTGAGTTAGAGCACCATCCATGCATTCAGCAAATGAATGGACGAGGGAAGGTGGTCTCAAGGAGGAGCTGTGTTAAGGAGCACGATGGGTGTGAAAGTGAGGAAGAGGGAGTGTGGTAGGCCAGGGGAATGGGAAGTGCAAAGGTCTCACGGTGAGAGAGACAGGAAGCATTTAGAAACTGAAAGAACTGTCTGGGCCAGGTCTAAAGGTGGAGCAGTGGAGAGAGATGGAGAGTGGAGAGGGAGGAGCAGTTCACATGGGGCTTTGAGACCACGGTCATGAGTGGGGACTTTATCCCAAGAACAAAGGGAGCTCTGGAAGGACTGTAAGGGCTGTGCCAAGGCAAGATTACATTCGCAAAGACCCCTCTGGGGGACCGAGGGAAGAGCTGAAGGACAGGGGAAGCAGGGAACTCAGTTGTCCAGGTGAGAGATGGTGGGAAGGGGTCCAACTGAATGGACAGAAGAGCAGTTCTGCACGGAGAGCCAGCAGGCCTTGGGAATGGATTAGAAAGAGACTGGAAGAGGGCTGAGTGGCCAGGGATTGGGTGCCTGAATCAGGGGTCTGCATGGTGATCGGTGCCATCTTCCATTTTGGAAAACACAGACTTTTTTAGGGGGCAGCTGTTGAGTGTAGAATTGAGGCTGCGCTGAGCTTGAGCCGTCTGGGGCCACTAGACTAACAGACTGGGGGCTTGGAGGGGAGGCCGGGAATGGCTGGGCTCCACGCTGCGGCTATGGAAGGAGGCAGTGGGGCATGAGGAGGGAGGTCCCGGAGCAAATGCTGAGAGCCCCAGAAGAGGAGGAGAGGAGATGGAGGCTGAGAAGCAAGGGCCAGGAAGATTGGGGGAAAACACGTCAGGATGGGGCGGGGTGGGGACCCTGAGATTCTGGAAATCAAGTGAGTGTTTCAAGGAGAAGATGGCGTCTGTCCGACCCAGAACTACCCGGAGGTCCAGGTATGTGACTGTGATTGCATCCCTGGATTTGGCAATTAGAGACATTAGCAGGAGGGAAAGAAACCAGACTGCAGAGGGAGGAGGAACTGGGGGGCCGTGAGTGAGGGAGCGAGGTAACTGATGATCAGAAGACCCTTTTTATTTATTTATTTATTTTTTGGTCATTTTTGGGCTGCACCTCGCAGCACGTGGAGATTCCCAGGCTAGGGGTCTAACAGGAGCTGTAGCCGCCGGCCTTCGCCACAGCCACAGCAACGCGGGATCCGAGCCGCGTCTGCAACCTACACCACAGCTCACGGCAACGCCGGATCCTTAACCCACTGAGCAAGGCCTGGGATTGAACTTGCAACCTCATGGTTCCTAGTCGGACTCGTTTCCGCTGCGCCACAACGGGAACTCCCAGAAGACCCTTTCTGGGTGCTTTCCGCTATGAAAGGAGAGGGGAGGCCAGAGAAGCAGGAGCGGGAGGTGGCTGTGGTGTTTGGGATGGTAGCGGTATGCGGGGCGGGTACGAATTGCTCTTGGGGGAGATTCCAGAATTTAAAATCTTCGTGGGAAAGAGCCAGTTTGGAGGAAGTTAATGGTGACTGAGGAAGGAGCTCATCCCTAGAGGATGAGATGGGCTGGTGCTGGGGAAGCACAGAAAATGTCCCCAAGCCTCTGGGGCTGGCAGTTTGGGGATTGGAGGCGAGGGAATTCCCGTCGGCGGCGTCTCATTTCCCGGTGGGGAGGGAGGAGAAGTCCCCTGAGGGGTGGGGAGGGTTCAGGACTTGCAGGTTCTGGGCTGGTTCTGTTTTCAGAAGGTGTGGGAGGGTCTCCCGGACTGGGAGAGAATGCCGCTCTCAACCTAGAGACAACTGAGCTTCAAGGCTGAGCGAGTGGTCCCGGGCGGCCAGCGCACGGTCGGTGCCGGCGCTGCGACCGCGCGCGTGCAGAGCCCTCCCGGGCCGCGCCCCCGCCCCCTTACCCTGAAGAGCGCGGCGTCCTGCTGCGCCTGGTAGCCCTGCTTGGCTGCGTGCTTCCAGGGGATGCGGAAGAGGGTCTTGTCCGCGTCCTCCCAGCGCAGCCCCGCGTAGCGCCCACTCTCGATCTGGGCCACCAGCCAGTCGCGAAGGCGCAGGGGACCCCCGGCTCCCGCCATGGGCGGCCTGCTGTCTAGGTCCTTCCCTTCGTCCCTCCGCCAGAGGTCGCCGGCCACTGGAGATGCAGTGCGCCCGGGGTCGGTTTTTGGGCGCGCGGCGGCGGCAGTCCAGCGCGACCGGGGAGTGCCGGGTGCCCTGGATGGCGTCCGGAGGCGGCAAAAGTGAAAGTCTGGGCGGGCAGTTTCGCTTTCCTGTCTACTCCCCCGAGGCTCTTTTGCCCCTCCCGGTGCCGCCCGGCCTGGAGGGCGTGGGACCTCGCGTAGGGGACAGCAAGCCGCCCCGTGGGACGCCAAGATCCATTGCGTGGCTCGGGATGGGGTAGCCAGGATTCTGCCTGCCCCGGTGTGGGAGGGGTGGCACGGCCACCCAAAGGCAACCCCGGGGCCACCCCTGCACCTGTTTTCTGCTCTTCCCAACCTCCCAGAAACTCAGTCTCTTTCCAGCAACTGGACTGCACAGGTTGGAAAGGCCCAGTGCCTCTCAAGCTAACTCCCAGCATAATTGGGAGGCAAAGACTGGTTTAAAATGCACACTCCATCCCGGGAGTTCCCATCGTGGTGCAGAGGAAAGGAATCCCACTAGGAACCATGAAGTTGCGGGTTTGATCCCTGGCCTTGCTCAGTGGGTTAAGGATTCGGTGTTGCCCTGAGCTGTGGTGTAGGTCGCAGACGCAGCTCGGAACCAGAGTTGCCGTGGCGTAGGCCGGCAGCTGTAGCTCTGATTAGACCCTAGCCTGGGAACCTCCATATGCTGCTGGTATGGCGCTATAAAAAGAAAAATGAGGAAAAGAAAAGAAAGTAAAATGCACACTCCATCCCAGACCTGCAGAATCAAATTTTCTGTCCAAATAGCCTAGGAATGTGCATTTTTAACAAGTTCCCCTATGGGATTCTGATCAAGGTGGTCCATGGGTCACACCTGGAGAAATATCTCCTTAAATATGGGGGTCCCCTTTTCCTGAGTGCTCATCAGGGTGCCGGGCCTCTCTTGTGGTGTCTCAGTTGGTTCTCACAACAGCATGTGAGATGAATATAATTAACTATTTCATTGTGGAGAAGACTGAGGTCACAGAGTTAGTGCAGGGCGTAGCCAGGATCTGAACCTGTGACTCTGCTCCCAGAGCCCAGGAGCCTACACAGTGCGCCCCCACCTCGCTGCCTCCCAACAGCTGCACCTGGAGTTAGTGGATTCCTCCTGAGGTCTGTGGCCCCCTCCCCCAAAAGTGGATGCAATTTTTTCATCCCTATGCATTTTTCTAGGGTTTATATAGTCCATTAAACTGTCAGAGGGAGGTTGCGATAGGAAAGAGGTCAAATAACTCAGATGGTCCCAACCCTTGCTGTGTAGCTGGGGAAACTGAAGCTCTGAGAGAGACCACTGCTCACTGCAGCAAGCACAGAGCTGGAGGCCAGCGGCATTGACCAGAGGCTGAGAGCACCGTCCTGCACGGGGACTTGTCAGGGGACTTCATGCTCCCCACTCTCTGTTCTCATATGGCATCAGCCACCCAGTTCGGACACTTCTACAGTCACAGCCAGGATTCAGACTCAGAACTGCGGGGCTCCAACGGGGCACAAAGGATTTCATATGATTAAATACAAAAATAAGAATTATATCTCAGCAGGGGGCTTGACTGTGTCGGGCAATCTCTTCATTTTTCTGCGGAGCAGAGTCATAGTTATGAGGAGGACAGGTCCACGGCCAGGCTGCCTAGATTCAGATCCCAGCCCCACCATTTTCTAGGGGACCACCAGAAAGTTTCTCAGTGTCTCCGTCTGTTGAACAGCAATGCCTGCTTCATAAGGTTGCTTGAGGGTTCAATGAGATGCAGGGAAAGTGCCTGGCACATTGCCTGGCCCACAGTGAGTGCTCAATAAATAAGTGGTATTATTATTGCTGTTGTTGAGTCAGAGTGTGGTGAAAGCAAAGATGTGGGCGGGGGGAGCACCACAAAGTACCCGGAACATCAGATCAAGATGTTTTGTCTTGTCCTGTGGATGCTGGGGATAGAGGTTTTCAAATAAGGAGCGACCCCAGCAGAAACAGAAAGATGTTTTACACCTGGTGCATAGTGATGCCACTGACCAGCCGGGAGGACCACAGGCACCCTGCACTCTTGTTGAGTCCTGCCACCTTGCTTGTCACAAACTGTCCTACCTCAGGGCCTCTTCTCCTACTGTTGCCTCTGCCTGGAAATCTTCCCCCACACAGCACAGTGGTTCACCCTCCACTACCACTATATATATGTGTTATAAAATATATTTTATCTGTCTATCCACTGTCTTTCCCACCAGAATAGCAGCATGAGGGCAGAGATTTGCTCACTGTTATGTCTTCAGTGCCCAGCCCAATGCTTGACACACAGTAGGTACTCAATGAACTCATGTTCCATGAGTGCAGAGTAGGAGCTTGGGCAGTGGGTGAACGTAACTTCATCCATCCTCCCACCCTCAACGCTGGAATCTGGGCCCCCCTCACATCCCTGAGTACGGTGCTTGGTGCATAATAAGAACCCTACACACATAATTATTAGATAGCAGCTTCAGATCCCTCTTAACTCTAAGTTAATTTTAGTTTAGGAAAAAAATCAGCTTAGATGACACTTGTCCATCTTAGTGGCCAGTCTGCTGCCTTACTGGGCTGTCCCGAGGCCCTCCCTCCTCAGTGGCTGTCCTGGCCTTTAAATGCTAGGTGGGAAGGAGTTCCCATCATGGCTCAATGGTAATGAACCTGGCTAGGATCCGTGAGGATGTAGGTTCAATCCCTGGTCTGGCTCACTGGGTAAAGGATCCAGCATTGCTATGAGCTGTGGTGTAGGCTGCAGATGCAGCTTTGATCTGGCATTACTGTGGCTGTGGTGTAGGCTGGCAG
>PVHT021183543.1:21935229-22008555 GCA_004024745.2 Catagonus wagneri | reverse complement strand
GGGAAGAGTCCGGGGGTGACGGAGAGCCACAGAAAGACAGAATTACAAGACTCTCAGAACCAGGCAGAGGCAGCGACACAGAGCCCAGGGAGAGAGACAGAGACCTGAACAGAGATAGAAATACAGAGTCAGAGAGAGATACAGTCCCAGGGAGACAGCGAAGTACAATCTCAGAGTCCCAGAGAGAGAGAGAGAGACAGAGACACACAGACTCAGCGAGAGCCGGAAGGTCAGAAGCGGGCGCCCGGCCGGGGCTGGGGGCGGCCAGGTGCGGGCTGCGCCATCGGGCCCCCTACCTTGGTCATGCCATTCCCCATGATCCCGGGGACGGGGGTCCGGGCGCACCCCCAGCTCGCCGCCCGCCGAGCGCAAGGGTCACAGCTGCCCTGGCGACCTGGGGCGGGCGCCTGCAGCCTGGCAGGGAACCGGGGGCCTGACGTCCGCGGCCCCGCCCAGCCCTGCCCAGCCGCCGCCGCCGCCGCCGCCGCCTCCGCTGCAGCCGCTGTCCGCCGACCCCCGGCCAGGGAGGGAAATGATGGAGCCGCTACCGCCGCCGCTGCCACCGCCGCCGCAGGCTCCTCCTACCCGCCTCGGTCATGTGGGCCGCCCCCCCACCCTGGGTCGCGGCTGGGGGCTGGACAAAGCCCCAGTGTGCCGGGCCCGGGGCCCGCGGGACAACGGCAGCTTGTTGGGGCCGCGTGGGGCCACGACCTCCGGAGGTGGGGGCGGGGGCGCTCCCCCCACCCTGGCACTGTCAGGCGCGGGCGGGGCGGGCTGGGGCGGAGGGAGCCCCCAGCCGCGGGCTCGGAAACTCAGATCCGGCTCTGCCTGGACCTCCCTGAGGGCCTCCGGGCCAAACGCCCAGCTCCTTAGGCCTCGGTTTTCCCGCAGAAGCGTGATGGGGGCTGACTTTGATCGCTCGGGGTCCTCTGATCTGATTCTTCAAATTGAGAAAAGTGGGTAACTCCTTCCTTTAGTACATCCCCTGCCCCGCCCCCCACGATCCTATTACACCCCCCCCCCCACAGTCTGTCCTCTCATCCTGCACTCCTTCCATTCACGGGTCCGTCCGTCTGTCCATTCATCCAGCCATCCTCCCATCTACTTTGGCCTCTGAGGATGGTGCCATCTGGGTCAGCTATGCTGGCAGAGTCATTGGGGCCCCACAACTCTGCTTTGGAGCCCCAATAAATCAGGGGTACATGTGAGGAAACGGAAATGAGGGAGGGTTACAGTCACTTTGGGGGTAAAGGGTATAATTAAACATGAGAGTCCCAGAAGGTGAGTCTGGAGGACCAGGGTTCCAGGCTTTATTCATTCACCTCTGACCTGCACAGTGACCCTGGGCAAGTCCCCTTGGGCTCCCAGTGACCCTAACTGTACGTCTTAGTGTGTTGCAGTCAGCCCTTCCTGCCCCCACCCCCGCCATCTACAGTAGCAGGTGACTGTGGGAGAAAGACAGAGTCAACAGAACCTGTTTGAGATGCAGTGACTGGAGAAAAATGATTTCTTTGGTGTTTCTTTCTTCCTCATATTCACAGCGAACATGAGGCTGCCTGTCTCAGCTCTGTGCCCAGGGTTCTCATAAAAACCAAATTATTCAACAAATAATTACTAAGTACCAACTGTATGGTAGGTACCAAGGACCCAGAGGTAGATAAGGTGTTAGCCTACCTTTGTTGGCTAGCAGTCTAGACCAGCATTGCCCAATAGGAATACAAGGTGAGCCACATGGGTAATCTTAAATTTCCTAGTAACAGCATTCAAAAAGTAGAAATAATAATATTTTTACTTGATCCAATAAAGCCAAAATATTATCATTTCAATGTGTTGTCCATATTTAATCTTTTTTTTTTTTTTTTTGTCTTTTTAGAGCTGCACCTATGGCATATGGAGGTTTCCAGGCTAGGGGGTCGAATTGGTGCTACAGCTGCCAGCCTACACCACAGCTCACGGCAAAGCCAGATCCTCAAAGCATGGAGCGAGGTCAGGTATCGAACCTGTGTCCTCATGGATACTAGTCAGATTCGTTTCCGCTGAGCCACGACAGGAACTCCTAAGCATTATTAATAACACATTTTACACTCTTTTAATGTATTAAGTCTTTAAAATTCACTGTGTATTTTACACCTAGAGCACACTTCAATACAGATTAGCCACATGTCAAATGCTTAATAGCCATATGTGGCTGATAGCTCTATACTGGACATCAGGTTTGGGAGGACAGGCAAATAATATAAGCAAATAGACAAAGCATTTACAAATAGTGCTGATTCTCTATGGCAGAAACAAAACAGAGGACAGGAAGAACTTCTGTAAATAGGTGATAGTTTGACATAGGACCTGATGTGTAAGAAGGATGCAGCTGTTTAAAGAGTGGAGAGATTTCCAGCAGAAGGAACGACACAAGCAAAGGCCCTGTGGTGGGAAAGCTTGGCCTCTGGGAAGAGCCAGTAGGGTTGAAAGGGAGGGAACCAAGAGGAGGTGGGAACAATGAGGCTGAAGGGGAGAGGGGGCCCAGCGTGCAGGGTCATAGATGGCCACGATTGGGGGTTTAGGGTTTCCTTCTCGGCGTGATGGAAAGGCAAAAGGAAAATTTAACTAGAGAGACCATGTCATCTGATTTACACGGATCATCTTGGCACCTATCTGCAGGGTAGGTTAGAAAGGCTTTGAGTGAGATGGTGAGAGATGGCAATAGATGAGGTGCCCTGGGACAAAGCGGGAGCCGAGAAGCTGGAAAGAAGGGGCTGGACGGAGCATATATTAATATTTTGGCAGCACAGCTGACTTGCAGATAGATTGGATGCAGGGAAAAGGAAGAAATCCTAAGATAATTCCTAGTTTTCCTGCCTTGAGAGTTGCTATCTCTGCTTCAGAAGGGAAAGCCGGGTTATTAATCCATTCAACAAATATTTATGGGGCCCCAGGTTGTACATGGAATATTGCACCAAAGATGTACTGTCTGACTTGTTTCCCAGAAAGCCCCAAAAAGGAGCCTGAAGACAAATTCTTCATTACGACCTTGGCCTTAGCAGCTCTGAGAAACCGGGCAGGTGACCGAATGCCCCGGGCTTCACATTCACTAGGGGCAATTTCCATAGCCCTTCGTGCCTCTACTTGGTTGTTCGGAGAATAACCAATGCACATGTAAGAAAGTGCTCTGTTAGGTTAAAACCCATGAAAAAAACACATTTAATATCTATGTACTGTTCAACCTTTGAAAGAGTTAGCTGTTACAAAGCCCCATTTGCCTTAAATGAGTCACGAAGTAACAGTTTTATAAAACCAGTAACACGAAGATGCTAAAATGCCGTTCTCGCCTTGTCATTCCCTTGCTTAAAAAATCGTTCGTTCAGTGGTTCACCGTGGCAGGCAAACTAATGATTCTCCCAAAGATGTCCATCCTCTAATTCCCAGAAATTGTGAACATGTCACATTACACAATTGTAATGGGAAGAGGGAATTAAGGTCTCAGATGGAATTGAAGTGGCTAATCAGCTGACCGTGAGATGGGGGATGATCCTGCATTGTTTGGGTTGGTTCAGGGTAATTACAAGAATCCTTAGAGGTGCAAGAGGGAGGCAGGTGAGTGAGAGTCAGAGGAGATGTGATGACTACAGCAGAGGTGATTTCTGTAGTGATTTCTGGCTTCACAGATGGAAGAGGGCCACGAGCCAAGGAAGGCAGGTGGAAAAGCAAAGAAACTCTAAAAGCCTCCAAAAGGAACTCCAGCCAGCCGACACCTTCATTATAGCTTAGTGAGACCCATTTCAGACTTCTGACCTCAAGAACTGTATGCTAGTACATTTGTGCTGTTGTAAGTCACTCAGTTTGTGGTAGTTAACAGCAGTAATAGGAACCTGACACACTCGTCAGTGCCTTTGGAAAAGTCCAACCTGCTTAGCATGGCAAGCAAAGCCTTGTGGGATCTGGCTTCTGCCACTGGGACCTTGAACAAATTTCTTAACTACTATGGGCCTCAGGAAAAAAAAAAAAATCCCTCTAGGTCTGTATGGAGATTAAATGCAAGGACACATTTAAAGTGCCCCCTAGAGGGAGTTCCCCTTATGGCGCAGCGAAAGCCAATCCCGACTAGTATCCAAGAGGACGTGGTTCGACCTCTGGCCTTGCTCAGTGGGTTAAGGATCTGGCATTGCCGTGAGCTGTGGTGTAGGCTGCAGACACAGCTAGGATCCCGTAGGCCGGCAACTGCTGCTCTGATTCAACCCCGAGCCTGGGAACTTCCAGATGCCGCAGGTGTGGCCATATGCCATTATTATTATCAAAAAGCAACTGACAAGGAGTTAGGGGTCCTGGGTTCCACTCCCCTCACCAGGGCTCTGTTTCCACATCTGCGGAAAAGGAAACAAGCAAAAATGTACAGCTCGGCTGTCTCAGCTCTCCTCTTTTCAAGCTTTCCTGGTCGCTGATCTGCATTCATTTCCTCAAATGTGCTTCGCTCGTCTTCCAGGCTTTGTAGGGGCCACTCCCTCAGCCTGGAATGCCCTTCCCATCCCTTTACCAGATGAACTCCCATTTCCTCCAGGAAGTCTCTGCTGACCCGTTTAGAGTCGGTTACACCCACTGTTATGCATTCCCAAAGCCTACTAAACTTCCTCTGTGGAGGTACTGAATTTCTTTTACTGCTGTGACTTGCTTTTCATTTAGGAGAAGAAAAAAAAAGCAAACAAATCCAGATAAGAATATTTTGACCTATTTGCTTCAACTATGTTGTTAAAAATAAAATTCCCAATAAACTAGACATTGTTGAAATTTCCTTCCCTCTCTCCTCTTCTTTCATTCTCTCCCCAGAGGCAACACTATCATGAATTGGATGTGCATCTTTCCACTATGTTTTTGTTTGTTTGCTTGTTTTGGTCTTTTTAGGGCTGCGCCCAAGGCCTATGGAGGTTCCCAGGCTAGGGGTCCAACTGGAGCTGTAGCCGCGGGCCTATACCACAGCCACAGCAATGCAGGATCCAAGCCGAGTCTGCAACCTACACCACAGCTCACAGTAACACTAGATCCTTAACCCACTGAGCAAGGCCAGGTATTGAACCTTCGTCCTCATTGATACTAGTGAGATTCATTTCCTCTGAGCCACAACAGGAACTCCCTCCAGTCTAGTGTTTTTAAACTTGTAATACCTATATACTCATAAGTATACAGAATATACTTTTGTATGTGTGTTCACAATTAACATAAATTGCAGATTTTAGAAATATTTATAAGAGTTTCCTCGTGGCTCAGTGGGTTAAGAATCCAGCAGTTGTCACAGCTATGGCGAGGGTTCAGTCCCTGGCCCCAGAACTTCTGCATGCTGAGGGCTCAGCCAAAAAAAATTTTATCATTCTACAACTTGCTTTTATTGATCCAACAGTAAGTTTGGGGGATATATTCATGCTGATATAGAGCTGGATCATTCATTTTTATCACTATACAGGATTTTGTTTTAGGATATATCCCATTTTATCCATCCATCACCCTACTAGTGGACATTTGGATCATTTCTATTATTTTCCACTAATATGAAAAACAGTGCAACCTATGCACAAGTGTGAGAATTTCTTTGGGGAAGCTGCAAAATGAAAGACACTCTATGGATTGTGAGGCTGTATTCAGAAAGCCTATGGGATATATGTCCAGTAGTGGAATCCCACGTTGTAAGTTGTGTGTCTTTTCATCTTTACGATATAGCCCCACATTGCCTTCCAAAATGTGAGTGTGCTGGCAGCATATAAGGATTCTTGTTGTTCCAACGTGTTCACAAACACTTAGAATTGATATATGTTTGAATTTTTGACTACCTGAAGTATATAAAATCTTATCTTGTAATTATTTTGATTTATGTATCTTAATTGCCTATTGGCAATTTGAGTTTCTCCTGCTGAAATTGCCTTATTTGTGTATTTTGTCCACTTTTCTTCTGTAAGTTGTGGGGGAAGAGTCTTTTTCTTAGTGGTTTGCAGGAGTTCTTTGAATATTAGCCCTTTGTTAAATATGATGCTGATTTTTACTCCTAGTCTGTAGCTTGTCTTTTAATCCAATTTACAGTATCTTTTGTTATATGATGGTTTAAATTTTGAGAGAGTCACAGATCAATTTTTCCCTTCGGAGTTAACGTTTTATAAAGAATCCCTTCACCACCATGAAATCATATATATATGGAGTTCTTCTTGTGGTTCAGCAGGTTAAGAGCCCCACATAAGAGGGTGTAGCGTAGGTCACAGATGCAGCTCAGATCTAGTGCAGGTCAGCAGCTGCAGCTCGGATTCGACCCCTATCCTGGGAACTTCCATGTGCTACAGGTGCGGCCTTAAAAAGAAAAAAAAAATGTATATGTGGTTGACCCTTGAATAACATGAGTTTGAACTGAGCAGATCCACTTACATGTGGATTTTTTTTTTCTTTTTTTTACCTAATGCTGCAGAAGTTCCCAGGTCAGGGATGGAACCTGCGTCACAGCAATGACTGGAGCCACAGCAGTGAAAATGCCAGATCCTTAACTGCTAGGTCACCAGGGAACCCCAGGATGTTTTTTTTTCAATAAATATATACTACAGTACTACACAACTGGAGGTTGGTTGAGTCCAAGGGTGGGGGACTACAGATAGGAAGGGCCAATTGTAAAGTTACGGTTGGTTTTTCAACTGCTTGGGAGTCGGCACCCTTAACCGTATTCTGAAATATTTGTTTGCCACATTGATTCTCTACTTTTTTTTTTTTTTTGGTCTTTTTTAGGGCTGCATGGCATATGGAGATTCCCAGGCTAGGAGTCAAATAGGGGTTACAGCTGCCATACTAGGCCAGGCCATAGCAACGCCAAATCTGAGCCTTTCTTGGACCTATACTGAAGCTTGGGCAACACTCAATCCTTAACCCACTAAATGGGGCCAGAGATGGAACTCATGGATACTAGTCGGGTTCGTTACCACTGGCGTACTCATGGATATTAGTCGGCTTCATTACCACTGAGCCACAACGGGAACTCTGCCATATTAATTTTTTAATCCACTAGAATTAGCTATCTATTTTTTACTCCTATGGAAAGCCAGTTTCTCAGTGCCATTTACTGAGTCCTTCATTCTTTCACTACTGATTTATGATGCCTCTACCCCTCTACTGTACATCAGGTTCACACACACACACACACACACACACACACACACACACACACACGCTTGCGTTTGTTTCTAGGATCCCTATTGTGTTCCATTAATATTTGCGTCTCCATGCACCACAATGGGATTGATAGGCAGAGAAATATCTCCCTTCCTCAAAACATACACTTTGTTGTTTTGGTTTGACAAGGGCTCTCAATAATCCTAATTGGATTTGGAAAAATACATGTCTTTATGATACCCCGAGTCTTCCTGTCCATGTACATGGTCTATCTCTCCACTTATTCAGGTCTTCTTTAATGTCCTTCAATGATATTTTGTAATTTTCTCTATGAGAATATAAACTCCACAATACTTGTTGGTTTTGTTCACTGCTATAGCCTCAGAGTCAAGAATGGCGCAGGACATAGAGCAGACACAATAAAAATTTGTTATTTAATGAAATGTCATGCACATATTTTGTTAGACATATTCCTACATAACCTATATTTTTGTTGCTATAAAACAACAAATATTTTTTAAGCAGTTTCTAATTTTTAGTAGTTTCTCCCCTGGCAGAGGCGAATCAAGGCAGGGAAGGACACAGAGCCAATACAGGGTGCAATAACGAATACATTGACACTTGAGGTTAAAGGCAGGGGAGAGACAAGATTGGATCTGTGTTTTAAAGAGCTCTTTGCAGTGCAGAGAATGAATCAGATGGTTAGGGAAGAGTGGACACTAGTAGACAGACAGCGTTGAGGTGAGTCCAGGCATAGAGTTGGTGCATAAGAATTAAAGAGTGATTGGAAGGGATCAGAAATGACTGGCCACGTGACCAACTGAGAGGATAACTTAGTGAGGGACCATGTAAGGAAACTTAGAACCCTACATTGATCAAAAGCTGACAACTTTTCAGACGCAGTGCTATTAGGTCAAGCGAAGTGCAGCCGGAGGCAGCGCTAGGCAGTGAGTGCCCCCGGCCTGCAGTCAGTCTCTGGCCTGGTGTGACCCAGGGTCGCGGAAGCATGGGGCTGGGAAAGAAAGGTTAAGGGAGCAGAAGGGTCTGGGCCGCCTTGGCCTGCAAGGGCTACGGTCTTCTTGGCTCTGTTTGCTACGCGGAAAGGAGTGCCCTTGCGTCCTCCAATCAGAGCGGCAGATCCGTCACTCCGTCACCTTGGCAACGGGACGCAAAGGCTCGAGCGAGACTCGCTGGCGGTTTGGAGCCGGCCCTGGGGAATCGTATCATGTCGCGACCCAAGGTAGGAGTGCCCCTCGATCCAGATGTTTCATCGCACCTAGAGAGGGACGGAAAACGCAGAGGAATTCAGAAGTTGAAATGTCCTTCGCGGAGGGATTCCGATTACAATGAGAAGAAACTGATGAAATCAGAGAAAACACTACAAGTCCCGGCATGCCGCGCGCCCCGGAGTTTCTGCGCTAGTCCGAGGAACCCAGTTTGCTGGCGGGAAATTTACGTAACTCTAGGATTCTAAACTGTACTAGGCGATTTCCGTGACCCTGAGGGAAACTCAGAATTTCTGATTTCCTGACCTGGAAAAGCTCTTAGAGATCTAGTCATCCCGCCGCCCGTTTGCTACTGGCTCATCCAGCCACCTCCGTAACGCTAATTAGTGTCTTTTCCCAGGCGAGCCCAGAGTGCTGGCCAATGGGGACGCAGAGGTGAATCTGACAAGCCCCAGCCCTCTAGGAGTATACAGGCCCATCCATGCCCCCACTTCAAAAGTGGAAAAGATTAGACGCAGAGAGAGGGATGAATTATTCTAGAATCCAGGTCTCCCACCCCACCCTGCTTCTTAACACGTGTTCCACGTTTGATGAATGGCACCTCCATTTCTTTAATTCCCTCCTGAGTGTAATCACTCAGCAGAAGATGAGTGATTACATTGGGTCCATCCAAGTAATACGGGATAATCGCTATTTTAAGGTCAGTTGCTTCACAATTCCATCCACAACCTTAATTTTCCTTTGCCATGTAATGTAACATATTTACAGATTTGAACATGGACACATTTTGAGGAGCATTATTCTGTTTACCACAATATGCTATTATCATGTAACTGGAAAATGAAAATGTAAAAACTTACAATGGCATCACAAAAAAACCCCACACTTATGAATAAATCTAATTAAAAATGTTTAAGACATCTGTACTGAAAACTAGAAAACATTATGGAAATAAGTTAAAGACAAATTAATAAAGAGATAGACCATATTCATGGAATGATGAACACAACACTTTATGATGTTACTTCTTCCCCAAATGATCTGTACATCCAATACAATCCCAATAAAAATACCAATATTCTTTTTTGGGTAGAAATTAGCAAGTTGATTCTAACATTTATCTTGAAGTCAGAGGACCCAAAATTGCAAAGGCAATCTTGATAGAAAAACAGTTGGAGGACTTATGCTACCTGATTTCAAGATTTACTAGAAAGCTAATTAAGACAATGTGATGGTGACCTAAGAGTAAACAAATAAGTCAATAGAACAGAAGAGAGTCTAGAGATAAACCCACCTATACACAGGCAATTGAATTTTGACAGAAGAGCCAAAGGACTTCAGTGAGAAAAGGGAAAGTTTTCCAAGTAAAGACCCTGGAGCAACTGAATAAACGTATATAAATATGAGCGAATATAAAATATTTTACTTGGATAATGCTGGAGGAGTTAGAGGGGTTGAATGAACAAAAAGGATAAAATTTCACTTGCTTTGGTGCGGGGACTTACTTCTGCTAGTTTTGTAAAGCCGTGTCCTCTATCCCCTTCCACTGGCTTTTTGGGGGGTAGGATTAGGATTGTATAGTAAGCAGATTTCTAAGATGGCCTATCTAAACACAGGTGAAGCCTGTGAATGTGATAGCATAGTTACCACCATGATTACAACACATTATGTTAGTCCAAGTCATAGCTGACTTGGACGAGCAGAGGGCTGGGAATCAGAGGGACACGCTCCTGTTGGCCTGGAAGAGAGGAGATATCCATGTTGCAAACTGCCTTTGCAGGCCACTTTGAAAGGAACTGCAGATGGCCTGCAGGAGCTGAATGTAGTCCCCAACCAAAGACTAGAAAGTAAACAGGGACCTCGGTCCTACAACCCCAAGTAACAATTCTGCCAACAATCTGGAGGATCTTGGAAGAGGACCCCAAGCCCCAGAGGAGAAACATAACCCCAGCCATTACCTTGACTCTAGCCTTGTGAGACCTGAGAAGAGTCTTGTGAGACCTGAGAAGAGGATCCAGCTAGACATGCCCAGGCTCCTGGCCCATAGAAACCATGAGATATAGATTTGCTCTCTTTTAAGCCACTAAGTTTGTGTTAATCTGTTATGCAGCCACAGAAAACAGATACAGATGATAAAGTCTGTCTAAGATGCAAAGATCATTCTGCATTGGACTGATTTCGATTTCTTTTTTTCACACCTGCCTTAGGGATCAGTCTTACAGGACTGAGGGCCAAACTGTTTTGGACATGGTTGGAGGAGAATGATACCCAACCCGCGTCCTTTGAGGATTTAGAAAGTCCATTTTGGGTAGCCATTGACTCAGCTCCTTCTAGATCATGGAGGATCAAACATTAGGGTTAGAGTAGAAGGTCCAGATCCTTCTCACATAGCCTGCTGAGTTCAGCCTTCAGAGTGGGGTTCATAGTTGGACTTCGGGAGCACTGAAAACCAGACGTTCACTATACTGGTCATCAGCATGACCACGCGAACTTGGCCAGGCTGGACCTTAGCATCTGGGCGGTGTTGAGACTGATAGTTTGAGCATTTTAATGTGGGCAGTAAGTTGAGCTGAGAAGACAGGGTGGATTTGAGGAAAGTTACATCACTTGGCTTTTCTCCTTGCAGACTCAAAATTACAAGGGCCATGGACTGCCAAAGGGAAAAGAGCGGTGAGTGATTCTGCCCAATCCGATATACACAGAACTGAGTGCTTCCTTCCTTCCTCCCTCCCTCCCTTCTGTTCATCCATCCCTTTGTCTGTCCCTCTGTCCCCCTTCTATGATAATAATAATAACAACAACAACAACAACAACAACAAGCAATTATTGAGCACTTACTATGTGCCAGGCCTGGGCTAGTCACTTTACTTATATATCTTGAATACTTACCATAATTATTTGAAGTAAATACTGTTGCTAATCTATTGTATGGATGGGGACCCTGAAGCTCAGAGAGGCTAAGTTACTTGCTCAAGACCATAGGATCAGTTAGTGGCAGAGCTTATTGGTCTCCAGGACCCACGCTCTATCTAACTGTGCTCTCTTGCCTCCTTCAACAACCATGTGAAGTTGACTGGATAACTCAAATGTCATCTCCACTCTGATCCACTGCTTCACTCTGCATCAGTAATCTCCATGCAGGAGTTCCCGTCGTGGCTCAGGGGTTATCGAACCTGACTAGCATCCATGAGGATGCAGGTTCGATCCCCGACCTCCCTCAGTGTGTTAAGGATCCAGCGTTGCCATGAGCTGTGGTGTAGGCTGCAGACATGACTCGGATCCTATGTTGCTGTGGCTGTGGTGTAGGCTGGTGGCTACAGTTACGAGCCTGGGAACCTCCATGTGCGTTGGGTGCGGCCCTAAAAGACAAGAAAAAAAAATAATAATCTTAATGCAGAACTCAGCACCTCTTTGGATTTCCTAAACAGAATCCATGTGCACAAAGCAGGCATGAGCAATATAGACTTTACCAGAGATTTTGTGGAGAGTTGGAAGAGGCAGTTTACATTGCAAACACCATGGCATGTATTTTAGATGTTTCTATCCCCTATGTTATTAGATATTGCTCTCCTTTTTAAAGTCCTTCCTGGCTACACCAGCGCAGGGGAGAGCATGTCTGGTTTCTGACCCTTCTCTCACACAGCACCCATCTCCTTTGCCTTCTTTCTCTCCCGACTGACTCTGTTCCACCACTACCAAACCTTTCATTTTTCCAGGCAGAGCAATTCAGTTCTGTTCCAGAACTTACGCACCAACAAAACAAAGAGCACTTTGCTTAACATGACCCACCCATCTATTTTATTAGGGCAGATATCAATTAGAAATGTGCTCAACTATAAATAACAGGAAACCCAACTAATAGTAAACTTTAAAACTTGCGTTTTCCCCCCCTCATGTAACAAAGAATCAAAAGGGCTGGTATAGGGGTTCAACCATGTCAGAGCTAGTATCTGCAATTGTCTTGACCTTTTCCTGATGCACACTGAGTGGCTGCTACAGCTGCAGCTTTCACGTCATGATTAAGATGGGAAGAAGGTGGGGTGGGGGGAGATTCAGGCTATCTCTCTCTCGCTTCAGCTCCGATTCGACTCCTAGCCTGGGAACCTCCATATGCTGCGGGTGCGGCCCTAAAAAGACAAAACAAAACAAAACAAAACAAAAATCAAGAGAACACTTCCTAGGAACCCACCCTCCTTAGCAATTTATGCTTTCATCTTATTGACCAGAATTGTGTCACCTGGGCACCCTGGCTGCCTGAGTGGCTAAGAATACAAGTTACACGAGTGGCATTATGCCATTATTATTCTGCACTCTGCTTTTGTCACACAAAATTGTACTTTCAGTATTTGTCCATGTTGGTGTATGTAGCTCTGGATACATTTTATACTATATATATATTCCATTATATACCACAAGTTATTTATTTATCTTCCTCTTGAAAGGCACTTAGGTTGTACCTTAGTATTGCTTTCCCCCAGAAGCCGACCCTGAGACAAGGATGTGAGAGCAAGTCGTTACACGGAAGGTGGTTCCAGTAAGCATTGGCAGAGGAGTGGGGAATAAGGCAGCTAAGGGAAAGAAACCAATAAAAGGTGCATTATTGATAGGTTATTGCTGTGGGCGAGTGGGTCTCCATCCCACTGGGAACTCCTGTGAGATAGTGTAGAGCACGCTGCAGACTTACCCCAGCCAAGCGATGAGAGGGCCGGAGCATTTGTCCATCACTTGTCCAGTCATCATTGGTTGTGTGCTGTTAGGGGAGGGAAGTTCAGTCCCTGGTACTTCTCATCTACTCCAATCACAGGCTGAGCAGACTAGGGGCTAGAAAAAGCCCCTGGGCAAAGAGCTGCAGGTGCTGGCAGAGGAAAGCCCTCTGATTGGCATGCACAGGGGTGGCGAATGTGCAAGAGATAAAGATGAGCCAAAAGTGTGTGCTGCAGGTTACTTCCATAAAAATATGAACATTTACAAGGGAACATCCTTGTACGTGTATTTTGCCTAGAGCATATGTAGGATATAGGGCTAGGATAGAACGGCTGGGTGGCAAGTGTATGCACTTGCTAAACACTGCCATGTAGTTCTCTAAAGTGACTTCTGCCAGCAGAGGAGGAGTTTCCATTTCAGCATACTGTTGCCAAAACTTGGACTTTTAGATTTTTGCCAGTCCATTACGTATGAAGGAGTATCTGATGGTTTTAATATGCCAAATTGCTCCTCAAAAGTTTATCCAGTTTACACTCTTACCAGCATTGTTGGATATTTATCACTTCACATTCTTGCAAGCAGTTGGTATTTGTCTGATTTTAAACGTTTTCTCCAATCTGATGGATTTTGAAGCTGTGTCTCTTGATCGTTTTGGATTGAATTTAAATACTTCAATACTTTAGAGTGGTGGTTTTCAAATTTTGAGTGCAGAGTCCTTTAATTTAAAAATTATTGTAGACTCTAATTTTTATTTGTGTGGCTTATACTCATCAGTGTTCACCATGTTAGATATTTTAGATGATAAATTAAAAAAAATTATCTGTTCATTTAAAAAGCAATAACACACTCATTACACAATAAGGTTAGTTAACACATCCTTCACCTCACATAATTACAATTTTGTTGTTGTTGGATCAATTCTCTTAGCAGCTTTCAAGTATGTCATATAGTATAGTCACCATACTGTAATTAGATCCTCAGAATTTATTCTTCTTATAACTGGAAATTTGTACCCTTTGACTAACACCACTGTCCTTTCTTCTACAATGTCCAGTCACCAGTTAAGCTCATCCTATGAATTTTTCATTTCAGAGATTATAGTTTTCAGTTCTAGATTTTTCCATTTTGGTTCTTTTTTTTTTGAATTTCAGTATCTTTTCTGCAATAAATTATATATGTATTCAAGATATCCACCTTTTCATGTGTTTTATTTAACACATTTACAGTATCTTTTTAAAGTCCTTATCTAATACTTTCAGGTTGTTTATGGGGTCATCTCAGTTGGCTGTCTTTCCTCTTGATTGGACACTACATTTTTCTGCTTTATTATTGCGTGTCATGTTTTTATTGTGCATTCTGAATGTTGTGTATAAAAATAGTGAAAACAAACAAAAAAAAAACTCCACACCCTCACACATCCACACCCACACATATGTATATATTTATATGCATGTGTGTGTGCATGCATATGCAGGCACACCTCACTTTCTTGTGCTTTGCTTTATTGCTCTTCAGAGATGTTATGTTTTTTCCAGATTGAAGTTTTGTGGCAACCCTGCATCAACCAAATCTATTGGTGCCATTTTTCCATCAGCATTTTCTCCCTTCATGTCCGTGTCACACTTTGGTAATTCTCACAATACTTCATATGTTTTCCTTATTATTAGTTGTTGTGGTAATCTGACATCAACAATCTGTGATGTTACTACTACAACTCACTGTGGGCTCAGATGATGGTTAGCATTGTTTGACAATAAAATTTTTTTTTAAGGCCTTACCCGCAGCATGTGGAGGTTCCCAGGCTAGGAGTCAAATCGGAGCTGCAGCTGCCGACCTATACCACAGCCATAGCAACGCCAGATCCAAGATGTGTCTGCACCTGCACTGCAGCTCACGGCTACCCTGGATCCTTAACTCACTGAGCAGGGTCAGGAATCAAATCCACATTCTCATGGATACTAGTTAGGTTCATTACCTCTGAGCCACAACGGGAACTCCTAAATATTGAATTTTTAATTGTAGATTCATATGCAGTTGAAAGAAATAATACAAAGAGATCTCTTGTGCCCCTTGCCCAGTTCACCCCAGTGGTAACATGGAATAAAACTGTACACAGTGTCCAACCAGGATATTGACACTGATAGAGTCGACATATGCAATACTTCCACCACTGCAAGGCTTCCTCATAGTGCCTTTTACAGCCACCTTCATTTCCCCTCCCAAATTCCCTCCCTCCCCATCCCAAAGTACCCTAGCCTTAACCCCAAACAACTGCTAATCTGTTCTCCATTTCAATAATTTTGTCGTTTCAGAGAGTTTTGTAATGGAATCATGCAGTACAGGCTAACCTTTTGGGATTAGCCTTTTTCACTCAACATAATTCTCTAGAGATATATCTGATTGTCAAGTGTATAAACAGTTCATTCCCTTTTACTGCTGACTAATATTCCATGGAATGTTGATAACATTATGTGTTTAACCATTCACCTGTTGAAGGTCATCTGAGTTTTTCCCAGTTGGGGTCTATCATCAATAAAGTTGTTGTAAATATTCAAGTATGGGTTTGTGGGTTAGTTTTCCTTTCACTGGTATAAACGCCCAGGTTTACAATTGATGGGCTATGTAGTAGTTGCATACTTAGTTTTTTGTTTTTGTTTTTTGTCTTTTTAGTGCCGCACCTGTGGCATATGGAAATTCCCGGGTTGGGGTTGAATCAGAGCTGCAGCTGCAGGCCTGCACCACAGCCGTAGCAACGCAGGATCTGAACCATGTCTGCGACCTACCACACAGGTCACGGCAACGCCGGATCCTTAATCCACTGAGTGAGGCCGGGGATCACACCTGTATCTTTATGGATACTAGTCAGGTTTGGTACTGCTGAGCCACAATGGGAACTCCTATTTTGAGTTAGTTTTTGTATAAAATATGAGGTTTAAGCCTAGGTTCATTTTTTGCACATGCATACCCAATTGCTCCAGCACAATTTATTGAAAAGGCTATTCTTCCTCCATTGAATTGCTTTTGTTCATTTGTCAAAATTCAGTTGGACATATTTGTGTGGGTCTGTCTCTTGGTTCTTTGTTCTGTTCCTTTGGTCTATGTCTCTCTGCCAACACCACACGATCATGATTACTGTAGCTACACAGTGTTTTGAAATTGGTTGGATTTTATTCTTTTCAAAATCATTTTAGATATTTTAGTTCTAATATCTTTGCCTTTCCATGTACATTTTAGAATTGTCTTATTTATAGCTACCAAAAAAAAAAACCCTTACTAGGATTTTGATCCCAAGAATCACATTAAATCTGCACACCAATTTGAGGGGAATTGACATCTCTACTCTGCTGAGTCTTTCATTCCATGGATCAGTGTATCTAGATCTTCTCTGATTTTTTAAATTAGGATTTTGTAGTTTTCAGTACCTAAGTCCTGCACTTGTGTTGTTAGATTTGCTGCTAATTATTCCTCTTTTAAAAAGTAATTGTAGGTTTCCCTTGGTGGCTCAGTGGTAACAAACCCAGCAGATGTCCGTGATGATGCAGCTTTGATCCCTGGCCCCGCTCAGTGGGTTAAGGGATCCGGTGTTGCCATGAGCTGCAGTGTAGGCTGTAGACGCAGCTCAGATCTAGCATTGCTATAGCTATGGTGGTCCAATTTGACCCCTAGCCTGGGAACTTCCATATGCCACAGGTGCAGCCCTAAAAAGATAAAAAATAAAAAAATAAAAATAAAAGTAATTATAAATTGTATTTTAATTTCAGTGTTTATGTGTTCATTGGTAATATATGGAAATGTAATTGCATTTGGTATATTTTCATTATATCCTATAATCTCACTGAACTCACCTTTTAGTTCACGAACTGTTTTTTAGATTCTCTAGGGATTTTTACATAGTCATCTGCAAAAAGAGACAGTTTTCTTTCTTCCTGTCTGATCTATATCCCCTTTCTTGCCTGATTGCACTGGCTACAACTTCTAGTACTGTGCTGAGTAAGAGTAGTGAGAGTGGACATCTTGCTTTCTTCCTGTGTTCTTTATATGTTCTTCAAATGTGTTTTTTTGTTGTTGTTGTTGTTGCTTTTTGTTTTTTGTCTTTTTAGGGCCACACCCGTGACGTATGGAGAGTCCCAGGCTAGGGGTCGAATTGGAGCTGTGGCCTCTGGCCTAAACCACAGCCACAGTAACACAGGATCTGAGCCGCATTTGTAACCTACACCACAGCTCGTGGCAACGCCAGATCCTTAATCCACTGAGCGAGGCCAGGGATAGATCCTGTGTCCTCATGGATGCTGGTCAGATTCGTTAACCCCTGAGCTGCGACGGGAACTCCCCTAGCTCCTTGATCTTCTCCGCCCACCCTAGCCTTGCGGGATGTTGGGTGCCTTGTTACAACCTGGTGGGAAGTCTAGATTCTCCGTTTAGCCTTCACTAGTATAAGTGGGGTGGGCCACAGGTTTGTTTCTGTGGGGTTTGGCCAGAGTAGAGCAGTTATTATTTAAGGCTTCCTTTCCTGGTACTTTTGGCTGGAGAGAGCAGGCTTTTGTTGGAACTACCTTTTTTTTTGTCTGTGCCCATTGGTCTTTCAAACTTACCAGCTACTTCATCTCTACCTCTGGGATCTGAGGGAAAAAGATAACCCAGGGGATTCACCACATGTCATTTCTTAGGTTCTGAGGCCCTTAGCCAGTCTGACTTCTTCTGACCACTTTTCGGGGTCTTCTTCTTTTGGGGGGGGGAGTTTAGGGCCACACCCGTGGCACATGGAGGTTCCCAGGCTAGGGGTCTAATCGGAACTACAGCTGCTGGCCTACGCCCCAGCCACAGCAATGCAGGATCCAAGCCTCATCTGCGACCTACACCACAGTTCACGGCAACGCTGAATCCTTAACCCACGGAGCGAGGCCGGGGACCTCACGGTTACTAGTCGGATTCATTTCCGCTGCGCCACAACTAGAACTCCTTGGTGGTCTTGTTTGTTTTATATCTAACATCCTGGGGTTTTAGTCGGACTAGTAGGAGGCAGACAGAAAAGTATATCCACTCCATCATCTCAGATGAGTGACAGAAAGGGGGATTTGCAAGCACTAACATTTAAGGATTAGCCGCGGCATATGTAAAGCAACCAGACCATGTCCTCACATAGGAGGCAATGAAGAAAATGACTGCTATTATTTTTCAACGATTCAAAGATTCCGTAGTTCTCAATGTGATTATTTTAAGGGTTTCATGCTATGACGCTAAATTCTGCAATTCGGTATTTCTAGATTTTGGCATTTCCAGGTATGGAACCTGACCTTCCTTTCCCTTTCTACTTTCTCTGGGCCATCGCAGGAAAAGAGTTGATTCTGAGCAAGCGTTCTGTCGCCTTGTCTTGCAGAGAGCAGAGAGCATCCATCCGGTTCAAGACCACTCTCGTGAATACGCTCATGGACGTCCTTCGCAACAGGCCGGGATGGGTGGAAGTAAAGGAGTAAGACACGCCCCAGGCCTCGTCTCCCCTTCCCTTTGTCTCACAGGTCTTGCTCTCCCTTTGTTTTTCTCCCAGTTCCCTTGGTGGCCACTGGGACATGTGTCAGTTTGACTGTGAGAGGGGCCAACATTTATTTAGCATTCACAGTGTGTCAGGTGCATTGCTGAACGCCATCTCTGTCTTCTTTACGCCTTACAACCATCCAGCAAGATATAATTCTGTTCAGAGACATTAAGCCAGTTGTTTAAGGTCGCATAGCGTGTGAGTGTCAGAGTGGGATTCAAACTCAGTTCAGTTTGCTCCACAGCCAGTGTCCTATAGCTCTCTATGCAGCTGTCACAGACCTGCTGGATGAACCCGGTGATGGCAGATCCTCACTACTTACTAGTTCTTTGACTTTGAACAAGTTATATGACCCCTAAGCCTACCTTTCTTCTTCTGTGTTGGGTCCAGGAAAACTGAGATGAGCAAGCATACCAACCCTGGCACCTAGTAGGTACTAACATTAGGGTTAAGATTTGGAAACATGTAACAAAGACCCAAAATAAAAGAGGCTTCGACAGGCTAGAAGCTAATTTATCCCTCGCACTGGAGTCCAGGTATAGGAGGTTCCGAGACGGTATGGAAACGTGGGACCCATCTGCTCCCATCTTTCTGCTCTGCTCTCCTTTGAGTAAGACCCTCGTGCTCGTGGTCTGAGGTGGAGCCCCAGCCTTACATCCACATTCCAGGCAGCAGGAGGTAGGAAGGAGACAAGAAAAGGCGTGTCCTGCCTTCGAAGGACTCAACCCAGAAGTGCCTCACGTTTTATTGGCTAAAACGTAGCCCTGTGGCCACATCTAGCTGCAAGAGAATCTGGGAAAATGTTGCCTTTATCCTGGGAAATGTAGACTGTGTTTTCCCCAGGGAAACATTAGGGATTCTGTCATAGAGGGAGAATAGGTCTGAGGGCTAAGGGCAACCAGCTGCGCTGCCACGCTGCTCCTTGATATTTGTTACCTGACAATAGCTAAGCCTGCTGGACACTCTTCCGCACTTTCCAAGCACGACCTCTTTAAATCATCTCAGCAAACCTTTCAGTAGGTGCTATTATCCTCCCCATTTTCCTGATGAGAAAACCGGGCATAATGAGTTAAAAAAAATAGCATTGAGCTTTTCCGTTGTGGCACAGCCGAAATGAACATGACTAGTATCCTTGAGGACATGGGTTCAATCCCTGGCCTTGATCTGTGGTTTAAGATCCGATATTGCCCTGAGCTGCAGTGAAGTTCATAGACATGGCTCTGAGCTTGCGTTGCTGTGGCTGTGGTGCAGGCCAGAAGCTATAGCTCTAGCCCGGGAACTTCCACATGCTTTGGTTGCGGCTCGAAAAAGACAACAAACAAACCAACCAGAAAAACATGTTGGAGGTCATTCAGTTGGTAAGGGCTTGAGCTAGAGTTTGCACCTCATCCGGCTGTCTGTGAGTCCCAGGCCCATCCTCCCTGTTCCAGCAGCCTCTCAGTAAATGAAGGAGCAAATGAGTTCCTTGAATCCATGGTTTCTGTTGCCTGGTGCTGGAGCCTGTCAGGGGAGACAGATTTAGACTAAATCATCCCACAAGAAAACTTAGGAATTGGCTGTTGATGGCAAGCTGTAGTACGGGTCATCTAAGCTGGCAGGGTCCTTTCTTGGGTGCTTTGGGGCATATCACAGACAGGATGATGCTGATGATGGCAGCTACTATGGCCGCACCTGCAGCACATGGAAATTCCTGGGCTAGGGGTCGAATCGGCAGTAGCAGCTGACAGCCGACACCACAGCCACGGCAATAGCAATGTGGGACCCTAGCTGCATCTGCAGCGTGTGCCACAGCTTTCGGCAATGCCAGATCCTTAACCCACTGAGCAAAGCCAGGGATCACATCCGCATCCTCAGGGACACTATGTCAGGTTCTTAGCCTGCTGAGCCACAGTGAGAGCTCCCCTGTCACGCCTTTTTCAAGCCTCTCGTCTGTGCGCCACAGATCTGGTGTCTGGATTTGGTAGAGTGGTCTGGTTTCCTGTTCCTCTCTCTGGCATGATGGTGAAGGACAGGGTCTGAATTTGGAGTCATGTGGGCTTGGTGAGAATTCTGAGGCAGCTGTGTCCTCAGTGAGCAAGGCTGTCCTGTCTTAGGGCTCCAGGCATGATGTTAGTCACTTCGGGAGGTGCTCTGAGGATTCAGTAAGAGGAGGGCTTTTTGAACTGGGAAGGACTTATAAACGTTACCTAATTCCACTGCTCAGTAAGGTGGGCTCAGGGGGGGCTACGTGGACGCTTCCAGAATCCAGGCAGGTAACATGACCAGGTGAGGTTGGCCAGTTGTCTCGGGCCATATGTGGTAGGGACTGTGATCTGGAGAGGGTGTGCCCTAAGGCGGTCGGTGCTGGTAGGCATCTGGGCTCAGGATGGTCAGATCTGCTGATTGCTCAAAGGAAGCCAGCAGCCTGAATTTTTGTAAGAACATTTCTGTGGTTTTCACTCCGGCCTCACAAAGCACGTCGTGAGCAGCAGGTGGCCCAGGGACACTTCCTTGACACTCCTGATGGGCACCCCGCTGATGGTTCCCCCTTAGCTGCACCACCGGGGTGGGGGGCGTGGCAGATCCCCCAGCAGTGTTGAGGGTCTCAGGGCACAACTTTTGTCCCACCCCTGCCCCCAGCGAAGGGGAGTGGGATTTCTACTGGTGTGACGTCAGCTGGCTCCGGGAGAACTTCGACCACACCTACATGGATGAGCACGTGCGGATCAGCCACTTCCGAAACCACTACGAGGTGAGCTGGGGGTACGGGAGGGGGGCAAAGGGACTGGGTGTAGCCACAAGCAGGTGTTGGTTTGGGGGTACGAACTAGCACGGAAAAGTGTAAGGGAATTGGGAGTACTTGCCAGGTGGGGTATATGTGACCTAGACACACGATGAGCTGAATAGGGTGAGGGGGTGAGAATCTAAGACCTAAGGAACAGGCCGTCCTGGGGTGGGGGCTGAGGTCATGGGCTGGCTGGCTTCAGGCGCAAAGGCGGAAAGAGCAGGATGCTTGAGGGATTATGGGATCTCAGGGTGAGGCAAGCAGACCTGAGGCAAGCCTGGAGGCAGTCTGGGAGGAATCAGACCACAAAGATGGGGCTGGAGAGGCCCACGTGGGAGATTTTAAAAGTTCAGTGCAGGAGTTTTCGACGTGGCTCAGTGGAAACGAATCCGACTAGGAACCATGAGGTTGCGGGTTCGATCCCTGGCCTTGCTCAGAGGGTTAAGGATCCGGCGTTGCCATGAGCTGTGGTGTAGGTTGCAGACGCAGCTCGGATCCGTAGGCCAGCAGCTGCAGTTATAATTCGACCCCTAGCCTAGGAACCTCCACATGCTGCAGGTGCGGCCCTAAAAAACAACAAAAGGCAAAAAATAATAATAATAATAAAGTAAAAGTTCAGTTCAGAAAGAGGGAGGACCACCAGAACCAGTGCCGGGGCCATTAAACACCAGCTTTGAAAAATATCAGCTTGCCTCTACTCTGATCCTTATCTGTGGCCCTATTTTCCACTCCAAACTGTAAAACTACTTCCTAATATCTAACCAGGGAGGGCACAGTCTTTAGGGCATTCGCCTGCCATGGCCTACTTTGCCTAGCAAAACAGTGAAGCTGTTTTTTTTTTTTTGGCCTTTGTACCGCCCTTGCCCCTGCCAAAGAAAAAAGATTAGTGTGGCTTAGCAGTTAGAAACAAGAACTTTGAAGTCAGGCGGGCCTGGATCAAACCCTGGCTATGCCGCCTGTAGGCTGGGTAGCTCCGGGCAACGGACATTTCCCAGCCTCAGTTTCCTCACCTGTAAAGTGGGGAGAATTACAGAATAGCAGGCTCTCGGTCCAAGTTACTTTCACTCTTACTATACAAAGAATGGAGGTTGCAGGGGACAGACGGTTGGGGTTGGAGGTGAAGCAAGGCAGTGGTCATGAGCGCCAATAGCCTGCCTGCCCGCTGTGCCACCCAGCTGACCCGCAAGAACTACATGGTGAAGAACCTGAAGCGGTTCCGGAAACAGCTGGAGCGCGAGGCAGGAAAGCTGGAGGCAGCCAAGTGCGACTTCTTCCCCAAAACCTTTGAGATGCCATGCGAGTACCACCTGTTTGTGGAGGAGTTTCGCAAAAACCCGGGAATCACCTGGATCATGAAGCCTGTGAGTGCCCGGTGGGGGTGGGGGGAGGAGGTGTCCCGGGCACGAGAGCAGGGCTCCTCCTCTGGCACCTCTCAGGACAGGACTCTGCCTGGGAATTCAGGCTTAGATGCACCATCGGCCTTTCCTGAAAGTGCTGACACCATCTCCTTTTCTCTGCGGTGTGTGAACCCAGCACCTATGACTGCTGGTACATAGTAGGTGCTCAATAAACGTTCACTGGATAAACGAGTAATCCTCAGGACACCCAGGCAGGGAATCCAGACCCTCTCTCTCTCTCTTTTTAGTTTTAGGTCTGCACCCACAGCATATGGAAGTTCCCAAGTTTGGGGGTTGCACTGGAGCTGGAGCTGCCGGCCCACGCCACAGCAACGCAGGATCTGAGCCGTGTCTGCGACCTGCACCGCAGCTCAGCAACGCCAGATCCTTAACCCACCGAGCGAGGCCAGGGATCAAACCCGCATCCTTATGGTTACTAGTCCAGTTCTCAACCCACTGCCACAACGAGAACTCCAGAGCCTCTCTTTTTGCTGTGAATGAATACAGTGGCCAGGCCGTGAGAAGTATTTCACAGTTCTCATAATGGTCCTTGGGAGGAGGTATTACCAGCCCCATTTTATTTTATTTTGTTTTGTTTTATTTTATTTTTGCCTTTTTAGGGCAGCACTGGTGGCATATGGAAGTTCCCAGGCTAGGGGTCAAATCAGAGCTGCTGCTGCCAGCCACAGCCACACCAGATCTGAGCCGCATCTTCGACCTACACCACAGCTCACGGCAATGCCAGATCCTTAACCCGCTGAGCGAAGCCGGGGATTGAACCTGCGTCCTCATGGATACTAGTCGCATTTGTTTCCGCTGTGCCACAACAGGAACTCCTAGCAGCCCCATTTTTAAAGATGAGGAGCCTGAGACCTGTTTATGCAATCATCCCCCAAATACTTATCAAGCACTTGCCGTGTGCCAGGCACAGAACTAGATGGTGGGGCCACAGCTCTCAGCAAGTCAGACATGGGTCTCTGCCCTCCTCCAGGGCAGACCAGATGCAGAGGATACATGTGTGGTCACAGTTGTGCCAAGTGTTAACAAGGAGAATGGTGTCAGCAGAGGAAACGTCAAGAGGATTTCCCCCCAGCCTGTGAGCAGTTTTCTCTGGAGAAGTGAGAGCATAGCTCTGAGGCCAAGCCCCTTGGTTCGAATATCAGCTGTACCACATACGAGCTGGGTGACCTCAGGAAGATTACCTAACTTCTGTGGGCCCCGGCTTCCCCATCTGCAAAGTGAGAGTAACTATAGTACCTAGGGATTACGTTGTTATGTGACTAAATGAGTTACAGGGATCACACTCATTATGGCGATGAATGATGATCGTTGTTACGAGAATCAGTACTGAGCTTCGACCTGAAGGAGGCAGAGGAGTTGGCCTGAAGGCGGGCGGAGGTAGGGAAGAGCTTTCCAGGAAGAGGGAACTGCATGCACAAAGGCCTTGCATCTGGAGGGAGCCCTTGGACCATCAAGAAACCGAGTGGAGGGAGTTCCTGTCCCTGTCGTGGCTCAGTGGAAATGAATCTGACTAGTATTCGTGAGGATGAGGGTTCGAACCCTGGCCTCGCACAGTGGGTTGGGAATCCAACGTTGCCGTGAGCTGTTGTATAGGTACAGAGGCGGCTGGGATCCCGCGTTGCTATGGCTGTGGCGTAGGCCGGCAGTTGTAGCTCCGATTGGACCCCCAGCCTGGGAACCTCCATAGTCATGAGCAAAACCCTAAAAAAGCAAAAAAAGGAAGAAAGAAAGAAACTAAGTGGAGGGCAAGGGTGGCAGAGCACCTGCCAACCCCTCAGCCCTGCCTTGCGCCAGGGCCAGTCTCTTACAGCAATGCCACCATAGCTCTGAATGGCATCATCAAAGCCCTCTAGTAGTTTCCAGGCTTGGGGACGTGCTGGGCCCCGGGAAGGGAGGTGAGGGTAGGGCAGGAGGGAGCAGCTCTTCTGCAGAGCTGGAGACCAGCTGGTGTTGGCTGATTTAGTCAACAGCACAAGTGTGTGGAGTGGGGAACTGATGGAAAACAATGGATACTCCCAAAGGGGACCCAGCCGGGGTTTATCCAGGCCTCCTGAGGTCACCCCACGAAGCCTGCTGGAAGGCTTATGTCCCCTTTCCGGGAAGGCGGGAAGCCAATGGGATGGGCTTTGAAGGGGGTTAGGCAGACAATCGGGCAACCCAGGGCGGATTCCAGCTCCCAGCATCATCCTCTTCTCAGACAAGTGGTAATTTGTGCTAATTGAGAACAAGAAATTGCATATTAAGTTGTTCCTTTCCCAGCCCCCGGCCTTTGTTAGCGGCAGACACAATGACAGCTGTAATTAGGTGGAGGAATCTTGGCTCTGTGTGTGTTTGTGTGTGTGTGCACGTGCGCCTGCATGCACACACGCGCTTGTATTAGCCTTCAGTCCTGAATCCCTGAGGCACCCTGGGTGGGGTGTGGGTGATCCGCCACTTACAAGCTGCATGACCCTCAACAGGTTGCTGAACTCATCTTACTCCATTTCCTCATCTGTAAAATGGCATTTACGGGCACACCTACCTTACAGGGTCGTGAGAGAATTCAGTGAATTTATACACATAGTGGAGTTCTTGTCTTGGCTCAGCGGTAACGAACCCGACTAGTATCCATGAGGATGTGGGTTCGATCCCTATCCTGCTCAGTGGGTTAAATATCCCGTGTTGCCGTGAGCTGCGGTCAAGGTCGCAGACGCGGCTTGGATCCTGCATTGCTCTAGCTGCAGCTCTTATTTAACCCCTAGCCCAGGAAATTCTGTATGGTGTGGGTGCGGCCCTAAAAAGGAAAAAAAAAAACCACACACGTCGTATTCATGAATCACACACCCTGTATAAAGGGGGCTTGGCACATGGGTGCCCAATAACTGACCATTTTTATTGGTATTTCTGAAAGTCCAGGCAACACGGTCTCTTCCTCCCGCCCCTGGGAGGCACGGGCTCAGTGCCTTCCAGTTAATGCGCTCGCTCACAAACCCTCAGGAATCTGGTTAGAATTCGGAGCCTGATTCAGCAGGTCTGGGTGGAGCCTGAGGGTCTGCATTTCTAACCAGCTCCCGGGCGGTGCCACTGGGGCAGGTCCACGGACAACACTTTGAGTAAGGACTGCAGAGGAGTAATTCTCAAACCTGAGCATTTCCTGGAGGTCTTGGCAAAGCACCCACCCACAGAGTGTCAGATTCAGTTGTGTAGGGCCTGAGAATCTGCATTTCTAACAAATTCCCAGATGCAGCCTCAGGGCTCTCCAGGGAACTAGAACCATTAGTGTGTGTGTGTGTGTGTGTGTGTGTGTGTGTGTAAGGAATTGGCTCCTGTGATTTTGTGGGGACTGGCAAGTCTGAGATCTGTGGGGGCAGAAAACTCAGGCAGGATTTCTCTGTTAGAGTCTTGAGGCGGGACTGCTTCTTTTTCCAGAGACCTGTGTTTGCTCTTAAGCCCTCAGCTGATTGGCTGAAGCTCACCTACGTCATCCAGAGTGATTCCCTTTACTTGAAGTTTCCTGATGTTAATCACATTTATGAATGTGTCAATGTTAATGTTCATTTATAAATCTGTAGATGTTTATCACATTTATAAAATACTTTCACAACAGCAGCTAGGTGAGTGTTTAACCAAACGACTGGACACCCCCGCCCAGCCAAGGTGACACATAAAATTGACCATCAGACCGGGTTACAAGGGTGCTGCTGGTCTGGGTACCACACTCTGAGAACCACCGGGCTCAATCATTAGTTCTGGGGTCCTGTCGTTTGGATTCCTTTCAGTGTGGGCAAATGTTAAAAAATAGGATATTGCCCTAAATTTGGAAAACGGAAGGAAAAAGCCCTCCAAATCCCTCCACTCTTCCCTCAGAGCCTGTCTTTGTAACCCATTCCATCCTTGTCCAGCCACACACAAGGGTTTTTACATAACCGCCATGGCGGGGCCAGGCCGGACAGCCACCGGCCTGCCTTTCCCCTCACATGTCCTCCTTTTTTCTTTGTTTTTAAAACTTTTATTGCAGTATAATTGATTTACAATGTTGTGATCATTTCTGCTGTGCAACAAAGTGATTCAGTTTTACGTATGCACACATCCCTTCTTTTTCAGATTCTTTTCCCATGTAGATGATCACAGAATACTGGGTGGAGTTCTCTGTGCTCTACAGCAGGTCCCTGCCGGTCAGTCTTTCCATGTACGATCGCGTGCACGTGCCGGTCCCAAACCCCCAGTCCATCCCTCCTCCCGTCCATCTGTCGCCTTTGGTGACCAGAAGTTTGTTTTCAAAGTCTGTGAGTCTGTTTCTGTTCTGCAATAGGTTCATTTGTATCCCTTTTTAGATTCCACACACAAGTGATATCACACGGTGTATTTTTTTTCACTGTCCGGCCAACCTCACTTTAGTACGATAATCTCTAGGTTTCCTTCAGGTGTCTTCTCTGCGTGGTTCCCCGGGGCTGCCGAGCCTGCCCGTTCCTCTTCGGTGGCAGCGAAACCGCCCTGGAAGGAGGGAGTTGAGTTGGACTCAGAAGGGAGCAGGCAGTGTCAGTCCCTTCATGCTAGCCTGCAGGGACCTCGCTTCCTACCCCACTAGACCAGTACAAAAATTGCCTCGAGGAGTTCCCTTCATGGCGCAGTGGAAACAAATCCAACTAGGAATCATGAGGTTGCGGGTTCGATCCCTGGCCTCGCTCAGTGGGTTGGGGATACAGCATGGCTGGGAGCTGTGGTGTAGGTCGCAGACGTGGCTCGGATCCCGCATTGCTGTGGCTGTGCCCGAGGCCAGCAGTTGTAGCTCTGATTTGACCCCGAGCCTGGGAACCTCCATATGCCGGGAGTATGGCCCTAAAAAGCAAAAAAAGAAAAAGAAAGCAACTAGGTTGAAAAACAGTTACAAACTGTTAGTCTGAGGCCTCCGGGAGACAGAATTTCATGGAAGCAAGAAGGAGGGAGCTGGGGGGAGGCTCGGGGCGCCGTCTCACCACCAAGTGGGACCCCAGGGAGGGAGAGAGGCAAGGAAGAGTGGGTGAAAGGTCCTAACTTGCTGTGTGGCCCGAGGGAAGATCAGCCAGGCTGGCGAGGCACCTCAAGCCCCAGCCGCTGTCAGGATTCTGCCTCCCAGGAGTGGGCCAGCCTTCGTGTCCCTGTCATTGGCCTGGCAAGCAGGGCTGGCTTTCAGCCGCAGCAGCGGGTGCTCTGTCAGCCACTCTCCTGCAGTTAGAGGCCTGCGGGTGCTTTCTCACAGTCACCACAGACTATTAAAACATTTTTTATGCTGTAGGAATATATGTGCTTTTCATTAACAATTGAAAAGAGTCTAACAGCAGGCCCAATAGTTACCATAATTTCAAGGTCAGAATGAGTATAAACAGTATTTGGAGCTAGATATCGGCAACAGTTGTAATGTGATATGAAAATAACTGCAATTTCTTTGGAGAGCAAAGTCACAGGCGTGGGTAATACTACTAAAATTTCTCGCCTGCATTCTTAATGGAAGGAAATGTGAAAATCTGGTCAGGGGTTAATGAAAATAAAGATGAAAACTGTTTTCTCATCCAAGTGTACAGACCCCAGGGAATTTCTCTTGATGATGAAAGTCAACTCCAGGAATGCTTCCCTGGGCAGCTCAGCAGCATCGTCAATTCCCAACACAGTGGGCTGACTGCTCCTCTTAGTCACATTGAGGCTGCTGCTGCTCTGGTTCACCTCTCACATGTCCAGCTGCCACAGGAATAAGAGAATACTCTGATCTTGTGGCCCTTTTGTGGAAGACACACAGATTCCCAGAAGTCCCCGCTGCAAACTTCCCCTGGCGTCCTGCTGGCTCAGGCCTGAACTCATCACATGGCAGGGCCATCAGACCACCGTGGGCGCTCAGACCTCCCCAGAGGGTGGGGTCACTGGGAAGAGGAGACCCAGGTGCGGTTTCATTGGCAGAGAAAAAAGGGAATGTTTGCTGAGAGGAGACCACCAACCACATCCGCAACATCCAGTGAATGCCCCATAATGACTGGCCCCCAGGGGCAAGGCAGGGGGGCGAGGGCTGTGAGTGGCCACAGGTGGCAGTGCAAAAAGAGAGTGTGACACATTTTAAAATTAACGCCTTCAGGGAGTTCTTCCTGTCATGGCTCAGCGGTATCAAACCTGACTAGGTCCATGAGGACGCAGGTTCGATTCCTGGCCTTGCTCAGTGGATTAAGGATCCAGCGTTGCCGTGAGCTGTGGTGTAGGTCACAAGATGCGGCTCAGATCCTGCATTGCTGTGGCTGTGGCATAAACTGCAGCTGCAGCTCTGATTGGACCCCTAACCTGGAAACTTCCATATGCCACAGGTGCAGCCCTAAAGAGACAAAACAAAAAAAAAAGAAATTAATGCCTTCATACAAGGTTTTTTTTCCTTCCTTTTTTTAAGGCTGCATGTATGGCATATGGAAGTTCCCAGGCTAGGTGTTGAATCAGAGCTGCAGCTGCGGTTTACTGTGGATCCGAGCCGCATCTGCAACCTACGCTGCAGCTTATAGCAACATAGGATTCCTAACCTGAGCAAGGCCAGGGATCGAGCCTGCATCCTCATGGACGCTATGTCAGGTTCTTAATCTGCCAAGCCACAATAATGGGAACTCCACAAGGGTTTTTTTTTTTTTTAACTTTAATGAGGTAATATGTGTAAATCCTTTTTTAAGCTTTAATAAGGCTTATGTGCCTAGTACATAGGAAATAGTGGAGAAGTATTAGCTGCTAGTATTACCATTATTAGGAACCATCCCCTAAAGTTTTGTTTCTGTAGCTACGTCCCAAAACTCAGTGGCTTGAAATAGCAACCATCTCTTATTTATTTGGCTCATGAGCCTCCAGCCTGGGCGGCACTTGACAGAGGAGGCTCGTGGCTGCCCCAGCATCTACCAGGGCGGTTTTAGCAAGGGCTGGAGGATTGATTCGCCACCAGGCTGGCTCACTGGGTCGGCTGGCAAGTTGGCGCTGGCTCTTGGCTGGGAGCTCAGCCAGGGTTGAGGGCTGGAAGGCACAGCTGCCCTCCACGTGGGCCTCTCCATGCGACCTGAGCTTCCTCACAGCATGGTGGCTGGGTTCCAGGGGTGACCATCCCCAAAGAGAAGGCTGTGTGGAAGCTCTATTGCCTTTGATGATCCCGCGTTGGAATTCACACAGCATCGCTCCCGCTGTACACGATTCCTCGAGACAGTCCTAAAGGCTCACCCAGATTCCAGGGGCAGGGTCATTGACTTGAACTCTTGGTGGAAGGTGAGGGGCAGCAAGGTCATAGGAAACATGTGGGACTGGGAACGTGGCTGAGATCGCTCTTGGAAACGACAGTCTGCGAAAGCTAGGTATCAGGTGATTTCCAGTCTTAACAACCCCGATATATCACCAGGCAGGAAGTTTATTTTCCACTCTTTAGGGTTATTTCCTTCAGAGGGCATCTCCCAGGACAGACATGTCAGTGACTCACAATGCTTTAAACAGTAAAAGCTTTTCATTATCCTATAAACAAGAAAACTGGAGGTAGGCAGCTGTGGGTTTGGTGATATGCTCCCTGGTGCCATTAAAGGCCCAGGCTTGGGAATTTTCTTGTGGCTCAGTAGGTTAAGAATCCGGTGTTGTCACTGCTGCAGCTCACTGCTGTGGCCTGGGTTTGATTCCCTGACCTGGCAACTTCTGCATGCCATGGATGCAATTAAAAAGGAAAAAGAAAAAGAAAAAAAAGGCCAGGCTTCTTCTCTGTCCACTCTGCACCCTCAGTGTATTGGCTTTCTGTCATCAAACTTGTCACCTCATGGATGTGAGATGGCCGCAGTAGTTGCAGGTATCACCTCCTCGGACTGCAGCATTCAAACAAGGGGCAGGCATTTTTCTCTCTCTTTCCCTGACCCCTCAATCTCTCCCCAACCCTATTATTTTTTTAACAGCTGCACCTGCAGCATGTGAAAGTTCCCAGGCTAAGGGTTGAATCGGAGCTGCAGGTGCTGGCCTACACCACAGCCAGAGCAACATCGAGCCACTTCTGCAACCTATGCTTCAGTCACATCAACACCTGATCCTTAACCTGCGGAGCCTGGCCAGGGATTGAATCCGAATCCTCACAGACACTATGTCTGGTTCTTAACACATTGAGCCACAACAGGAACTCCCCAACCCTAAGATTTTAACAAGGATGAAATTCTTTCCCTGAAGCCCCTAGCAGTTATATCCTTAGGTCTCTTTGGCCAAAACAGGTCACGTGGCTTCCATCAGTTCAAGGGAGGCTGGGAAAACAAGTATCTGGTCTTTCCAGCCTCCATCCTGAGAGGTGGGCTTTGCCAGCCGGGAAGAAAAGGCAGTGGAGTGGCCACAGGAAAGTCAACCAACAGGGGTCAGGTTGGGGGTTCCTCCATCAAAAGATATGAACTTAAAATTTTTATTTATTTATTTATTTATTTTGCTTTTTGTCTTTTGAGGGTCGCACCTGCGGCATGTGGAGGTTCCCAGGCTAGGGGTCTAATCAGAGCTACAGCCGCCGGCCTACACCACAGCCACAGCAACGCCGGATCTGAGCTGCATCTGCAACCTACATCACAGCTCAGGGCAATGCCGGATCATTAACCCACTGAGCAAGGCCAGGGATCGAACCTGCAACCTCATGGTTCCTAGTCAGATTTGTTTCCACTGCGCCATGACGGGAAATCCAAATTTTTATTTTTTTTATTTTTTTCAATGATTTACCCCCATCATAGCTGGTTTACAGTGTTCTGTCAGTTTTCTACTGTACAGCAAGGTGACCCAGTCACACACACATATCCTCCATCATAAGTGACTAGATCTAGTCATCGTAAGTGACTAGATCCCAGTGCTATACAGCAGGATCTTATTGCTTATCATTCCAAAGGCAATAGTTTGCATCTATCAACCCCCAAATTCTTAGTCCATACCAATCCCTCCCCCTTCTCCTTGGAAACCACAAGTCTGTTCTCCAAGAACTTAAAATCTTTAAATTGAAAGGTTTTTTTTTTGTCTTTTTGCCTTATCTAGGGCCGCACCCGCGGCATATGGAGGTTCCCAGGCTAGGGGTTGAATTGGAGCTGTAGCCACCAGCCTACGCCACAGCCACTGCAACGCCAGATCTGAGCTGCTTCTGCGACCTACACCATAGCTCACGCAACGCCTGATCCTTAACCCACTAAGCGAGGCCAGGGATCGAAACTGCAACCTCATGGTTCCTAGTCGGATTCGTTAACCACTGAGCCACGACGGGAACTCCTAAATTGAAGTTTAATAAAACAGAAACTGCTTAGATTTTAAGGGTACAGCTTGATGAATTTTCACAAAGTGAACACCAGCACCCAAGATTATACACAGAACACCTCCAGCACCCCCAACCCCAGTTACCAACAGCATAGGTTCCTTTTGTCTACTTTGGGACTTTATCTAATTGGAATCATGCAGTACAGCTACATCATGTCTCCCTCAAGATTATGTTCATGCGATTCATCCATACTGAGGTGGGTAATTATAAATTGTTAATATTCACTGTTGTATACTATTCCATTGAAAGAATATTTATCCATTTGAGGGTTTCGAGGTTGGAGCTATTATGAATCATGCTGCTTGGATCTTCCCATCTGTGTCCACGGTGCCCGTGTTCATGTGTTTCTGTAACGTAGGTACCTTGGAAAGGAATTAGTGGGTCACAGTGGTGCCTATGCTCAGGTTTAGTGGAGGCCGCCAAACCATTTCCAAACAACACAGTTTGTGAGCGTTCCAGTTTCTCCACATCCTCACCAACACTTGGTAGTGTCTGCCTGTAATTATAGCCATTCCCAGGGAGTGGGCAGTACTATCATATTGGGGTTTTCACTTGCGTTTCCTGAAGGTTAATGGAGTCAGTGCCTCTTCGTTGCTGACACCGCGTCATCTCTCTGCTCTCGTGAAGTGCCAGCTCAAGCCTTGGCACAGCCGTGAACCGTCAGAAGCCCTTGATGCACACTGAGTAGCTGCTTTCCAAAACGGCTGTGTACGTGTGGCTGCCCCGTACCACTGCTGGTGCTCCAGTCTTTTGGGCACCCCATCTTCTGGGCACACACCACCCTGAACCAGGGTGCACAAGCGGGCAGAGGGGGGCCAGTGGCGGTGGACAACCTGTGCAGCCCTGCCTGATGGCTCTGCCCTCCTCATGTTGTACAGAAAGCCTCCCTTGGACCAGCTGGCTGGCTCAAAGGCGATGAGAGGGAAAAGAGAGTTTGCACAGGCTGGGTGCCTTTCTGCTGGAGAAAAGATGACTCAGGGAGAGGCTGCCGACAGCTAAAGGCAGATTTTAGCTCAACATAGGTTAGGCTGTGAAAGCCCCATGAGGTTTGCGTTCCTGCTATAGCATAAAGCTGAGCACACAACAGGCACCTAATACATACCTTCTGGGTGACTGCTTAATAGAGCTAACCTGCAGTGGAACGGGCTCGGGGTGGGGGAGGGAGGCAGTGAGCCCTCTGGCACCATGAATGTGCAAGGCCAGTAGGTGATCTTTGCAGAACGTTGTCCCCAAGGGAGCAATGCCTGTGTTTCTGGCTGCTCTGCATGATATTAAAGATTCCTCTAGCCCCTAGACTCCGTGAAGCTTTGAATTATCCATGCTGGGCTTCAGTAAAGGCAGACTGATTTCAGTATTAGCTGAAGTAAAATCTAATTAGGAAGGCAAATTGATTTCCAAAAAAAGAATTGGATGATATGTTCCCAGGACTGTTAGAAATGGTTTTTTAATTGTCTGCTCCTTTGTATTATTCATGCAATTGTGTGCCTTCGTGAGCCAAGTTCGTCTGTCACTTTCCTCCTCACTTCCCTCTCTCCCTCCCACCAGGCTTAGCACCTTCTCGGTCCCAGCCCCTCCAGGGGCTGGGCTAGGCCTTTCCTCCGGGGAGAGCTGGGGGCCCGCGGGGGAGATGGAGGCAGAGGGATGCTGGGGGCGGGCCGGAGCCCAGGGGCCACCGGGGAATCACATAGAGCTGAGAGCCAGCGTTTCTGTCCTCACCCCCAACCCCAGGTAGCCTGGTCGCAGGGGAAGGGCATCTTCCTTTTCCGGAGGCTGAAGGACATCATGGACTGGAGGAAGGTGAGCTGGCCCTCCCCCTCCCCCCAGGCCCGCCTTTGCCCTTGAAGGGACCAGGGGCCGGCAGAGAAGCTCTGCTCACAGGCCTGCCCATGTGTGCGGGTTCTCTGGACCCAAAACCCCCGACTTCGGAGTTCCCATTGTGGCTCAGTGGGCTAAGAACCTGACTAGTATCCATGAGGATGCAGGTTCGATCCCTGGCCTCGCTCAGTGGGTTAAGGATCCAGTGTTGCCTTGAGCTGTGGTGTAGGTCACAGACGCAGCTCGGATCCTGTGTTGCTGTGGCTGTGGTGCAGGCTGGCAGCTGTAACTTCAACCTCTACCCTGGGAACTTCCATATGCTGCAAGTGCAACCCTAAGAAGACGAAAAACAAAAACAAAAAAACCCTGACTTTGCCACTTAATAAGTGTGTGATCTTGGGCAAGTCATTTCACCTCTTTGTGACTTAATACATGGGACAGTAATAGCACCTCTGAGGATGCAGTGAGTTAATGTGCTGAAGAGAAGAGTAGTGCATTCTTTTCCTGGGCCCCCTTCTCACCTGGCTGGGGAGCCTGGCTGTCTTCCTCTAGGTCCTTGACTAAGCCTGAGGCAGCGCCCTCCCTCCCTCCCTCCCGCAAACCCACCCTTGTCCCAAGAACATCTCAGTAGAAATCCCCACTCCAGTCCTGCTTGCTGCTCAGCAGCTGTGTGGTCCTGGGGAAATTGCTGAACCCCTCTGAACCTTAGAGAGGATAATGGTGCCGGGTGGGTTGAGGGGCAGGATGGCGGAACTCATACTCCACTAGCACCTATTGCACCAGCAGGCTCACAGCAGGTGCTCAATAAATGATTCCCTCTCTCTGCCATGTGTCCCCGATTCCTCCCTTGAAATTGTCAGGGCACCGCTGGGAAGAAGCTCACCGGCATGGAGGCACAGCCTGCCCGGAGCGCCATCAACCCCTCTGGCAGCCACGTGAGTATAGGTGGGGGATGGTCTGGGTCCCAGAAAGAGAAGATCTTTGATGTGGCCTTGATCCTGAAGCCGCTTGGGGGTGGGTGATGGTAGGTGTAGAAAATTCTGCCCTTGAGTTCAGAAACCCTGAGTTCCAGTGCTCATGGCCACTGGCTGTTGCGTGACCTCACCAACTATGTGACATTTGCCTTTGGGCCTTGATTTCCTCACAAGGTTACTGGGAAGGAGACAATGGGTGGGAAAGGGCTTTGCAGATGGCGAGGTACTGTGTGTGTGTGTGTGAGAGAGAAACAGACAGAGAAGGAGCTTGGCTATCTTCCTGAGCTGGGTGGATCTGCAAAGAATTAGCAGGTAGAGGAAGGAAAGGAGTGTCCTTGGGGGCCTGGGAGGTGCTCCAGGCAGCCCCGCCTGGTGAAACTTTGTCCAGTGGTGGGAATGTCGCATGCCTGTGCTCTCCCATGCCTCACACCAGCGACTTGATGTCAAACACTTGAAATGAAGCTAGTGTGACTAAAAGACTGAATTTTTCATTTCCTTTTTTATCGTGGTAAAGCATGCATAGAATTTACCAGTTTAACCATAGTTAAGTGTCCATGACAGTAAGTACATTCATAGCTTTGTGCAACAATTACCACCACCCATCTCCAGAACTTTTTCATCTTTCAACTGGCACCTGCACCCGTGAAACAGTAACCTCTCCCTGTCCCCCTGCCCCCAGCCCCTAGCAGCCACCCTTCTGCTTTCGGTTTCTATGAATTTCACTACTCTAGATACTTCATATAAGTGGAGCCATACAACATTTGTCCTTTTCTGTCTGGCTTATTTCACTGAGCATGAAGCCTTCAAGGTTTATCCATGTTGTCTCATGTAATGTCATTTCCTTTTAATCAGTTTAACTATAAGTACACATAGTCACATGTGGCCGGTGGCTGCCCTGTTAGGCAACACAGATCTAGAGCTTAAAATGCCCAAGTTCTGGCCTAGCCCCTGTGGGTCCACTCTCCTGGTGTACCACTGATTGGCTGTGTGACCTTGGGCAAGTTACTCCCTCTCTCTGTGCTTTAGGTTCTTATTTGCAAAATGGGGGAAACGATAGTACTTTCCTGACAGGGTTGATTTAAGGATTGCCTCAAGTAGGGTGCCTAACAAAATACCTCGTACACAGGAAATGTTCAAAAATGTTAACAGTTATTATTATTACAACTAGGACATAAGAAGTTCTGATGATCAGAAAGATGAAATTCCAGTGGAGAACTATGTAGCTCAGCGTTACATTGAAAATCCCTACCTGATAGGAGGTAAGATGGCTGTCTCTCCTCCCTGCCCTTCCACAGAACGGTCACGCAGTCAATCAACAAGCCTTGATTAGCAGCCCACCATCCTAGGTTTTCTTTTTTGTTAATTTAATATAATGAATTTTATTGTTCCATTATAGCTGGTTTACAGTTTTCTGTCAATTTTTCAACCGTACAGCGTGGTGACATGGTTACGCACACATATGTAGATTTGTCACAAGTGATTAGACATAGTTCCTGGTGCTACACAGCAGGATCTCCTTGCTTTTCCATCCCAAAGGCAATAGTCTACATCTATTAACCCCACACTCCCAGTCCATTCCATTCCCTCCCTCTCCCTCTTGGCAACCACAGGTCTGTTCTCCAAGTCCGTGATTTTCTTTTCTGTGGAAAGGTCCATTTGTGCAGTCTAGATATAAGTGATATCATATGGTATTTGTCTTTCTCTTTCTGACATACTTCACTCAGTATGAAAGTCTCTAGTTCCATCCATGTTGCTGCAAATGGCATTATTTTATTCTTTTTTATGGCTGTGTAGTTTTCCATGGTGTATATACACCACATCTTCCTAATCCATTCATCTGCCGATGGACATTTGGGTTGTTTCCATGTCTTGGCTTTGTGAATAGTGCTGCAATGAACATGCGTGTGCATGTGTCTTTTTCGAGGAAAGTTTTGTCCAGATATATGCCCAAGAGTGGGATTGCTGGGTCATATGGTAGTTCTGTGTATAGTTTTCTAAGGAATCTCCAAACTATTTTCATTCTTTAAGAACCAACTCCTGCAAGCATTTATGCAAAAAACATTTTTTAAAGAGACTGCTCGTGCCAACCACCCGTCCTCAGTGCTGGCTGCCCACCCTGCTCTCTTACACCCCAGGGATGCAGACAGCGATAAACCAGAAACAAAGTGAGATAGTTCCACACAGCAAGGAGCGGGGTGGGGGGGGAAGGGGGTGCTGTGGGGGGTGTTATGATGCAAATTAAGCAGAGAGTGAGGGAGGGCCTTTCTGTGGAGGTCACCTGGGTGAGCTGAACCTGAATTTCAGCTAGGAGTCACCTGTGGGTAGATGTGGAGGGAGAGGGAGCTGCAAGGGCCAAAGGCCTGAGGTGGAACCGTCCTCCTCCACGAAGCCTTCGTGGATTTCCCCAGGCTGTCTCTACCTCTGCCTTTCCCACACGGGGCTGTGAAGTACAGACGCGGCAGGCAGCATGGGAGGTGGAGCATGACTTGGGAGGGTCTTGTCTGAGAGGGCGCTCATGGAACAGTGTCAAGGTCACTTGACTCCCCTTATCGCCTTGGGCAGTGTCCTTCCCCAGGGGCAGCCCTTGGGTCTCTTCTCCCGGTGAGCCCATCCTTTCTCATGGCTTTGAACACGACCCAGATCCGGTGTCTCCCAGCTTTCTGTCTCCAGCCAAGACCTTGTCCCGCACCCTAGACCCTGGTGCCGGCAAAGCCTATGACATGCCCTCTCAGGCAGCTCTCAGTCACTTGAATCCAACAGGACTAAAGTCCAGCCCTTGTCTTTCCCGCACCCCCGGCTCACCCCCCAGCCTCCTCATCTGGGGACACAGCCCCTCCAACCCTGGCAGCTGAGCCGGAAGCAAGCGGGAGACTGTTCTGGGTCGTCCCTCTTTCCCCCTCCCCCATCCGCTTCTTCCTCAGGCTCCCGCACAGCTCTTGAATCTGGCCACCTCCATCCCAGTTCTGGCCACTGTCCCCTCCCGCTGGGACAACCGCGCCAGCCTCCTCGCTGATGCCCGCTCTTCTGGTCCCCTTCACTCCGCTCCAAACACAGTCTCGCCAGAGTGATCAGACACGCTTTGGTGGCTTTCCATGGCTGGTAGAGCAAAATCCAAAACTAGCACCTGACCTGCCCCTGCTGACCTCACCGACCTGGTCCCCTTCCACTCCACCGCCGGGACAGGCTCTCTCTCCCCCTGGGGGCCTCTGCTCACTCGGCCCCTCCCGCCGAGGCCTCCTCTGGTTTGACCGGGCTTCACGGCTGCCTGTCCACGGCCCATCCCCCAGGCCAAGTACAGCGCCGGACACACAATCAATATTTGCTACACCGATTAATTCTTTTCTTGGCTGACAGGCCGCAAGTTTGACCTGCGTGTCTACGTGCTGGTGATGTCGGTGAGTGACCACGACAGGCGCCCTCCTCCGGCTGTGGCGGAGGGACAGCTGGAGCGGGGCGTGGGGGCAGAAGCCATTCTGGGGGCACCTGTGTTAGTCGTCTGGCTTTACCTACCTGGGAGAGCCCGGGGTTGGGTAAACAGACCCAGCTTTGCCACCTCCAAGGCTCCAGAATCTGGATTGTCCCTCTGCCTGCCTTGTTTATGCATTCAGTCATCCATGGTGAGCACAGCCAGCATTTATTGAGCACCTGCTAAGTACCAGGTCCTGAATGCAGCAGGTTTTATCTCACTCATTCAGTCCTCCTAATAACCAGGGTTTTTTAGAGATGAGGAGACAGATCAGAGGGGTCGAGTGACTTGCCTGAGTTCACACAGCTGGTGAAGGGTAGAGCTGGGATTCAGATCCAGGCTGCCTACTTTCAGTCAAGAAATTGCTATACTCCCTCCACCCATGCATTGGACCAACACTTAAATCTTCCTGGGACCAACACTTAAATCTTCCTGGCACAACACTCTGTGAAGGATACAGGATAGCGGGGTGGCTGGACAGGCTCAGCCCCTGCCCTCCTGGAGCTTACCGTCTGATGGGAAACACGCACACATCCTGAGCGAGCAGTGTTACACGTGGCGGTGGAGCAGAGAAGAGACCCATTGATTTTTGTTCCCTGCATCTCCCCGCCCCCACTCCTACCCCCAGGGAAGGGGGGGGATCAATCAAAGGAAGCTGACCTTTGAGCAGATTCTCGAAGGCCGACTGACGTGGGAAAGAGGGCAGAGCATTCCAGTGGGGGAAGAGCAGGTGCAAAAGCTCAGAGGTGGGAAAATGCCGGTATTGATTCTCCTCCCCTCTTCTCTCTCTCCATTCCCGCCCCCACCCAGTACATCCCGCTGCGGGCCTGGTTATACCGGGATGGCTTCGCCCGATTCTCCAACACCCGCTTCACACTGAACAGCATCGATGACCAGTGTATCCTGGGAGCCGCCCCCTGCCCCAGCATCCCCCACGCACCTGCCGCTGCCCATCCCCTGGCTGGTCCTGAGAGAACTCAGTCATTCCACAGATGTTTGCTGAGTGCCGCGCTCTGGTCTGGGCACAGGAGTTGCAGCAGTGATCGCAGCAGGCCTGGTCCCTTCCGGTCTCGGGTGGGGGGATCCCCCAGTAATCCGAGGGGCAGCTCTGCTCTGCTCAGAGCAACTCACCCCAAGCTTCTCTGCTCGAATGATCATTTCACACTGATCCATATTCATAGGATCGGACTGTTTGAGCCTCTTTGGAGAATGTGTGCATCCTTTTCTGTGCCTGGTCGTTGGCTCACTCGTTCCCCTGAATACGGTGACCTTTATACCTAGCAAACTGGCAGATAGGAAAAAGTTGATAAAACTGTATTGGTGAGGCCAAGGGACTGCGCGCATTGCTGGTGGAGAGCAAACTGGTACAGCCACTTAGGACGCAATCTGGCAAATGCCTATCAGAAGACAAATGCTTAGGTCCTCTGACCTAGCAATTCCCTTCTGGGATTTCATCCAACGGGACAAATTCTGGAGACAGAATTTGCCTTTGGGGGAGAAATGGGTGGGTGGGGAATGGGGTGGGAAGGAGATAATCCTTATATACATTTTCATAGTTTTTTATTTTTAAAGTTTTATTGAAGTGTAGTTGATTTACAAGGTTGTGATCATTTCTGCTGTATAACAAAGTGACTCCCATCTATTCTCTTTCAGATTCTTTTTCCATATAGATTATCACAGAATACTGGGTAGAGTCCTCTGTGCTATCCAGCAGGTCCCCGCTGGCCAGTCATTCCGTACAGCTCGGTGTGCACGTGCCGGTCTCAAAGCCCCAGTCCTTTCCTCCCCCAGCCACACCACAGCCGGTACCATGTGAATGTATTATCTGGTTAAAATATACACCTCAAAAACTGTTTTTGACTTTTAGGAGTGCCCATCGTGGCTCAGTGGTAACGAACCTGACTAGTGTCCATGAACACATGGGTTCAGTCCCTGGCCTTGCTCAGTGGGTTAAGGATCAGGCGTTTCCATGAGCTGTGGTGTAGGCCGGCAGCTGCAGTTCCGATTCGACTCCTAGCCTGGGAACCTCCATATGCCTTAAGTGCGGCCCTAAAAAGATAAAAAAAGAAAAAAAATAGTTTTTGACTTTTAGATCTGAGCATCGGAGGAAAGGGGATGGACAATCCAGAAATATTTAGGAGGTAATTCAGCAGAACGAGATTACCTGCATGTGGGAGAGATGGAAATGGCAAGTGATGCTGCCAAGCTTCTGGCTTGGGCAACCCAGCTGGTGCTTTTAGCCACTTCACATGGCTCTGCCTTAATTTCATCATCCAATTGAGCATCTGTCCAAGCTAATATATTTGCATCCCCTCCGTGTTAGAATGGGCCTAGCCCCTCCTGAGTACTTTCTACAATTTGTTTCTTTCTACTCAGCCAACTTCAGAATTTCTGTTATGTTTGTTTTGTTTTGCGATTCCCACATTTATCACATGCAAGCCATCAAATTAATTAATTAATTTTAGGGCCGCACCCGCAGCATATGGAGGTTCGCAGGCTGGGGATCGAATTGGAGCTGTAGCTGTGGGCCTACGCCACGGCCACAGCCACAGCAAAAATGCTGGATCCTTAACCCACGGAGTGGAACCAGGGATCAAACCTGCATCCTCATGGATACCAGTCGGGTTCGTTAACCACTGAGCCATGACGGCAACTCCCAAATTTATTTTAGTTTCATTTTTTTGCCACCTCATTTTTTATTAAAATTAAATGATACATGTAAAGCACTTAGAGCCTAACCCAGAGGGACTAGTCAATACGTGTTAGGGGTCCCCCTGCCCTCAATTAAAAGTGTTCGCTTATCTCCAGACATCATGGGGCCTTATTAAACCAAGGCCTCTCCCAGGGCTAATTTCTGTTTAATGAGGCTTTGCTGTTTTCACAGTGAGTGAATATATGTAATGTTCCACTTCTTTTAATTATTTTTAATTTTAAAATACTGAACTATTTAAATTCTATAGGAAACTGCATTAAAGACCAACAGAAATCTATGCATCTACCATCCAGATTTAACAGCTATTAATATTTTACCATATTTGCTTCAGATATTACATGCCAGCTTTTAATATAATAAATCAACTCGGGATTTCCCTGGTATCGCAGTGGGTTAAGGATCCAACATCATCACTGCTGTGGTTCAGGTCGCAGCTGAGGCGCCAGTTCTATCCCTGGCCTGGCAACTTCTGCATGCCGCGGGCAAGGCCAAAGACAAACAACAACAGCAAAAATAAAACCCCCAAAATAATAAAGCAACTTTGGATCCCAAAATAATAATGTATAATAATATATTTTAAACCTGACTTTCAATAAATATATCATATATATAGTTTAAACACAATTATTCATATATATATATATATATATGCATATACCCAAATACAAAAATATTCACCGCAACGCTGTAATAGTAAATAAGCAGAAACAGTTTAAGCCACCCTGGAGAGACAGTGAAATGAATAGAAAGCATTTCCATGAGTCACTACTTCTGAATACAATAAGGTGGGTTGAGAAGTCATGGAAATGTATCTGCGATAGATCATGAGGTGGAAACAACATGCGCGGTGGAGAACTGGGATGTTTATAATCCCATTTTTGCTTTTAGGAACAGTGTGTTCCTGTTTAGAAGAAAGTATGAAGGGATAGTCAACCATCTATTAACTTTGAAAAATGCAGAGGATTAGAATCAGATAAGGGAAACACATTTTCAGCTTCACACACTTCTCTGTATTATGTGTTGTTCTTGCAACTGATAGGCGCTACTTTCATAATAAAAGACAATGGAAGATTTAAAGGACATAGTCTTCATAATACAAGTACTAGTGCGGCTCTTTGAAGACAAATCAGAAGATACAGAAACGTACAAAGAGGGATAGGAAAAAAAAAACCTTTTCTAGTCACACTTTCTAGGAATAACTACTAACTCTTGATGTATTTCTTCCCAGATTTTTGTTGTTGTTTGGCCTTTTATATATGAGTGGTCCCACTGTATAAATATAACCTTTTTTCCCTGACCATTATATAAGTATTTTCCTTATAAACCCTTTTTATTAGTTACAAAACATACAAAACTAATGTGTAGATTAACTAGTTTGCTAGTCCTCTGGGCAGCAGGCATTGGAAAATAGTTTCTTCCTATTAGGGAATTCAGTGCTGCAAAGAAACATTTTTACACAAATCTTTTACTATAGTAAAAAATTTTTTTCTTTGTATGATGTCACAGAAGTATAAACACTGTGTCAAGGCCATGAGACCAGACTGCTTTCTGTTTTTTTTTTTTTTTTTTTTGCCTTTTTAGAACCGTACAAAACTGTACCCAGAGCATATGGAGGTTCCCCAGCTAGGGGTTGAACTGGAGCTGTAGTCGCCAGCCTACGCCACAGCCACAGCAATGCTGGATGCTCCATCTGAGCCGCGTGTGCAACCTACACCACAGCTCCCGGCAACACCGGATCCTTAACCCAGTGAGTAAGGCCAGGGATCCAACCTGAGTCCTCATAGATGCTAGTTGGGTTCGTTAACTGCTGAGCCACGACGGGAACTCCCGGATTGCTCTCTGGAAGATTTCTTTATATTTTCACCCTGCTATCGACAGGTCCCATTTCACCCCAGATCCCCAGCACTGGGGCCAATCAATTTAGCAGGATGTTTCCGGAACAGCTGGCACATGTACATTAAGCATATGGGAGCATTCATTACACTATTCTTACAACTATTCTGTGGGTTTTCTTTCTTTCTTTTCTTTTTTTGGGGCCGCCTGCGGTCAATGGAAGTTCCCAGGCTGGGGGTCAAATCAGAGCTGCCTCTGCGACCTACACCACAGCCCACAGCAATGCCAGATCCCTAACCCATTGAGACAGGCCAGGGATCGAGCCGAGTCCTCATGGATGCTGGTCAGATTCGTTATCACTGAGCCCTGACAAGGACTCCGGGTTTTTTGTTTGTTTGTTAATAAAAAGGTTTAAAAGGTGTAACTGACTTGATGGGGAAGCAGATTTTTGTCTTAGAATTTGCATCTCTTCCAATTAGCATTCCCCTTCCCCCTTTATATCCCTTTAAAATTGTGTATCTTTTATTACTAGAAACTTTGGGCACGTTCCCAGGTGGTCTTTTAGAGTGATATTTTCTCTTTTATGTTTTCCTATCCTTTATCTGTTTATCTATTAAGGTCATACAATTTTATGGTTAACAATTTATGCAGGATTGTCATGTGACAAAACATTAGCCTGTCATGTTTGTTACAAATCTCTGGTCATGTTCACCATTCGTTTTTGCCTTGACGTCTGATTAACTTCCTTTTCATAGAGTTGACTATATCCACTGATTTCCTCTGTGACTTCTGTCGTTGTTTCTAAGCTAAGAAAATTCTTTACCCCTAAAGTTTTCACAGCTAATCAGTTCCACTTCTCTAGGGACCGGTTCAGATGCTGAAGGAGAAGTACCGTGAGGGGCTACACTTAACTTCTCCGAGGCTGGAAGGTCTCCTCTGTGAGATGCGAATGGTGTGGGGGACCAAGAAGATGATCGTGTGAATATCTGTAAGTGGCCAAGTGCTGCTGATGGCGGACTCCCAGCGCTGGGACCGCAAAGGCCATCTTGACCCACCCCGGTGCGGGGGTCACTTCTCTGATGGTCCCATGAAGTGGCCACCCAGCCTGAACCCCTCTAGTGACAGAGGGCTCAGAATGTCCCGAGATGGCTGTTCACTACTTGATCGCGCTGCTTGTTGGAAGGGATTCTCTCCTCTTGAGTGGAAAAGCCCTGATCTAATAACATTAGCCGTGTCAGGTGCTGTACGAGGCACTTCTACACAGCATCTTATCTGAGCTTCCAGCTCACCTGGGTGGTCGATATGCTCCCGTGTGCCGCTGCTTAATAGCTGGGGAAACAGGCTCAGAGAGGTTAAGTGACTTGCTCAGGAGCCCACAACCAGTAAAGATAGATGCGGACATGATTTGAACTTGAGCCCATTTGATTCCAAAGCCCCCACACACTTGACCTCTGGGCTGTTTTGCAGCCTTCCCCCATCAATTCTCAAGCAAGGGTCTCAGTTTCCTTCCTGGGGGCTTCATGGAGCAGGACTTGCCCTTCTTGTCTGTGCTGGCCCTTGACCGTGAACCTCTGCCAGATGTTCACCTCACCAACGTTGCCGTGCAAAAGACGTCTCCCGACTACCACCCAAAGAAGGTGAGCAAGCTGCACTTCTGCCCTCCAGGTACAACCTCCCGGGACTGGGCTGGGTGGGGACATGGGGTGCCAGGAAGCCCAGGACAGCTCTCCTACCAGGTCGGATCACCCTCCCCGCTTGCAGGACCCAGGGCAAGACTACAAATGGAGGCCTACACAGCATGTGTCTAAGTATTTAAAAGTTACAAATCAAACTAACACAGGCTTTAACAAAATGCGTTGTAGCCTCTTCTTGACAGATACACTATATCTATCCATTTATTATCTGTTATCTGTCATTTATCTTCTGTTTATCATTATCACCTATAATCTATTTATCATCTATTATATATCTTTCTTTCTTTCTTCCTTTCTTCTTTCTTTCCTTCATTCTTTCCTTCCTTCCTTCTCTCTCTCGCTCTCTTTTCTCCTTCAGCTGCAAGGCCAGGTTCACATTTACAACACTCAAGTTTCTCAGAGTTAAAAGCCAGAACAGGGGGGCACAGGGAGAGCTGGTCCCCAGCTCCACGCCACACCATGGGGGCCTCCTGCAAACACACACACACACACACATGCGCACACACGCGCACACACACCCGCATGCACACGCACACGCACGCACTCACCTCAGACAGCAACCTGTTGGTCACTCTCTGAGCTTTGGCGTGCACACCTGGCCGGTGCGGTCTGTCGTCAGGAGGGCAGGCCCAGGGAAGAGGCCGGTGCCCCGCACTCTCGCACGGACTTCGGGGGTGGCAGCTAGCCAGGCTGTGCTTTAGAAAGAGAGGTGCGGGGCGCTTGGGCCTGCAGCATCTTGGCTCCCTAAGGAGCACCCCACTGGGGCTTCTCCTAATCAAACGACTCAGGGCTGGGTCCCTCTCGTCCAGGCCTAAGGGTTGTGCCAATGGTAAGTGAAGGTCGCGGCAGGCCAGGTCCAGGGCGACTGAGGGTCCCTCTCCCGATCTGGCTTTGGGGGCCCCAGGGCTGCAAGTGGATGCTGCAGCGCTTCCGGCAGTACCTGGCGTCCAAGCACGGGCCCGAGGCTGTGGAGACGCTCTTCAGCGACATGGACAACATCTTCGTCAGGAGCCTGCAGAGCGTGCAGAAGGTGATCCTCAGCGACAAGCACTGCTTTGAGCTCTACGGCTACGACATCCTCATAGACCAAGACCTCAAGCCGTAAGTGGACCGCTGGGGTGTGACCTCAGCTCTGCCGCTTCCTAGCTGGATGCACATCCTTTCTCTGTGCCTCAGCTTGCCTGCCTCTAAAGTGGCCCCTGTGCCTAGAGGCTTGAAATGAGGCGTCGTGCCCCATGGCTGGCACCGAGGCCTTTCCTGAGCACCTGCTGCCTCAAAGACTGCCCCCCCCCAATTCCAGGCAAGAAGCCGTCCCTCTGTTAGTCCTGGTGCTTTGAGGACACCAAGTGCCGTTTAAGGGGCCTGCTGTTACCATGTGGATCCCCGCTGAGAATTTGCTGCCCTCGCACAGTGTCCACGAGGAGACTGAGCCAATGAGCAGAACAAACCTGAGCTGGCAGGGCACACAGTGATAGCCCTCGCCTGATTTAACAGGGCACAGAAGCCCAGTGGGTTTGTCCAGGCAGCTTGAAGTCATGCAGTAAGTCAAGGCCAAGTCAGGCTCAGGGTCCACCTTCTTGGGCTGAGCTGCTCCCACCAGCATGGTGGTTCCTGGACCCAACCCCCTCCCCAGGGTCACTGGACAGCTGCTGAGGGGCTTTCGGAGCCTGGCATAGGAGCCTTTGAGCAAAACCTAAGTTGGGTCCAAGTTCAAGAAATAACAGGGGTCCGGCACCAGCAGGTCCCTCTCCTTTGCCCCTGGGATGCAAGGTGTGCCGTATGCATTAAAGTGGACATCGATGGGGGAGCAACCTTGGCAGGAGGCAGAAGATAGTGGAAAGGGGGCCCCGGTTGCCCACGGACCTGCCGGGTGAGCCCTCCCTGTCTCTGTGCCCCAGGTTCCTGTCTGTGAAATGACAGGTTTTCACAAAACGGAGGTCTAAGCCTGGAGGCCCTTGGGCTGCTTTTAGCCTACAGACACTTTGAGTTTGGCTTTCAGAAGTTTGTGTTTGGTTCGTTGGTTTTCTTTTTTCCTTCCTTTCTTCCTCCCTCCCTTCCTTCCTTCCTTTCTCCGCCCCCCCCCCCTTTTTAAGGGCCCTACATATGGAAGTTCCCAGGCTAGGGGTCAAATTAGATCTGCAGCTACAGGCCACAGCCACAGCAATGCCAGATCTGAGCCGCAGCTGCCAGCCTACACCACAGCCACAGTAACACCGGATCCGAGCCACATCTGCAACCTGTGCCACAGCTTGTGGCAGTGCTGGATCCATAATCCACTGAGTAAGGCCAGGGATCCAACCCACATGCTCATGTATTCTAGTCAGGTTCTTAGCCTGCTGGGCCACAACGGGAGCTCTGTTGGTTTTCTTTTTCTTTTCTTTTTTTTTTTTAAGTTTTTTAAAGTATAGTTAATTTACAAGGCTGTGATAATTTCTGCTGTACAACAAGTGACCCAGGCAGACATACACACATATCCAGTCCCGCTCAGATTCTTTCCCCCCATAGATTGTCACAGAATTCTGTGTGCTATATGGCAGGTCTGATCACTGGTAGATGTTTACCCAGAAATCTGGATTCGGGGCTTTTCTGGAAGAGGCAGAGGATCTCGAAATTCTGGGCTTACATTCCCAAGGGACAGCTCTCTCCCAGAGCTGCCGGAGCTGCCGCAGCTGCGCCTTTAGACGTGAACCGCTCCTTCCAGCTCACACCGCAGGCTGCACCCGACCCCCCTACTGCCCAGCCCCAGGCATGGCAGCCCGGTTGCCATTTACAGGCAAACTCACACTGGGAAAGGAAAGTCTTTCTTGTACTCACAGCCCTTTAGAAAGAAGGAAAAGCAATAATAAGCTCGACAGCACCAAAGACTTTCTTACCCCCACCAGCTTGCCTCATTTAAGTCGCCATCAGGCCCCAGTGGGGATTTCAAGTTTGTGTTGGTTGTTTTCAAAAGTTTTGAACTGACAGTGGGGTCCAGGCCTCTCTGCGATTCCGAGGCCCCCTGGGGACCAGGTAACCTAAGACCCTCCACTCCCCTTGCTCCCCAGGTGGCTCCTGGAGGTCAATGCGTCCCCATCGCTGACAGCCAGCAGCCAGGAGGACTACGAGCTCAAGACCTGCCTCCTGGAAGATACTCTGCACGTCGTGGACATGGAGGCCCGGTGGGCGAGGGCAGCCTCGTGCGCACATCCCCTGCCTGACCCTCGGGGCTCCCACAGGAAGACAGAGAACTTAGAACCCTGGGACTTGAGAGGCCCTCAGAAGCTCTGCCCACCCCTGCCCTCCACCCATTCTACAGATGGAGAAACTGAGAGGTCCCCACGAGGTTGGATCCTGGCCCTGTCCTGGCAGCACAGGCCAACTACAGCTTTCTGAGCTGAAATTCGGCCCAGCAGGGTTTCCTGAACGTTTCCTGACTGTGGGACCCTGAACCAGTCACTTCTATCCACCACTCTATCCACCATCACTTATTCATTCAACAAACATTTGAGTCCCTGCTATGAGCCAGGCGTTGTGCCACACACTGGGGACGCAATAAAGGACACCACAGACCTAGTCCCTAGCTTCATGGAGTCTGTGGTCTGGGAGTGACAGCAGCCTTTAAATCGGAAAGCACAAGTGGGTGCATATACTGAGGGAACCTGGGAACAAGTGGGGGATGACCCAGTCTGAGCGAGGCCTGTGTGGGCGCCAGTGAATGGATGGACAGAAGAAGGAGCTCTGATAGGGTGGGCCCAGAGGGTGTAGGGAGGGGTCAGGGACCTGGCTTGAGTACTAGCACCCCCCCACCCCAGGTGCCCCTTCATTAACCGTTTCTGTCTCCTGCCCGTGCAGACTCACAGGAAGGGAGAAGCGAGTGGGAGGCTTTGACCTCATGTGGAACGACGGCCCTGTCAGCAGAGAAGAGGGGGCTCCTGACCTGTCAGGAATGGGGAACTTTGTGACCAACACGCACCTCGGTATGCGGGGCCAGGCGGGGAGTGGCCCCAGCGATGAGTCATGGGAGGTGCAGCTTGGCACGGTGGTTAGACTGTTTTAACATGATTGACCTTGGAGTTCCCTTTGTGGCTCAGCGGTTAACGAACCTGACTAGTATCCATGAGGATGCGGGTTCAATCTCTGACCCCGACTAGTATCCATGAGGACACGGGTTTGATCCCTGGGATAAGGATCCAACATTGCCATGAGCTGTGATGTAGGTCACAGACGGGGCTTGGATCCCGAGTTGCCGTGGCTGTGGCATAGGCCGACGGCTACAGCTCTGTTTGGACCCCTGGTCTGGGAAACTCCATAGGCCGCAGGTGCAGCCCTAAAAAGACAACTATAATAATAATAATTTGATTTACAGTTTACCAGATGTGTAACCTTGGGGCAGGGTCTCAACCTCTCTGTTCCTCATCTGTAAAACAGATGAAATATTTTCTATCTCAATATATGCCTTAAATACTCCCGAGTACATAGTGAGAGATACTATTAATTAATCTGTTAGGTGGTGGATTTCAAAAGGCTTAGGTGGCAAACGAGCAAAAAGCATGCTATGTTGCTAAGAGAAATTAAAGACTTCAGGGCTTGACTTTAAAATTGGCTTTTAAAAAGTGAAAAATTTCCCTGATTATAGAAATTTTTCAGAGTTCCCACATGGCACAGTGGGTTAAGGATCCAGCATTGTCTCTGCAGAGGTGTGGGTTCAATCCCCAGCCCAGAGCGGTGGGTTAAGGACCCAGCGTTGCTCACCTGTGGCTTGGAGTCGATCCCTGGCTCGGGAACTTCCATCTGCCGAGCTTGGGACCGCAAAAGGAAAAAAGAAATTTTTTTTCACACTCATTGTAGAATATTTGAAAACTAAAGAAGGAAATAAAAAAACATCCAGACATAACCATCCTTAACAATCTGGTGTATTTCCTTCCAGGTTTTCAAAAATGCATATATTCATACTTTTTCTTTTACAAAATTGGCAGTGGGCTGGAGCCTTGCATCTAATTTCTCCACGTAGCATTTTCCATCTCATTCAATAATATTAACAAGAGCTTCTCTTTTGGCCACTCTATGGCCAGGTCCAGGCTAACTATTTTATATATGGTATCTCATTTCATTTTTAGGCAGCTTTTATATTTCACAGATGAGGAAATGGTCTCCAGATGTTACATAACATGCTGATGGTCTTGGTTGTAAGTGGTGAGCCGGGACTTGAACTCTAATCTGTCTGCCTCCAAAACCTGAATGCTTGGCTGCTAACACTTACTTGTCCCTCAGCACAGTCAAAAACAAAATTACTCACGGCTGCAAAATATTCCAAAATTTAAAAAACCAATTTCATATAATTGAGCCTTTGGAATGATTCCAGTTTTGTACTTGTATAAATAATACTGTGAGAACATCTTCTCACATAAATCTCAGCTGAAACTCTGGCTGTTTCTTTAGGACAGATTCCTAGGAATTGAGTTACTGGGTCAAAAGGAGGGATTCATTACAGTCATATTGCTTTCTAGAAAGATGACACAAATTTACCATCTCCAAACTTAAAACAACAACAAAATCCTTTGTCAGCTTGATAGGTAAAAACATTGACTTGTTTTCTGTGCATTCCATTGATCATGGATGAGGTTTTAGATTTAAAATTTACATTTCTTCTTTTGTAAGCTGTTTATGCCCTTTGTCTATTTTTCAATGGGCTTGCAGTTTTCTAAATTTATGAAGGCCGTCGATATTAATATATTGAGGATATTATCCTTCTGTCAAATTTATTGTAAACATTTTCCTGAACTTGCCATTTTTCTTTCTTTCTTTTTTTTTGTCTTTTTGCCTTTTCTAGGGCCTCACCCGCGGCACATGGAGGTTCCCAGGCTAGGGGTCTAACAGGAGCTGTAGCTGCCGGCCTTCACCACAGCCACAGCAACGCGGGATCCCAGCCACGTCTGCAACCTACACCACAGCTCACGGCAACGCTGGATCCTTAACCCACTGAGCAAGGTCAGGGACTGAACCCGCAACCTCATGGCTCCTAGTCGGATTTGTTAACCACTGAGCCACGACGGGAACTCCTTTTTTTCTTTTTTCTTTCCTGTTTTTTTTTTGGCCTGTGCCCATGGCACGCAGAAGTTCCTGGGCCAGGAATTGAACCCACCCCAAAGCAGCAGCCAAAGCCACAGAAGCAGCAACTATGCTGGATCCCCAACCCACTGAGTCACCAGAGAACACCCTCATTTTGCCTTTTTTTTTTTTTTTAATGCTTTCTAGGGCCACACCTGCAGCATGTGGAAGTTCTTAGGAATCAGAACTGTAGCTGCTGGCCTATACCACAGCAATGCAGTATATGAACTGTATCTGCTATGCCACAGCTTGTGGCAACACCAGATCCTTAACCCACTGAGTGAGGCCAGGGGTCGAATCTGCATCCTCATGAATACTAGTCGGGTTGTTTTGTTTTGTTGTTTTTTTTGTCATTTTTCCTTATCTAGGGCTGCACCCGTGGCATATGGAGGTTCCCAGGCTAGGGGCCTAACAGGAGCTGTAGCTGCCGGCCTTCGCCATAGCCACAGCAACGTGGGATCCGAGCCACATCTGCAATCTACACCACAGCTCACGGCAACGCCGGATCCTTAACCCACTGAGCAAGGCCAGGGATTGAACCCGCAACCTCATGGTTCCTAGTCGGATTCATTAACCACTGAGCCATGATGGGAACTCCACTAGTCGGGTTTTTAACCCACTGAGCCACAATGGGAACTCGCTCATTTTGCTTTTTCAATGTTGTTTGTGGCCTTATTTCCTTCTTTTTTTGATGAAAAGAAAATTTAAGTATCTTTTAGGATTTGACCTGATTTGGAATTGGGTTTGGCTGCAAGCAACTAACAAGCCAACCGATAGTTATATAGAGAGGAACTGATTTGTCTTGAGCCACAGGAAGTCATGGAGTAGATCATACAGGACTTGACACAATGGCTGGACAATGCCCTAAGGACCCAGCTCTTTTGTCTTTCTGCTTTGCCACATTCATTGTGTTGCCTTTGTAATGATGCTTGTTGCCTCATGGCTACAAAATGGCTGCTGTAACTCCAGACACCATGTCCTTGCTCCAGGCAGGAAGAAACAGGAAGGCCCAAGGGACAAAGCCTTTCCTTCAAGCTTTGACTCTTTATTCCAAAAGGGATGTTCTGCCAGGCACTTCTACTGACATCTCACCCACCAGAACGGGTCACACAGGCACCTCAGCCTCAAGGAAGTCTAAGAAGTCAAGTATGTTGCCTTGAGGAAGGCATAGGAGAGGAAGTTTGTGAATGGTTTTGCCCCAATAGACCCTCGTGGCTGCCACATTGTATTGTTGGAGGGTGACTATTCAGTGCTTTCAAGCTGTGCAGACAATCACTTGGGAATCTTGTTAAAATGAAGTTATGATTCAGTAGGTCTAGAGCGGAGGCTAAGAGTCTGCGTATCTAATAAGCTCCCACGTGATGCCCTATTAGTTAACTACTGTTGTGTAACAAACCCTCCCAAAACCTCATGGCCTAAAACAACTCTCTTATTTGCTTATGATTCGTCAGGTATTGTCTGGAATCACTCATAGGGCTGCAGGCCCCTGACAGATTTGCTGAGACACGATGGCCTAGGAAAGCCTCATTCACGTGTGCTGTGGCTGACTCTGTCAGTGCCTCTCTTGCCAGATGGCTGCTCATCCTCCAGCAGTCCTGCCCCGGGGTCTTCACAGGGCAGTCTCAGGGTTCCAAGAAGGCGAGAGAAGTAACGAAGTCTCTTGAGGCCTAAGCTTAGAAAAGTCCCAGTGTCATTCTGCCACAATCCACTAGCCAAAGCTAGTGCAGCCCAGACTCACAGGGCGAGGAAATAGACTCCACCTCTTGATGGGAGGAGCAGCAAAGTCCCTTTGCAGAGAGGTGTTGTAGCCCTTTGCTAACTGTCCACCTCAGATGTCAATGCTGCTGGACCCTGTTTGAGTAGCCAGGATTTACAGCAGTGATTCTCCACCTTGGCTGGACATCGGAATCTGTAGGGGCATTAAAAAATAGCAATGCTCGGAGTTTCTGTTGTGGCTCAGAAGTAACGAATCCGACTAGTATCCATGAGGATGCAGGTTCAATCCCTGGCCTCACTCAGTGGGTTAAGGATCCAGCGTTGCCTTGACCTGTAGTATAGGTCGCAGATGAGGCTCAGATCTGGCATTGCTGTGGCTGTGGTGTAGGCCAGCAGCCACAGCTCTGATTTGCTCCCTACCCTAGGAAATTTCATATGCCACAGATGCAACCCTAAAAAGCAAAAAAACAAAACAAACAAAAAAACAATGCCTGTTAGAGATAGATACAGTTGGTCTGGTCATCAGTATTTTTGAAAGCTCCCAGGTGATTCTAAAGCACTACCTACGTTGAGAGCCACTGTTTCAGAAGTCTCTAGAATAATTCCTAAGTCTCCAGTTGAGTGTTTGGGCGAATGGTGGTGAATACAAGAAGAGCTGGCTGGGGGGTGGGAAGAATACTGATGAAATGAGTTAAAGAGGTGTTGGGAGATCTCCTGGTGAAAAGATCAACAGATGAACTCAGAGATGAGTCTAGAATTCCAAGAAGAGATTTACATTGGATGCAAAGGTTTGGGAGTTATGAATGAGCTAATTAGAATTAAAGCCAGGGTTGCATGAAACTCATTCTGGAAAAACCCTGGGGATGCATTTAGCGGGCTCTGAGCTCAGTGAAGCCTTTATGGCTGGCGGGCACCTAGGGCAGGGTTGAGGCTCTGGTGTGCTGAAAGCTGGCAGATATCTCCTGGTCACTATTTGTGTGCCCTTGGGGATTCAGTCATGCAGTCACTACTCATGAGTGCCATCAGTGTGCCCGGCACAAGATTAAAAGACCACGGAGTTGCCTGAAGGATCAGCTCTGCAAACAAAAGGAAGTGGGAAACATTGAACATGCTCAGAGGAGCTCCCACTGTGATGCAACAGGATTGGTGGGGTCTTGCGAGCGCTGCATGTGCTCAGAGAGGAGGTCACATCAGTCTCTCGGCATGGACTGCCTGGGATACACTTCCACAAGAGCAGGGGCGACCTGTGGGGACAATTCATCTCTTAGCTGGATGTGACTGATCCATGGTTTGGGTTTGGGAAGAAAGGAATGGAAGGGAAGTGCCTGTTAGGTGCCAGGCACTGTGCCAGCTTTAAGTGCATTTTCGATTTTCGCTGAGCAAAGCTGGGCAACGCAGGATAAGGTCAAGAACTTGGCCTCTGAGGCTAGACAGCCTGGGCTCAAGCTTCAGTCCTGATGCTTACTGTGTGATTTGGAACAAGTTACCTACCCTCTCTGAGCCTCAGTTCTCTCTTGTACACGTGATTCCTGGGAAGGCTCAACAAGTTAATCTACATTCCACATCTGAAGCAGCCCCGGCTGGAGCTAATCCCCCAGTGAATATTACCTTCTTTTGACGATCCTAACATTTAACCCCTAAAGCAGGTGTCTGGTTCACAGATGAGGAACCTGAGGCTCAAATAGGTAAATGACCTGCCCAAGGGCCATGGCAGTCAGGAGTGAAGCCAGGAGGCAAACAGGCCATCCGTGGTGGCATGGCTCCTGCTCTCCCCTCCTCCCACCAGGTAGTAGGAGCACAGCCTCCTCCACTCCCCCTAAGCCCCCTCTACCAGGGACAGGCCACCCACCACCACCACCAAGCCCCCTCTACCAGGGACAGGCCACCGCAGCCAACACTCACTTCCCTTGCAGGCTGCGTCAACGACCGGAAAAAACAGCTGAGGCAGCTGTTCCGCTCACTTCAAGGCCAGAAGAAAGCTTCCAACTAATCCCCAGCATGGAGACCCTGGAGGTGCCACACCAGTCCTCGCCCTGCACCGTTTCCAGCACAGCAGCACCTCAGAGCACTCCCCTGCCTCCCTCCAGCCTGGCAGCTGCCCCCACCCCACTCCACCTCGGGCGCCTTTGCCCCAATAGAGAGCCAGTCCCGGGACTGCGTAGATTTTAACCTTGACAGATTAGCTGGCTTGGCGATCGGGCCCAAAGAGGACAAATGCAGCAAGTTCTGCTGCCCTATAGAGACTGTATCTAATAAAGGAACACAGGCCTCATTCAGAGTCTTCAGGCTCCAGGCTTGGCTCAGACGATGCTGTTGGCCAAGTCTCCCTGGTTTGACCTTTTGAGGTCCCTCAGGGGGCCAGTGATCGTCCAGGAGCAAGGGAACTTGTCGTAAGCTGTTTGCAAAGCAAGCAGTTACCAGACTGTGGGTTTACTGCAGGTTTGCGGAAAGACTGAGCCTCAACACATCCTGCTGTCCTTGCTGGGGTGACCCACGGAGCTCCCCCATCTAAAACCAGTGAGCCAGAGCATCCCCAATTCGCAGGAAAACAAGTAAGGATCGGGAAGACAGAGCTGTTTAGTGAGGGTCTCTGCAAACGTGCACTTCTCTGAGTCAGCTGGGTGACCCAGGAGCCTCCCTGGGCCTTCCTGTTTGAGTCTGGGAGCCGAGCTCTTTAGACCAGAAAGCCTTGAGCTGGCAGGCAAAGCGATGGCTTGGGGAGTTAGGAGCAAGTAAAAATGCATTTTCCACATTCCTATGCCTCCTCTTGGCTTAAGAGGGCCTCCTGCCTCCAGTATGGGGACTTCCCTCCAAGCCTCTGACTGGGGCAAGTCCAGGCAACCCCAGGCATGGGTTCCAAGTCTCCAAGAGAAAGAATCTGACTGGCTTTGCATCCAGCGGGCCAGACAGGCGGACATAACGTGCAGACAGAGCAGCTGTGAGCCAGGCAGTCATACCAGACAGTATCTACCAAAGTAAATGACACAATTCCTTTTTTTATATTTTTATTTAAAAATATGCACTCTAACAGCAACATGCCCCCTCACAACCTTGTGCCCCAACATGCAGTTTCTATTCTGAGGGAATCACATTCATTGTTTGCACACAAATTACCAGCTTATTAGACACTGTCCTTTCTTCTCACTGTACTGTATCTTGAAGCTTGTTCAAAAGCAGTGCTCAGAGCATCTTCATCCTTGAGTACAACTGTATAGTATTCCATTATTTAGAGCTCTTAACATCTTAGTCTATTGTGGACATTTAGTTTCCAATTCCACCTCCCTACTTCTTAGGGAACTCATGGGGAAAACCCAGCAGTTTCTACTAAAAAATCTCAGGAGAATGCAAAATCATAGGTCTGGGCCAAATGGCTTATGTAAAGAATTTTGTTTGGCCAATACCCAAGCTTTAAAAAAGTGTCTGAATTAGTCAGCAATATTTAAAAAACAGAAAATTCAACTTACAAATCCAATTTCTATATTCTAGGAAACATAACAGCACGCCAGCTTGTGCCCCCACAGAACTAGTGGCTGGACCCACATGGAGCGCCCTTTTCCTTCCGCCACCGCCTGCTCTTTCTGCCTGTCCAATCCTGACATCATTTCAAGGAGGAATCACTGCCCCTTCATAGACGGTATCCTAAACTGAGTGGCATGCCCTCAACTGAGGACCAAACGAGGTGAAGACTAGCAGCTGCTATTCATCCATTTAGGTAACAGTTACTGAGCCCCAGGCACACGAAAGCCACCCCTCAGGGCATTCGCCTGAGGGTCACAGACTCTGAAGGCAGACGGGAACTCTGAGCAGCACTGGCCCAGGCCTGCTTTCAGAGCCAGTGGGGGCGCATCTCGGACAGGCAGGGCAGCCCCCCACTCATCTCCGATGCAGGACTCCGCAAGGCCTTCCTGACTACAGAGCAGCTGCACCAGGCCGAGAAGCAGCACCACCCTGGGCTCTGTCCTGGGGGCAAGCGGGAAAACGGGCCAAAATGCAGGCGGGGGTGGGGAGGCTGGTATCTGCCGCACAGATGGCTCTGGCGAACCACGGAGCCCCTAGAGTCTGTCCTTCACTCAGAAACCACCTGTGAGCCTCCTGCTTTATCCAGTTCCGTTACACACGCCTTCCCGAGAGGAATGCTGGCAGGACGCTCCCACTCTTCTCCCCTGCCGGGCCCAGCTAAACAGCAGGCTGTTGTTGAGAAGTGCCTGCTGCAGTCATTCTCACGCCCCCATGGGCGCTGCCCCCACCTACCTACTGGTGGCCGCCAGGCCTGTCAATGAGTCTTGTGTCCATCCGGCCCCAGCGGTCAGGCCCGGCAGATACTGGCAGGCTGAGGGTTCCCTCCCGTCGTCACCAAGTAGCCGAGTGCTACAGACAAAGCAGCTCTGTTCGGGGGCTACGGCCAGATTCACACCTGTCCCCTTGCAGGGCAGATCCTGTCCTTGCAGGTTTCAAGGCTGGAGAGTCCTGGGTCCTCCATGATCCCGGGGTGGGGGGGGGTGGGGGCTGGTCTTAGGTCCCCCATCTTGGTTCTTAAGCTTCATCCTTTCAAGATGATCTTGAGAGCTTTGAGCTCATCCTGGTTGAGGGGGCTCAGGTTAAAACCCTTCAGCTCCGGTTTGCCTAGAGGGAGAAGACAATTCATCAGACAGCCGGGCCTCCTGCTGTCCAACCTACTGGCCCTGGAGTCTGACAGAAACTGGCCTCAAATTCTGCAACACACCGAACAACACACATCAACTTCCACTCGTAAGTCACCAAGAACCTGCAGGGTCATGACTGCTGCCCAGGAACCTCGAGATTTCTGCCGGACTGTGACCAGTCCGGAGTGGTTAGGTTTCCCCAGAAACTCAGCTCTAACCTGGACTGCCTGACTGCGGCCTTCTGACCCTCAGTCAGAGCTACTCTGGTCCCCACACCACAGCCTGGCATGAGATGTGGGATCTCCCAGGCCATTCCTGGTGCCTGGAAAAGAACGTGCATCAGGAGTAAGACCCCACAAACTTCCTGCCCATTCCATCTCTGGACAGCTCAAGACAACCCTGCCCACAGCCCACAGATTCAGTACCACTCCCGGCTGTCCAGGCCACTGCCCACCTGGAGGGGCTCCCTGCCCAGTCCTGCCTTCAAAGTCCGTGTTGACGGTGGTTTCCAGCCCCAGCCCCCCAGGCCAATACCTTGGGCTTCAAAGAGGCGGTTGACCTTCACTTTAAGTTGTTTCCGGAGTCTCTCTATTTCTTTATTCAAATGGTCCTGATCTGTAAAAATGAGAAAAGGCAAACAAGATGAGGAGTTCCTGTCGTGGCACAGCAGAAATGAATTTGACTAGGAACCATGAGGTCGCGGGTTCAGTCCCCGGCCTTGCTCAGTGGGTTAGGGATCTGGTGTTGCCATGAGCTGTGGTGTAGGTTGCAGACGCAGCTTGGATCTGATGCGGCTGTGGTATAGGCGGGCAGTCGTAGCTCCGATTAGACCCCTAGCTGGGAACCTCCATATGCTGTGAGTGCGGCCCTAAAAAGAAAAAAAAAAAGATGACATTATACTACAGACAGATTCAAGGATGCCAGTCTCCCCTCAGTTCCTCTGAGAGCACAAGATCTCAGCATGCGGGAAGGAAAAGGGGACCTCACAGACCACTTGAGGAAGAAACCCAAGGCTAGAGAAGGGACAATGAGTGGGCCCAGACCAGGGCTTGATCACACCATCCTTCCAACTCGAGGTTCACCCCGTTTTCATTACACAAAGTACTCTGGCCAGAGGATGGGGAAAGCAACCCCAGAATTTTAGGTCATCCTCCCACAGTGAGATTATGGAAAATTCAAATGTTAGGAACAAAAAGAACCTAGATCCAGCCTACCCTAAGATGGATGGAAAATAGGTAGCTGACGATTTTACGGACCCACGTCCAGCAAGGGCAAGAGTTCTCACAAAGGCAGGTCTGTGGTAACTGCGACCTGAACAGTCAACACTCAGCCTAATTCACACTAGTGAAGACAAGGCCATCTTAGTGCATGGACTGCACCAGAAGGCAGATGTGCTGGGACACGTGCAACCAGCTGGCGCCATCCAACCAACCCCACCTACTCCGTTTTTACTCACTCATTCTAGCCAGCTTGTCTTCCCCAGAGACTTTCATTCTTCTGGTGGAGGTGGAGGAAAGCCCTGACCAGCTGAGCCTTCTGGCCTGGGCAGTGGTTCTGGTTCTTGTTGTAAATAAGTAATCACAGTCTCCCACAAGCTTGTTTGTTTAGCCTGCGTCCATCCCTGAGAAACAGAGATGATGACGTCCCAGAAGCCCTGGGCTAGTGACAAGATCACATCTGGACCAAGAGAGCCAAGGACCCGACCCTGAGCCCAAGCAGGTCGTGTCCTCTGAAAGCTTGGTCTGACTGGCCTCCAGCCTCCACCCTAGTGCAATGATAGCTCTTAGTTTTACAACCACGACATTAGTGTATGTTTTTCAATGGGACGGCTGGAAGTCTCTCCTCCAAGCTAACCTAGTTTCCTTTGCTAGAATTTCAACAGGGACAGACATCCTGTCTTCAGGGACACAGGCAACCTTGCTGGTCCTTCTGGCCCACAGGTTTCCAGGGGTGGGGAAGAAAAAAACATGTGTATTTTGCCCTTTTCCCAGCCAAGGAACCATCTGCAGCCTGACCTTTTGCATTTATGATGCGTCTCCAAGGTGCCTCCAGGATTGCAGTTGTGAAATCTGAGTGTCATGAGTGGTGTACCAGGCTGCAGCATGTCCTAGAGGTTCACTCTCCCCAAACCTCCATTTTCAACTCAGTCACTACTGCAGGGGATGTGAGAAAGAAAAGCTCCTCCACCAGGCTCCCTGGCAGCTATGGGTGGCCATGTGCCTTAGTTCTGGCCAATGAGGTATCAGCAGAAGTCTCTGAGGAGGACAGTCTTATTTCCAAAATAGAAGGCAGGGGAGTTCCCACTGTGGCTCAGCGGTAATGAGCCCAACTAGGATCCATGAGGATGCAGGTTTGATCCCTGGCTTTGCTCAGTGGGTTAAGGATTCGGCATTGACGAGAGCTGTGGTGTAGGTCGCAGATGTGGCTTGGATCCCACTTTGCTGTAGCTGTCACGTAGGCCAGCAGCTGTAGCTCCAATTCAACCCCTAGCCTGGGAACTTCCACATGTCAAGGGTACGGCCCTAAAAAGAAAACAAAACCAAAAAACCCATGACCACCACCACCAAGAAAAAAAAAAAAAAAAAAAGGAAGAAGAAGGCAGGACAACATATGGAGAAAGCCCTCTGCCTTTGAAAAATGAGAAAAAAAAAGAACTCGATTTCCTTATGCCTCAATTTGTTAGATTTCTGTTATTTGCAGTTCAACTTGTTCCTCACTGATAAACAAGCGCTGTGCTAGGCACTGTTTTATCTCAACTTCACAACAACTGTGCTACACAGATGTGACCTCTTCTAGAGATGAGGAAATAACTCACAGTGGCACAGCAGGGATTAAAATGCACACGGCCACCTCGCATCAAGCTGCCCAAAGCCTGACTCTCAGCTCTGGGTTAAGACCAAGGCTGGGGGAGAATGTGGGTGGGGGTGTCCTCACGCCCAGGAGGCCTTACCTTTCTCAATCATTTCCTTCGTCTCGGAGTGAGGCATCTTGATAAACATGTTCCCGAAACAAACCATCACATCTTCTGAAATGGCAACAGTCATTCTTTCAACAAATATTTTTAAGCGCCTGCTATCTGCTAGGCATTCCTCTAGATGCTGAGAACACAGCAGAACAGGACAAAGTTCCTGCCCTCATAGCTTAGGTTATAGTGCAGGAGAGGAACTTAACAAAAAATAAAGATAATAAACAGAGATATGACTTGTCAGACCCTGACAAGTGTCAGAGAGCAAAATAAAGCAGGGTAAGAGAGATGGGGAATGCCAAAGGAGGGAAAGGGCTTGTCACTTATACCAGGCAGTCTGGGAAGGCCTCACTGATTACGTGACATTTGGGCAGAGACCTGAAGCGAGGGCATGAGCCCTGCAGACATCTGAGGAAAGAGCGAGCCAGGCAGAGGAACTAGGAACAGCAAACATCAGTAGTGTTCCAGGGTGTCGGGTACAGCAGGGAGACCGAAGGGCGGAGCTAATGAGTGAGGGGAAGGGTAGAGGAAATGACATGGGAGCAATCACAGGGTTTTACTCTGGTGAGTTGAGAAGCAAGTGCACTTTAAACTCTTGGCCCCAAGGCCCTTCATTACGGCCTGGCCTCTGCCCACCTCTCCAGCCTCATCACACGCTTACTCTGTCACAACCACCTGGCCTCTAAGGAGCCACATCCCCTTCTCCAACACCAACCCCATGTCCAATTCCTTCTTCAGCTTTCTCACAACTTTCCTTTCAGTATTTATGCTGTTTAACTCATCTGTAGGTGCACGCACAAGGGCAGAAACTGTATTGTTTTATACCCCCCAGCACTTTCCCAGTGCCGTCACTGATAAGCCAGCAGCTAACAACCTGTCCCTGAGTTGAGTGGCTAAAATCCTGAGTCACAGTCCATGTCGGAACTGGGGTACTGTCTCCCCTTCTCATGGGCTCTGGCCTCCCGCTGGTCTCTATCAGGGATAAGCCAAAGGCCTCAGAAGGAAAAGTGAACAGGCCTCCTGGGCTGCAGGAGGAGGTCTTGCCTTACCAGAGAGGCTGTGATCCTTCTGCAGGGCCCTCAGGCCCTCCCGGTTCCGATTCCTTTTGGTGTCCAGGTCCACAATCTGAAAAAAAACACAGGGGCAGGCGGGAACTCAGCTACCTCTTACCCCAGCCTATAGTCCCAACAGACCAGGGCTGTTAAAATTGAACAGAAACAACAAGGCATCATTGCCAGGTTAATTCCAACGCCCTGCTGTGTGAAGGTCTTCCTTCCCCCGCTCAGTTGCCAGGTCCTTCAAGACAATGCTTTGCGCAGGTTTCTTCCCAGGAAAAATGCTTCAGGACCAAACAATATATATATATATATATATATATATATATATATATATATATATTTTTTTTTTAATCTACTGGCACACCAGTCCTCAAGCTTGAAGGCATTTCAGAATCACCAGGGGAGTGAAAACCACTCCCTGGACAAGCTCCTCCAGCTGCTTCTCACCTAGTACCGCGAGAAACCCAGCAATATTACACCAGAACAGCAGGAGTGTGGGCACTGAGATGGGAATAACAGCACACTAGCTACTAAGGAAGTGAGGAGGTGGTACAGGATACTGCCTGAGGGCGTTGAGTCCTCAGTTTGATTCCTGCAGCCCACTACAGGCTGTGTTATTTCACTTCTCTTAAAAACGCAGATAGGAACAGTACACACCTCATCGGTTATAAACCCAGGAACTGCGTGAGTCATCACAGTACTTGCCACACAGTAAGGACTCAATAAACCTTAAACTGCTATTTACCATCCAACATACCTTGATGATAGGCTCTTTTAACTGGAGATGAAGAATCATGAATCATTCTTGACTCCTCCCACTCCCTCACCCCTATACATAACCATCACGGAAGCCTACTAAGTCCATCTCCAAAATATATATCTGACCGATCACCACCACCTTGGCCCAAACCCATCCCTCACCCCGACCATGGGACTGGTCCCTCACTGGTCCGTGGCCTCCTTATATTCTGTGCTCTACAGAGCAGCCAAAGGGATCTTTCAAACTCTAAATCCATTATGTAACCCTCCCTCCCGCCATAAACTGTTTTCAAAGCCTTAGCATCTCCTTTAGAACCAAACCGGGACTCCCAGTGCAGGTCTACACGGCCTTCCATGGCCAGGGCCCCACGCTCCTCCCACATCCCCATCCCTGCGCGATCACAAGGCCACTCAGGCCTGTTTTCCGTTTCTCTTCTCCACTCAGAGTATGAACTGGGGCGGTGCAACCCAGGTCAGGGAGAGCGCCCAGGAACCGCATTTTGAAAGAAGGGAACGCCCAAACGGGTGATAGGTCGAGATCCGGAAGGTAGGGCAAGGAGGTAGAGGAAGGATGGAAGAGATGGAAGGCCTGGCACGGAGAGGCTCCCGTGTAATATATGCACAATGAAGCGCGGCGCTGTGCCACGCATTTAAACCACATAATCTCGGAGCCGCCCAGTCTGTTGTCACGGCCATTGGCCTAGAAACCTAGAGCAACTCCTGGAAAGCCTAAACTGGAACCACTCCGCACCTTGCGCTTCCCTAGGCGCTCGCGACCAGGCCCCAACCTCCGACCCCGGCTTTCAGCCTCGAAGACCAGTCTCCTACCTGCCGTTTGTCGGCCAGAACCTCTTCAGCAAGCTCCTCCACCTCCACCAGGTACCGCAGCACCCGCTCCGCTTCCGGCGACAGCATAGTGCACTCCAGCTCCGACTCCGCTCTGCCGCGACCCTTCAACCAGCTCCGTTCCGGCTTGGCTGTAGCTTTGCCTGCGCACGCGCCGCTCTGACGAGACTTCCGGCGCGCAGGCGCAATTGAAGGAAGAACGGTGGCGCGCAGGCTCCAATTCACGCGCGTTAGCCGAACGCGAGAGGCGGGGCCTAGCTTTGGAGGCGGGGTTAGATCGCCCCCTGCAGGTACAGGGAGCATGGTCGGCTATGCTGCAGTTTTTTTTTTTTTTACTTCATTAAAAAATGTTTTTAAATTATAATTGACTTACAGTGTTGTGCCAGTTTCTGCTGTATACGCTATGATGCCTCTTAACCTCTCCCTCCCTTCATATAGTTCTTGAGCACCTACTCTGTGCCAAGGAGTCACAGGTACTGAGGAGGGAACAGTGAGCAAAACAAAAGCCCTGCCTTCGTGCATCTTCATTCTATTGGGAAACATGGACAATTAATGACAAAACAAATAATTACATAATACGGCAGGCAGTTATAAGGCTTCAGAGAAAACAAATAATTCTTTCTCTGTTTGAGGAATACCAGGGAGGCCCATGTGACACTGTAGTTTTTTGGAGTATTTTTGGCCGAACCCATAGCATGCAGAAGTTACCCAGGCTAGGGATCAAACTTGTGCCATAGCAGTGACCCGAGACAAAGCAGTTACAATGCCGGATTTTTAACCCACTATGCCACCAAGGAACTCTGACAGTGTGACATCTTCATTTTCCAATTTATAAAATGGAGTGAATAAAAATCCCCCTCATTGTCTTTCTTCAGGACTAGAACGCGGTGGGAATTTTTTTTTATTTAATTTTTTTTTTGTCTTTTAGAGCCGCACCCACAGCACACAGAGGTTCCCAGGCTAGGGGTCGAATTGGAGCTGTAGCCGTTGACCTACACCACAGCCACAGCAATGCCAGATTCGAGCTGCTTCTGTGACCTACACCACCCACATGGCAATACCAGATCCTTAACCCACTGAGTGAGGCCAGGGTTCGAACCTGCGTCCTCATGGATACTAGTCAGATTCATTTCTGCAGAGCCACAACGGGAACTCTAGGAATATTTTTCAATTCAGTTTGACTCCCACAATCACTGAGCCCTTGTATTGGGCCCAGTGTCTGGAATAGCTGATCTACATCCAAGGAAGGGGCTGGAAAACAATGGGCAGTTCAGAAAAGAAGTTGTGTTGGAGTTCCCGTCATGGCACAGCAGAAACGAATCCATCTAGGAACCATGAGGTTGTGGGTTCGATCCCTGGCCTTGCTCAGTGGGTTAAGGATCTGGAGTTGCTGTGAGCTGTGGTATAGGTCGTGGACACGGCTCAGATCTGGTGTTGCTGTGGCTGTGGTGTAGGCTGGCAGCTGTAGCTCCAATTGGACTCCTAGCCTGGGAACCTCCATATGCCGCAGGTGTGGCCCTGAAAAGCCAAAAAAAAAAAAAAAAAAAAAGAGAGAGAGAAAGGGAAGAAGAAGTAGTTGTGTATGTGCTGGAAAATGAACCTGTGTGGGCCATGGGATCTGGGAGGCCCTCCAAGGAGAGGTGGGCAGGTGCAAAGTGGCTGCCCTTCAGAACTAGAGGGTCCCTAGAAATCTTCATGCCCAAACCCCTCGCTGTACAGCTGGAAAAACCAAGGTTCGAAGAGTGGCGAGGACTTTAAAAGTCAGCAGCAGATCTGACACTACAGCTCTGACCTCCTTTCTCCCTGAGTCCAGCTTTTATTTCTCTCCTTTTGGCCACTGGAACCAATCCCTTTCACAGCCCTTGCCGTATTTGAATTTCACAACGACCTTTGTATGGATGGCTTATGACTGCACCATTTCGCAGCTGCTGACTGAGGCCGGGAGAAGGGTGATACTTTATCCACAGCAAGTCAGGAGCCCACATGGTTTAGGAGTGCACTGGCTTCTAGAACACAGCTGTCTCTAGACCCTGATAAAAGACTCTCTCCCAAATTGTGGCCCCAGAAATCCCAGGAACACCCCATCTTTGCCTGGTCTTTGGCTTCCTTCAACTGCCAGAGGCAGAACTAATTTTCCCTGCAGCCACCCGGTGTGGGGAAAGAAGGGGACTCATTAAGGATTCCTCATGGAGGGTGAATTTGTCGCCAAAGCCAGGATGTTCTGTGTAAACACCTTCTGGTTCAGAAATGCAGACACAGGCCCTGTGGAGGAAGGTGGAACACTAGCCATAGGAGAAACAGGGCCCACCAGCCATCCCTGGGGCCTAGATCCCAGGACTGGGTCTCCTCCATCTTGGGGCTCAGACTGATCTCTGACCCCTGCCAGATGGGCCTGGATGGGGCAGCGTAGAGGGAGGCGTTCAAATTGGCAGTTTCTTGGCTGTGACTGGCCCTTAGAGGGCACCCCTGGCCACTGGCAATGTTGGGGAGGAGGTCATAGCTAAGACTTGGAGACGGTCAGGCCTGGGAGGACTCCTGTTTCAGAACCACTTATGTTTCAGAACCATCTGTTCACAGATATTTATTGACTGCCCTGGTCCTATTATAGGGATTCCACTGTGAGCAAAACAGACATGGTCCTTGCTCTTAGGAAGTCTGGTGGGAGGAATTCCTGTCGTGGCTCAGGAACCCGACTAGCATCCATGAGGACCTGTGCTTGAGCCCTGGCCCTGCTCGGTGGGTTAAGGATCCAGCATTGCCATGAGCTGTGGTGTAGGCTGAAGATGCGGCTTGGATCTGGCATTGCTGTGGCTATGATGTAGGCCAGCAGCTACAGCTCCAGTTTGACCCCTAGCCTGGGAACTTCCATAGCCATGGGTACAGCCCCCTCCCCCCCAAAAAAGAATCTGGGGGGAGAGACAGACACCCAAAAAACTCATGAACAGCAAATACATCATATGTCAGGTGGTGGGTGATAAGTGCTGTGAGGCACAGAGCAGGGCAAGGTGGAGAGCGAATAAACAAGGGGCCACTTGAGATAAGGTGGTCAAGGAGGGCTTCTTTGAAGAGGTGGCATTTGTAAAGATGTGCAGGAAGTGAGAGTGTGAGCCACATGGAAATCTGGGGGACAAACATTGCAGTCAGAGGGAACAGCAAAAACAAAAGCCTGAGGCAAGCCTTGCTTGGCCAGTGGGATGGACAACAAGGCCAGTGTAGGTGGAACAGAATGAGCGTGGGGGAGAAAGTAGGAAGGGAGGTCAGAAAGGAGAAGGAGACGTGAGCCTGTGGGCCTATAAAAGGGGTTAGAGGTGTCCCACCTGCCTTGGCAAGGCCCTCCCTGGAGGTGGCCTGCCGACCCTGCAGCAGGGCTTGGTGGCTTCCCGCCTCTCGCTGCTCACGGATGCAGGTTGAGCGGGGAACGCAAGTGAGTTAACACCCACGGGAGTGACCTTCAGCCAGACGACAGAGGAGCGCGTGGCCGCTTCCCCCAGGTACTTTGCCTGCCCACGGGAAACCCACGAGGAGGCGGCTCCAGTCGCCCAGCTACAGAGGCCGGCTGCTGGACGGAGGGTAACAAGGGCGACAGTGAGCCTGGGAGAGATTCTCGGGGCCTCTGCACACACTCCTCCGCCAGCCTGATTTGTTTTCTCCTCCACCTTTGTATCTATGTAACTGCTCCATACCCCCACTTATCAGCCTCTGTCACCTCCTCCCTCTGGGTCCCATCGCTTCCTGGGCTACCCCCATCTCTGCACTTAGCACACACCGTCCTCCTACCCTCATTATCTCCCTCTCCAGTCTAGAGCTCCTCAGGGCGGGGACCTTGTCTGTATTGTTTGCTGCCGTGTCTCCAGAATCTAGGATGGTGCCTGGCAGATGATAGGTTCTCAATCATAAATGTGAAGCGAAATTTTCTTTGCTTTTTAAAATATTTATTTATTTATTTATTTTTTAGAACAGCACCTGCGGCATGTGGAGGTTCCCAGGCTAGGGGTTGAATTGGAGCTGCAGCTGCCGGTCTACACCACAGCCACAGCAACGCCAGATCCGAGCCAGGTCTGCGACCTACGCCACAGCTCACGGCAATGCTGGATCCTTAACCCACTGAGACCAGGGATCAAACCTGTGTCCTCATGGATACTAGCTGATATGGGAACTCCTGAAGCAGAACTTTTTAGAACCCAAAGTACTGGAAAGTGACCAGTGCCGTCTCAAGGGTAACTAGCTCCCCATCCCAGAAGGTGTATGAGGTGGACAGTCACCCGCTCGGACACTGCAGAGCATGAACCCCTTTGCCAATCAGGTGGGATTGGTCCCTAAGTCTTTCCTAACCGGAAAATTCTACTTGGTCACACGGGGGCATGCCCCCACCTCGGGCCACCCCCTGTCCCACCAGCTGAAAGACTATGGCTGCTGGGGCTTCGGTGTTTGGGGATTGGAGGCAATAAGAATGATGCTGCACCCCTTCCCCCGGACCGGACCCCTTTTTCCTGTTTCTGTGCACCTCCCCCGCCTTGAGTACATGTTAAGTGACCAGCACCCACTTCTCTCCTTTGAAAGGACCACTCTCCTGCTGCTGAAGCCTCCTGGGGGGACTTCCCTCCCTCCAAGCTAGCTCATCACTTCAGGGCTTTGAAAACCCACCTTCCTCACGTGGGATGCTGGTAGGGTGAGGTGTAACTTATGCTCCAGATCCTCCGTGGGATCAGACTGAAGCAACCACCCACACTACATCCACAAGCCCTGCTGGGCTTGCTCTCCTTCCCTGTCCTGCCTCCACCATCGCCTCCAACACTCCCATCTCACTCAGTAAAAGCCAAACTCCTCACCGAGGGCACAAAGACCTACATGACCTGTCCTACCTTTCTGAGCATCTCCCACCTCTCTCCCCACCTCCTTGCTGCTGGAGGATTTTGAGCAAGCATGGCTGTGATCAGGTTACTTTGGGAATCCCTGGCTATGGTGAAAGGATGAGAGTCCCCGTCGTGGCTCAGTGGTTAACGAATCCGACTAGGAACCAAACCATGAGACTGCAGGTTTGATCCCTGGCCTTGCTCAGTGGGTTAAGGATCCGGCGTTGCCGTGAGCTGTGGTGTAGGTTGCAGACGCGGTTCGGATCCCGCCACGTGTGTGGCTCTAGATAAGGCAAAAAGACAAAAATAAATTAATTAATTAAAGAAAAAAAGTGCAAGCATGGTACAGTCCTGGGGTGGGGGTGGGGGTGAGAGGGTGATTATTGGGGCTTGGAGAAATGACAGGGCTGTGACTGCACTGGGGTTGGGAGCAGCAGGAAGCTGGCTCTGTATCTTAGTTTTCCAGGCGACCTCAGTGGCTGCCCGGGGGGCTCTGGCCTGTGAGCGGACTGGGCCAGGCCTCCCAGCTGCTGACTCGTGCCCCTGTCCCACAGATGGGCCGGTTGCTCTCCTGGGTGGTCCGCAGCTCCTCCCTCCACTTCCTTTGTGCCTTGTGGGCTTGGCAGGTGGAGGGAGGCGTCCGCTCCCTCTCCTCCCCTGACCCAGAGAATAATCCTTATATTCATGCAAGTCTACCCCGTGCCCTTGCTGCATCCTCCCACGTCCCCTGGTAACAAAGAAACCTGGTTCCCACTGGGCAGAGGAGGACACTGAGGTCCGGAAAGGGGATGGGACCCTCCCAAGGTCATGCAGCCAGATGGGGACGCCAGGTGGGGACCTGTGCCCTAACCCCCTACGCGTTGATTTCATCAGGCAACAAATGGTCCCAAGGCTTGACTTGAAAAATATTAAGTGACCCCAAAGAGAATGCAAGCCCAGAACATTCTAAGCCTCTCTGAGCTGGTTTTTATCACCTTTAATACTAAATCCATTCATTTAAAATTCCATGAATAGATTCCATTGGAAATGAAAACAATACAAAAGAAAACTAAAGTTCTGTTTCAACACCCCTTCCCCATCTCAGTTCCCTCCAGAGTCCCAGTTTGGGTGTGTCTTTTCAGAACCATGATGTTCATTGAAAGACATAGTAGGAACCCAGGAAGCACACGTAGGACTGTTACGTGCGTGGCAGGGTAGGAAGGTGGGGTGGAGACATTGCACACAAATGATCACTCTGTAGCCTGTTTGCTCCTGGACATCTTTGATGGGTATATTTAGATCTCTCTCCTATTCCCTGACAGCTGCAGAATAGTCTATAGTGTATAAGTCCCAGAGTTCATTTGTTTATCTAGTTTTTTAAATTAAATTATACATTTATTTTTTCATGCACTAAAGGGCAGATGGTTGAATTAATCCCACTTCTCAGCTCTTAGCACATGGTTGTGAATTAGTCCTCAAAGACCCTCTCTTTTTTGCACTATTTTCTCCTCCCCCCACAACCCACTCACCGAAACCCTCTCTACTGTGTTGGATACATGCCTTTAATGTTTTTGATTTCTTGAAAAATGCATAGCAGTTGTGTTATGTGTTTACGTATTTAAAAAATTCTTGTTGGAGTTCCCGTTGTGACTCAGTGGGTTAAGAATTCGACTAGTATCCATGAGGATGTGGGTTTGATCCCTGGCCTCAATCAGTGCGTTGAGGATCTTGCATTGCCACAAGCTGCAGCATCGGTCGCAGATGCAGTTCAGATCCAGCGTTGCTGTGGCTGTAGTGTAGGCAGCTGCAGCTCCAATTTGACTCCTAGCCTGGGAGCTGCCATATGCTGCAAGTGAAGCCCTAAAAATAAAAAATAAAAGAATTCTTATTAAGGCAGAACACACATAAAGGGTGCAAATCATACATGTACAGTTTGTGAACTGAACACAGCCACGTAACCAGCACTAGGAACAAGCAACAGAACATCGGCAGCCCCCTCCCCATGAGGCCCCTTCCCCAGGAGACCCCCTCCAAGCCGACCCCAAGGTAATCAGCACCCTGACTTCTAACACCATACATTGGCTTTGCTTGTCTTTGAACTTGTACACAAATGGAATCATACTTGTGTGCTCTTTTGTGTCTGACTTCTTTCACTCAGTATTTTGGTCATGAGTTTTGTCTCTATCCTGTGGAGTTGTAGATACACATCTTACTCTCAAGGCTCTAGAGTCTTTCAACAGACCGCACGGTAATTAAACAATTCTGTCATTGGTGAACATGTGGTTTCCATTCTGGGGTTGTTACAAAGAGTGCAGACAAGAATAGTCATGTGTGTGTGTCTTTAGGTACATACACATGTGTTTCATTTCTGTTGTGTGTGTACATAGGAGTGGGATTGCTGGGTATGTTTAGTTTTATTTGTTTTTCGTTTTTGTTTTTGTCTTTTTGCCTTATCTAGGGCCACACCCACAGCATATGGAGGTTGCCAGGCTAGGGGTCTAACAGGAGCTGTAGCTGCCGGCCTAAGCCACAGCCACAGCAACGCGGGATCCGAGCCGCGTCTGCAACCTACACCACAGCTCACGGCAACGCCTGATCCTTAACCCACTGAGCAAGGCCAGGGATCGAACCCGCAACCTCACGGTTCTTAGTCGGATTCGTTAACCACTGAGCCACGAAGAGAAATCCTACGTGCACTCTTTTCTTAAGCAACCCCCCACTGCAAGACTCCACCCCACCCCCGACCTGATCCCCCAGGAGGGTGGCTTTTCCTCGGTCTTCCAGAAGACTGCAGTTCTCCTTTCTACTGCCATAGGTCACTTTCCTGTTTTGGGCTAAACCTATCTTTGCCATGGTTTCGGCTTTCTCACTGGCCCGAGAGCCCACTGAGGCTAGGACTCAGCCTCTGTGGGCTTCCCCTGGGGTGCCCAGGACCCTCAGAGGATTCCTCAGGGGAGGTCTGCTGAATGACTGAGACTGTGACCTAAACATGCCTTGGAGAGAATTAAGGGTCAAATTTCCTTCTCTCCCTCGCCCTCCCCCTGCCCCTTCTTTACCAACTAGAACTTTTCTGGAGTTCCTCATTCCACTGGAAAGACAGTGGAACATGGGAGTTGTTGTGGCTCAGAAGGTTAAAAACCTGACTAGTATCCATGAGGTTGCAGGTTCGATCCCTGGCCTCGATCAGTGGGTTAAGTCCCCAGCATTGCCCCAAGATGCAGCGTAGGCCACAGATGTATCTCAGACTTGGTGTTGCCATGGCTGTGGTGTAGGTCTGCAGCTGCAGTCCAATTGACCCCTAGCCTGGGAGCTTCCTATGCTGCAGGTGCCAATCTTAAAAGCCAAAAACAAAACCAAACAAACAAAAAAAGAGAGAGGAACATGGATTCCAGACTTCTCCTCTCTTGGGTGAGTATGCATGGCTCAACTCTTCCGTAAAATGGCTGTTGTCATTCACCCAAGGCCATGTTTATTGGGTGTTTGCACTGTACCAGGCCCTGGGGATCCAGTGGGAAACAAGAGAGACCTGGTCCTGAGCCTCCTGGGCTTTCAGTTCCAAAGATAAGATACATTCCTGCAGACACCATTCCTCATTGTGAGAAGGTTCACATGAAAAGCTCAGAGTCCAATGAAATTATATAGAAGGATTGCTCTACCTAAATCAGGGGGTAGGAGTTCCCGTTGTGACACAGTGGTTAACAAATCCGACTAGGAACCATGAGGTTGTGGGTTCGATCCCTGGCCTTGCTCAGTGGGTTAAGGATCAGGCGTTGCCGTGAGCTGTGGTGTAGGTTGCAGACGTGGCTTGGGTCCCGCGTTGCTGTGACTGTGGCGTAGGCCAGTGGCTACAGCTCCAATTAGACCCCTAGCATGGGAACCTCCATATGCCACCCCGAGTGTGGCCCTAGAAAAGGCAAAAGGACAAAAAAAAAAAAAATCAGGGAGTAGAAGTAGAGGAAAATTTCTTAGGAAAGTTACATTTGGCCTGAGACCTAACGATGAGTAGAAATAAACTAAGAAAGCGGAGAGGTTATGGGTGAGGTGTGGTAGAGACATTGTTTCAGGCGGGGGAAACAGCAATTACAAAAGCACTGCGGCAGGAGGGAACCTGGCAGAGGCAGTATGGCTAGATCCCAAGGAGAAGGGGACAAAGGGGTAGCGGATGAGGCTGGATGGATAGGCAGGAGCCAGGTCATCATGGAAGGCCTGGTGGGCAAAGTGAAGTTGAAAAGTAGACACACTCACTTGGTAATTATTGGACACCTTCCGTTAGCCAGGGCTGTGCTATGGCTGCGAACAAGACAAAGTCTTCGACCTCACAGAGCTTGCAGACTTGGGGCAGATAATAACATTAAGCAGAGGAGGAATGCCAGCCTTCACAGAGGCACTGCTAGGTGCCAAGAACTGTGCCAGCTGAGGACTTTGCACAACTATCTCATTTGCTGCTCACTGCCACGCTGTGAAGTAGGAAACTCATTTTATTGACGAGGAAAGAGGCTTAGCAAGGTTGAACAATTTATCCACTCATAAGGAGTCTTGAGGACTTATTACAGTCCATTTTAAGAGGCGTTTTATGAGCACTTTTACTCAAAGCTGATGTGTGTGGGATAAATAGGTATGGTCCCTACAGAGGGCATCTTTCAGAATTAAGAACACACTCACCATAGCAATCATACCAATCAGCAAGTCCATTGATTCTGCAGATACCCAGCGTGGTGTGGCCACAGGGTCATTTACGGAAGTATTGTTGCAACAGGCTGGTGACAACCACTTAGGGGACTGGTGAAGGGGACCGGCCCGTCAATGCAGTGGAACCCTGTGATGCCGCGAAAAAGAACAGGGGTGTTCTCTATGCACTGATATGAACCAGTCTCCAAAAACGCCATCACGTGGGGAAAAGGCAAAGTGCAGACCTGTGTATAATTAAGCTAAGATTTGTTTCAATACGGTGAAGGACATTGTAGAGATAAGAGGCGTAGGGAGTGAGAAATAAGAAAAGGAAGAAGGAAAGTGAAAAAGAAAGAAAGGAAAGGGAAACACATCATCATGTGCCTCTGGGAAGGAGAGCCTTGGAGGACAAATAGGAGAGACAAATGCATTCTTTTTTATATCTTTGAGTTTTGAATCATGTGAATGTATTAACTATTCAATAAACAAGCAAACACAATTACATTTGTTTGAAGGACTTTCAGATTCCATAGGGGAAATCGTTATGTTGGAACAGAGAAGACATCCCAGGATTGTTGAATTGAAGGTGTCTCAGTGACTGCCTTGTGTTACAGATGAGGAAACTGAGGCCCAGAGAGATGAGGTGACTCGCTCAAGGTCACCTAAGCAGGTGGTGGTGGAATCAGGACTGGCTGCCACCCTTTCATGCCACAACTGTTTCAGGATCACTAAGCATCTCTAGGGGCCAAACTCCACTAACTGCTGAGGACACAGTGGTGAACAACAAAAGCGTGATTGCCGCCTTCACAGCCCTTATACTCTAGACAAGAAGCGAATAAATGTGTTATAATAGCACGTAGTGATAAATGCTGTGGATAAAAAATAAGACGGGGAGGGGGACAGAGTGTCGGGAGAAATGATAGGGAAAGAGGCAACTTTTTAGCGAAGAGAGAGATGGAGCCTTGTGAACATCTGGGGGAGCAGCCGGAACAAAAGCTGAGTGGGAGGGAGAAGGTGGGTTAAAGGAACAGCAAGAGTGTAATTGGCACAGAATGAGCAAGGGAAAGGCAGAGGAGGTAATGTCTGAGAGGGGAGCAGGGGAGAGATAGTAGGCTGGGCTGAGGACTTGGGCTCAAAGTGAGGTAGGACATAGGCAGAAAGTTCTGAGCAGACACGGGATCTGATTAGGTTCATCTTGTAGGTTTTTTTTTTTTTT
>PVHT021183543.1:21905514-21934229 GCA_004024745.2 Catagonus wagneri | reverse complement strand
CATCTGCGACCTACACCACAGCTCACGGCAACACCAGATCCTTAACCCACTGAGCGAGGCCAGGGATCGAACCCGCAACCTCGTGGTTCCTGGTCGGATTCATTAACCACTGAGCCACGACAGGAACTCCTAGATGCATCTTTTAAAAAGGCCCCTCTGGCTCATGGTGGAGACTGAACAATAAGAGAGTAAAAGGGGCTGCCAGGAGCCCAGTGAGAAGGCCAGTGCAGTCCATTTTTCCGGGAGAGGGGTGACAAGGCCATAGTCTGGGGCCGTGTGTTGGGAAGCAGTCTTCCCATCTATGCAATGAGGGGGCTGGATAAGATGGTCCCTTAGGACCTTTCCAGTGCTGGTATTTTGTAATTTGGTTGAATTACCCCAACCCACACCAACTAGGTGCAGCCAAGCCCCTGCTTTTCTTTTCTCACAATCTCTTGGATTCTGAGCCTGCATGGAGCCCAGTGATCTTAGGCTCAGCGGGGAGACTCCTGCCCACCCCCATCACGCCAGCCCCACTCCTGTCCCCATCTCCCAGGGACAGATGGGTGGGCGGCAGGAGGCAGCTGGGCCTCGATGTTTGCAGGGCCCTGGGGGAGGGATTTATCTGAGCGTTCATAACCCCTCTCTGCCTTCCAGATCTTGAGTTAAAAGCCCCAAATGTCACAGCCCCAAGGGCCAAGGGTGGGAGGGTGCCAGGAAAGGGGCTGGACAAGACGCTTTTTTGTTTCTGTCCGCAGCTGCCCAGCTGGGGGCAGGGACTTGGGGCACCGAGGACTCCAGCTCTGGGAGCAGGAAGCCAGTAGAGCTGAGGCTGAAAACTGGTGGCTCTCAGGCAGCATCCGACCCACTGACCTATTTATTTGGCCTGAAAAGTGTTTGAGAAAAAATGGAGTCAAGGTTTAAAAATCAAGAGCTTTTAAGCTAAAATCCGGATTTCTGGCTTCTCTTAAACAATTGGAAAATCTGACCTCTTTCCATATGACAACACTCAGCAGTAGCTGAGTAGCAGCTGTCCCCATTATTATTTCATTTTACAAATAGGTAAATACATTCACATGATTCCAAAAATTATAAATAGGCATATAATAAAGTCTGCCTCTCATCCTTGTTTCCCTTCTGCCCAGTGCCCTCCAGTAATCTCATTTCCTTACGTAGACTCCAAAGTTTCTTTATGTGTGTTCAAACAAATACAAATATATGTTATCAATCCTTTTTTTCTTTTTTTAGGGCCACAAGTGCAGCATATGGAAGTTCCCTGACTAGGGGTCCAATCAGAGCTGCAGCTGCTTGCCTATGCCACAGCCAAAGCCACGCCAGATCTGAGCCACATCTGTGACCTACACCACAGCTCACTTCAATGCTGGATCCTTAACCCACTGAGCAGGGCCAGGGATCGAACCCGCATCCTCATGGATACTAGTTGGATTCATTACTGCTGATCCACAGTGGGAACTCCTTAGTCCTTTTCCCCCAGCTTTGCCCAGTGTTGTGTCCCTTGATTTCCCCTATGGATGTCTCTCTGTAGTAGGAAAAAAGTGTTTCTTCACCTCCTTTACTGCCGCATGCCATTCTGTTGTCAGGAAACCCATGGTTTATGTAGCCAGTCGCCTACTGATGAACATATAGGTCCTTCCCAGTTTTTCTTGTTATAAACAATGCTATGTCAGTTATCTTGTGCTTAGTTCCCACAGGAACTAAAGGAATATTATTAGAAACTGGTCCAAGCCGAGGGTGCAGTAGGCATGGGTTAAGCTCTTGGTTAATTGAGGAAATGTGATGATGGTTGTTCCCAAGGGTGATTCCCAACAAAGCCCAGAGACCATGCCCTTGGGAACTAAGGAAAAGCTCCCAGATTTGCTCTGTCACTTGCTAGATGTACTTGTCTCTGGGCCTCAGTGTCCTTATCTGTAAAATGAGAGAAGAGCTTGGGGAATTGGAGACGATCTCAAAGGACCTACCCACTTCTAACCAGCTGTGGTCCTCCTTCTGCCTCCACACCAGCCAGGGCCAACCTCTTCTCAGCCTTAAATGAGCCTGGCTCAGTCCCACTGCTGAGAGTTTGTCCGTGCTGCTCTGTCCCTGCCCCCAGTGGAACACCACCCCTCTATTCCCTATTTGTCCTAGTCTGACGCCTTGATCTCTGATCCCAGGCCACTCAGAACAGACTGGTCCAAACTCACTCATGGCAGGGTCCCCTCTACTGTACCACTGATAGGTGGGTCACTCCCACTTGACCCACGCTCCCTGCACCCCATCAGATCCACCCCATGTCATTCCTCTGGTTGCCTGAACTAGAGTTTTTTTTTTTTTTCTTTTTGCCTTTTCTAGGGCCACACTTGTGGCACATGGAGGTTCCCAGGCTAGGGGTCTAATCGGAGCTGTAGCCACCGGCTTACACCACAGACACAGCAACACCAGATCCCAGCCGCATCTGCAACCTACACCACAGCTCACAGCAATGCCGGATCGTTAACCCACTGAACAAGGCCAGGGATCGAACCCTCAACCTCATGGTTCCTAGTCGGATTTGTTTACCACTGAGCCGCAACAGGAACTCCTGAACTAGAGTTCTTGAATGCCAGCTCTGCTACTTCCTAACTAATGGTCTTGGTCTTAGCACTTCCCTGTGTCCCAGTTTCCTCACCCCCCAAAATAGCTAGTTTGAGCATAACATGTAGTAACATCAGTAAATTTATTAGCACAGCTCCTGAAGCACAGAGGGGCTTGATAGCTACACAAATCACTGCCCTTTTTTGAATAAGTTGCTTTATTTATAAAATGAGGAGAACAGCAGAACCTATAAGTTCTGAACCATAGGGCTGATCATTTGCTCATTTATGTATTTTTATAGAATATCTATTGGGCGCTAGGCACAGCACTGAGCATTTAGCGATTGGTTAGTGAAAAAATAGATGAGATGGAATTCCCTGGCGACTCAGTGGGTTAGGGATCTGGCATTGTCACTGCTGTGGCTCAGGTTGCTGCCGTGATGTGGGTTCGATCCCTGGCCCAGGAACTTCCGCATGCCTCAGGTATGGCCAAAAAAGAGAGAGAGAGAGAGAGAGAGAGAGAGAGAGAGAGAGAGAGAGAGAGAGAGAGAGAGTATAGATTAATTGTCCTAATTCTCGTGGAACCCCTAGACAATTCCAAACAGGCAAGCATAAAAAGATAAATTGCCAAGGTACTGATGTTAAGAACGAAAAGACTAAAGTGTCATGAAAGCTCATAAAAGGGGAGGGCCAGGGAGACTTCTCTGAGGGATAGGGAGCAGGGCACAGCTGGGTGGGAGATCTAAGAGGGCTTTCTGAGGGAGGCATCACCCCAGCTAATGATTAGCATTCATAACCTTCACCACGGCCCTAGGAGGAAGGCACTGGTTACCCCCAACCCCTGCCATTTTACTTTTTTTTTGAAGCTTAGAGAAATTGAGTGACTCGATCAAGGTCCTGGAGTGAGGAAGGAGGAGTAGGTCTTGAACCCAGGTTTCCTGGCTCTAGAGTCTCAGACTTAAAAGCATGTCTTCTACTGCCTGTTTGAATAGGCTCATGCCAGGGTGTGGAGAGACATGGCGGTAGAAGGGCTGCCTCCATTAAGTGGGGCCCAGAGACGAGAACTTAACTCTAGGCAGGCCCCTTCCAGACATATGCAGAATGGGCCAGTGTCATAAGGGGATCTGAGGTCAGATCTTCCCTCTGCCGAGGACTTTGTTCACTCCATGAGTTTCCCTGCCTAGGGTCTTAAGGGAGGAAGAGAACAAAGAGAAGTTGCTTCTGCTTAGACCACATTGGAATTCGGATTCTCCTTCAGCCCAACCCACAAAAACTTACCAGCCCTCACATGCCCAAGGATAAAGCTTGTCAGCTTTGTATCCAACCTGCAGAACTCCCTTAATCCCTAACACTTCCTCCTCCATTTTCAGCCTTGGACAACAGCTGGCACTCCGGCCGCCTGAGCATTGCTAGAACCTCCTGAGTCCCTGGACGAGAAAAGGATGCTGGACTGCAGAACTGCCAATGGCTGCTCCTTCCTGGCTCAAGGCGACTGTCCCCTTTCATCTTCTCTTCCTTGCCACTCTGAAGCAAGGTGGTCCTCAAACCTCCCCTTCTCCCTTCTTCTTTCCTCCCTTTCTCACTTAACTCTCATCCTCCCCTTGGAAGGTAGAAAAGCTTGTTCCCTGAGTCCCCGTCATGGGCTCAGCGGAAATGAATCTGACTAGCATGCATGAGGACTCAGGTTCGATCCCTGGCCTCACTCAGTGGGTTAAGGATCTGGTGTTGCCGTGAACTGTGGTGTAGGTTGAAGATGAGCCTCAGATCTGGCATTGATGTGGCTGTGGTGTAGGCTAGAGGCTACAGTTCCAGTTGGACCCCAGCCTGGGAACCTCCACATGCCATGGGTGCAGCCCTAAAAAAACAGGAAAAAAAAGAAAAGAAAAGAAAAAAGAAAGAAAAACTTATTCTGGAGCCAGATGATGAGTTTGAACTTGACTCTAGCACTTACTAACTGTGTGATTCTGAATAAATTAACTTCTCTGTGACTCAGTTTCTTCCTCTGTAAAATGGGAAGAAAACATGAACTACCTCACAATTTGTGAGGATGAAATGAGTTGGTAAATGTACAGTGCTTAGAACTGTCCTGAGCAAACAGAGAAACTGCTACAGGAGTGTTTGTATCATAAATACCCTGATACATTCAATCAAGGGAGAGAGGTGGGGTGGTGAGCTGGGGATATGCAGTGTGTATGAGGGACCTTACCCCTCCCCTGGATTACAGTTCTCTCTTTGGTCTCTCCACCCCCAGGCTGCTTTCCTGTGAGCACTTCTCTCCTCTAGTTGCAGAATCTTCTCTCCAAATCCTGATTTGATCACATTACTCCCCTGCTCAAATTCGGCAATGGTTCCCCATTGCTTCCTGGATAAAGAGCCCTTTAGGATCTCATCCCTCAGAAGGCTCCCATCTTTCCTAGCTTTCTGTTTCACTGGATCTGAAATCCAGACATTCCGGAAAACGTGCCCTCAGGAAAACAGTCTCTGGCCTCCAGGCCTTTGCACTTGCTCTTTCCTCCACCTAGTTTTTTTTTCTCTCATCACTTTGCCTCTGATGTTGCCCCCTTCCCTGCCTTTATTCGACTAGGGCTGTGGCCAGATGAAGGCAGTCCCTGAGGGAGGGAAAGGGGAGAGTGGAAAGAGACAGCAACTCTCAGAGCTGCAGTTTACTCAGCTTCAAAGCAGTAAGAAAAAGACAATGAGAAAAGAGACCTCCCAAGATCAAAGAAAGGGATGGAACGATATGTGAACACTTTGGGAAGTAGCCTATTAGCACTGGAGGGATTTCTAATGAGTTACCGGGGTGCCTGCCTAAAAAGCCCCTTACCTCCGAGTCCCTGGTCCCCCACCCTCCTCAGATCCAGACCATCGGAGGTAAACAGAGGAAATAAATGGAAGAGGGAGGACAGAGAGGGGGACGGTGAAGAAAAGAGGAAAGAAGGAAGTGGAGTGGGGTGGGGGACTGAGAAGCAGAAAGCATGTGGCTGGGGCCCCACGCTTGAGGAAGGAAGGAGAGGGTGACCTGGGATGCTCTCCCCCCGCCTCCCCCCGCCTCCCCCCGCCTCCCCCCACCTCCCCCCACCTCCCCCCTCCATTCCCCGTGGGGGTGCCCCCATCCGGCCTCAGCCCAGGCGGGGTGGGGGAAGGGAGGGGGCGGCGCCGAGGGGAATGAATAATTGAAGTAGTGGGGAGGAGGAAGAAGAGAAGGAAGAGAGGAGGAGGCGGGAGCCGCCCGCACAGGGTCCTCCCAACTCCGCACCCCACCCCCTCCGCCGCCCGGAAGTCGCTCCCCGCCTCCTGCTCCGCCAACATGGCCGCGAAGTCGGATGGAGCGGCGGCCGCGGCCGGCTCGGGGCCGGAGGGGGCGGCCGCAGGAGCCCGGGGCGGTGCGGGCGGGCGCGGGGAGGAGGCCGAGGCGGCAACCGGGGGTCCCGGGGTGACCGAGGCGGGAGGCCCGGGGCCGCGCTACGAGCTGCGGGACTGCTGCTGGGTGCTGTGCGCGCTGCTCGTGTTCTTCTCCGACGGCGCCACGGACCTGTGGCTGGCGGCCTCCTACTACCTGCAGGGTCAGCCCACCTACTTCGGCCTCACGTTGCTATTCGTGCTCCTGCCCTCGCTTGTCGTGCAACTGCTCAGTTTCCGCTGGTTCGTCTACGACTACACGGAGCCCGAGGGGGCCCCGGGACCCGCCGTCAGCACCAAGGACAGCGGCACTGGAGGGCCCGTCATCAGCACCAAGGACAGTGCCGCCGCCTTCAGGACCAAAGAAGGCAGCCAAGAGCTGGGCCCCCGACCCGCGCCCTCCTCGGCCAGCACCTACCGCCGCCGCTGCTGCCGCCTCTGCGTCTGGCTGCTGCAGACCCTCGTTCACCTCCTGCAGCTCGGCCAGGTCTGGAGGTAGGAGATGCGCATGTGGAGAGAACTGAGTCTGCGGACTGGGGGTGGTGAGAAGCTGCCTGCCTCCCCAGCCCTGCTCTGACCTCTCCAGGCCCCTCGTGTCCTGACCTCTGCCCCGCCCCACCCGATTGCAGCTCTGATTTCTGCTCTTCTAGCTCCTCCCTGACCTCTTCCTTCTAACTCTGATCAACCTCAGTATCAACCTCTTTGATCTGGCCATTGAAGGAAGAGGGGGAATGGGGAGAGAAGAAAAAGAGATCCCCATGGGTGTGTGAATGAGGGGGGCCTGGGTAGGTGAAGCTCGGAACAGGACCCCAGGGTTCTGTCCAACCCTGTCCCACTCCTCTCTAGCTGAGTGCTGAGTCTGGGCTTAAGAAAGCCATCAGAAGTCCTTCCCTGCTCTCAAAGACTTTCAGTCTGGACTGCAGTCCATCCCTAACCTCCCAGGAGAAGCCTAGAGTTTGGGACAGCTAAACCCAAACTTTTTGAACTTTTTGGGAAAGGAGGTCCTGGACACAGCTGAAAACATGTCTAGCTCCTTTTCTTTCCTAGGACTTCCCAAATGTCTCCCCACATCCCAAAGAAACAGGGCCATGGGGATTTGGGATCTTGCATCTGAGATTAGATGGCCACTAGCTGTCTTTTCATCTCAGGACAGTAAGACAAAACTGAAGCTTTGTATAAGCAGCCCACTTCTTAAGCTTCTTCCTCTCCCAGGATTGAGGGTGACTGCAGAGCTGAACTGACTGAGTTAATTGCAGAGACAGGGAATTCTGAACCTAGGGTTCCTTTTGAATAGTTTAGGCTCGACTGTGTACTGATAAAATGAACTTCCCTGCTCTGTGATCTTGGGCAAACCCCTCCTGCCCCCAAGCTTCAGTTTCCTCGCCTGTGAAATGAGGGAGATTCCCTACTATTCTCATCTCATTGATATATCATCCATTTCCTACATATTGGGATGATCAGATGAGAGAAGGTGTTTGTAAAGGCCCTGCAGACTGCAACATATTTTAGGAATGCAATCGATTATCATGATTATCATAGATGTGGGGAAAGCATGGAAAAAGTCAAAGTCACTGTAGAGTAAAGGGTAATTCTTGCTGTTATATTTATTCTGCTACTTGTTAACATGTTCTGCTTAACTCAGAAGATTCAGTTCTGGGCTGAAGGTTGGAAATAGGACTCCCAGGGTTTGTCCCAGCTGCTCACTTGCTGTGTCACCCTTATTGTGTTGCCAAATCTCTCTCTGCCTTGGTTTCCCCATCTATGCCTTGCCTGGGTGGTGTGTATATTCCATTTAGCTTGCCCTGGGGGAAAATGTGGGTGGAGTTCTATCCACACAAGGCGGTGTTATTATTATTAGCTTGACACATAAAAATATTCATGTCTACATCCAGGAACTAATCTGCATTTATCATTCTGTGCCCGAGTGGACAGATGGTGAAAGATATTTTTAGATTCTGAAATGGTAACTTCCTATTCTTGGTGGCCAAACTTCATCCCCTCTTCCCTTCAACCTAAAGTGGGCCAGCTGCCCCTTGACTCCCTGGCTATCTCAAAACCCCCTTCTCCCCTTGAAACAAATGGATACTTGTTTCTTGAACATGAACTGAATTTCCCCCAAACAGAGAAAAGAATGACCATGGGATAGGGGTGGGAGTCTCAGGGGAGTGGCTGCAGATGGTTGAGGTCCACTAAGCTCCATGGTTTCTTAGATAAAAGGGCTAGTGATTTCTACTCCATTTGTAAAGTGAGGGGGTTGGGATGAGGTGATTTGCAGGGATGATAAACTAATGGCTCTTGGGCCCACAGAAGTGTTTTGTATGGCTTGTATAGTATTTCAAAAATCCAGAGTCCTAGCTTCTCTTGGGGAGAAGAAAAAGGCATTTAACAATATCAGGCCTGGAACAATTTAGATAGGATAGATGTGCTTCAGTTCGTCCGATTCCATTCTCTTTGATCACATCTGGACTATTTCACTCAGGCACTGGTGGCACAAGAGCCCTAATTTACAGTTCTATAACGATTGTTTTCTTAAATGCCCACTTTGTACCAGCCTATTAGTTGCCTTTTTACCTGTTTTATCTCCTATATTCCCCCTAATAATCTGTGATGTGTTTGTATTATCATTACAACCTAACAGATGAAGGAATGGAGGCTCAGAAAGGGGACATCCTTGCCCAAGGTCACAGGACTAGGCAGTGAATGCTCTAGGACACAAGGCTCTCTGCCTTCAAAGCCCAAGTTCATTTTATCTACCCTGCAATTCTGCCACTAAAGTGTCCCCTAAGCTCAAAGAATTATGAGTCTGAGATCCCAAGATTTCAGAATGATAGAAAGTCAGGGCTTCTGCTGAACTGAGATAAGACTGGTAAAGGAGGGGGAGGGAGTTGAACTATGTGGATAAGGATGAGGAGACAGTGTATATTGTGGGGAAAGTGCTGGATTGGGGGTGGGGTGGGATCAGGAGACTTCATCTGGGTTTGTAACCAGCTTGCTAGGTGACCTTGGGCAAGGCTCATCCCATCTCTGAGCCTCAGTTACCCTGTGTATGAAATGACAGGATTCATCAAGCTTGAAGCCTTCCCTTTCCTGGAATTTTGACTCTGCGTCTAGTTATCAGAATTAAAGCTTCTAGGCTCCTTTCCCAAAAGATTTAGATTCTAAAATGACTGAGGTTCTGGCTAAATGGAGGAAAATCCAGACAAGAAGCCACCGGGGTTGGTATTCCTAGAAGCTAAGCAATGTTGGCGCGTGTTTGCTTACCACGTGAAAGGTTCCCACAAAGAACAGGTTCACTGTTCAGCAGGACTTGGTCCAGCTCTTCTGGAGAGTGGAACCCGCGGTAATGAGGAAGGAGATACGTGTCCAAGCCCTATAGGATCAGAGCTAGGGGACTGGCCGTTCCCCTCCTGATCCCATGCCCCCAATTCTGAATAAATTAATTTGAATCATAAAGATATCTTTTAACTCCTCATGCTTTGAGGAGAAATCAAAAGCCTGAATAGTTTGAGGTGCCAGGTAACCGAGACCTGTGTCAGCACGTGGGTGGCAGACAAGAGGACAATTTGGGGCCAGCAGTGTCCTAGAGAAGAGGAAGCTATTACCCGGCTCCAGCTGATGGTACCCTTGAGAAGTTGGGGATCAGGTATTGTCAGGTCTTGATTTCACAAGTGGGAAATTGGGATGCTTTTTTGTTAATTCTGCCAGCATTCAACCATTAGTTAAAGTTTTTTTAAAAATAATGTCAACCAAAGATGACACATATGTGGACCCATCCTCTTTGTAATCTCTGTCCAGTTCCTCACAATGGATTAAGGTCCTTTCATATTTTGTTTCTAAACCACCCTGTGAGATGGGTGTTATTATTTTAAATTCAAAATGGGGCTCTGAGGAGAGAGAGGAGGGGAAGGAATTCAAAGGCACCGTCCATGTCCCAGCAGGCCCCATGTGAGGTGCTGCAGGCGCGTGATCTTGTCTTACCCTGAAAGCTTCCCTCTGGTGGTAGTCGATATACCCATTTATCAGACAAGAAAGTGAGGCTTGGAGGAGTTAAGTAGCTTGTCCAAAGTCACCCATTGAGGAAGGAGCGGAGAGGTGAGATGTCAGCCCACCCTTGTACAGTTCCCAAGCCTGTGCTTATCCCTGGCACCATCGCAATGGATGCCCCAGAGGATCCCCGAGCGGTGGCCCCATGCAGAGACAGATGGATCCCTAAAAAAACACACAGATCATTTGGTGTGTCCATATGAAGCTGGCTATGGGCTGGACACCAACCTGTGTTTTCACCCCTTTCTGCCCAGTACCCCCCTCCCCAAGCCTTTAAGCCACTAAAGGCTGTTAAGCCAGTTAAAGTCCTAACCCTGTCTCCTCTGACCCTGTGGGCAGCAGAGCGGTAAGCCATGAATCCTGCTTTCCCTAATCTTAAATTCACTGGGCCCCAGCTTTGCCTAGATAAGCATGGCTTGTTAAGCCAATTAGTGGGAGACGATCTGGCATAGGTTTCCTCCCAGGCTGTCAGGATCTGGGGACCCCAAGATGGGGGTGGGCCAGAGAAGGAGGGAGGCAAATGGGTTTTGAAAGCCCTCCCTCTAATACCTCCTCTATGTCTAGGCTCCAGCTCTACCCTCTCTGCCTCCTCACAAGCCCTGTACTCAAGAGAAGTCCTGAAATGAATGAGTGACCTTTCTGGTATGAGCATCAGACTCCTGGGTCTCCTCTCTGCAAAGCTCTGTTCTTCGCGTGATGGTTAAGAGCATGAACTCTGGATTCAGATGTCCTCAGTTCAAATTCTGGCTCTGCTATTTTCTATATGTGATCCTGACAAGCCACATAATCTCTCTGTGCCTGAGTCTCAACCCTTGTAAACTACAGACCATAATGGTATCACCTCTTGGGTTGTTTCAAGGTTTCACAAGACAATACATCAAGGGTTTAGCAAAGGGCTGGTCCCATTGTTAAGTATTCAGCACCACTGGCAGTGATCAGTGCCATCGGTCTGGGCTTTGTTCCATGTGGAAAGAGGTTAGTCCACTGAGCAGGTGGCCTGGAGGGGGTCAGGAGGGCAGGAAGGCCTCAGAGGGCCCTGAACTCCTAGGGACAGGGTAGCTATGCACTTAATCTGTAGTCATTCCACAAATATATGGAGCACCTGCTGTGTACTGGACACTGTGCTGAGTGCTGGGAATGGAGTGGTGAATAAGTAAAGTCCCTGACCTCATGGAGCTCAAGAGTCTAGTGGAAGAAACCAATAAGTAAACAATAAAATATAATATGTATTACCTAATATAAAATATACATATAATGCCTAATATAAAATATAATCGTCTGAGAGCGGTGAGCCCTACAATAAAGTGAGACCGGGGAAGGTGTGGCCCTTTGAGATAAGGTAGCTGAGGACGGCCTGTGGGCAGAGGGCTGCATGGGGTGAGGGCGAGCTGTGTGGACGTCTTGGGAAGGGTGTTTCAGGCACAGGGACAGAGCAAAGCAAGGAGGCCCCTGTGGCAGAAGCCGAGAACGGTGGGGAGAGCGGAGGAGGTGATAGTAGACAGGTTGCTTGGGGTCAGAGGACACAGGGCCTCACAGGCCATAGGGAGGGTTTGAGCTTTCATTCTGCGTGAAGTGGGAAGCCCAAGAGGATTTGAGCAGAGGAGGAACAGGGTCTTTATTTATGTTAAGCGCATTCCGTCTCCTGGGTGGAAAATAGGAGGGGGGCCAGAGTAAACCTGGAGAGCCATGAAGAGGCTGCTCGATGATCCAGGTGAGAGAAGATGGGGCTGGACCAGGGTAGTGGCAGAGCGGTGGGGCTCTTCTGTTTCAGGCAGAGCAGACAGGATGTCTTTTCTCCTTTGGTCAGTTTCCCCTTTGGGGCCAGACAGTTAATGCTGAAAAACTCATGCCCTTAGGAGATCTCTTGGGGTGCAATGGGTTAAGGATCTGGAGTTGTCACTGCAAGGGCTGTCGCTGCTGTGGCACAGGTTTGATCTCTGGCCTGGGAACTTCCAAATTTTTTGGCAAGTGTGGCCAAAAAATTTTAAAAAAAAAAGGGAACTCGTACTCTGAATCCACCTTATCTTGTGTCTGCCACTTTCTGTAATTTCAGGCAAATGGCATAACTTGAATGGGCGTTAATGTCCTCATCTGCAAATTGGACATTCTTAATAATAGTACCTATCCCATGTGGCTTGAGGGAGGAGTAAACTAAGGAATGAATGCAGAGTGTTTAGCCTAGTGCCTGGAACGCAGGATTCTCAATTCTCAGTGGCCATTACTGTTTGTATTATTACTTATAAAACAGGCCAGGAGTTGGATTCCATAGAGATTTTCAAACTATGTTTCATCTCCAACCATCATTTCAACCTGTGTATCTCAAGTTTCTCTTTTTTGGTATGTTGGCTACATGTCTAAGATTTGGTTTTGACAATCCCACAGCTGAAACTTGTTTACAACCCCCTGAACTCGGTGACTATCCACCAGGTCCCTCTCTGCTCTGACCTTGGAGGGTTGTTGCAGTCCGGCCTCACCACCCACCTCCCGGGAGACCCCTCTCCAGGACGCGTTCTCCACCGCACCGCCCTCTTCTTCCCAGCTGGCAGCAACAGGCCATTAGACCAGCTCCTAACAGACACAGCGGCGGCAGTTGGGCCCAGCGTCCCCTGTTTGATCTATAAAGACCACACAGGAGAAGCCCTGGGGGGGAGGAGGGAGCGCTGCCAGGAAATGGCTTTGAACCCCGCAGCTGGGGCCAAGGCCCCTAGGGAAAGGAAGAAAGATGGGCTGGGATCTACTCTGGCCTCTCCATTCACCACTCTGCCTTTGTTAGGGCCTCACAATTCCTCCCCTGGGAAATCCGATCCTCCAATCGGCCCCCCACCAACTCCACCCCATCCTGCCCCCACCTGCAGCCCGAACATTGTTCTAAAGCTCAGACCTGACCCTGCCACTCTGTAGCCAGAGAGAGGTGGCCAGCCCTGGCTCTCCTCTGCCCAGTGTCAAACCCCTTACCTCCCGCCCTTTTGTCTCCTTGCTGCTCTGTCCGCCACCCCCCTGCCCCCCAATAAACTACAGGCTCCTCTCCTTCTTGCCTCCGAGCAGCTGCCTGCAGTCTTTCCTCCAACAACACCCTCCCCCATCCTCCTCCCCGCGAAATTCTGCACACCCTCCAAGACCAGCTCAAATGCCACCTCTTAAGAGAAGCTTTCTCAGAACAAATCCAATTATGTGCCACTTTCTGCCCCTCAGACCCCACTTCCCGTCCCACTTCCCATTCTCTCAATCAGACAAGTTTTTGTCATTTCTGATCTAAAGTGGAAATCACTTGGTTGTTTTGTCTGTTTAAAAAGGAGCTATAGGAGTTACTGCACTGGCTCAGTGGTGACAAAACAACTGGTATTGATGAGGATATGGCTTTCATTCCTGGCCCCACTCAGTGGGTTAAGGATCTGGCATTGCTGTGAGCTGTGGTGTAGGTCGCAGACTCGGATCTGCCATTGCTCTGGCTATGGTGTAGGCCAGCAGCTGCAGCTCTGATCTCACCGCTAGTCTGGAAACGTCCATATGCCGCAGGTGCAGACCTGACTCCCCTCTGCTCATTACCTCTGGGGGCGGAGAAGTGGGGTGAGGGGAGATTTTCCCTGACTAATTAGATCTTTCTTGTATCCCTTGAAGATTTGACTCTGGTTTTTGATTATCCAAGAAATACGTGTATACATGTTACCTCTAAACACTTTACAGACAAGTATACCTGTTTTTAAAAAGTCAGATATTACTAAAATTATAGTTACTCTTGGAGTTCCCGTCGTGACTCAGTGGTTAACAAATCCAACTAGGAACCATGAGGTTGCGGATTCGATCCCTGGCATTGCTTAAGTGGCTTAAGGATCTGGCGTTGCCGTGAGAGGTGTAGGTTGCCGACGTGGCTTGGATCCCACATTGCTGTGGCTGTGGCGAAGGCCGGTGGCTACAGCTCCTGTAGACCCCTAGCCTGGGAACCTCCATATGCTGCAGGAGCGGCCCTAGATAAGGCAAAAAGACAAAAAAAATTATAGTTACTCTTGATGGAGACTTATATTCCATCATTCCTCCTTACTCCAATCCCATAAGGTCGGGAGTGTGGTAGTGAAGAGTGAGGACTATGGAGCCCAAACTTTGGCTCTGCCACTATAAGCTCTGTGACCTTGGGCAAGTCATTTAACTTCTCTGGGCCTCAGTTTCCTCATCTGTGAAGTAGGATAACAGCATCCCCATACAAGTGGCCACTGTGAAGTTTTACTGAACTAATATACAGAACGTTTGCCCAGTACTCAATACATTATACATCCTCATTAGTGTTAGCTTGCATTATTGGCCTGTGCTACAGATGTGGAAATTGAGGCACAAAGAGGTAACAGCCTCCCAGCACGTAAGTAGCAAAGCCAGTATCTGAAGCCTCGCCATCAGTCACTCAAACCTGCATGTGTAACCACCAAGCACTACTGCCTTCTGCTAGTTAAGTGTGTTCTTACAAAACAATCAGTCATGCATTGCTTTGGGAAGAGGAGGAGAAGTCAGCAAAGTATTTTTTAAATTTTATTTTAATACAATGTACCCACTGTTAACATTCTAGGTTCTTCCTCTCATTCATCCACCCCCTCCCCCCGGCACAATTACTCATTCTTCCTCAGCCCCAAGTCCTGATCGTACTCTCTTGTGATCATCTGCCCATCTGGCTGGTTTACCTACCAGATTACAAGCCCCCGAGGAGTTGAGGTCCTGTTCATTCTTCTCTCTGTCCCCCATGGCGACTGGCCCGGAGCAGACCCTCTGCTGTTATTGATAGTCTTGTACCCAGCCAGGTTTGGCGAGGATCTTAGAACATGAAGTCCTTTGAAGCAGGTTTTGCATCTGTGGCAGGGATGCTAAGGCTGTATGGGAGCCCTTTGCTGCTGCGGACACAGCACTGAGCTCTGCTTAGGCCCACATCCACAGCTCTCTAAACCGCTGATAGACAAACGCGTATGAATCTGTTCAAGATACAGTGGGAACAACCCTGGGCTGAATTCCCAGGAGGATGCAGGTGCGCCTGACTTAGGACACGGAGGAAGTAAAGTTCCTTGTAGACAGTCAGTGCTCGATAAATTTTCATGTGAACTGAACAGCATCTTTGAAATCAGAATCTTGAGCAAGACACTTCATTGCTTAGGCTTCGGTTACCAGGAAAGTCCATTTGTGGGCTTGAGACACCTGAATGAGTTTTCCCAGGACTTAGACAAGAGAGGAGAGCAGCTGAGTGCTCAGGGCACTGGTACAGCCCATGGCTCCATGGCTTCTTGCTTCGTGACCCTGGGCGAGTTCCTTTACCAGCTGGCATTCTAGTTGCCTCTGTGAAATGGGGAGAGTGATAGTCTCCATTGCTTAAGATTCTTATAAAGGAGTTCGCAACATGGCTCACTGGTTAATGAATCTGACTAGGAACCATGAGGTTGCGGGTTCGATCCCTGGCCTTGCTCAGTGGGTTAAGGATCCAGCGTTGCTGTGAGCTGTGGTGTAGTTTGCAGACGCAGCTTGGATCTCGCGTTGCTGTGCCTGTGGCGAAGCCCAGCAGCTACAGCTCCTGTTAGACCCCTGGCCTGGGAACCTCCGTATGCCGCGGGTGCGGCCCTAGATAAGGCAAAAAGACAAAAAAAAAGATTCTTATAAAGATGTCTCGAGATGATGTCAATGCACAGGGCTGTCACATAATTTACGCTCAGAAAATATTTACTACTAATTATCATTGGCCCAAGTAGCAGCTCATCTTACTTGCTTAGTAAAAAGCTAGGGACTGGGAGAGGGGCATCAACAGTCCTAATGCCCACTAGCCCTCACTCACGGACACCCTGTCAAAGAAGGAGATTCTCCTGGGGCTCCAGAGGCAGTGTGAGGATAGGTGACGACCCAAAGTTAAAGGGAGGCAGAAGCTGTTTGATAAGAAGGAAGATCACCCCAGAAATCAAGCTGCCCCTAAACAGAGCGGGCTCCCCGAAGGCGTGAACGTCACATCCCCAGGTGCGGGCAGACAAAAGGGGCCGACTTTGGCAGGAAAGTTGTAGCAGAGCCTCTTGCCTTCAGTTTGAAGGATAAACTAGATCATCTCTAAAGCCCTTCACACTTTTAAGAGTCTCTAGATCTAACCTGGGGGCTTTGTGATGCTTTAACTGCCAGACCACAGGTTGCAAATCAGTGGCCCATGGACAAATCCAGCCTGAGGATGCGTTTGTTTGGCTCACACAATATTTTTTTCCCCAGTGTTTAATGAAAATAAATTTTTTTGGCCATGCCCACAGCATGCAGAAGTTCCTGGGCCAGGAATCAATCCTGTCTTATAGCAGCGACCTGACCCACTTCAGTGACAATGCCTGATCCTTAACCCGCTGTGCCACAAGGGAACTCCAATGAAACTTTTTATTATGGAAAAAAAATTTTATAATGATTTTAATTTTTTCCATTATAGCTGATTTACAGTGTTCTGTCAATTTTGGAAAAAATTTAAATATACAAAAGCAGAGAGAACAAGTACCACCATTCTGCTCCAAGAATGATCAGCCCCAGCCAACCTTGTTTTAGCTAGGCCAGCACCATTTAATAGAACTTTCTGCAGTGATGGGAATGCTTTATCTCTGTACTGTCCAATACATTAGCTACTAGCCACACATGACTATTGAGCATGTGAAATGTATCTAGTGTACCCGAGGAACTGAATTTTAAATTTTATTTAACTTTCATTAATTTAAATAACCATATGTGGCTAATGTAGAGCACAGAGGTATTGGAGAGCATAGGTCTAGACCCCACCCCGTTTCTTTCCCTTCCATGTTATTTTGAAGCAAATCTCAAATGCCAATCATGGCATCCATAAATATTTAAGTTTGTCTCTAAAAAGATAGATTTTGGAGTCCTAGCTATGGTGCAGCAGGTTAAGGATCCAGCGCTGGCTCTGCAGTGGCTCAAGTTGCTACTGAGTCATGGGTTCAATCCCCAGCTTGGCATAGTGGGTTAAGGATCTGGTGTTGCTGCAGCTGCGGCGTAGGTCACAGCTGCGTCTTGAATTTGATCCCTGGCTAGGGAACTTCCATATGCCATGGGTGCAGCCATAGATAGGAAAATGATAGATAGATAGATAGATAGATAGATAGATAGATAGATAGATTTTTTAATATAATTAAAGTATGTACTACTGTTATCACACCTTAAAAAATGAGTAACAATTTCTTTTAAATTCATAGGATATTTTTAAAACTAGTTGCCAATATTTCCAAATTGGGAAGGGTTTTTTTTTTTATATAAGTATCTTAATTTCCAGCTCTTCTTGAAAAATTGAAATTCCATCCACACTGGGCTCACATTTTCCCACAGCAGCAATCACTTGGAGCTGAGGGACAGCTGCTTTTGTAGACAGGGCACCCTTCCATCATTCCCCAGAGTCCCTCAGAATAGCAGCTAGGTCCCTCTGCCATCTAGGATCTTACAAACCAGAGGCAAGTAGAAGTGGTTCTTCCTCCCCCTGCCTTGATCTTCAAGCACCTTCAGATGCCACCCGGAGACGAGGACCTAACTCCCTCTCCCTCATGGGCTCATGCCATCCCAGCTTCATACAGGGATGTCAGGAAAAGAGGGAAAGGAATGGGGAGTGGGGGACAAAGAACCTTGGGCTAGAGTATGGAGTCTTGGGTTTTAGTCTCTGCTCTGCACCTATTTCACAGATGGGGAAAGTGAGGCCCAGGAAGGGAGGGAGAATTGGCTGCACTCCTAGGTGAAGGACATAAAGAGGCAGGAACACAGTCCCAAAGCCTTTGCTGGAGAGGAGCTGCCTGCTTCCCCATGGGCAAAGGAAGGAATACTGGCTGGGAGCTGGTAGCAGTGGGCGGGTTGAGAGAGGGTCTCAGCTTTTCAGCCAGAGCCTAAAATTAGTGGCAGGGAGATGTTTGGCTTAGCCCAGCAAAAGAAAAAAAAAAAAAAAAAGTGCTGTGACTCTGTGGGGGGCTGCTAAAGAGGAAGGAGACAGCCCCACATGAAATAGGAGCCAAACGTGTAAAATCACATCCTTTACTGACATTTATGACTCATTTGGCTGCCAACTCCAGGAAGGTCCCATTTTGTATCCTTGCGGGATGGCTCAGCATGAAGGGGTGGACAGATGGGGAGCGGGCCTCAGGGCCACTCTGCCCAAGAGCTGCCTTGGCCACATTGCAGGTGAAGTAGCTATATAACTGGAGGCCCAGAGTTTCCCAGCAAACTCACAGACCGCATCTGGGTTCCCAGGGCCTGGCTCGGCTTGATCCGTGCCCTATGGTGAAATGGGAGAGTTGGCCATTCTTAATCTGAGATGCAATGTGGATGCTTCCGGCTGTTGACCTTGGGCAAGTCACTTCTCCAAAAGCCTGCTAAATGTCTCTAGGGTCCACCCTTCTGTCCCGGCCATCCTCACTCTCACCTGGTAAACTGGTCTCCCAGCCTCCACCTGTTGCCCAGCAAAAGAAAAAAAAAAAAAAAGTGCCGTGACTCTGTGGGGGGCTGCTAAAGAGTCTCTCCAGCCTGTTCCCTAGAGCCAGGGTACACTCCCTAAAATGCAGAAGTGCCATCCCACACGCTCTTTCCTTTCTATGGCTCCCTACCACCCTTGAGATAAAGACCAAATTCTTCCCCATGGCCCACCTCGTTCCTTGCTTTCTCCCCTCCTTTTCTGGAGCTATAGCCATTCTGACCGCTTACTGCTCCTCCCCAACTCAGGACCTTTGCCCATGTTGTGCCTCTGCCAGAAACTTCCTTCCCTCCCCTTCATCAGGTTAATTCCTGCAGCTGCTTCAGATCATGGTTCAGCAGCCACCTCTTCAGAAAGCAATTCCAGATTGCCACACCCTTCCCAAGCTGGGCCCTCCTCCCATAACACTGGCTTCCTCGCTGATGGAGCACAGAAGCCTGTTGCGGCATGTCTGGAACCCACAGAATGTCTGTGGTTGCAAGTTCACACGACAGTTTTATTCATGTCCGGGTCCCCCACTAGAAAGTGCCAGGTGGGCTAAGTCTGTCTCACTCATCACGGTGCCCACCAGCATTTTAGCACAGTTCCCGGCACACAGTAGGTACTCAGAAATGCTGGGTGAGGAGTTCCCGTCGTGGCTCAGCAGTGACGAATCTGACTGGGAACCATGAGGTTGCGGGTTCGATCCCTGGCATTGCTCAGTAGGTTAATGATCCAGCATTGCCATGAGCTGTGGTGTAAGTTGCAGACGCGGCTCAGATCTGGCGTTGCTTTGACTGTGGTGTAGGCTGGCAGCAATAGCTCCGATTAGACCCTTATCCTGGGAACCTCCATATGCCGCAGGTGCATCCCTAAAAAAGCCAAGAAAAAAAAAAAAAGGAACCAAATATATATTGAACAATAATTGTGAGCCAGACACTAAGGGCATAGCAGAGAACAGGACAAACATGGTACCCACAGTCACGGAGTTTAGACAGACAGTAAGTAGGTAGGCAAGATCATTTCTGGTTGTGATAGGTGTTATTAAGAAAATAAGGCAACTTGACAGAAAGGAGCCAGAGGGCTGGGTAGAAGTGCTTTGGAAGGGAGTCAAGGAGGATCTGGGAAGGCCTCTCAGAGGAGGTGAAATGAGCTGAGATGGAAGAAATGAGAATTTGCCAGGCGTTGGTAAAACCCTTTCCAGGCAGAGGCCCTGAGGCTGGAAAGAGCTTGGGAATGTTTGGGGAGAAGCAAGACCAGTGTAGCTGCAGATGGAGGAGATGGGGAGGGTGGAGGGAGATGGGGTCCTAGAGACTGGATTGCACTGGGCCCCAAAGGTCATGGTGAGGATTTTATTCTAAGGGGAGTGGGGAGTGACAGGGCCGGATGCAGGATTTTACAGGACCCTGCAGGCTGCCCCATGAAGAACACCGTCTAAGAGGGCAAGGATGGGGGAAGGTGATCAGGTGGACGGAGGCTGCCACTGCTTGGGGTTGGGTGGCTTGGACCAGAATAATGACCCGGGGTGGAGAGAAGATCTTGGGTTCAGGACACAGCTGTTGGACCTTAATATTATTGGAATTGGATGTGTGGGGAGATGGGCCTGATGAAAACTCCTTGGGGGAGGCAAGACCCAGGTAACTTGGGCCTATTTTGTAGGAGGACTAAAGCCCACAGAGGGGTTGGATTGTCCCAGAATGTCCAGTGAGGGCCTTGAGCCTGGGTCTCCCGACTCTCCAGCTACTGCTGTCATCCCTCCCCCCATTGTCCCTAAACCCCTGTAATTCCAGGACAAGCTTTTCGGTCTGATTCCGTCCAACATGGGTCCTCCCAGGCAGCCCTCTGCATGCCCTCCAGGCAACCAGAACCACTTTGGTTGGTGCCGGGACCCATGGAGAGCCAGGTCTGAGCCCTGGGTCTGCCTGTGTGACTATATACAAGTCCCTGTCTGGGTCTCAGTTTCTTCATCTGCAAGATAAGGATAATATCAGTACCCACCTTAAAGGTTTGCTGTGAGGAATGAAGACTATGTGTACGAAGGCTTATTAGCACAGACTGTCATACAGTTGGTGCTCAATAAATGTGAGCTATTATCAATGCCTGCACACTATCCCCCTACAGACTAACAGAGCAGTAGGGGCTCAATTCGTATCGCGTTCCGGCTCCTTCCCCTCAGCCCTGCTTGGCCACCCTCCAGGGCCGGCAAGCCTGGTCCACACTGGAGACCAGAAAGCTGGCCATGGGGGCGGGGGGCGGTTCCTGGATGGAGCAGGAGTGGGGGAGCCGCTGGAAGCTGCTGTGTTTTTGGCCCAGAGCTGTGAGGGGGAGTGGAGAGGGACGAGAACACATACTCGGAAACGCCGAGATCGACAGATGGAGCAGCCGAGGATGTGAGAGACGCAGACAGACAGAGAGAGCCCCGGAGTCGGGAGAGGAGGAGCAGGCAAGGGAGGGCGGCCGAAAACTGGCAGTCACGCGAGCCACGAGCTGAGCAACAGACCAGCAGGTGGACTGAGCTGCCAAGCGACCGAAAGACGGACAGACCAACAGGCAGTATCCAAGAGATAGCCGGAAAGTCAGACAGAAAAGCAGACCCGATATGCAAGGGGACAGACTGATGTTCCTGACCTCTAAGAGCAGACAGACAGGCTAACCCAGGACCCTAAGCTCAAGCTAAGAGATGGACAGAGTATCTGAGAGACACTGTGACCCATAGTCCAAGGACGGACAGGAGGGCCGACCCAGGGCCCCAGGGTCACACTGATTGACAGACAAATAGATTGACTGACGGTAAGAGAGGAACAGATACACAACTAGGCTGATCCTGCATTCAAGGGACGGACACGAGGACAGGCTGAGCTGAGCCACAGTCAGAGACAACGACTGAGGAGCTGCGGACCCACAAAGAGACGGGTCCAGGCTGACCATGTGCATGGAGGCTGAGGCCAAGGCCAGCAACCCTGACTGCTACCGAGACTCGGGGCAACAAAGAACAGGGTGAACCAGATACTGGGCCCTAAAGCTTCCCGGCTTCTCAGGGACGTAGGCTCTCCTCATCCTTCGCCTTCCTCCTGCCTGTTAGAGAGGGGCCCCCACCCCTACCCCGGGGGATGCTGGGACGTCCCTGGTCACCAAAGCAACCAGGCCTGGGGAGAAGGGAATGAGCTCCGTCCACCCACTTCTCGGGGGCAGTGGGGTCCAGAGGAGACAACTTTTTGGATCCTTGAGTGGAAGGATTCCACACCCTCACTGCTGGCTTGTCTATTCTCTAGGCTTGGTTGTTTTGCTCCCAACCCCACTCTCCACAATATACATTTATCTGCTCTAGTTTCCTCCCAGGCAGACTTCTTCTCTAAACCCAAGACCAGGAGTCAGCAAATTAGATCCAAAATAGACCTCTGAGCACCTTCGTTTCCTCCCCTGTAAAATGGTGGCAGAAGCTGTTAGGTTCTAGCTCATACTGGCCATCAGGCAGTTTAAGGCTGGGGGGTGTCAGAGCTGGGGAGGCCCAACCAGGCTGAGGAGCATCAGGGAAGCCTTCCCGGAGGAGGAAGGACAGATGTCCTGGCTCTGTGCAGGCAGAGAAGCCCCAGGGCCTCCAAGGTCAGGAGGGAGACATGCAAACACTCACATTCACTCATTCAACAAACATTTATTGGATTTCCCATTGTGGCTCAGTGGGTTAAGAACCTGACATAGTGTAGGCAAGGATGCGGGTTTGATCCATGGTGGGTTAAGGATCTGGCATTGCTGCAAGCTGCCATGTAGGTTGCAGATGTGGCTCAGATCCCGCGTTGCTGTGGCTGTGGTGTAGGCTGGCAGCTGCAGCTCTGATTTGACCCTTTGCCTGGGAACTTCCATACGTTGCAGATGTGTCTGTAAAAAGAAAAAAAAAAATTTTTTTTTTTAATTTATTGAGTGCCTACTACAAGTACTGATGCTGGGGACACAGCGGTGACCAAGATAGATGAGGTCCCAACCCTCAGTGAGCCCAGTGGCAAAAGAGAAAATAAACGTGTACATTAATGATTGTTTCACAGTGTACGCTACGGAAGAAGACAGTGCGACATGAGAGATGGGAGTGACTTAGTCAGGCTGGAGGGGCCGGTGTGGGACGGTGGCCTGGGAGACTTCTCTGAAAATGTGACGTGGGAGCTGCGGAACGATCACGGACGGTCTGCAGAAGGGCTGTTCCAGGCAGAGCAAGTAGCAAGTGCAGAGGTCTGGGGTCAGGAACAAGTTCAGCTGGGCTCCAGGAACCTCCCCGGGCATCCGGAGTGAGGCGAAGTGGGATAAGTGAAACAGATGTTTTGAGTCTGACACAGAGGGTTTGAGATAAGGGGAGAAAAACAGGAAGGGCCAGACGGTTTAGGGCCTGCAAGCCAAGGAGAGATGCTTGGGTTTTATTCCAAGTGGGATGGGAGGCCCTCGGGAGGTTCTGAGACACAGAATGACATGATCAGCTTTAACATATCCCACTGGTTGCCCCATGGGGACTGGACTACAGTGGGGCAGGAGTGGGTGCGGGGTGCTCACCAAGAAGGCAGAAGATGACTGTGGCCTGGACCAGGGTGGTGACCTTGGGGAGAATGGACCGACTGCAGAATCCACCCCGAGGCTGGATGCCTCTCCCTGAGATGAGGCGTCCTTCTCTGTAGGTGGTTTCAGTCCCACTGACATGAAAATCAACTTCTAACTCCCTTTCCAGTAGAGTGGAATCAAGTGGGCTTCCTGGAGGAGGTTTAAGGGAAGCTGCTACTGTATCAACTCTATTTCAATTAAAAGAGAGAGATGGAGTTCTTGTGGCTCAGCAAGTTAAGAACCCAACAGACCAACATATGTCTGTGAGGTTGTGGGTTCGATCCCTGGCCTCACTCAGTGGGTTAAGGATCCGGAGTTGCCGTGAGCTCTGGTGCAGGTCGCAGACACGGCTTAGATCTCGTGTTGCTGTGTTTGTAGTGTAGGCCGGCAGCTGCAGCTCTGATTTGACTCCGAGCCTGGGAACCTCCATATGCCACGGGTGCGTCCCTAAAAAGGAAAGAAAAAAGAGAGAGAGGCTGCTTGGTTTTCAGAAGGAGCCAGAGGCCCCCACCTGGCATATGCATGCCCTCACCACGTACATATCCCTCTGCAGTTTACAAATGCTCACAGCAATGGAGAAAATGAGGCTCAGGGAAGCAAAGAGATTACCAAGGCCACACAGCATACTGGGCAGGGCTGGGAAGCAAACCCACCAGCCCAGCACATTGCCACCTTGCCTCCTGCCCCCGCCCCCAGTGGCTGTGAGGTAGGCAGGAGGGTGAGGGCAGGCCCCTTTTCGGAGACAGTAAAACTGAGGCCCCGGGAAATTAGGTTCTATGTCCAGGGCAGAGTTGTTTTAAGACCTCTGCGGGCCCCACATCTATCCAGCATATTAAAATGCAGTCATATCAAACATCGAATGTAAATTATATATAACCAGATAAAAGCCAAATTGCAGTTGACTGGCTGATATCATGTTCTATTTTGCAGACATTTAATTAAACATTTATTAATTTTTGATTCTGCAGTTTTTCCCTGTGTTTTAGAGCCAATTTTTTTTTTTCCTAGGCTCATGAAAACCTCGCCGGTCCTTGGCAGCAAGCATTTAGTGCCGGCTGGCAGGGAGAGCCACAATTTGGGGTCCTGTTGCCAAAAGGGACAGAACAAGGCTGAACCGAAGCCCTGTCAGATCTTTCGTCCTCAGACTGCACCATGGTCTTTCCACGCTCCCTGCAGACCCCATGTTCTTGGTTCTCAGAAGCCTTTTTTATTCCCTCCCCTTCGCTTGCTCCAGCCCACTGCGGCCTTGGGCTGGGTGAGGCCTTTGTCTGCACTTAGCTGGGGCGTGGGACACTGGAAGCTGGCACAGGATGGGCAGGAGTGGGCGGGGAGGTGGGCAGACAGCCCGTCAGGTGGTGACGGATGCTGGCCGGGCTGGGGCCTCCCTCATGCTGACCCAGGCCAGGAAACAGATGGTCTTCCAGCCTGAGAGAAACTTCCAGGGTGTTGCCCTCCCCCAACTCCCCAGGCCCCTTCACGTTGGACCAGCTGGTCTCTCCTTCCTGTTCAAAGCCGGAGCCACGAGCCCAGGAAAGGGGACGGGGAGGGGCGAGGCGGGGGCTGGGACGGGTTGTCTGTATTCTGAGCCCCGAGAAACTCTGGGGGCCATCTCGGTCTCTTCCCTGATCGCTCCCACTTCTGGCTTCTCCAGCTCTGTGCTCAGCCCCTCCTCTGTGCCCTCCTGCCTTAGTTCAGCCCTGTCATTTCAGGCCTGGACCAAACCCCAGCCATACCTGGCCTTCCTCCAAGCCGGCCTCCAGAGCGAGCTTTCTAAGCCACCGAGTTTATCATATCACCCCTGATTCTGGGATAAAATTCAGATTCAGAATAAAATATGAACTCATCAGTCCAAGTTGTGGTGCCCTTCGTCACCCTAGTCTTTTTTTTTTTTTTTTGTCTTTTTGCCTTTATGTAAAGCCGTACCCGCGGCATATGGAGGTTCCCAGGCTAGGGGTCTAACAGATCCGAGCCCATCGCAGCCTACACCACAGCTCACGGCAACGCTGGATCCTTAACCCACTGAGCAAGGCCAGGGATCGAACCCGCAACCTCATGGTGCTTAGTCGGATTCGTTAACCACTGAGCCACGAAGGGAACTCCCATCATCCTAGTCTTATAATACCCTTGCCTAAGGAAATTCTCCCTTCCAGGCCCGGCAAAACACTGGCCGTTCCCCTAAAAAGCCGTGTTCTCTCTCACACCCCTACACCTTCACCTCGGCTGGGTCCTCCACCTGGAAGGCCCTTCACTTCTTGTGTGCCTTCAAATGGCCACCCATGCTTTATTTATTTATTTTTTGTCATTTTTTGGACCGCACTCGCAGCATGTGGAGGTTCCCAGGCTAGGGGTCTAATCGGAGCTACAGTTGCCGGCCTAAGCCACAGCCACAGCAACGCGGGATCCGAGCTGCATCTGTGACCTACACCATAGCTCACGGCAACGCCGGATCCTTAACCCACTGAACGAGGCCAGGGATCGAACCCGCAAGCTCATGGTTCCTTGTCGGATTCGTTTCTGCTGTGCCACAACGGGAACTCTTATTTTTTCAAAGTTTTATTGAAGTAGATTTACAAATCAAATCATTTCAGTTAGTCCCCAAACAACATCCTGGAAATGCCAGCACTTCACATCTAGGAATAGATCCCCAAATTCCTGGTTCCGCGATTTTGTTTGTTTGCTCTTTTAAGGCCGCACACACAGCATATGGAAGTTCCCAGGCTGGGGGTCAAATTGGGATTGGAGCTGCAGCTGCTGGCCTACGCCACAACCACAGCAATGTGGGATCTGAGCTGCATCTGTGACCTACACCACAGGGCATGGCAACACAGGATCCTTAACTCACTGAGTGAGGCCAGGGATCAAACCTGTATCCTCATGGATACTTGTTGGGTTCATAACACACTGTGCCACAATGTAAACTCCAGCTCTCCGATTTTGGATTCAGGCAATAAGGTCACTGAATCCTGGTGGGATTTTCTCCCTTGGTTCTGGGGGATATGACTTCTAGAGGTGTCCTCTCTGGTTTCAGCAAAGGGTGTCCCTGTCACATGCATCGGAGAATCTGGAGGTTGGGAGGCAGGGTCTCAGAGCTGCTGCTGGGCAAGGAACTAGGCAGAGGTCTGTGTGGACAGGTCTTTTGTCACCCTAATGGGCACCGGACTTTATAACTGCAAAGTATCTTATTTGTTTAATCCTCACAACCACTTTAGGAGGAATCAGCTAGGGTTCGGAGAGGGTCTTGCTCAAAATCACAGAGTAGATTAGAAGCAAAGTCAGAAATTGAACTCAGGACTTCGGGATCCCTTTCATAGCTCCTATAGGGTCTCCAGAGTTCCCCTCAGTAAAACAAACTTACAATCATGCATGCGTGCCTTCATGCAGCCAACATGGGTCAGCACCTACTGTTTGGTAAGAACTGAGAGTAGAGCTGTTAGCAAGATGACCTGGTCTTCTGCATGGAGTTCACAGTCTGGGGGTGATGGATATATAACCAGGCAGTTACCACTCACTGTGATAAGTGCTGGGAGGGAAGCCAGCGAGAGGTCCCTACCCCAGGTGGAGGGGGCTCAGCAGAGGCTGCATGGAAGAAGTCATATTTAAAAGCTGAGCCTTGGAAGAAAAACAAGAGTTATTCAGGTCTGGGGCTGAGCAGGGCAGAGGAGGTTCCGGGGTTGGAAGGCAGGGCAGGGGGTTCCAGGCAGAGGGAACAGCAGGTGCCATAGCTTAGCAGTGAGGGCGAGCCTTGTGAGCTTGAATCTGATGTGTGCAAAGCAGCTGGAACGGTGAAGTTTGTTGGCAGAAGCGGCACCAGAGGAAGCGAGCAGCAAAGTCTCAAATGCCAAGGGATCCCTGAGTAGCTTCCCAACGAGGAAAACTGGGCACTCAGAGGTGGGGTTTGGGGAAAAGGCCAGGAAGCTGCTGGTGGCCACAGAACTGGGGGCTGGGGGAAAAGGCTAGGAAACTGCTGGTGGCCACAGAACTGACTTCAGAGACAGTCCCTGAAGGAAAGAACCTGTGTGGGCAAACACTTCATGGCTTACAGTGAGAGACAGTGCTCTCTAAAGGTCAGAGTGTGGGTCTGAATCCTGATTCTATGGCTTCCAAGCTGCATGACCTTAGACAAGTGACATACCTCTCTGAGTCTCAATTTCCTCATCTATAAAATGGGGATAATAATAGGGCTCTTGTAAGCTCAGGGTAAGATGCTAGGAACCTTGCAAAGAAAGCAGGCCCTGACTTGCCATGCAACAGTGATGACAATAATGTTGCAGGAAAAGCTTACTTTGTGCCAGTGCTTTAAGCTGCGGAGCCCATTGCGAGCTGCCCAACAACAGCCCCGTGAGGTGGTCCTTTCAATTTATCCATTTTACAGCAGAGGAACAGGCAGACCGCGCTAAGTGACTTGCCCAGGGCTACCCTGCTCCCAGGCGCTGTGCGGCTGGGAAGGGTCGGTTAGGAGGTGGCGAGGGAAACGAATGCGAGTGCCTAAGCACCGCGTCCTTCCGCAGGTACCTGCGCGCCATGTACCTGGGGCTGCAGAGCCGCTGGCGCGGGGAGCGGCTGCGGCGCCACTTCTACTGGCGGATGCTGTTCGAGAGCGCCGACGTGAGCATGCTGCGCCTGCTGGAGACCTTCCTGCGCAGCGCGCCGCAGCTCGTGCTGCAGCTCAGCCTCATGGTGCACCGCGGCGGCGTGCCCGACCTGCTGCCCGGTGAGCCCCGCCCCTCCGCCCCGCCCCTGCTGCCCGGCGCCCCGCCCCCCTGGGCTCACCCATTGCAGGGTTCGGAGGGCCCCACGTGTCTATTCCCAGTGCTCAGGTTCCCCTGGGGAGGCTCCGTCCATCTCCCCACCCTTCCCACCACCGCCACTCCCGGCCAGTCACTGTCCAGGTTTTGGAGGCCCCGCCCCTTCCACTCTCACCAGGCCTCTGGAGAACCCCAGGTCCCCTCCAGTGGTCCACTTAGGAGACACCTGTGCCCCCCCACCGCCTCCTCTCAGGCCGCCACGCACCACCCCCTCCTGCGCTCCTCCCTTTCCCACTGCCAGACCTCCTTTTGGCCAAGTACAAAGACGCCCTTGACTCCATCGCCACACCTTGGACCCTCAGGGAAGTTCCCTGCCCGCTTCTCCCCCTCCCCTTCATCTCCTGGAGACCCCTCTGTCTCACGGACCTCCGGACCTCCTCGGTCACCCATAGTTTCCAGAGAACCTTTCCATCCACCCCCTTGCTGCTCTTCAGCCCCCTAGGGGCTCCTCCCAGGCTTTGTCCTGGTCCCCACGTGCTCACCCACCTTGCCCCTTCCTCTGACTCTTAACAATCCAGGCCAAGACCTCAGTGTCAAAGAAAAACACACGTGCCCAGTCTCCTTGGAGCAACCCGCACTCCTCCCACTTAGACTCTGCCGGACACACCCTCGGTGTTTCAGAAGACTCTATTAGCATCTCTCAGGTCCCAGGGTACTGAGCCCCCACTGAAAATTCCTACCCGGAATTTTCTTCCCACGCCCTCAGCTGTGCTCAGCTTGGGTAGCCTTTTCCACCCCGGCCTCATCCTGGTGACCTATAGCTTCTAATAATCCCCTCTGGCTCCTCTACGCCCTAATTGTGACTCACCTCCTTTTTCACTCCCAGAGTCCCAGACCTTATTTTCCCACCCTCCCACCAAGACCCCTGAACCCTAACAGCTCCATACTAGAGACCTGGACCTGACCCTC
>PVHT021183543.1:21813869-21905414 GCA_004024745.2 Catagonus wagneri | reverse complement strand
CTATCTCTGCAGCCCTCTCCACCTCCGCCTCGCTCGTGTCCCTGGCCTGGACGCTGGCCTCCTACCAGAAGGTGCTGCGAGACTCACGGGATGACAAGCGGCCCCTGTCCTATAAGGGCGCCGTGGCCCAGGTGCTGTGGCACCTGTTCGCCATCGCGGCCCGCAGTCTGGCCTTCGCTCTCTTCGCCAGCGTCTACAAGCTCTACTTTGGCATCTTCATTGTGGCTCACTGGTGCGTCATGACCTTCTGGGTCATCCAGGGCGAGACGGACTTCTGCATGTCCAAGTGGGAGGAAATCATCTACAACATGGTGGTGGGCATCATCTACATCTTCTGCTGGTTCAACGTCAAGGAGGGCCGCAGCCGCCGCCGCATGACCCTCTACTACTGCATCGTCCTGCTGGAGAACGCCGCACTCACCGGCTTCTGGTACTCCAGCCGCAACTTCTCCACCGACTTCCACTCGCTCATTCTGGTCTGCGTGGTGGCCTCCAGCTTCGCGCTGGGCGTATTCTTCATGTGCGTCTACTACTGCCTCCTGCACCCCAATGGGCCCATGCTGGGTCCGCAGACGCCTGGCTGCATCTGCCCCGAGGCCCCAGGGCCCTGCGGCCCACCAGCCGACGCTGTCACCAGTCCCCCCCGGTCCCTGCCCAGGACTACAGGCGCTGAGCGGGAAGGGGTCGCAGTGGGAGGCGAGCGTGCGGGGACCCCCACGCCACCTGTCTTCCAGGTGCGGCCGGGCTTGCCTCCCACACCCGTGGCCCGCACCCTGCGGACAGAGGGGCCTGTCATTCGGATTGACCTGCCTCGTAAGAAGTACCCTGCATGGGATGCTCATTTTATTGACCGCCGGCTCCGGAAGACCATTCTGGCGCTGGAATACTCCTCGCCCACGACGCCCCGGTTGCAGTACCGGAGCGTAGGCACCTCCCAGGAGCTGCTGGAGTATGAGACCTCGGTGTAGGCCACAGTCTCCTCCCCAAAAGGGGCGAGCTTTGGCTGACCCCACTTCGACCACAGTGTTGAGCCCAGGATTTCAGGGCCACCAGGCTAAGGGGAAGTGGATCCGTTAGTCCAAGGGTAGAGTGGCCCCACCTTTGGGTTCTTTCATGGGAGGCGGCAGCCTGGCAGAGGCCCCAGCCCGTGGCCCTGTTTTCAGCCCTGCGGCCCGTTTCCTAAACTCCTCTGAACCAGGGCCCAGGGAACCAACTGGTGCTACGCTCGTCGTGAGCCACCCACTTTCATGGAGGCCTCCGTATCGCGGCCGGTGCCGGGGGCCTCACGCCCTCTCTCCCCTGCCTGGAGTTGCCCACCTGGTGGACCCACCAGAGAAGGGGGTTCATGACCTAAGCCCTGTGCTCCTAAGGGGATGTGGGCGTGGGCTGCCTCTGAAAAGGATGGAGGAGGTCGTGGAAGACGTGGGGTGAGGTGGGAGCATTTGGTGGACAAAGCTGGTCCACTTCCTGTGGGGACCAAGGTCTGGAGCCTGGACCAGAGGGGAATTAGTGGAGGGAGTTGGGGTGGGGTGGGGAGTTGGGGTGGGGGGCTGACAGTGCTGGAGCTGGAAGGAGGAAGAATCCTGAGACATCGGAGGGGTCCAGGCTGGCAGAGACATCAAGGGTTGGCAGATCTAGGGGAGGGCAACCTCAATCTGGAGCATGGAGGACATTCCTTAAGGGACACCCTTTGTTGTGGGCTCTGTTGTAGATGAGGTTCCAGACGCCCCTGATGAAACGTCTCAGGGAGCCATTCATTGTTCTAGGTGAGCGTCTAGAACATGTCTTCTAGATAAAGGTCTTGAACACAACAGACAAAGCGTCTAGGAAGAGACTGGGCTCAACTGTAGTAGAGGAAGTTCTGGCACATTTAGCAGAGGAACAGTTTCTAGAGAGACATTGTTCTAGATGAAGTTCTAGGACACAAAGCTGATCAAATGTCCTGGGGAGTCACTCCGATCTGGATTCTGTTACCTAGGGCAAAGGCGCTGGCCCCTGCTGCTCCACCCTGGGGCGTCCTAGTTCCTGCCATGGTGCTGGGGCTTCAGGCTCTAGAACCTTGTGGGAACGGAATATTCTCAGAATGGGTGCTCCAGTTCTAGACTTCTGAGGTTTATATGAGTTCTGTGTCTCTGTCCACCTTGGTCCACAGCCATCTTCCCAAGAAGAGACTGTCCTCAGAACCTCAGAGATATTTCAACTACCAACGGGTTTCCAGCTGGAAAAAATTAGCTCTAGGGTCAAGACATGCATCTTGGCTCTTAGCCACCTTGCAGATGCAGCTCCCTGGGGTGGCAGCTGTAAAAGTGGCTTGTTCTGCCTCAGATCTGATGAGCCTCCAGGACCTGTGGTTCCTTCCCATGGCCCTAGCATCCCAGGGTGTCCCTTGGGACCACTCACCCAGCACCGCTTCTCTCCACCAGGGACAGCCAGTCCTGGACAGAGTAGGGGGAAGGTATGGGAGCAGAGAAGTAGCAGTTCTGCGGGGTGAGGGGCAGAGCCTCTAGGCAAAGCTTGAGACCCCTCCCCCTCAAATCCCCCCTCCCCCGTGCCTACCAAGGCGCATTCACTGCAGGGGCACTGCAGGGGCACAGCAGGAGATGTTAAGGACCGAGGCAAACCTGGGCTGGAGTGAGGTGGGCACGAGAATCCTAGACTATGCAAATTAGAGGGGCCCTCAGCCCTTTCTAGTTCAGCCTCCCTTGGGTTACAGGTGAAACAGGCCCAGAGTAGCAGCTGGTCTCACAAGGTCCTAGATTCCTGGCTGTCCCATCAGGTAGTGATGGGCGACAGTGGATTTGCTGAGGATGCTGGGAGAGGGCCACACAGGGTCCAGGGTGATTCCAAAGGCAGAGAAGGCAGGACTGTGCCCGCACCGACACACACACACACACACACAAGCGCACATCACACCTCAGGCACATGTCATCCCCCAGGCAGCAACACAGGTGACGGCACAGACACCCACCCAGGCCGAGATGGTGTGTTCTCCCTCCCATCAACACACAACAAGTGATTTTCCTTCTTTCTTCCTTCTACCTTCACGATCCCAAGATGCCTCAGGAAGCAGGCCTCAAGGTGATGGGGGAGCGGGGGAAGCCCAGAGCTGACCCAGACTCTTTCTGGTGGGTTCCCCCACCCTCCTCCTTCTCTGTCCGTCTGTCCTCAACGACCAAATCCCGTGGCCCTTTGTGAGATGGAGCACTGAGGATGCGGGCCCAAATCCGACTGACCATTTCTCCTGGGCTGACGGAGCCAGGAGTTTTCGCCTCGGGTTGTTCCACTTAAACCCTCCCCTGCTGGCGACATCCCCACAACAGAGGTGTTACCAACCTGTCTTTGCAGAGGAGGAAACAGGCTCTGAGATGTGACGTGAGGGTTCTAGAATGGACCATCTGGCTGCCCTACTCCCACACATCCTAGAAGGAGTGGGAGCTGCAGTAGGGACGAGCTGCTAGCGCTGAGGTGTGGCTTGACGCTCACAGGGGAGCCGCAGCCACAGTTTTGGACATTACTCCACCCCCACCCCCACATCCCGGTCCCACCCAGCCTTCCCTCTGCCTGCAGGGACATCTGAGCCCCAGAAACGGTCACAGTCAAGGGGCCCGAGGAGAGGGCTGCAGGCACCTTCCGCTTCTCAGCCTCAGGGGAGAGCTCAGCCCCTTAAGGACACGTCCCTTGCTCCACACCTTGGAGCTCAGGGCCCCCACCCTCCCAGCCCGAGGTCCCTCTCTCCGCTGGCCTGTCCCCTACTTCATCTTCTTCCTTCTGGTCCCCTTGCTTCACCAGCATGGAAGAGTCTGGCGGGAGGGGCGCCATCCCATTTGAGCTGCTTTATTTTTCTTTCTGCGACACAATCTACCTCAGCCAGTCTCTCTTCCCTGCCAGCATTGCACACCCTGGGTCCCTGCCTCCTGTCCCCTACCCTAGCCTGGCCACACAATCCTTAGTCCTTCCCAGAATCCCTACCAGGTCCCTGCAGTGAGATAAGGTTCTAGAACCACAGCCCTGAGGGGCCCTTGGGGTCTCCTAAGACACCCGCCGTCCACATCTACTATTGAGAAGAAATGCGAGGCCCAGAGAGGGCCAGGGACTTGCCCAAGATCACACAGGAACTGCATGGCAGAGTTAGGCTTTTCCTGGGGAGGAGATGGGTTGGGTCCACCTTAATTCTGCCAGGGAGAGAAGAGAACAGGACGCTCTAGGTACCAAATATGTGAGGCCTTGCCCTGCCCTTGGCATCTCTACCCTAGGAGACCGTGTCCCCATTCCCAAGGCTGACTTCTGTCTCCCAGTTCTGGAACGGTGCCCCAGGCTGCAGACTGTGCTCCCCAAACCTCTCCAAGCATCACACCCCCCAAACGCTGATGTACCACGTGCCTTGTAACTATCACCCCGGTGGACAGCACAGACCTCTGCCCCTCCCCAGCAGGGGGCTCCCCGACAAGGAAGGCTTTCTTGGTCCCCCATTTCATCTGCCTCATCCTCTTCTCTTCCTCCAGATCTGCCTAACCCGCCAGGCAGCTCCCTGCTACATCTGTGTCCCACAGAGACCTGTCACCCATGAGTTGAGGAAAGCAGAGGGCAGGGAGGGCAAGGCCTGGAGAATGCCAAGGTCTCAAGGTCAGGGCCACGGAGGCTAGGGGGGTATCCAGGGAAGGTCTTGCCTGGCGGCCCAAATGCCCTTCTAAGGACCGAAGTCCCACATGTCCTTGCCTTGGAGACCCTGGGCTGGGTGTTCATAGAGATCTCAGGTGGTGGGGAGAAGATTTCTGGGACAGGCGTGCACAGGTCATACATTCAAATGCATTGGTAATGAAAGACAATGAAAATAAGAGAAGTAGAGGTGCTATACAATAAGGAGTGGTGGGGACTCTGGCAAACCAGAGAATATACGCCCTGCCTATAGACACTAAAATTCACATTTTTTGAAAACTCCAGTGCTAGCCAAACTATTCCTTCATATTTGACCCACTGGCCACCAGTTTGAAACCTCTAGTTCAAAATGTTGATAAGGTTCTGGGAATCCCTGGAGAGTCTGGAAACTCCTTTGAGACTTTTCTAGTCGAACGCTAACCCCCCAACCACCCGGCCCCATGCCCTCTCAAGTGAAAAGGCCAGGGAGGTTTGGGGCATCGCCAAGGTCGCTGGCTTGGAAACTGTCATCTGACAGGGGAGGTGCCTGAGGGGGGCAGTGTAAGGACTGAGGTCTTCTCCGGTGTGGGGGTCCCTGGTTTGGAGGAACCTGCGGGGGGTGGGGGGGCAGAGTTCAAATACAGGATGAGGACTGAAAGCCAGGACCCAACTGCCCCCATCCCCTGCTGGGCCATGCCACCCTTTGGCACCCTGAGGATGGCTTCCTCCCAGTACAATCAATTTCTGTATCTCTGTGCTTTGTGATGTCTCAGTGAGAGACAGCGTGAGGGACAAGCCACGTGGGCAGCAGTGAGATGGGGCCTGCCACCCCCTTCCCAACCACAGGGGCTTCTGAGATCCCGGGCCTGGGAAAAAGACTCTAACATGCCCTCCGGTTGGGGAGGGACTAGGACATTCCTGGGCTCTGGGCTGCTGCAGGTGGAGGAGAGGAAGAATGGGACATTGGGGACGTGGGAGAGGAAGGCCTGGTCTAGGAATGGCCTGGAAGGAGAAAGCTCTCCTGGGAGGGGAGGGGTCTTCCTCCTGAGCCCGGCCTCTCCTCCCCTCCCCTTCTTGCAGCAAGAAGGGCTGCCCTCTCCCCAGCAACCCTGGCCTTTATTCTATGCACAATCGTAAGGGCACCCCCAGGCCAGGCTGAGGGTGTGGGGGTCCTAGGGCACCTGCAATAATCCCAGAGTGGAGGGTAGCTTGAGACAAGGTGGGGTGAGAAAGGCGCCAGGTAGGAAACGGCTATTCTTCCAGCTCCCTCTCGTCTGAATCTCAGAATCCAAACGAGGCCTGTCTACACTGGGCTAAACAAGCAAACTCGAGGGAGCCTATCTGAACAGCCCCCAAACCCGCTGGTTTTTTGAACCAGTCATAAAGAGCTGGACCTGAAGGCTTCCCAGAGCCCCCTCTTACTAGTTTCACCCCTGAGGATCCTACAGTTTGGACTCAAGCTGAGCTTCTGATTGCAAATAAATGCTTCCAAGGCCTGAGTTAACTTCTGGGGCTTATATGTGTGTGTGAGAAATATCTGTATTCCATTGGCATGTTTATTACACAGTTCTCAAGAGCACTTGTCGACCTCCATTCCTGCCTCTGGGGCCCCAAATTAAGAGTCAGTGATTTAACCATCCGCATAAAAGCATCTATTTTATGGAAGGGGAAGGCGCAGAGGAGGCGGCTGGTAGAAGGTCACACAGCAAGTTGGTGGCAGGTAGAACTAGAGCCCAGCTTCTTTGGGGTCCCGCCAGAACAGCCCCAGCTGTAATGCCCCCCTTCCACTTTTTCTTCACCTGCGGGAACCACTAGCCATGCCCGAGGGGCTGATTTCCCTCCTTCAGCACAACTCCGGGTGATTCTCGCCTCCAGGTTCTTTCTTCCCTCCCTGATCGGCCCCCACCCTGTCCACTTGTGTTTCCCAGACTGGTTCCATCTCCTGGTATCTACTACATCTGTGCCATCCTCAGTCCCGACCCCACTCACCCCTCTGCCCTCCCCCAGGAGGGGGAGGGGACCCCAAGCTGGGACTTCTGTACTGAGACTCTTTTGTACACCACAAACTTTTTGTATATTTTTAATTTTGCTGCGACATGAGATATTAAAAGTCATTTCAGTACGTGCTGTTTGTGTCCTATTATTTTGGCTATTCTGGGCCAGAGAAAGGAGATGAGGAAGGAGGCGGCAGAGAGAAGGAATCCCTGTGGCTACTTTAAGAGACACAGACATTTGGCTGGAAGAGGATCACAGTACACAAAGCCCCCTGTGGATTGAACAGAGCTTCAATCAATCAACCAGAATGGTGGGTGGAGCTAAAAATTTAGGGATTGTTTCCAAATCCCTCATTGTACAGATAAGGGAAAAAAGAGACTGGGGACAGACTTGCTAGAAGTCACAGCAATGGGTCCTTGACAAAGTCAGGACCTAGTCTGAAGTTGTTGTGCCACTAAAACAAATGTTTATTGAGTACTTACTACATGCCAAGCACTCTCCTAGACACAATGAACAAGGAAGATATAAAATAGTCATGATCCTTGCCCTCATGGAGCTTACATTCTAAAGGTACTGCCCCTAAAATGTCTCCAGCGTTCCCACCCTCTAATCCAGTCGTTTTTGAACTTTGAAATGCAGGAGTTCCCATGATGGCTCAGTGGCAACAAACCTGATTAGTATCCTTGAGGATGCAGGTTTGATCCCTGGCCTTGCCCAGTGGGTTAAGGATCCGTGGCTTGGTTCTGGTGTTGCTGTGACTGTGGCAAAAGCCGGCAACTACAGCTCTGATTTGACCCCTAGCCTGGGAACTTCTACATGCTGAGGGTGTGGACCTAAAAAGATAAGTAAGTAAATAAATAAATAAAGCATCAAACAAATAAATAAATAACTTCAAAATGCATCAGAATTACCTGGGGCAGAGGGAGCTCATTTAAAACGAAGATTTCCACCCCCATAAGTACAGGGTGGATAGAGCTTGCTTGGAAATCTGTACCTGAAAGTCTCTCTAGAAGATCTGATGCAAGAGAGGCTCACTTTGAGGATCACCACTTCAGTGCATCCTCCCCCAAATCGATTTTGACATTTCCTGGTTTTATTTATTTATTTATTACTTTTTTTTCTTTTTTTGCTTTCTAGGGCCACATCTGCGGCATATGGAGTTTCCTAGGCTAGGGGTCAAATCGGAGCTACAGCTGCCGGCCTACACCACGGCCACAGCAATGCAGGATCAGAGCATCTGTGACCTACACCACAGCTCACGGCAACGCTGGATTCTTAACCCACTGAGCAAGGCCGGGGATGGAACCTGCAACCTCATGGTTCCTAGTTAGATTCATTTCTGCTGTGCCACAACGGGAGCTCCAACGTTTCCTGGCTTTAGAATCTTCCATAGGAGTTCCCTTCGTGGCTCAGTGGTTAAAGAATCCGACTAAGAACCATGAGGTTGCGGGTTCGATCCGTGGCCTTGCTCAGTGGGTTAAGGGTCCGGCGTTGCCTTGAGCTGTGATATAGGTTGCAGACGTGGCACGGATCCCGCACTGCTGTGACTGTGGCGAAGGCCGGCAGCTACAGCTCCTGTTAGACCCCTAGCCTGGGAACCTCCATATGCCGTGGGTGTGGCTCTACATAAAGGCAAAAAGACAAAAAAATAAAAAGGAATCTTCCATAGTTCCCCAGCGCCTTCAGGATAAAGACTGTCAACTTTGAAAAGACATAAACATAAAAGCTGTGAGTCAAGTTTATTCAGTGTCTTGCTGAGGACTACAGCCCGGGACATGGCCTCTTAGATAGCTCTGAGAAACTGTTCCGAAGAGGTAAGAGAGGAGGTGGGGGTGGGAGTGGGGGCAGCTGCAGTCCAGCACACATCTTGGTAGAAGGCTGCTGCTCGTGGAAGAACGGATATCTTAGTTAATGGATTTAGTGCTTTTCTAGGTATGGGAAGATGCAAGAGTCCTGGTTCATAAAAAATTTCTCCTGAAAACATCTAATTATCTGAACGTCTGTTCTGCCAGTTTTCCCAGAGCACATAAGTGCCTCATTCCTAATCTTCACCCTGAACTCCTTTCAGTTCAGTGGCTGCAGTAGCTCATGACTCATTTTTTTTCTTTATGGCCTCACCTGCAGCATAGGAAAGTTCCCAGGCCAGGGGCTGAATCGGAGCTGCAGCTGTGCCATATGATACAACCACGGCAAGACCGATCCTTAACCCACAGAGACAGCGTTGGGCTCTTAACCCACTGAGCCACAACGGGAAATCCTAATGACTCAATTCTTATAGAGCCAGGTGTCCAGGGACATTCTTTAGAAGGTGAGAACAAATACTTTGATGCTGACTTTTCACAAACTGGACCTAAAATATCTCCTGATTCCCACCTCTAATGCCACCTGCTTGGCCCTCATAACTTCTCCAGACCACCATCTTCCTGTTTCTGTGGGCTGATCCTGGTTGCCACCCAATGGCCTTTCTCACCATTCTCTCATGCAGGTAGAGCCCCATTTCCTAGGAGCCTCCAGTCCAAGTGTTCCGGGACTATAGTCCCTCCCTGGCCCCAAGAGGCAAGTCACGACTGGCCTCACAATCATGCTCAAAGTGCGGTCCCCAGACCAGCATCGCTAGGAAATTTGTTAGAAATTCTTACTCTCAGAGCCCATCCCAGACCAACCGAATCAGCCAGCGTGGAGGTGGGGAGCAGCATGTTTTTATAAGCCTTCCAGGTGATTCTGATGTGCACCCAAGTTTGAGAACCATTGGTCCAAGATAATTCCCCTGACTCTTGATGGGGGCAGGGGCACATGATCCAATTCTGTGAAGCAGAGACTGCTATATGTCCCCCAGGATCCATAGTTCCCCTTTCTCTATAAAAGAATTTTTTAGCTGGGCACATGGCCACTCAGAACAAAAGACTGTATTTCCCAGCCTCCTTTGCAATTAGGCATTGCCATGGAAACAAGTTCCAGACAATGGGATGTGAACAGTAGAGCTGTGTGCTGCTTCTGGGTCATCTCTTTAGAGGGAGGAGCTGTGCCCTCTGCTGGCTCAGTTTACCCTTCCTACTACTAGCTAGACTGCAGCTGTGTGGAGAGCCACCTTGAAGTTGAGAGAAAAACCCTAGCAGGGTTTAGCGGCAAAAGAGGAAGCCCCTTGGTCCCAGACACATGGAGCTGCCATCCCTGCCCTGGACTGCTCATGTGATGGAAGAGATCGACTTCTATCCTGTTTAAGCCACTGTTACTTGGGTCTTTGTTGTAGCCGAAATATATCCTGGCTAAGGATCTGGCCCGTAGATTCCTAAGGGAAGTCTTTTGAAGAATCTTTGGGAAAGGTTTTCCTTCTTGATACAAAGACACGCAAGCAGGGGGAAACTCTTGACCTCATCAAGTGTTGAGAGCATCAAAAGCAGGATAAGGATGACAAGGTATCATATCTGTATGATGCACCTACAACCAGTACAGTCCACTCACCGGCTGTATTAGTTTGCTGGGCTCCCATAACAAAATACTACAGACTCGGTGATGTAACAGAAACTGATTTTCTCACAGTGCTGGAGGCTAGAAGTCCAAGATCAAGGTGTCAGCCGGCCTGGTTTCTTCTGAGGCTCTCCACTTGCTTGCAGATGGCAGCTTTCTCACCGTGTCCTTGTATAGTCTTTCCTCTGCACGTGCGCACTTGTGGTGTTTGTGGGTCCAAACTTTCCTCCTCTTGCAAGGACACCCATCAGATTAGATTAGAACCCACACTATGGCCTCATTTTAACTTCATCACCCCTTTAAGGACCTTATCTCCCCAAACAGACACATTCTGAGGTACTGGGTGTCAGGGCCTCAATGTATTCATTTGAGGGGGAAACAATTCTTCCTATGACACCAGCAAAGCGAAGACATAAGGGACTCGATGCCATTTTTGAGCTGCTCAATTGACCAGCCCTAAAAATCACTTACCATTAGGCTCTGTCTTAAGAGATAATACATTTTCCTGACTGTCTAAGCCACCTTTGATTGAATAGTCTATTTTTAGCAGACAAAACATCACATCTCAGGCACTGAGGGTTCAGCAATTCCCTCTGCCTAGAATGACCTTCCTGTCCATCCACCCCTTGAGGCTTGGCTTGAATGTCACAGGCTTGGTGAATGGCTCCTGATTCTGCCTTCCCCAAAGCAGTCGCTTGCCCTGCCTCAGAGTTCTTGGCCTGTGTCTCTTTCTTTCTCACCAGATCAGGGTCTTCGTGCGCACGGCTGCCACACACGCCACCACCACCACCACCCGGTCCCATGGCAATCCGGTTTTCATTGGGGATAGATCTGGTGTTTATAGTCAGCACTCCGGGGCAGCCCCCGCCAATCAACTGGAGGTGGCTCAAAGGAGGTGAACCCTATTTGCCACAACTGTTAGATCTTTGAGAGCACAGACTATATTTTACTCATCTCTTTTTAAATTTTATGAATAAATGTTACCACTGTATGCTTCTGATCCCATTTCATCCCTGCAGCAGCCTTCTGAAGTCAGCATCATCACTATCCTGCTTTTGATGCATGAGACTACTGGTTCAAGTTCACACACATTTGAATCTAGGTCCACCTCTCTCTACCCATTTCCACTGACACGTATTAAGCGCTTGATCTGTTCATGGCCCTGGCGTGGGCATTGCAGGGAAGACAGAGATAGTCTGCAATTTTTAGTGGCATTTGAAACACTTCTTGTTCTGTTTGAGACCATGAGTTCAATGATGTTTGGAGTTAGTCCACGGGTAACAGACGTTCCTGTTTTATAGACAGGGAAACTGAGGCTCAGAGACAGGAAAAGTCTTGCCAAAGCCAGTCATGGAGGCGCCAGGACAAGAGAGGACTCTTCATTCGGTGCTGCCCCTCTGAGGGTGGGAATGCGGGACCTGGGCAGGGTTAACTGGGAGAGGGTGGCTGGGGCGGTCAGGGTTGGGTAGCACATCCCGGCTTCTTCCTGTTGGCCCCACAGGCGGAGGGACATGTCACTTCCTGCTGTTGGGAGGTGACCGGCAGGACGGAGGGGAGCAGGAAGGGATGGCTGTGAACTAGCACTAAGCAGCCTGGGCCATTTCCTCACCCGCGAAAGAGGGAGGGAGAGAAAGAGCGAAGGCTGGTGTGTGGGAGTCGCCTGTGGCCCTCACACCCGGAGGCAGTGGGCGCTCAGACGCTGCTCCCATGGGCACTGACCTGGCACAGACAGGCTTTCAGAAAAAAAAAGCAACTTTTAAAACAATCCTATGCACTGGCCTCTGCACGTCAGGATTTCCGATGGCCTTCCCACCACGGCCTGAGCGCTCCCTGCCATCCCTCCGGCTGCAGGACAGACTTGGGGGGTTATTGCTGCCACCAGAAGGATGAGGAAGCAAAGGCCCAGCGAGGCGACGATAAGCAACCTGCCCTTGATGGTACAGCAAATTCGTTCCAGGACTTGGGTCTCTAGAACCCAGAGGTCGTGGCAAAGTGAGGAGAGGTAAGTCAGAACCTTTCCACCTGTCCTGGGTGGACCACGCAGAGGACATAAGCCCTAGAGCCAGGCTTCAGATCACATCCGGACCAGGCAGATAACCCAGGCTCTCCACATGCTGGAAGCACGGTCAAAAAAAAAAAAGAAAGAAAGAAAGAAAAAAGGAAAAAATCCCAGGTTCTCCTCTCCTTCACCATAAGCCCCCCTTGGGTCAGGCTCTGCACTTGAACTTGTTTTTAAAATCTGTATAACAGGTATAATAGTGATGCCCCAATACTGGGAAAAATAAGCGAGACGAAATACATGAAGTGCTCAGCTCAGAACCACAAAAGGAGCCTTGCCTGCCTAATATTATTCTCCCAGGAGACAGTAAAACAGCCCAGGACGCAAAGACACACAGGAAGGTAGTTAATATTTATTGAATACTTCACATGTGCCAGGAGCTTTTCTAAGTGCATTTAATTCTTACAAGGTCACTCTGAGGTCAGGCTGGCATTATGCCAATTTTCTTTTTTTTTGTTTTAGGGCCACATTTGCAGCATATGGAAATTCTCAGGCTGGGAATTGAATTGGAGCTGCAGCTGCCAGCCTATGCCACAGCCACAGCATGGGATCCGAACCACATCTGTGACCTACGCTGCTGTGTCACAGCTTGCAGCAACGCTGGATCCTTAACCCACCGAGTGAGGCCAGGGATTGAACCCACAACTTCATGGATAACTAGTCAGGTTCTTAAACCACTGAGCCACAACAGGAACTCCCTTATGGCCATTTTATAGATGGGGAAATGGAGGCCCAAAAGGTGTCAGGCCCAATAGCATAACCCTAGTAAGTGGCAAAGCCAGGATTCCAACACAGGCGGCTTGTCTCTGAAAGGCCCATGCAGACCGCATCCCTCGCTAGTAATGATTAAGTTTAAAAATCATGACTTGCTTGGACACATATTCCATAGCTTATGAAGCATTTTCCCATGCACTCTTTCATTTAATTCTCACCACAGCAGCCCAGAGAGGAAGGCAGTGTTTACCCCTACTTTATAAAGGGAGGGGGAAACTGAGGCTGTGAAAGGGGGAACTAACCTGCCCTGCCAAGGTCACACAGCAAGGTCAGTAGCAGAAGCAGTGGTGGAATTTGGGATTTTTCTGACTCCAAATTCAGGGGACCCTTCCCAGCCTTGCTCAGCTCCCAAGGCCCCTCCATAACAAGTCTGCTGGCCGGAGCGCGGGGCTTCCTCCCCAGGTCAGTTGCTCTGGCTGGGCTTCCACTGTTCAGCCGGAGGGTCCCAAGGCTGCGGCCTCCGTCCCCACCCCACCTCCCCACCGCTCACTCTCAGACGGGAGGGGCAGGAACTCCGAAGCTGGTGGAGTTTCCGACCAGGCAGGAAAAAGAACAAAGGAACTGCGTGGGGGGAGAAGGTGGAGGGGGCGGCCAGGAGGGTGGCCCGAGTGCAGGGGACGCTTCACCATGGAATATGAAGTCAAGAAAGGGAAAAAGGTAGGTGGGAGGTGGGGAGCGTTGCAGGGCACAGAAATGTCCCCGGAGTTGGACAAGTGAGACGCCTTGGGGGGCGGGGGCGGGGGTGGGGGTCAGCGAGGGGTGTCAGGAGGACTTTTCTTCTTATTCGGACAGCCGGACATTTGGGCTTCAAACTCCCTGACCCGTCGCCCTGCTCTCGGTGGCTTCTGCCATCCCGGGAAGGGACAGATGGCCAGGCGGGGAAACCCAGCCTGGCTCCCTGGGAAACCCAGCCAGATTAGTTTGGGACATACTCCCAACCGGCTTCACGGGTGTCCCCTCTTGCAGCTTCTCAGACCGAGGGACAGACACCCAACAAACCCATTCCCCTGCTCCCCGCCGCCCTCCCCAGACAGAGGACCTCAGCAGGGCAAGCTCGGGGACACCTACCTGCCCCACCCTGCCCCCACGCTGGGTTCCAGCCGAGCCTGCCCCCTCCCCATCTTCACACAGGGACCAGCTCTCTTCCCCAAAGGCCTGGGGATCCTCCTCCCACGCCCTAGATTTTTACCCCTTCCTGACTCTCAGAAATTTTCTAGTCTGGTTCTCTGGACCTTTCACCTGTTTGTCTTTGGGGTCCAGGGAGCCTCTGGGGACCCCACCCCTCACCCCCACCCCCAGCCCCACCAAGCCCTCTTCCCTCGAAACCTAGGTCAGGCTGTTTAAAAAGGCTCCTGCATGGGAGTTCCCTTCGTGGCTCAGTGGTTAACGAATCCGACTAGGAACCATGAGGTTGCGGGTTCCATCCCTGGCCTTGCTCAGTGGGTTAAGGATCCGGCGTTGCCGTGAGCTGTGGTGAAGATTGCAGATGCGGCTCGGATCCCGCGTTGCTGTGGCTGTGGCGAAGGCCGGCGGCTACAGCTCCTGTTAGACCCCTAGCCTGGGAACCTCCACATGCCGCGGGTGCGGCTCTAAAAGCAAAAAGACAAAAAAATAAAAATAAAAAGGCTCCTGCATGAATTGTGAAGCCTCCAAAGGGAGCCACGACATGGGTGCTTGTTCTCTCTTGGTTCATTTCTTCTATAGATGTTTATTTATTCAGTATCTATGATGTGCCGGGTGTTGGTGATGATGCATTGGTGAGCAAAGGCAGACAAGGTCCCTGCTCCCTCCCTGGAGCTCACAGTTTATTGGGGAGACAACTATTAATTTTTTTTTAAGCGACTAATGTAAAATTGCATAAAAGTCTCCATGCAGAGTGCTGGGAGACAGAATATGACAGGCCCCAGCTCTAGACCGGTCAGTCTGAGCTGAGATCTGATGGGTGAGAGGAAAGGGGACAGGGAAGAGTGTTTCAGGCAGAGGAACAGCATGTGCAAAGCCCCAAGGTAGGAAGGAATGTAGCCAGTAGGAAGCACGGAGAGAAGGGCCCTATGGCTGGAAGGCAAGAAAGAGGGGCGGTACCGGGTGAGATGAGGCTGGAAAGATGGGCAGGGCTGGACCATTCAGGACCACAGACAAAACATTTAACTCCTCCGCTCCACTCACACATGTACACACTCCCACACGCAAGATAGAGTCCCAGCTCCTTAGCTGGCATTCAAGCCCCCAACACTTATTCATCTCATCACTCAGCCACGGCCGATTACAACACACCTCCTCCAGGCTCCTCTTCATCCGGCCTTTGCAGCCCCCAGGGTTTTGCACTTGCTGTGCCCTCTGCTTTGAAAGTCTGTTCCCACGTCACTTGTTCTCATTTTTCAGAGCTTCCACGTACTTCAGCCAGGCTCCCTGATACTGATTTTAAAACTTGGGCTGGGCGTGCCTCTGAATTACCCGGAGGGCTTGTTTAAAACTCAGATCCCTGGGTCTCACCCCAGGTTCCGATCCGATAGGTCTGGGATGGAGCATGAGAATGTGCTTTTCTCTTAAGTTCCCAGGCGAGGCTGTGCTGCTGGTGGAGGCCCAGGAACCACACGCTGAGAACCACCGCTCTAGGGCAGTGCTTACACTTCGCTGAAACTTAAATTCTGTTGGGCTGAGCTGGGGCCCTGGAATTCGCTCCCTTAACCTTGCCGCAGGCCACTTTTATGCAGGCGCCTGCTGAATTACACTTAAATGTACTTATTAACCCTCTAATATTTAGGAAAACACCGAAAAGAGCTTCACAAGTACCTATGCGCTCACCACTCAGTCACATTGAACGTTAATATTTTTCCATACTTACTCCAGCCTGCACCGGTTCCTTAAACCTAAGCCTGGGCCTGGACAGGCCCCTTACCCTCACCGGAGTGTGTTTGTTTGTTTTACGGCTGCACCTGCGACATATGGAAATTCCCAGGCTATGCATTGAATAGGAACTGCAGCTTAGGCCACGGCCACAGCCTGCAGCAACGCCAGATCCTTAACCTACTGAGCGAGGCCAGGAGTTGAACCCACATCCACACGGAGACTATGTCAGGTTCTTAACCCACTGTGCCACAATGGGAACTCCTTACCTGGGTGTTTAGTTTGGAAGGATTAGAGCCAGACTGCCCACGGTGAACTATTGGTTCTACTGCTACTAGCAGGCGACCTTATTAGCTAGTTTTCTCCGTGAAGCTTAGTTTCTCCATCTATAAAATGGGAATCACAGAGGTACCCCCCACCCCACCCCCGTCTGCAGGGGTCTTGCAAGAATTAAACCAGGTAACCTAAGTAAAAGGCTGCACAGGTAAGTGCTGGATAAGGTAAAGTCAGTTGCAGTCATTATTATCTTTCCCCTCAACTCTCGCCTCCCCCAGGGCTTCGTGTCCCCCATCCGGAGGCTGGTGTTCCCCAAGGCTGGGCGCCGGGCAGCCTGTCGGAGCAGCGTGAGCCGCCGGCCCTTGCACTCGATGCCCCTTTATCCCCCCGACTACCTCATCGACCCCCAGATTCTGCTGTGCGACTATCTGGAGAAAGAGGTCAAGGTAGGTGCGGAGGAGGAGACATGGGAAGAATCCTTGGGGTGAGGGGTTGAGGCGGGGAGCTTCTCTCAGCCCTCTTTGGGTCCCTGGCTGGGTCTGAACATCAAACCGAACAAAGACAGATTCATGAGAGAAGAACACACACATTTTATTACATTTTTTACACATAACGAGAGCCTTCACAAGAGAATGGAGACCCTGAGAAGTGACCAGAGCAGGAAACTTTTGTACCTTTTTGGCAAAGAAATAATAAGTCTGTGAAGTACTGGCAAGTGGAGGGGTTTGGACTAGGGGTGTAAGTGGTGAAGGAGGAACGAGTTTCTACAGACTTCTTGGCCCTCGCTTCCCTGTCTCTGGTGATAAGGATGCTTCCCTTCCTTTCACCTGGAAGATTTACCTCCCGCTTTCAGGTAAGAAGGGTGAGGTGGGGAAAGGCAGAGGGACCTTCCTGCTTCTGCTGTTTCCTCAAACTCCTTCAACTTAAGATAGTTAATGCGGGGGCGGGGGGGGGGAGGGGAGCTCCTGTTGTGGCTCAGTGGAAACAATCTGACTAGTATCCATGAGGATGCAGGTTCGATCCCTGGACTCCATCAGTGCGTTAAGGATCCAGTGCTGCCGTGAGCTGTGGTGTGGGTGGTAGATTCGGCTTGGGTCCCACGTTGCTGTGGCTGTGGTGCAGGCCGGCAGCTGCAGCTCCGATTCAACCCCTAGCCTGGCAACTTCTATATGCCACAGGTGCGGCCCTAAAAAGCCAAAAAAAATTGGGGACGGAGATTTAATAGAGAATAAAAAGAGGAGAAATGATTTGATTGGTAGAATTCACCTAGAAGAATATAACTAAAAATAATGAAAAAAATTCATTCTTATATTGAATAACATTAAGCTGTGATAACATGAAACTACAACTAAGTGAAGAATTAATTTATTGACACGGAGCATCATTTTCTGAGAGAACTGTATACTAATTTGATACTGCATTCTTCCTTTTCCAGTTAATTTCTGCAACAAGATCATAAAGAGGGCTAGGGACCTGTACAGTCAGCTGACAGTGGTGCTTGGGGTAGACAGAGCCACTCAGGCCAAGTGGGAAATCACAGGTAGTCAGTTCTTTCAAGCTATTATAGTGACTTTTGCTTTCACCACGGCTAAATAACTATGTGCTCATAAAATAAGTTTATTTTAGCAAAAATAAGCTAGCAGTGAGAGGATGAGCTTTGGTATGTGAAGTCCAGTTCTGCCCTTTCTAGCTCTATAATATTGGGCAGGTTATTTAGTGTTGCTGTGTCTTAGTCTTCTTACCCTTAAAACGAGAATGAATGAGTGCAGAAAACTCTCAGGACCACACCTGGCACTTACGGGCTAACAGTTATCACCAGGCTATTATTATTATTATTATTATTATTATTATTATTATTATTATTATTAACTAGGATGTTTCTGTCTCAGTCTGCCCGCACTGCCTCAAGGTGCGGTGACCTCTTCAGGGTGACCTTTTTTCTGCCCTTCTCCCCTCACCCCCACCCCACCCTGTTTCTATCCAGTTCCTGGGCCACCTCACCTGGGTCACCTCCTCACTGAACCCTTCCAGCCGGGACGAGCTCCTGCAGCTGCTGGACACGGCCAGGGTAAGGCTCCGGGGAGAGGGGAGGGCAGGGTCTGGCCCCCTTCCTCTCTCACTCCAGGTCCCTGGGACTCAGGAGATTTCAACCCACCCCGCAGCAGCTGAAGGAGCTGCCGCTGAAGACGACGGCGGAGCAGGACAGCATCCTGAGCCTGTCGGCCCGCTGCCTGCTGCTCACCTGGCGCGACAACGAGGAGCTCATCCTGCGTATCCCCACGCACGAGATCGCCGCCGCCTCCTACTTGCAGGACGACGCGCTGCACCTGCTGGTGCTTAAGACCGGTACAGGGGCGGGGCCTGGGGCAGGGCTGGGAAGTGAAGAGAAAGGGCTCAACAGCTAGACTTGGGAATCGGCGTGACCTGAGGCAGGGGTGGGGCCTGAGGCTGGACGACGGATTGATGGAAAAGGCCTGACCGCACTGCCCTGAGTCTAGGGGTTAGAACACGGCTGTATGCAAGAGGGCAGAGGCAAAGATTGAGGCTGAATAATGGGCGGCCTGACCCACCGTCTTGGGAAAGGTGAAGATGCCAGAATCCTGAGGCCTGAAGTTAAAGCGCGTGATGAAGGGTAGCGTCGCCGCAAGGCTCTGAGGCTAGGCGAGAACCTGGAACAAGAGGAAGAGTCTGATCTAGGGGCGGGGCTGTACACCGGGTGGCAGAGTTCGCGGGTACAGCGGGTGGCTGGTGGGAGAAGTTAGACCCTGCCAAATTAGGGGCGGGGCCTAAAGCCAGAGGCGGGGTTGAGGGGAAGCAGGAATCCTAGGAGGGGTTCCTGAAACCTGGGACAGGGTCTGAATTAAGGGTAAAGAAGGCGGGGACAGACTGACCACTACTCTCAGACCAGGCCGTAGGGTTTGAGAGGGAGGTGTAGCGTCGGGATGGGGCCGGTGACAAAAGCCAAACCCAGGGGTGGAGCTTGAGGCTGAGAGGCGGGGCCCAAAAGTAAGGCCACTGAGTGGAGCAGGGTACCGCCTCCCGACTTTGAAGCCAAGGGCGGGGCCTGAGGCCAGGGGCGGGGCCAGGCGAGGCAGGACCCCAGAGCAGCGAGGTCAGGACCCCCGTTTGGCCTCGGGAACCGGTTCTTATTCTGGATCTCCTGGGGCTGACGGCCCCCCGGCCTCTCCTAGGTCTGGGCGTGGACCCGGTGCCAGCCGGCGTAGACGCCAGCCCCGGCGGCGCGGGGCGCGACCCGGGCCCTCCGGGCGCGGCGCCTGAGAAGCCGCGGGTGGGCACCACCGAGCGGCGTCACACCATCTGCAGTCTGGACTGGCGGATGGCATGGGGCGGGGGCGCGGGTGCCGAAGCCCGGGTCGGAGGCGGCGGCGGTGGCAGCCTGGAGCGCCAGCGCGCCGGGGCGCGGGCGTCGGGCAGCTGGGAGCGGCGGCAGACGTTCAGCGGCAGCTGGGAGCGGAGACACGGCGGCGGAGGCGGCGGCGGCGGCGCGGGCAAGCCGGGCGGCAGCTGGGAGCGGCGGCAGGCGGGCGGCGGCGGCAGCTGGGAGCGGCGCCACCCGGGCTCCAACCCTCTTGACCCGCAGGACCCCAGCCCCGATGCCTACTGCAACCTCGTCATCCTGGCTGTGGCCAACAGGGTGAGCCCGAGGGCACTCCAGCGCCGCTGCGCGCTCCCTCCCCGGCGTATCTTCACCCCAGCCGCCACCCCCCACCCCGCCCCGAACCACTCTCGAGGTTCCTGGAGTCCACCCCCGCCCCTTTCTTGCTCCCTCCCTCGGCCCTACCCAGGACTCCAGGGATTCCCTGTGTGCCCAGGACGCCAAAAGTTTTCTACACTCCGGCCCCAGACACCTGTCCCAATGGGATGAAAGCTCAGAATGGCCCAACAGACTTGATCTAATCCCCCCTCCAGCCCGGCTCCTTCTCCAAAGTCAGTTTGACACTACCACAGCAACACTCCTGAGGACAGTAATCACCAGCACGAACTGAATGCAAGCTGGGACTATACAGGAAATCAGCATTAACTCCTTTCATTCTCACAGTAACCCCTAAAGGGCAAATATTACAACCATCCCCATTCTAGAAAGAAGGAAACAGACCTGGAGGCTAGCTTGTGCAAGGTCACACAGGAAGCAGGTGGCGAATTCAACATGGGGACCCAGAAGTTCAGAGCCCTTAGGCTTGGTAATCACCACAGTCAGGCAAGGCAGACGCCTTCCTGCCACTCTTGCCTTTCCCCCACCCCCATCCTGCACCTTCACCCTTGCCTTTATTCATCTGACCATGTTCACTGAGTGCCAGCTTGTGCTAGGCACTGGGCTAGGTGCTGTGGATACAGAGAACAAGGCGGGTTTAGTGTCCTCCTTTAGGGAGCTCACAGTCTAGCAGACACCTTCAAGCCCTGAGCCTTGTAAGCTTTTTCTCTAACCCAGGGCCCTGAACTCCCTTTCTGTATAAACCCCACATGGTGAAGAGAACAGGCAGTGTCTGTCTGGAGAGAGAGCGGTGGAGTAACCAGCAAACTTGGACTCTAGAGCTGAGAAACACTTTCTTACTTGGCATCCAGCTCCCCACATTCTCCCAGTTTTCCTACCCACTGGCTACTCCTTTTCAGGAGCTGGTGCCTCCTCTTTAAACCAGTCTCTTAGAGCTGAAGTCCCAGGCTTAGTCCTTGATCCTCTTTCTCCTTTATCTACACTCATTTCTAGGTGACCCCCTCTAGGATCATGGCTTTTAAAACACTGGAGAGGAGTTCCCATCATTGTTCAGCGGTAACAAACCTGACTAGTGTCCATGAGAACACAGGTTCGATCCATGGCCTTGCTCAGTGGGTTAAGGATCCGGTGTTACTGTGAGTTGTAGTGTAGGGCACAGACTAGGCTCAGATCCCACATTGCTGTGGCTGTAGCAGAGGCCGGCAGCTGCAGCTCTGATTCGACCCCTAGCCTGGGAACATCTGTATGCCAGGGGTGCGGCCCTAAAAAACAAACACTGGAGAACTCCTCAAATGTTGTCTCCCACCAAATCTTCCAGATATATTTCTCCACTCAGCCTCTCCTTTCAAAGATCTGAAGACTGTCTCACACCTAAAATGTCCAGTGCTGAGTGCCAGACCTGCTCCTCCCTTGGTTTCCTCGTCTTGACTGATGGCAGCTCTATCCTTGTGCTGCTTAGATCCAAACCTCACGGTACTCCTGGGCTCCTCTCTCTCATGCAACACATATCCACTCTGTTAACAAATCCTGTTGGCCCTATTTCTAAAATATAACTGAAGGGCATTTCCTTCCCCCACCCTCCACTGTCCCCACCCAGGTCCACGCTCCATTTTTTCTCATCTGATCATCCAGTCACCCCTCTAATGATCTGGCCACTGCTCACAGTCTGTCTCTTCCCCCACAGTCAGCGCAGTTCTATTAACACACGTCATATTGTGTCATTGCTAGAAACCTTTCAGTGGCTCCCCACCTCACTCGGAGTAAAGCTACTGTCCTTACAAATGCTTTTATTGGTGGCCCCAGCCACCACCCTCATTTCCTCTCTGGCCTCATCCCAAGACATCTGTGCAGGAGTTCCTATCATGGCTCAGCGGTTAACGAATCTAACTAGCATCAATGAGGACATGGGTTCGATTCCTGGCCTTGCTTATTGGGTTAAGGATCCAGTGTTGCCATGAGCTCTGGTATAGGTCGCAGACGTGGCTCAGATCCTGCGCTGATGTGGCTGTGGTGCAGGCCAGTAGCTGCAGCTCTCATTTGATCCCTAGTCTGGGAACTTCCATATGCTGCAGGTGCGGCCCTAAAAAGACCAAAAAAAAAAAAGACACCTGTGCATTCTGGATAGTTCACTGTGGTATCCCTGACACCCAGAACAGTGCCTGGCACATGATAGGTGCTCGATAAATACTGAATGGATGGCTTAGTGCATACTATACTATTACACCTTGTGATGGGGATCAAGAACAAAGAGTTTGCAATGATAATGAAGGAGATCCATTTTCTAGAGGGAAAGCGTGTCAGCAGGGCAGAGCCAAGAAGGCAAATTCCAGGCAGAGGGAACAAAGTGCCCTGTTTATGCCACTGGGCTATGAGGGCCTTACACCTCCTCATTTTTTTTTTGCTTTTTTAGGACCACACCTGCGGTATATGGAGGTTCCCAGGCTAGGGGTCCAATCAGAGCTGTAGCCGCCGGCCTACACCTTAGCCGCTGTAACGCAGGATCTGAGCCGCGTCTGCGACCTACACCACAGCTCACAGCAACACCGGATCCTTAACCCACAGAGCGAGGCCAGGGATCGAATCCGCAACCTCATGGTTCCTAGTCAGAGTTGTTTCTGCTGCGCCACGATGGGAACTCCTAGGCCTCCTCCAATTCACCTCTGAGACCCCAGAGCCTGGCCCAGTGCCTCCTGCCACACAACAAGACTAAATAAGAGTATGTGGAATGGGTAAATAATCGAAGAGTTTCTTCCTAAGAGTATTAGTCTTTGGCCTCCTATCTGAGGCATCATGGTCCCAAGGAGGGTACAAGAGTTAGTCAAGAAGCCCAGATGCCAATATTAATCAAAGCCATAAGCCTGCTATGTGAGCCTAGGCCAGCCATTTAACTACTCTAAGCCTCTGTGTCTTTAACCATAAAAAAAGGATCCTCTCTTCCCTGTCCATTTGGTAGGGATGGTGTAAAGATTGATCCTGGCTTAATGATTATTTCACTCTCCCAGTCCAAAATGCCTATCCTGGGGTACATGTTTATTGACACCTTATGTTGGCTTTTTTCGAAGCACAGAATAGGAAATAGCTTCATGAAACTGGTCTCTTCACTAGTTGTTGTCTTTCTGTGTCTTTTGCTTAAAGACTTAGGGAGGCAAATTCCTCTTCAAGTTTGAGATCTCAAGTTTTACCCAAGAACTTAAACACCTTTCTTCTGTGAGGGACTGAAGTTTATGTATTCATCCTGCTTCCATTTTTGCCCTGGGTGCCAGGAAGCTCATATCTAAATATGGCATCTAGTAGTAGTAACTGTGTCAAGCCTAACATTTTCATACATTTACTTCTTCCTCTTCTTACTAGGTATTAGGACCTGGGTTCTAGGCCTGGCTAATCACCTCACTTCTCTGAGCTTTAGCTTCAAACATGTAAATTAAACTATATTAGGGTTTTATTTATTTATTTACTTATTTGGCTGCACTTGCAGCGTATGGAAGTTCCTGGGCCAGGGATAAAACCCATGTCCCAGCAGTGACCCGAGCCAGAGCAATGACAATACCAGATCCTTAACCCACTGAACCACCGGGGAACTCCTCTTAGGGCTTTTTTTTTTTGTCTTTTTGCCTTATCTAGGGCTTCACATGCGGCATATGGAGGTTCCCAGGCTAGGGGTCTAACAGGAGCTGTAGCTGCCGGCCTTCGCCACAGCCACAGCAATGCGGGATCCGAGCCGCGTCTGCAACCTACACCACAGCTCACGGCAATGCCGGATCCTTAACCCACTGAGCAAGGCCAGGGATCAAACCGGCAACCTCATGGTTCCTAGTCGGATTCGTTAACCACTGAGCCACGACGGGAACTCCTATTAGGGCTTATTTTAGAGAAAGCTTTAGGAGGATACATAATTCCCCCAGAAATTTGGGATGCATTGTGCATTTTTCAGGGCAGAAAAGTTACAGCTGTCACTGGATTCCATAAAGGCCAGTGAGGGGCTATTTCTACAACATCCACCCAGAGAGTGGCCATGTAATTTTACTGGGAAATTCCTCAAGTTGATTTAAAGGGTCCATAGGCATGTGTGTGCCCACCCCGCCCCATGAGCCTCCCCCCGCTGCATTTTAGGAAGCAGGGGCATCCTGGTCCTGGCAAGGGCCTGAGCTCTGTCCTCCTTTCTGGGCCAGGATGCTGCTGAGGAGTCCTGCGCCCTCATCTGTCAGGTCTTCCAGATCATCTACGGGGACCAGAGCATCGAGTGTGTGGACCGGGCCGGCTACCACTACACGTCCACACCCGAACGGCCATGGCTCTGCAGCCGCAGTGAGTACTCGAATTCCTGGCCACCCCTCCTGTGAGACGTCCTGAAAGGCCTGGGGAGAGGGGATGTCACAGGACTAGGGCCCATGACCTGTGCCTCAGTTACCGAATACCCCCAATAGGTAGGTAAAATGCCAGATTTCATCATCAGCTCAGATCTAGCTTCTTCATAGTTGTTCCAGTTCCAGGATTCGGACTGAGCCCCTCAGAGCTGACCTTCTTTCTCTCTCTTTTGTTTTTGGTGTCCTTGCCTTGCTGAAACCTAAGTACGTGCATTGTCTGTTTATTGAGCCCCACGGGGACTCTAAGTCAAAACCAGGATTTCTAGATTGGTCGTTGAATGCAATCAAGGGCTGGAGTTGAGAACGAGACCAATCGAGGTATTTACCAAGCACCAACTATGAGCCAAGCAAAGCACAGTACCGATGTGCCAGATCTGATTTTATCCTCATGGTGACCTTGTCTGCCCTGTTTGCCACTGTATCCCCTGTCCCTGGAACAGGACTGGGGACAGATGCTCAAGACGTATTTTCTAAGTGGATGAAAGAACTCTCTGAGGCCTTATGAATCCAGTTTTACAGATGAGGCCGTTAAGGCTCAGAGCAGTCAATAAATTTCTAAAGGTCACACGGCTGATAAATGGCAGAGTCAGGATTCAAACCCAGCTGAGTCTGATTCTAAAGCTTCTATCTGCAACGACCTCCTCTGGGGTATGCCGCCTTCAAGGCCATTAAATGAACTTCCTCAGCCACAGCCTGCTCAGCGTGGTCCCTGTTTGCAAAGCTCCAGCAGCAGGGAGCGGGCTTTTTCCTTCCGGAAGCGCCCCCCCCCCCCGTGGGAACTGTGGTTACTCACAATGTGGGAAAGTTCATTGACTCTCACAGGGATGATGAACAAATACATGAGATAATTCAACAAATAGTTCAACCAGTTCATTCATTCAACAAATATTTTTTGAACACCCATATGTCAGATCCAGCTCATGCCAGGATGCACTGGTGAGTAAAACCAGACGTGCCCCGCCCCCACCCCCAGGCTTGCACAGCTGAGGGAGGCTGGCAGTCATTAAATAGTTACACAGATAAAATGCAACCATGCACTGGGCTATGAGGATGTAGAATGAGGAACTAGCCTGGTTTGGAAAGTCAGGGGAGTGTCCTGGGGAAGTGACGTTAAGGAAGCGAGAGTCCGCAGTGAGACCAGTGCCTGGGCTCGTTGAGGTGACAGGGCCAGGTACAGGGCAAGTCCTCTGTAACCAGGGCTCCTTTCTTCTTGTGATTTTGAGCTCCTTCCCCTCAAAGTTCTTTTTCCCCTCTCTCTCAAACACATACAGTTTACAAAACACTAGCTCATCGGTTCCCTCGCTTGTTATTCCCAGGGACCCTGTGAAACAGGCAGGAAGGTGTCATTGTTCCAGCCTTGGGCAGGCTGAGGGCCAGGAGAGGTTACATGAGCTGCCCAGGGTGGACTGTGTGTTGGTGGTGGGGACAGGAATCACGGTGGAATCACAGTGAAAGATAACCTGAACAATGGCTCTCAAGGCCATTTATGCTCCTGCCACCATCCTCACTCCAGGGCGGGGCTGAGCTTGGGGCCTCAGGAGCCGGGGATGTCGGTTGCTGCTTGGTCACCTCTGACAGCACTCTGTCTGCTGACTCCAGGTGAGAGCTGCCGCACGGATGGGACTTACGCCTATGACGCCGACTTCAGCTGCTGCAGCTCCTTGTGGGTACCGCCCTCCCCAGGGTCCCCACTCTGACCCTCCCTGTCCTTTCACAAACAAGGTTGCTCTTCTAGGCATTCTTGGGGCATGAGACTATGGGAGAGGAGTTCCCACCGTGGCACAGTGGGTTAAGGATCTGGCTTTGTCTCTGTGGCCGTGCAGGTTCAATGCCTGACCTAGGAATATCCATATGCCGTGGGTGCAGGAAAAAAAAAAAAAAAAAAGGGTGCGAGAAAGTGACCTCACCTTGATTTGTGCTGAGATGCTGGGCCCTGAGGTAAACTTGAGCTTTCCGGGCTCTGGAGAGCTTATAAGATCCAAATTCCTGAGAGCCGGGCAGAGTCAGAACCCAGAACTGCGTCCATGGGGGCGTGTTGTTCTCTCCCAGTCATCCAGGCACCGTGGCCTGCAGAGGCCAAAATCTCGACTAATGCTGAAACATAATTCTGGTTGACTTTAGTTTGGGCTCCATGTAATAGAAAACCCTAAAAAAGGATTATGTTTGCTTCCCTCCTTAATACTTGCTTCCATCTTCAAGGTGACCTCATGGACCAAGATGGTGTTTATAGCTCCAGCCATCACAGCAGCATGCCAGAGGCCTCTTTAAAGAGCTTTGCTAGAATTCCCATCTCATTGGTGAGAACTTGGCCACATGGCCACAACTAGCTAGAAGCAAGGCTGGAAAATGTAGGGTTGTTTTTTTTAAATATTATCGTTTGGGAACACTGTCCAGGGTTCTGTTTAGGGTGACCACCATCCCAGTTTGCCCAGGATTGAGAAGTTTCCTAGGACGTGGGATTTTCAGTAATAAAACCAAGAAAGTCCCAGGCAAACCAGGATAAGTTGGTTACCCTATTTCTGTTACTATGGCCTTTGGCTTAACAAGGAGCATTCTTGGCTGGTGATATATGCCCTACTTTTTTTTTTCCTTTTTGGTGTAAATATATTTGTCATGTGCCCTTATGGCCAGTTCTTAAACAACCTTTTATCTGCTAGATCTTAAACAACCTTTTATCTGCTAGAGAGATGACAATCTTGATACTGACTCACATTTGAGTTTGCTTCGTGCCACGTGCTATTCTATAATGCACTTCCTTTTTAAAAAATTAACATTACAGTGGCTACTTTATTTATTTATTGTTTAGTCCATGACTCTAAGTATCATTAACATTAACTTCTCTAATTTTCGTGACACCAATTTTTATCATCCCATTTTACAGGTAGAGAAATTGAAGAATAGACCAGTTAAGTCTCTTGACCCAAGGTCAAGCAGCTAGTAAGTTGTAGGTCTGGGATTTGAACCAAATCAGGCTGGCTCCCTTAATCACACCCATAACCACTAAGCTACACTGCTTCTCTGGAGGTAATAATGGAAGATGGTTCTGGAACAAGGTAGAGACCAGGAGGCAGGAGCCCGAGGTTGACTTGTTTTTTTCTCTCTTTTTAGGGCCGCACCCAAGGCATATGGAGGTTCCCAGGCTAGGGGTCAAATTGGAGCTGCAGCTGCCGGCCTACACCACAACCACAGCAACTCCAGATCCAAGCCATGTCTGTGACCTACACTGCAGCTCACAGCAATGCCAGATCTTTAACCCACTGATTGAGGCCAGGGATTGAAGCCTCATCCTCATGGATACTAATCGGGTTTGTTACCACTGAGCCACAACAGGAACTCCTTGAGGTTGACTTTTATTTGAGCAATATTTATCAAGTACCTATCATGTGCCAGGCATTGTACTGTGTGTGACGGATACAGTAGGGAGCCAGACAAGGACAAGGCCTGAGCTTGCCACATAGCAGGTACTCCATAGAGAGAACCAAGGCCCCTGCTCTTGCACGACTTACAGTGTAGCATAGTGAAATCATTGCTTAGTGGTAATTAGCATCAATGCTAATCAACTCTAAAGAGAAGGCAGAGTGCTGAGAGAGAGGCGGTGGGAACCCCACCTCCTCTGGTAGGGCCTCATCACACGATCTACCGCATTGCGAGGGTTTCTCCCAGGGGCTGACACCTGAACTGAGACCGACGGATAAAAGGGGAAAGCAATGGCCCCAGGCATAGGGAACAGCAAAGCCAAGGATGCTGAAGCAGATACAGCTTGGTGCATTTGAGGAGCAGCCAGAAGGCCACCGTGGCTGCAGCCAGAAGGTGTGAGGGACAGAGTGGTTAGAGAGAACATTTGGTGGGACATCAGAAAAGACTTCACGTCACGGGTAGACTTACGGACTCTGTGACCACATTTGACAGAGGGCCTAACCCAGTCTGGAGGGATGAGGGAAGACTTTCCTGAGATGGTGACATGTAAGATCCAATAATAAGAAGCAGCTGAGCAAAAGGTGGGACAAGAGAGGTCTTCCAGGCAGAGGGAACAGCCTGTGCAAAAGCCCAGAGGTGAGCAGGTCCTTGGAGTATTAGACGAAAAGAGAGAAGGCAGGAACAGCAAGAGTGAGACAAGGCTTGAGAGGTGGTCCAGGGCCAGATCATACGGGCCTCAAAGGCCAAAATGGGATCCAGGATGAGGGCCCAGGCCCAGAGCCTTGGTGGCTGGGCCCTCCCAGCTTCTGCCTACCGCGTGGAGAGGAGCTGGAGGGAGGTGAATAAAGGCCCCATCCTCCTGTCCCTGCAGCAATGGTTCCCAGGACACATTTGAAGCGTGTTACAGCGGCACGTCCACGCCCTCTTTCCATGGCTCTCACTGTAGCGGCAGTGACCACAGCGGCCTGGGGCTCGAGCAGTTGCAGGATTACATGATCACGGTAAGCTGGGGCGGGCGGTGCGAACAGCATAGGGAAAGGCCTGGAGAAAACCTGGCGCATTTCAGAAATTGTGAATAATCCTGGACATAACTGAAGCATAAGACTTCAGAGGTCGGAGTTTCTGCTCTGGCGCAATGGGATTGTCAGTGTTTCTGCAGCGGCAATGATACAGGTTTGAACCTTAGCACTATGGGGTGGCCAAAAAAGAAAAAAAAACAACCTCAGAGGTCAGGGCAGGACATGAGATTAGGAGAGTAACCCAAGTCAGCTTGTGAAAGGCCCTAACTCATGTCAGCTAGCATTAAGCGCTAACTGGCTTCATATCAGGCACTGTTCTATGTATCTTTTGTGCATCATTCCTTTTAATCTTTTCAGCAAACCAAGAGGGAAGTGCCTTCATTATCCTCACTCTGCAGATAAGGAGAGCGAGGGTTAGGGAGGTTGTCACCTACCCACCATCAAAGGGCTGATTGGTGAAGGGGCCAGGATTTGAAATCTGGCAGCTTGAGTCCATATCCCACACTTAGATGCAGCCCAAGGAGTCTGGATGGCCCCGAACAGGCCGGGTTGTCAGAGGAGGGCTGGGCCAGATACATCTTTAGAGAGGTCTCTGGGTCTTTTATTTTATTTTGTTTTTATTATTATTTTTGCTTTTTAGGCCCACACCCTCAGCATATGGAAGTTCCCAGGCTTGAGATCGAATCAGAGCTGCAGCTGTGGGCCTACACCACAGCCACAGCAACGTCAGATGGGAGCCGCATCTGGGACTTACACCACAGCTCATGGCAACACTGGATCCTTTACCTGCTCAGCAGGGCCAGGGATCAAACCACATCCTCATGGATACTAGTTGGGTTCGTTTCTGCTGAGCCACAACGTGGCTCTGGGTCTTTCAGACAGGGCTTGGAAGGTGTTTCTCTTGGGACTAATCTCAAGCGATGTCCCCACAGCTGCGGAGTAAGCTGGCACCCCTTGAGATCCAGCAGTTTGCGCTGCTGCTGCGGGAGTACCGGCTGGGGCTGCCCATCCAGGACTACTGCGCAGGCCTGCTGAAGCTCTACGGGGACCGGCGCAAGTTCCTCCTGCTTGGTGAGCCCCCCGCCCAGCTGGGAGGGTTTACTCCTCATCCCGCAGCCAACATCATGAAATCGATGAGGCATAGGAGGAAACCCAGGTGCAGACAGGGGAGGTGACTGCAGTCACCGAGCTGGGAAAGGGAGCACAGGTATAACCATTTCACCTTCACAGCAAAGCAATGACCTTTCCCATTTTACTCCAAGAGGAATCCCAGGCTCATCGAGGCTGCGGAACTTGCCCACCGTCACAGAGCTAGTAAGGAGGGCTGATGATAACAGCCACAGGACTGATAATATTAATAAGCTAACATGTATTTGGCAGTTAGCCTGTGCCAAGGATCATCTCATTGAATGCCCTCGGTTCTGGGAAGCTGTAACTATTATTTGCCTTCATTTTGCAGATGAGAAAACAGGCTTAGAGAAGCAAAGTACCTAAGTCACAGAGCTAGTAGGTAGCGACAGAAGTAAAACGGAAGTCAAATGGGGCACTTGGTGTGTGCTGAGTACTTATTTAAGCCTCACTGCCCTACCGGGAGAACAGGAAAAGTTATCTCAGTGCTACAGGTATGAAAAGTAAGGCTCGGTGTAATTCCCGAAGGAGGGTTACCCGACTAGTACATGGGAACACAACCTTTGAGGCAATAATAACAACAACAACAACAACAACAATAATAATAATAATAATAATAATAATAAGCTAACATACAGTGAGCATTTGCTGTGTGCGGAGCATCATGCCATTATTCTCTGGCTCAGAGAATTGCGTAAGATCACCCAGCCCACAAGTGGCCGGCGGGGATCTGAACTCCACTCTCCGGGGAAAGTGGCTCCTCCGTGGGAAAGGAAGGGTTGACCCCCGAGGACTCACCCTGCCCCTCGGCCCGCAGGGATGCGGCCGTTCATCCCGGACCAGGACATCGGCTACTTCGAGGGCTTCCTGGAGGGTGTGGGCATCCGCGAGGGCGGCATCCTCACCGACAGCTTCGGCCGCATCAAGCGCAGCATGAGCTCCACGTCGGCGTCCGCCGTGCGCAGCTACGACGGCGCGGCCCAGCGGCCCGAGGCGCAGGCCTTCCACCGGCTGCTGGCTGACATCACACACGACATCGAGGCGCTGGCCCCCGACGACGACGACAGCACGGACGAGGAGTCCCGGGGGTCCCCGGGCGGCGGTGATGCAGCCGAGGACAACTACCTGTAGCCTGTGCCGCCGCCCCTGGAAAGGGCGGGGAAAGGGTGGCCCTCAAACCCTGCCTCTGAGTCTCGCTCACTCTGGCCTGTGGGACTCCATCCCCAGGGCCCCCTCCTCAAACTCCAGCCCCGGGCTCCAGCCTCCGGTGGTCTCTCTCCCTACCCTCGGGGCTCCGGTCCCTGCAGTACCGAGAATGTCCTGCAGAGGGCGGAACCCTAAACGGGACCGAGCAGCCCCTCTGCCCACAGGGGTGGGCTGCGAACTACTCTCTCTCACTAAGCGGAAGGGCTCGGACCCTCCCTCCTCTTCCAGACTCCGTAGCTTTCTGGAGGCCAAGGAATAGATGAAGAGTTGGCGCCACCTGCTGGCCGATTGAGAAAGGAATTCCCGGCGCCTGATGGCCTGTGTTCCTCCTATTATGCAATTTAAGAAACTGGGATTCAAGAGGAGAAGGAACTTGAAGGAGTCTCCTGATTCCCATTAGATGTTACCTCGAACTGACTCAGTAGTGTAGAGGGTATTTTTAAAGCTCTAAATCCGGTCTCACCTTCCCAGACGGCAGGGATTAGATCGTCAGAGTGGAAAAATAGTTTCTTTCTACCGAAAGTGGCTCCCGAAAAGGATGATCTGGGTCTAGGTCCCAGCCCTAAGGCTGTGAACAGGTTGCTTGTTCAGATCTTGCATTTGGAGCTGGACAGACCGAGGCCTCCTGTCTGGTAGGGGTCCTGGCCTCTTTGTGCCTCCCATTTCCTCTTCTGACCATTTAGTCGGTCCCTCTCACCTCACAGGGGCTGGTCGTAGGGATTCTTGAAGGTCAAGACCTGAGTGCTGGGCCCGGCACATGACAGGTGCTCAATAAATGCTGTTCCCTTCCCCACTGAACACTTTTTGACTCAGTTTATTTGTCTTCACCCCGTGTGCCCTGGAACAGGAGCTGAGGTGGGGGTGAGATGTAAGAAGACCCTCAGGGAGCTCACAGTTTGGGAGGAGGAAATAGGACCTGCCTCTCACAGCTCTCTTACAACCTTGCTCCCTGCTTGAGGCCCACAAGAGCAGTACTCAAGATTTCACAGACAGCCATCACATCCAGGATAGTCAAAGCCCAAAGGCGGGGTCGGAGGGGGAGAGAATTCAGTGTAAGCACAGCCTCAGAGGCTAAAAGAAAGAAATCCTGAGGAGTTCCCATCGTGGCTCAGCAGCAACAAACTGACTAGTATCCATGAGGACTCGGGTTTGATCCCTGGCCTCGCTCAGTGGGTTAAGGATCCGGCGTGGCCGTGAGCTGTGGTGCAGGTCACAGACACTGCTCGGATCCCACGTGGCTGTGGCTGTGGCTGGCAGCTGCAGCTCCTTCAACCCCTAGCCTGGGAACTTCCATATGCTGAGCGTGCGACCCTAAAAAGGCAAAAAAGAAGAGGAAGGAGAAGAAGAGGAAGGAGAAGAAGAAGAGGAAGAAGGAGAAGCAGCAGCAGTCCTGAGGAGAAGCAAGAGAACTGCACAGAAGGGCTAAAATGTAGCTGTGAACTTCACGTGGGCTTCCAGGGCCACACACAGGCTACTAACCATGAGGTAGGTAGGTAACTGTTAACACCATCGTTAACATAATATCATTACTACTATTAGGGCTTAGGATCCAGAGAATTCCGTGATTCGTACTCAGTTCGTGGCGAATGACCATCATAATTGGTCCACACAAGGCCCTTCTAATGTCTTACTTCATTTCATATTCCTCGAGCTCCACAGTCCCTACATTCCTTCCGCTCCCCCACCACGCGCACCCACCCCTATGTGTTGATATATGTCCCTGGGCATAATATACACAGTGTGTGTGTGTGTTTACATTACATAAATGCTACTGTGTAGGATCTCATTGTTTCCTTTTTCACTCCATGATATGTTTTTAAGACCCCCCCTGGAATTCCCGTTGTGGCTCAGGAGTAATGAACCTGACTGGTATTCATAAGGATGCGGGTTTGATCCCTGGCCTCACTCGGTGGGTTAAGGATCCGGCCTTGCCATGAGCTGTGGGGTAGGTCACAGACACAGCTCGGATCCCGCGTTGCTGTGGATGTGGTGTAGGCCGGCAACTGCAGCTCTGATTGACCCCTAGCCTGGGAACTTCCATAGGCAGCTGTAAAAAGGAAAAGAAAAAGAATCATGATTTCACAAAGGAACTGGAACACAGGGAGGTGAAGTAAATGACCCAGGGTCACAAATGAGCTGGGATTTGGGGTCCTATCTGGCTGACCCCAGAACCCAGCCTCCTAGACACTCTGCTCTTCTGTCTACCAGCTTCGGGGATGTCATGGTCGCAGGCTGAGGCACTTGTATCTGAGGCTGTGAGCAGCCTTGGGATGTGTCTGAGTGAGGCAGCCATGAGGGAGAAGCCTACTGACAAGGGGCAGAGGCCAAAGAGATAGGGGTCCCCAAGGCCTGAGGGGTTCTGCAAGAGGCTCGAGCTTAGAAATTGCCCACAGTCCTAGCCTGGGCAAGTGACAGGGCTGCTGAGAAGCACTGCGACAGTCTTACCCCACAGCTCTGAGGATGGAGCAATTTCCCTCACACCCCGAGGAAGTCCCCACCCACCCCGGAACTACCCTCTTACCAAAGCCACGTAACCCCTAGGTTTCTGAAATCCAAAGGGCCTTGGCTGGGGTGACCCAGGCTATGAGCATGAGGACTCCTGCCACACTTCCTCCTGCAGTATTCAGAAGCCAGGATCATTTCCCAACATGGTTCAGTTTCTGGAACTGCAAGAAGGGAAAACCCGCCGGGGGGGGGGGGGTGATTCCCAAAGACCTGTACGGGGGTGTAGGGGGTGGTGTAAGGATGGAATTCCTCTCCCAGCTGAATCCCATGGGGACACTCCTGACCCATGGACAAGTGGTGGGGGGTGAAAATGTCTCCAGCTGCCCCTGACACTGAAGCCCCTCCCATTCGTGGGCCCTGCAACTTCTTACTCCCCCCCTCAGCTTCCAACTGGAGACGCCCAGCGATCCTTCACAGCCTGGGGCCACTGCCACTCTGTCACTATCATGTAGAGAGAGCACACTCTGTGCCAGGCATCGTGCTACATGCTCAAAGCAGATACGGAATCCCTGCCCGCTGTGGGGGTGGGGAGCTCCTAGCCTGATGGTCCCCCAGCTATCACAGCACAAAATTCTCAACTGCAACATCAAAGAGATGGAAACCATTTCTTTCTGGGGAAGCTGGAGAAAGCTTCTCGGAAGAGGTGACACATGAGCAAGACCTTGAAGGACAAGCAAGCTTATTGGCAGGTAGACAAGAGCAGGGAGAGACTTCCAGGTGGGCCCACAGGACAAGAGCACTCCGAGACTGGGAACCAGTTAGCGCTAGTACAGAGTTTAGGCGCTCTGGCTCCAGGGTCAGATGGAGTAGGAGTTTTGTTTGTTTGCTTTTTAGGGCCGCACCCATGGCATATGTAAGTTCCCAGGCTAGGGGTCGAATCAGAGCTTTAGCTGCTGACCTACACCACAGCCACAGCAACACAGGATCCGTGCCATGTCTGTGACCTACACCACAGCTCATGGCAACACAGGACCCTTAACCCACTGAGCAAGGCCAAGGATCGAACCCAAATCCTCATGGCTACTAGTCAGGTTCATTACTACTGAACCACAACGGCAACTCCCGACAAAGTGGCTTTGAGTCCCAGCTCTGTCATCTGCCAGTTGGGTAACCTTGGAGCAACCCCTACTTGTCTCTGGGTCTTGGTTTCCTTATCTATAAAATGAGAGTCATAAGAGTATCATCATCATAGGTCTCCTAGCCTCTGTTATGAAGCTTAAACAAGAAAATCCATGTAAAAGTACATCTAGTAAGTGCTCAATAAATGTGACCATTGTTATTTCCAGAGGAAAATGGGGTGTGTGAGGTGAAGGGCAGGTTAAGACCCAACTAGCATCCATGAGGATGCAGGTTCAATCCCTGGCCTCACTCACTGGGTTAAGGATCCAGCGTTGCTGCAAGCTGTGGCATAAGACAAAGATGTGGCTCAGATCTGGTAGTGTTGTGGCTGCGGTACAGGCCACAGCTGCAGCTCCGATCTTACCCCTAGCCTGGGAACTACCATAGGACCTAAAAAAAAAAAAAATGAACAAACAAAAAACAAAACAACAGGTTATAGTTGTTGCCTCTGAGCTGGAGAAGGGAGAGCTGTATAACAGAGAGAAGGAAACTCTCTTGTCATCACGTACCTTTTTTTTTTTTTTTTTGCTTTTTAGGTCTGCACCCGCAGCATGTGGAAGTTCCCAGGCTGGGGGTCGAATCGGAGCCACAGCTGCCGGCCTATGCCACAGCCACAGCAATTCCAGATCCGGGCCTCATCCGCCACCTACCCCACAACTCACAGCAACGCTGGATCCTTAACCCACAGAGCGAGGCCAGGGATCAAACCTGTATCCTCATGGTTCCTAGTTGGGTTTGTTAGCCACTGAGCCACAAAGGGAACTCCCTTCATGTTGTGTCTTAAATGTTGTGCCATGAATATGAATTACAGAAAAGCAATTTATATTAAAAAAAAAAGACCATGATATTCACCGTACTCTATAACACCATCTGTTTCCACGTCTGTCTGACCTCCCTGTGCCCACCCCCAACACACACACACACACACACACACATCTTATGAGGGGGAGAAAGAGAGCTGGTTGGGACCCATCCATACACTCCCTGGAGCCCACACAGCGTCCAGCACAAAGCAAGTGCTCAGAAAACCTGAACCCATATTCATAATGACTTTCTTCTCCAGGAAGCCCCAATTAGTCCCACCTCCTGATATTCCTGCTCTTGCGTAGACCACTCCCACACCATACAGGGATGACCTGTGTGACCAGTGTGTGACCTTGCTCTCCCAGATCACTCTCTCTGGGGGAAGCCAGCCATCAGGCCATAAGCTCACCCAGGGGGCCTTATGGTGGGGTTTACTTGGTGAGGACCTGGGCTTCCTGCCAGCAGTCACGTGAGTGAGTCATCTGGGAAATGGTTCCTTGGCCCCAGTCAGTCCTTCAGATGACTGCAGACCAGGCTGGTCTCGCCTGTCTTGTGAGAGACCCCCGAGCCAGCACCACCAAGCTAAGCTGCTCCCAGATTCCTCACCCAGGGAAACTCTGTGAGAAAATAACTGTCTATACTGTTTTAAGCTGCTAAATATGTGTATGTGTGTGTGTGTGTGTGTGTGTGTGTGTGTGTGTGTGTGTGGAGGGGGGGTAATTTGTAACACAGCAATGTATAACTAGTACAATCAGTAAGTCTTTTTTTTTTTTTTTGTCTTTTTGCCTTTTTCCTAGGGCCACACCCATGGCACAAGGGACCCTTGATAACCATATAAGCCAGTCCTCTCACTTGTTATTATTTTAAATATACAAGTAAAAACAAATGTAGTCTATTTTTTTTTTAATAGAGAAAAGGTCACCACCTCTTTCTCTTTGATCCCAAAGTTCCTTTCTTCTTCAGTGACAATCTCTGCTCTTGTCAGGTGTGTAGCTTTTTTTTTTTTAGGGTCACATCTGTGGCATATGGAAATTCCCAGGCTAAGGATGGAATGGAAGCTGCAGATGCCAGCCTATGCCACAGCAACGAGGGATCCGGATTGCAGACTGAAGAAGCAGCTTGCGGCAACGCCAGATCCTTAACCTACTGAGCGAGATACGAGATGGAACCTGCATCCTCAAGGATATTATGTCAAGTTCTTAACCTGCTGAACCACACCGGGAACTCCAAACAGGTTTTTCTGTTTTTCGTTTTGTTTTGTTGTGAATCTACTTCAATACTGGCCTGCCAACATGTCTTGGAGCTCCATGTTCATTTATACGCATCGCCTCAGTTCTAAATTGCTGGCTTGGATGTGCCCTCTCATCCAAGATGCGGAGCTCAGAGAGAAGGTCATGCTTAGAAACAGAAGTGTTTTAGGGTTGCGGGGATGTCAACTTTTCTCCAGGGCCAGGCACCCTGTGGGAGCTGCGCATAGGAGCTGGGGCTGGGCCCTTCCATCCATCTGAGCCTTGTCAGGTGGGCAGGTCCCGCTCTGCCCCCGCCCCTTCCCCGCCCCCGCCTACTCTCCCCCCTCAGCACCTGCCTGGGCCTGGCACACAGGAGGAAGTAGCGCAGCGCTTCCTCTTTTCTTGGCCTCTGGAGACACTGCGGGGAGGGAGGGGGTGGTGAAACTGAACTGTCCCCTACCACCTCCCCAAGGAGATCCATCAGCTGGAGGCGGCCACGCAGCTGGGGGCAGAAAAACAACCAGTCGGACAACCCCCATCATCCCCATCCCCGTGCAGGCGCACAACACCCCTGAGTGGGAGGTCAGCTGCCTCTCAGATGGTCCCTGCAGTAGGTAAGCTTCCAAGACACCCCTAGGCCAGTCTCCCTGGTCACCCACATGAGAAAACCCCAGTTCCCTATCTGCTGCCGTGGTTGCTGCCATCTCCGGCCTCATGGTCCACCTGCTCTTCCTAGGGCTTCAGGCACCAACAAAACAGAAGGCTTGTGGTTTCTCAGATGGGCCAGGCTGTTCCTCAAGTCTTGGTCAGGCTGTCCCTTCCGCCTGGAATACCCTGCAACGACCTTACACTAGCAACCTCAAAGGATCACCTCCTTCAAGAAGTCCTCCTAGGGAGTTCCCGTCATGGCTCAGTGGTAAGGAACGCAGCTAGGATCCATGAGGACACGGGTTCAATTCCTTGGCCTCGCTCAGTGGGTTAAGGATCTGGCATTGCTGTGAGCTGTGGTGTAGGTCGCAGACGCGGCTCGGAACCAGAGTTGCTGTGGCTGTGGCGAAGGCCGGCGGCTACAGCTCCTGTTAGACCCCTAGCCTGGGAACCTCCATATGCCCCGCACGCAGCCCTAGAAAAAGAAAAAAAAAGTTCTCCTCAATGCACCCCAGGCTGGGCCAATGTCCCCTCCTACTTGGTTGTACAACATCATGGGCCCCATCCTGGGCGTCTCTCTCGCTCCACCACAGAATTTTCTGCTTCTGTATCTAAGCTACTGACCTAAGTTTTTGTTTCCCTAATTGAACTGGACGTTGCTTGAGAGCTTGTCCTTTTTTTTTTTTTTTTTTTGCCTTTTGTCATTTTAGGTCCGCACCCGCTGCATGTGGAAGTTCCCAGGCTAGGGGTCTAATCGGAGCTGTAGCCGCCGACCTACACCACAGCTACAGCAACACCAGATCCGAGCCACGTCTGCAACCTACACCACAGCTCACGGCAACGCGGATCCTTAACCCACTCAGCGAGGCCAGGGATGGAACACGCAACCTCAAGGTTCCTAGTCGGATTCGTTAACCACTGAGCCACTATGGGAACTCTGAGGTTTTTTTAAAAAAGAGCAGTCGAGGACCTGCTGAGGGCTGTTGTGAGGTTCTCAAGGGCTAGTCTCAGACTTGTGTTTGCCTCTCTTGGAAAAACCGGGCCAGCAGTGACCTCCTGCCTGAACACTGGCTACTTTGCAAATAAAAGGGGAAATATCTGGGCCTTGAAATAGTCATTGTGGCTCTCTTTCCCACCCCCCCCCATCCTGTTTTGAATGTAGAACAATCAGCAGTTCCCAAAGAATCTGAGATAAATAAAATGCAAATATTTGTGAACATAGGAAAATATATTTTTGAAAGAGCCAGGCTCTGATCCCCTGTAAAGCAAAGCCTGCATTGTTCCCTAGCTCCTGCCTTCCCTCCAGGACTGACCTCTATGTCTCGTCCTCCCGTCAGCATCTCTCTCTCTTGCTCCTCACTATCCAGGGCACACTCACTAAGTTTGAGTAGCCTTTGGAGAAACAGTGGAGGCTCACAGAGCTGGGTTCGAATTTGTTGCTGGCTGTGTGACCTTGGGCAAGTGTCTTTATCTCTCTGAGCCATCCACTTGCAATTATCCCCATCTCAAAGAGATTAAATGAGATGATACAATCGAGGGCCCAATAACGAGCTGGATCTGCAATGACTCAATGACCTGGTGAGGTAAGCACTCTTATTCCACTTCAAGAAGGTGGAAGCCAGGACAGAGAGGAGTTAAATAACTTACCCAGAAGTCACAGCTAGTGAGAGGCAGTCCAGTGCTTTGGCTTCCATTGTTCCACCACCCCTGGCCCCTGTGTCCAGTGCACACCCACTTGAACCTCTCTTGACTCTTCATCCTCCAAAAATCCTACCCAGCCTCAATTTTTTTTTTCCTTTGTCTTTTTACAGCCACACCTGTGGCATACAGAAGTTCCCCAGCAAGGGGTCAAATTGGAGCTGTAGCTACCAGCCTAAGCCACAGCTACAGCAACGCAAATCCGAACTGCAATCTGTGACTGCTGCAACTTGCAGCAACACCAGATCCTTAATCCACTGAGTGAGGCCAGGGATTGAAACCGCATCCTCATGGATACTAGTCAGGTTCTGAACCCACTGAGCCACAGTGGGAATGCCCCCAGCCTCAATTTTATCTTGTCCACGAAGTCTCTGAAACTACTGAGGCTGTTTCCTATGTGTCCCCTTCCTGACTCAGCCCAGGCAGGTGCTGGTAAATTCCCATATGGGTGTTCTCTTATCCCATATGGTAAAATACAATAACAACTGTTGTGCACCTTGCTTCCGCCCACGCTCGCTTAGGCACTTGTTCCCTGTTAGTACATAAGGACTTTCTTCATTAAAAAACTTTTTTTGGAGTTTGGGGTTAGTAGATGCAAACTATTACATTTAAAATGGATAGGCAGACATATATTTTCCTTTTTTTTGTCTTTTTTGCCTTATCTAGGGCCGCACCCGTGGCTATGGAGGTTCCCAGGCTAGGGGTCTAATCGGAGCTGTAGCTGCCGGCCTTCACCACAGCCACAGCAACGCGGGATCCGAGCTGCGTCTGTGACCTACACCACAGCTCACGGCAACGCCGGATCCTTAACCCACTGAGCAAGGCCAGGGATCAAACCTGCAACCTCATGGTTCTTAGTTGGATTCGTTAACCACTGAGCCACAAAGGGAACTCCCAAAGCAGACATATATTTTCAATGCTCTTCGGTAGACACCTAGGTTTGGGATTGCAGGGTCACATGATAACTCCATGTTTAACCTTTTCAGGAACTTCCGCACTGTCTTTCAAAGGACCTGCACCATTTTACATTCCTACCACAATATAAGAAAATTCTAATTTCTTCATATTCTCATCAACATTTGCTATTATTTGTCTTTCTTATTACGAGCCATTCTAATGGATGTAGAGTAGCATCTCAATGTGGCCTAATTTGTATTTCCCTAATGACTAATGATATTAAGCATCTTTTTATGTGCTTATCAGCTATATGCATGACTTCTTTGGAGAAATATGTATTCAGATCTTTTGCCCACTTTTCAATCATATTGTCTTTTTATTATTGAGTTGTGAGTGTTACTTAAATATTCAGGATACCAGTACCTTATCAGCTGTATGATTTGCAAATATTTTCTCCCATTCTCTGGGTGGTCTTTTCATTTTCTTGATTGTATCATTTGTAGCACTAGTTTTTAGGGTTTTTTGTTTGGTTGTTTGTTTTTGTCTTTTTAGGGTCGTATCCACGACATGTGAAAGTTGCCAGGCTAGGAGTCAAATCAGAACTACAGCTGCTGACCTACCCCACAACCACAGCAATGCCAGATCTGAGCTACGTCTGTGACCTACACCACAGTTCATGATAACGCTGCATCCTTAACCCACTGAGCGAGGCCAGGGATTGAACCTGCATCCTCATGGATACTGGTTGGGTTCATTACCACTGAACCACAATGGGAACTCCCAAGTTTTTAGTTTTGATGAGCCAGTTTATTTTTTTCTTTTATCACTAATGTCACATCTAACATGGCTTAGCCTAACCCAACCCAAGGTCATGAAGATTTACTTCTAAGAGTTTTATAGTTTAGCTCATACATTTAGGTCTGTGGTCCATTTTGAGCTAACTTTTGTGGATGGTGTGAGGTGGGGGTTTAACTTCATTATTTTGTATGAGGATATCCAGATGTTCCAACACCATTTTTCGTTGTTGAAATTCACTTGGCCATGAATGTGAGCATTTACTTCTGGATTCTCAATTCTGTTCCATTGATTTGTATTTCTACCTGTAGGCCAGTACCACACTATCTTGATTACTGCAGCTTTTTTTTTTTTTTTTGCCTTATCTAAGGGCTGCACCCGCGGCATATGGAGGTTCCCAGGCTAGGGGTCTAACAGGAGCTGTAGCTGCCGGCTTTTGTCACAGCCACAGCAAGGCGGGATCCAAGCTGCGTCTTCAACCTACACTACAGCTCACGACAACGCCAGATCCTTAACCCACTGAGCGAGGCCAGGGATCGAACCCGCAACTTCATGGTTCCTAGTCAGATTCGTTAACCACTGAGCAACGATGGGAACACCAATTACTGTAGCTTTGTAGTAAGTTTTCAAACTGAGAATTGTGAGTCCTCTAATGTTTCCTTTTGCAAGACTGTTTTGGCTGTTCTAGTTTCCTTGCATTTCCATACACGTTTAAGACAAGTTTGTCTATTTTACCAAAAAAAAAAAGAAGAAGAAGAAAAGAAAGACATCTGGGGTTTTGAAAGGTTGATCACTTTGGAGAGTACCATCATCTTAATAATATTAAGCTTTTCAGTCCAGAAAGGGATTTTTTTTTCCTGAGATATCTTTTCTTTCTCGTGAGATGACTTTACTTCAGTCTTCTTAGGCTTCTTCCAAGAATGTTTCTTAGTTTTCTGAATATCTTGCACTTACTTGGTTCAGTTTATTCCCAAGTAGGTCATTCTTTTTGTTGATATTGTAAGTGAAATTGTTTTCTTAACTTTATTTTCAGATTGTTAATTGCTAGTATATAGAAATATGATTCTTGCAGCAACATGTACCATATGATATCACTTATAGCTGGAATCTAATATACGGCACAAATAAACCTTTCCACGGAAAACAAAATCACGGACTTGGAGAACAGACTTGTGGATGCCAAGGAGGAAGGAGTGGGATGACTGGGAATCTGGGGTTAATAGATGCAAACTATTGCATTTGGAATGGATAAGCAATGAGATCCTGCTGTATAGCATGGGAACTATATCTAGTCACTTGTGATGGAACATGATGGAGGATACTGTGAGAAAAGAATGTGTATATACATATGTGTGTGTGTGTGTGTGTGTGTGTGTGTGTGTGTGTGTGTGTGTGTGATGGGTTACTTTGCTGTAGGGTAGAAAATTGACAGAATGCCGTAAACCAACTATAATGTGTGAAAAATAAAATTCACATTAAAAAAGAAATATGATTCATTTTTAAACATCCCTATTTTATTTTTTTTGACAACTGCTTGGTACTCCATTATTGTATTATCACTTTTTTTTCCCAGTCCCCAAGTGATGGGCATTTAGGTTACTTCCTGTTCTTTCCTAGTAAGAGTGGTGCTACAATAACTCTCCTTATGCATACCCATGAAGTTTCAGGCATTCTAACCTTTCCTCTCTCTGAACTCCCACGATTGTTGTGGCCACCACCCTGGCCCACGCAACCATCATCTTGCCTTTGGAGGAATGCTTCTGCCTGCTCTGGGGTTCCCTGCTTCCCCCGGCCCCTCTAATACACTCTCCACCCAGCAACAAGAGAGATTTATTAAAATACAAGCCAGTTGTGGCTTACTCCCCTGTTCAAAATCCTCCAATGGCTTCCATCTCATGTCAATTAAAGTGTAATGTCAACACCAAGATGTTCATGGCCTCACAGATCACTAATATGTGGAATCTAATAAACAATGATACAAAAGAACTTATTCACAAAACAGAACTTATTTGGGAGTTCCCATTGTGGTGCAGCAGAAACAAATCCATGAGGATGTGGGTTCAATTCCTGGCCTTGTTCAGTGGGTTAAGGATCCAGCATTGCCGTGAACTGTGGTGTAGGTCACAGACACGGCTCAGATTCCGTGCTGCCGTGGCTGTGGCATAGGCCAGCAACTGTAGCTCCGATTCGACCCTTAGCCTTGGAACTTCCATATGCCGCTGTTGTGGCCCTAAACAAAAAAAAAAAATTATTCAAAACCAAACTAATGGTTACCAAAGGGGAAACACTAGGGGGAGGGATGGTTGGGAGGTTGGAATTGGCATGTTACAAGGACCTATTACATAGCTCAGGGAAATCTTTTCAGTACTCTGTGATAGCCTACATGGGGAAAGAATCTGAAAAAAAATGTATATATATGTATATTGTGGCCAATTCATTTTGCTGTACACCTAAAACTAGCACAACATTGTAAGTCACCTATACTCCAAAAAAATTTATTAAAAAAAAAAAAAAAAAGATGTCCACGGCCTCACAATCTGACCCAACATCTCCATCACCATCTCCATCATCCTCCCTGTGCCCACTCTGTGCCAGCTATGCTGGCTGCCTTCTGTCCCTTAAACACATCAAGTGCAGTCACACCTCAGGACCTTAGCTATGACTATTCTTTCTGCTTGGAATACACATCCGCAAGACTCTCCCATGACTCAATCCCCCAGTTCAGCTGGTTTCTGCTCACAAGCTCCCTCTTCAGAGAGGTCTTCCCTGTCCCTCTGTCTCAAGTCACTATCATTTATCCCCAACTCCTACAACTTCTCCCTTTACTTTGATTCATTTTTCTTAGGATCCTTGCTATCCTCAAACATAAGATGTAAACTGATTCTCACAAAGACTCACTGAAGTAAATACTATTATTATTCCCACTTGACAGATGAGGAGACTGAGGCTCAGAGAGGTGACTTGATTTGTGCAAGATCACTCGGTTGATAAATGGCTATGCCAGGGTTTGTACTCTAGTCTGACTCCAAAGATGCAGCATTTAGCATCACTTCTTGTGGTCAGCTCTACTCCTCATGACAATAAATGAATGAGTCGATACAATGTTTGGCACCCCAAATACTAGTAAGGTGCTGTTTTAGGATCAAATTTATAATTATATCAATGTTCATTGACAGTAACATGAGTTAGATGGGAAATATTTTTTAATTAAAAAGAATGACAATACCAGAGTTCCCGCTGTGCACAGTGGGTTAAGAATCTAACGGCAGTGGCTTGGGTCCCTGTGGAGGGGAAGGTTCGACCCCTGGCTGGGTGCAGTGGGTTAAAAGATCCAGCATTGTCGCTGCTGTGGCTCAGATTTGATCCCTAGCCCGGGAACTTCCATATGCCATGGGCATAGCCATAAAAAAAAAAAAAAAAGAATGACAATACCAAATTGGCAAGGACATAAAGAAAATCATACAAAACCGGTGAAAATGCAAAAGGTATAACTGAAAACCAATTTAGCATTGTATTATAAACATACATTTACTATATGACCCAGCAATTCCAGTCCTAAGTATTTACCCAAGAGAAATGAAAATATGTCCACACAAAGACTTGCACATGAAATGTTTGCAGCGCTTAATTTATGTAGCAAAACCAGCCCAAATATCCATCGACAAGTAAATGGGTAAACAAACCTGTAATGCCTCTCTACTACAGAATACTACTCAGCAGTGAAAAGGAGCAAAATTCTAGAACATGAAACAACACGGACACTCAAAAGCAGTATGTGAGTAAACAGAAGACAGATCAAAAAAAAGAAATATACCAGAGTTCTCGTCATGGCACACTGGAAACAAATCCAACTAGGAACCGTGAGGTTGCAGGTTCAATCCCTGGCCTTGCTCAGTGGATTAAGGATCCGGCATTGCCGTGAGCTGTGGTGTAGGTCACAGATGCTGCTTGGATCCAGCGTTGCTGTGCCTCTGGCATAGGCCAGAGTCTACAGCTCTGATTTGACCCTTAGCCTGGGAACCTCCATATGCCCCAGGTACGGTCCTAAAAAGACAGAAAGACAAAGAAAAAAACAAATATACTGTATGACTGAATTTATGTGAAAGTCTAGAAAAGACAAAGCTACTCTCTAACAGCAAAAAGCCAGTCCGTTGTTACCTAAGGAAATGGGTGGGAGAAGTTGTGTGCTGTCTGGGCATCTATGACTAGGGGAATGGATAAATAGACTATGGAGGATGTAGACAATGACCTTCAGCAATGTGGCTACATATTAATAGTATCTAGTGATAGAGTGGAAAAAAGACAAAATTGAAAACATACCACCCAAGTAAATCAAGCACACAATCAAAACATTATCCGCTTTTTAAAAGTGCAGGCATGTATTTAAGTATACAAAGCAAACACATAAGAGCAGGGTTATTATCTCTCTCATTCAAGTTTCTGTTCTCCCTCCCCTCTCCCCACCCCAGACGTTTGGTTATGTCTGCCACAACTGGGGAAGGGGGTTGCTACTGGCATCTTGTAGATGAAATCCAGGCATTCTGTTCAATATCCCATTATGCACGGGACTTCCCAACCCCACAAAGAGTTTCAGGACCTAAAGGTCACCAGTGCCATGGTTGAGCAGCCCTGTATAAACCAGAGCCCAGCATAATATTGCTGAACAAATGAACGAATGAATGAGAGATGATGGTGGTCTGATCTGGCTGGACGCAGTGGGACTACAGAGATGCAGGTGGATTCTGGAAATGTGTTCAGCAGAATTTTGGGTGAGAGCCCTTCTCTTTCCAGGTGGAGATGTGCTCCACCCTTGCCTAGCCCTGGGCACATCTCTTTCGTGTGCGACCTCCACTCGCCATCACTCAATTCCTCTGAGCTACCCGGAAACCGACGAGGAGTGAGCTAGGCTGGTTCCTGCCGACAGGGCACTTTGCATGGCTTTGAATAGTGAGGGGCCCGCGGAGCGGAAACCGCAGACCACAGAAGGCCTGGGAAGGTTTGGGACACGGTCTGGGGGAGGGGCCTGGGCTAGAAGGAGGGGACTGGAATGGTGGGGAAACAGATCGAAATGCTTGGAGGAGGGGGAGTGGATTTAGAATCCTGTAAGAATGACGAGAGTGGAGTTAAGATCCTCCGCAATCAGTTTAGAATCCTTTAATAGGTGGGATCAGAAACCCTGGAGGTCAGGGATGGAATCTTTGGATGGGTTGATGAGAATCAGGAAGGGGAGGGGGGGAACGGGTGTTTAAAGGGTATTACAATCCTATGAGGGAGTTCCTGTTGTGGTTCAGCAGGTTAAGAACCCGATTAGTATGACGCTGCCGGTTCAATCCCTGGTCTCGCCCAGTGGGTTAAGGATTCAGCATTGCCGTGAGCTGTGGTGTAGGTCGCAGACACCAATTGGATCCGGAGTTGCTTTGGCTGTGGCGCAGGTCGGCAGCTGTAGCTCTGATTTGAGCCCTACCCTGGGAATTTCCATATGCCGCGGGGTGCAGCCCTAAAGAAGAAGAAAAAAAATCCTGTGGGAACAGGTTGGGATCACCTAAGAGAGAGATTAGAATCTTTAGGATTAGGGTCATAAATCTTGAGGCCTGCGTTAGATTCTTTTTTAGGAGCCTTTGGTTGGCCAGGCTTAAAATCCTGGGGGCAGAACTAGAAACCTCCCTTAGGCGAAGTTAAAATTCCTTCGGATATGAGAATCAAAATCCTTCGGGGCAGAATTAAGACCTTGGGAGGAGATGGGGTATTGGAGTTCTGGGGAGGGCGCGGTTAGGGCTTTGGGAGATGGAATGAGAATACATTAGAGGAGGTATTAGGTTATCTAGTGGGTAGGACCTTTGAGAGACCTGTTAAAATTCTTGGAGGCGGGGTTATTATCCTTCTGGGAGGAGGTTAGGATTCTTGGGGGCAGGGTTAGAAGCTTTGGATAGACGGTGTTTTTTATTAAAAAAAAAATTTCTAGGTGGTGGGATTAGGATTTGGGGAAGGTGGTGAGGACGGAGGATAGAATAACCCGGGTCAGGTTAGAATCTTCGGGGGCGGGTTTAGGATACTCGGGGGCGGGGTTAGCACCACCCCGGGCGCGGCTAAAGACCCAGATGTGGGCGCCACCGCGTCCCAGGTCCCAGCACCGGCGCAATTCTAGGCGATTGCGAGGGGCCACAGACAGTGCAGCGCAAAAGGGGCCCCAGAAGACACCGCACTGAAACCCATCGGAGCGCAGCCCCAGCCCCAGCCTCGCCTCCAAAGTCAGTCTATCTTCCCTCTGGCACCGGCGCCCAGGCACGCCGGGAGCTGCCGAGCTGGGGGGTCGCTCGAGTTGCGAGGATCCCGGCTGCTCGCCGGACGAGGAACGGACGCCCAGGTGAGTACCGCGGACCCAGGATCCGGTGACACCGGCTCGTCAACTCGGTCTGACAGTCTTGGGGCTGCAGAGGGAGCCCAGGGTGGAGAGCGGGGAAGGTTGGGGTGCAGCTGGAAGGGACCGTCGGGGAAACGGACGACAGGTGGCGGGATGGGGGGACAGAATCGCCCGGGAGGATGCCCAGATGAACAGCAGAATTGCCCAGCTGAAAACCTGGGAAAGCTCGAGGGTGACTTTACGCCCTAGCCGCCACTTCTCTGGGCGGTCCAGCTTCCCCTTCTGCAAAAGGAAAAAAAAAAAAAAGAGGCTTGACAGGGCCCGGGAGGGGAAGGCCCTTACGGTTCCTGGTAGGGGTGGATGATGGTCACGGTCACGGCGGGCTGGCAGCCACAGCGGGGAAGGGGACAGATGGCCGTAGGCGTGACGTGTGAGCCACACCCAGGCACGGCTGCAGCTGGGTCGCTTGCTGAGCTTGCTCCTCCTCCCACGCTGGGCCCTGATCCCCAGCTGGTCTAGGTCAAACCCCAAAATCCCCTAGAGAGACCACAGGATGCCTGGCCTCTCTCTTCCCTCCTTGTGAGACCTTGGACAAGTCACCACCCTCTCTAAATTCCCTTTCCTCATCGTCAAGGAGGGCTGTTAATTCTTTCTTCCAAGGCTAAGCCAGGGTATGTTAGAGGTCACAATGTGGCAGTTTAGGGTTGTGGTTAAGGAAGGGGTTTCTGGAAGCAATCTGCCTGTTGGACCTTCGCAGGGGATTTGGCCTTTCTGTGCCTCCGTTTCCACAACTGTAGGATGGGGATAATTAAACTAATGGTTGTGTCCTAGGGTTGTTTTGAAGGTAATATTGAATCACTGAAGGAAAGCTCTTAGAGCACTGCCTGACAGGGCTTGAGCACACGTACAGGTGTTTCTAGGGGAAAACACCAAGAGGCCGGGTGGCTCTCCTGAAGAGCAGCTGTAGCCCTTTTTTTTTTTTTTTTTTTTTTTTTTTTTTGGTCTCTTTAGGGCTGCATCTGTGGCATATGGAGGTTCCCAGGCTAGGGGTCAAATTGGATCTGTAGCTTCCGGCCTATGCCACCCCACAACAACGCCAGATCAGAACCATATCTGTGACCTACACCACAGCTCACGGCAAGGCTGGATCCTTAACCCACTGAGCAAGGCCAGGGATTGAACCTGCATCCTCATGGATACTAGTCAGATTCATTTCCACTGAGCCACGAAAGGAACTTCGACCCTCTCCTTTAAGGCATGGAAGGGTCACCAAAGGAGTCTGGGGCAGAGAACAAAGAAAGAATCTGACTCTGCTGACCTCCCAGTCTCTGGATCCAGGGCTGCAGTCACCTGTTCTCCACTACAGGAAGGCAAAGAGCCTGGTTCACTGTGCCTGACCCTTAGTAGATACTCAACAATGCAAACAGGACTCTTAAAAACTTTTTTGGGAATTCCCATCGTGGCTCAGCGGTTAACAAATCTGTCTAGCATCCATGAGGTTGCAGGTTCAATCCCTGGCCTTGCTCAATGGGTTAAGGATCCAGTGTTGTCTTGAGCTACGGTGTAGCTCTCAGATGCAGCTCGGATCTGGCGTTGCTGTGGCTGTGGTGTAGGCCAGCAGCTACAGCTCCAGTTCAGTCCCTAGCCTGGGAACCTCCATATGCCATGGGTGCGGCCCTTAAAACAAAAAAGGAAACTTTTTTGGATGGCAAACATTTTAGCTTTTTTATAGACTTCTTTTCTGTGCATGCTATTTTTTTCTTCTTTGGCTGCGCCCACAGCATACAGAAGTTCTAGAACCAGGGACAGAAGCTGAGCCACAGCTGCAACCTACACAAGAACTGTGGCAACACCGGATCCTTAACCCATTGCTATGGGCAGGGGGACCGAACCGGCACTGATGCAGAGACAACACTGGATCTTTAACCAGCTGTGCCACAGCAGGAACTCCTCTGTGCATATTTTATTTAACGTAATTAGGAAAATGCAGCATATATAATTTTTATCCCATTTATTTGCCTCGTATTACATCGTAAGGACTTTTCCATGTCATTAAAATGTCTTTGAATTGTTAATGGCTGAATACAATTCCAGTTTGGATGCGCCAAAATTTGTTTAGCCATCCTAGCAAAGCACTTACATGTAGCATGCAATTTTTAAATTATTTTTAAGTGAAATTCACAAAACATCATAAAATTAACCATTTTTAAGTGAGCAATGCAGTGGCATGTAGTACATTCCCAAAGTTCTGCAATCACACCTCTGTGTAATTTCAAAATATTTGTATCTCCCAAAAGGAAACATGGTACCCATTAAGTATTTCCTCCCATTCCTCCCTCCCCTCAGCCCTTGGCAGCCAACTTGCTTTATGTATCTATGGATGAATTTATCCTGGATATTTCATATAAGTGGAATCACACAATATGTGATCTGTGACTAGCTTCTTTCACTCAACATGTTTTCAAGGTTCATCCACGTTGCAGCCTGTGTCAGTATTTAATTCCTTTCATGACAGAATAATATTTCATTGTATGTATACCCCACGATTTGTTTATCCACTCATCTGTAGATGGAAATTCAGGTTGTTTCCACCTTTTTTGACTATTGTGAATAGTGCTGCTATGAGCATGCATGTACATGTTTGAGTACCTGTTTTTGATTCCCCTGGGTACAGACTTAGAAGTAGAATTTCTGGGTCATACAGTAATTCCATGTTAAACATTTGAGGAGTCACCAAACTGTATTCCATGACTTTATACAGCCATCAGCACTGTACAAGGGTTCCAATTTCTCCACATTGTGGCAAACACTTGCTATTTTCTGATTTTAAAAAAAATTATTATTGGAGAAGTTCCTGTCGTGGCTCAGCAGTAATGTATCCATGGGCACACGGGTTCAATCCCTGGCCTCGCTCAGTGGGTTAAGGATCCAGGGTCGCTGTGAGCTGTGGTGTAGGTCGCAGACGTGGCTCAGATCTGGCATTGCTGTGGCTGTGGTACAGGCTGGCAGCTGCAGCTCTGATTTGACCCCAAGCCTGGGAACTTCCATATGCCACAGGTGTGCTCTAAAATCTAAAAAAATATACATATATTATTGGAGTTCCCACTGTGGGTTAAGAACCTGACTGTAACAACTCGGGTAGCTGTAGAGGCACAGTTTGATCCCCGGCCCCAGGGAAGTGGGTTTGCAAGCTACCAAATAGGTCGCAGCTGCAGCTGGCATTCAATCTCTGGCCCGGGAACTTCCACATGCCAAGAGGGCGGCCATAAAAAAAATTATTATTTGGCCATCCTAGTGAATGTGGGAAGCATGAATCTTAATCTCACCTCAGCCAGGCTTCTCTTTGGGAAGCCCTTACTCCAGAGGGCAAGGAGAAAGTTGTCCACATTCAGATGACAGGTCAGGGCTTGGACCTTTTTTTTTTTTACTTTTTGGGGCTGCACTGGCAGCATATGGAAGTTCCCAGGCTAGGGGTCGAATCAGAACTACAGCTTTTGGCCTACACAACAGCCACAGCAAGGCAGGATCTGAGCTGTGTCTGGGACCTACACCACAGCTCAGGGCAACACCAGATCCTTAACCCACTGAGCAAGTCCAGGGATCGAACCCGCATCCTCATGGATACTAGTTGGATGTGTTTCCACTGAGCCACAACGAGAACTCCCAGGGCTTGGACTTTAAACTCTTTTAGAAAGTAGGTCCCATGAGGGCACAGACATGTCTGTCTCCTAAACTCCTGTAGCTCTAACACCTGGTACCTGACCCACAGTAGGGCCTCAAAAATAGTGAATTTCGGAATATTCACTGTCCATCCTGCTCCCTTGCCTGAGATATTTCAGCAAGTAGGTGTATTTCAGTTGGCCCTAACCAGTGATTCTTTTTAAGTTAGTTGCTGACATTTAAAGTCAAAAAAACTCATGTAAATCTGGATTTCTGTCTTTTGAAAAACTAGGAGAGTTGGCAGTCCTGGGACGAGACCCTAGGTCTCCTGTGCTCCTCTGCTAGCCATCACGGCAGTGATGCTGAATAGGGCCTGCCCTCTAGACTGCCCCTGCGCCGTCCAGTTTGCAGCACCCTTGCCTGGACCACCTTCTTCATATGGATGGCCCTGTGGGCCCCTAGAGCCATCTGAGTTTTCAAGCCCAGCCCTCTAATTGTGCCAAGGCCTCTCTGTTCACTGAAAAGGAATGTCAGGCCCAGAGAGGGTAAGGAACTTTCCTAAAGTTACACAGCAAGTTAGTGGTACCAGTCTCTCTTACCTCTGACTTTCTAAACAAACCCCCACAGCACTGCGATTTCCCATCCCATTTCTCCAGTTTCATCCACAACAGGACTGGGAATGTCAGTGTACTTTCAGAGGTATGGGTAATGACACAGAAGAAACCCTCACTTGAAAGTAAACTTTGCCCTGCTCTTGGCCAGCGGCTCCGGCACTGCACACTGCACCCTCTGGATGGCGCTGCATGGGGAGTTACATTCTGAATCCTGCCTACAACACCTGCCCGAGCTCTTACCATTACCAGGAAGTCCTCTGGTCCAGGGGACTTCGGTGCAGCCAAGAGAATAGGAGACCTTCTCTCAAGCCTGCCAGCGAAGTGAGGCGAGGTAGAGAGAGCACAGGGGGCCTGAGTTTTGAGTGCTGAGATGGCCGCATACAAGCTGTGATGCATTGGGCAAATGCCTTCACTCTCGGAGTCTCAATTTCTTCATCTGAAAAATGGGAGTATGAAGAATACTGCCTCCCAGTTCACATAGACAGAATTTTTTTTTTGTCTTTTTCCCTTTTTTTATGTAGAGCCGCACCCGTGGCATACGGAGGTTCCCAGCCTAGGGGTCTAACAGGAATTGTAGCCCCCGGCCTTGGCCACAGCCACAGCAACGCGGGATCCGAGCTGTGTCTGCAACCTACACCACAGCTCACGGCAACACCGGATCCTTAACCCACTGAGCAAAGCAAGGGATCGAACCCGCAACCTCATAGTTCTTAGTCGGATTTGTTAACCACTGAGCCACGAAGGGAACTCCCAGAATTTTTTTTTTTTTTTTTGTCTTTTGTCTTTTTAGGGCCGCACCCACAGCATATGGAGGTTCCCAGACTAGGGATTGAATCGAAGCTACAGCTGCTGGCCTATGCCACAGCCACAGCGACATGGGATCCGAGCTGCATCTGCAACCTACACCACAGCTCATGGCAACGCCAGATCCTTAACCTACTGAGCGAGGCCAGGGATCAAACCTGCATCCTCATGGTTCCTAGTCGGATTCGTTAACCACTGCACCACAACAGGAACTCCTACACAGTATTCTTTTTTTCTTCTTCTTCCTTTTACAGCCACAACCTCGATATATGGAAGTTCCCAGTCTAGGTGTCGAATCGGAGCTGCAGCTACTGACGTTCGCCATAGCCACAGCGACACCAGATCCGAGTTGCAACTAACGCCTACACTGCAGCTTGTGGCAACACCTGATCCTTAACCCACTGAGCGAGGCCGGAGGCTCGCTCTCATGCAGAGGCTGCCTGAAGGGAGAGAGGGGTGGCTGTGGAGGGCCTGTAAAGCGTAACAAGCCAATGGTGCCTTTGATTTCGCTGCACTGCTTTTATTTATGACAAGGATGATATACTGTTTTACTAGGTGATGAAAGGTAATTTAAAAAACACAACGCATACCCTCCAAACCAGAAAAGAACAGGCTCTGTCAGCTATTTAAAAAAATCAGTGTAAAAAGGACCAGCTCGTGTGTTCTTTTTCAGCTTTGAGGTTTCCATTTGCAGGGGACAGATTTGGGGCCAGCTGACCTTGGACCATGACGGGAGGTTGAAGTGAAAATTTGTCCCTGGGGTGAACTGGCCACCATGTCCTTTCAGAAGGGGGCCACCTGCACTTACCTCCAGTCAGGGAAAGGCTTTGTTCATCTCCAAGCAGAGGAACCAAAACAGACAGCTCGTCTCAGTGTAAACACACACTTATAACTACTGTTCAGACAGGGCACTTGAGCACCTGAAGGGGACTTCTTCACTCAATTAGTCAATAGCTTTTTTAATGGTTTCTCTTTATGGCCACACCTGCACCATATGGAAGTTCCCAGGCCAGAGATCAAAATGGAACCGTGGCTGCCAGCTTACACCAGAGCCATGGCAACACCAGATCCAAGCTGTGTCTGTGACCTATACCTCAGTTTTCAGCAACGCCGGATCCTTAACCCACTGAGGATTCAACCTGCATACTCAGAGAGACAGTGACAGGTCCTTAACCCACTGAGTCACAATGGGAACTCAATAACTTATTAGCGTTCCCGTTGTGGTTCAGCAGTAACGAACCCAATCAGAAGGCACGAGGACTTGGGTTTGATTCCTGGCCTCATTCAGTGCATTAAGGATCTGGCATTGCCGTGAGCTGTGGTGTAGTTTGCAGACATGGCTCAGATTGGCCATTGCTGTGGCTATGGTGTAGGCCAGCAGCTGCAGCTCTAATTCGACCCCTGTCTAGCCTGGGAACTTCCATATGCTGCACGTGTGGCCCCAGAAAGACAAAAAATAATAACTTATTGAGCACTTACTGTGTCCTAGTTTTACACACTAGGATATGGCCTTGTACAAAACAATCATTTACTCTCACATCTTACATTCCATGGGAAGACAGATGATAAATCCACAGGTAATAGCAGATGTGCTGGTTCAGGTCCTTTGAGAAGCAGACTCTCGGGGAAATGAAATGTCCAAGAAATTGATTGGAAGGACTGCCTGTGGAAGAAGCTAGGGGAGGCTAGGTGAGCCATCAGACGGCAAAGCACGTCTAACTCCAAATGAAGGAACTAGGGAGCAAGGAAGGGAAGGTGGAAGTGTCTTAGGCTGCAAGACAGTTCTAAGAAAGGCTGGCAAGGAGCCCTTGCCGAAGTCTTCCCTCAGTGGCCCCCTGGTGCAGGCCTGCCTCAGTATCCCTGCCACACTCAGTCACTGGCGGGGAGCAGCCCATGGCAACAATGACAGCCTTCGAAGCACAGCGGCTAGGGCCATCGCTCATTTCTCCTCTCTGCACAGCTGAGAGGCCCTTCCTCATGGCCGCCACATTAGGTGGTGGTTAAAGCCATGAAGAATATAGGTAGAAGGGACCAGAGAGTGATGGGAGTTGGGGGTGGTGTGCCTATCTTAGCCAGGGTGATGAGGGAAGACCCCCACTGAGAAAATGAGATCTGCAAAGAGACTTGGGTGAAGTGAAAGAGGTTTTCTGGGTGATGAACATTCATGCACAATGGCCCTGAAGTAGAAACACGGTGAGTTGAGGAATCCTGAGAGGCTAGTGTGGCTGAAATGAAAAAAATCAAGGGAGGGCTTGGATAGGACTGTGAGGTTGAGGGGACCCCGGATCATGGAGCCTTGCCAGCCATAAAGGGGACTTGGGCTTTTGTTCCAAGCAAGATGGCAGCCGCGGGAAGTTCTGAGCAGAGGAGACACACGACCTGACTTAAATTTTAAGACTCGCTTACCTGTAAGAGGTAGAACGGGGGATTCACGTCCAGCCCTTTCTAGCTTCAAATCCCATCCTATATTTTCCAAACCTCCCTAGCAACCTGCCCACCTTAGACATACAATTATTCTAAGGAGGCTCACAAATGCCCTTGGGTTTTGGAGCTGACTGGGTGACCCAGACGTAACACTGAAGCTGCTGAGAATTTACCACATGTTTAGAACAAGTTGGAACACATGCATCTCGGAGCCAACCCTCTGGCTGATCAGGCAAACAACCAAAAGCCCGAGTGCCTCTCCCATGTGTTGCTCTGTCACTCGCGGTTGCGTAAACCGGGGCATGACACTCGCCGTCTCTGGGGCTGCTGCTCCACCTGCACAGCAAAGGTCTCTCCAGTCCCTTTCCGTCTGCAAAGTCAGAGTCTGGAGTGCTTGATCAGAAAGAAGCTGAGGGTCGGAAAAGGGGAGAGATGAGGCATCAGGTGTGACCTCCCAATGTCCATCACACATAAGAGTCACTTGGAGGTCTGGGGGGTTCAACCTGAAGACAGGGGATCCAAGGAGAGGGTGCTGATAGGGTTCCAAACTCCTGAAAACTCTTCAGGGAACTGGTCCCTGCTGGTGGAAGATGTCCCCCGCCCCCCGCCATGGCTAAGCTATTCCGAGAAGGGACGCTTCCTCTAACTGGACAGTCTTGAGCCCCGGCTCCCGGCGGTCTGACTCCCTAAGCTTCCTGTTTGGGTTACTCCTCGCCCTCCCCCCTTGCCCCTGCAGCCTCGGGGGCTGATCAGTGGAGGATGAGAGCCAGGAGACCTAGGTTCTTGTTCTACCTGCCACTGACCACCTAGGGACCCTCTCTGCCGTGGGCTTCCATTTCCCCATCTGATAGATGGGTCGATAATTCTGTCTTTCTGAATTCAGCCTAGTAATGTTCAGGCCTATAAAGGAACACCATGTATTCACTCCACAAATGTATATGGAGGGCCTAGTACACATCAGACACTTTCTAGACATGGTTTCAGTGCCATTAGCTTCACAGGGTCCATACTCCAAACACCCTCACCTACTCCAATGGGACTAGTAACTTCTTTAGTTTCTTCTATCAAAACCTCCTATCAAGGAAGCCTTTGCCAAAAGCCATTTACACTCGAGTATGAATTACAACCCCTTGTAAGAATTTCCTTTGCACCAAACAGGATTCTTTGAGGTTTAAGGGGGGCAGAAATCCAACTCAAACTGACTCAAGCAGAAGGAGGTTACTGGAAAGTCTATGAGCACATCAGCTTCAGGCAGGGCTGGATCCAAGGGCTTGAGAATTTGTATTTCTTCATTTCTAGGCTCTGCTTTGCAACTGCAGCCTCTTTTCCAGGCAAAAAGATGACTCCCATTGGCCACGGTTGAGCCACACTCCCACCTCTGCTTATATTACTGCAACTCTGATTGGCCAGACTTAGTCACAGACCCAGCCCTACCGCCAGAGGTTGAAGTGAGCTCTACGGAAATCTAGGAATTGAGAATGGGGGAAGGGTGGTTCCCAAAGGAAAAGTCTGGGGAGCTGCTGTCAGAAGAAAAGGGAGCAGATGCCATATAGGAAAGATCTATAGCTGTCCCCTCAGAAAACTTGTCACCCAACATCTCACCTCATTTTTGGGAAAACTGAGGCCCGGAGAGAGCTGGGACTCGCATCAGCTCACACAGTGAGCTTGGAGCAGAGGTGGGTCTAAACTCTAGGGTTCCTCACCCTCAGCTTGAGCCTAAAGCTCCTAGAAAATCATCTTCCACCCACTCCACAGGATGTGCAGGCAGGGCCCTGGCCGTCCCCCTTGGGCTTGACTCTGAGAGTTCAGGAGGGGTTTCTGAATCCTCCGCAGCCGGCATGGTGACCGCGGGAAGCAGCCAAGCCAAGTAAGCTGCACTTTCTCGTTTCCCTTCTGTGCAGCGCCTGCAGAAACTGAGGGCACAAAGATCTGGTTTCAAGTCCCCAGAGTTCAGCAGTGACCTGAGGGATCAGCTGTTCTAAGTGAGTTTGGGGCCAGACAGGCCACTTCTGCTCTCAGAGCCTGGTTTTTGAATCACAGACAAGAAATATGTGTTTTCAGAAATTTAAAAAGCCTTTCACATCCCTGTCCCACCTCGGGCCAAACCTAAGAAGCACATGACTCTTATTTTACAGGGAAGAAAATGAGGCTCAGCAAGGGGCAGTGACTTACTCCAGGTCACACAGCCAGTCAGTGTATTCAGACCCCAAGTTTGGTCTTCATTCCACTCCATTGGTGGAGCTCAAATTACTAAAGAATTGTTAGAAATGCAGATTCCAGGCCTTCATCCCTAGAGACTCTAGTTCATTCGATCCAGAGTGTGGCCCAGGAACGTGCAAGAACCAGTGAGGATTCTTTGGGCACAAGTGGCAGAAATCCGACTCAAACTAGGTTAGGTAAAATTGAGAATGTATTTGCTCACAAATTAGAAAAATTCTGTGGTTGAAAAGTTTCAGGCATGGCCAGACCCGGGTGTTCAAACCTGCCTTCAGGAATCCCACTGTCTCCAGTGCTCAGCTCTGCTGTCCTCCGCGGTGGCTTCACTCTAAGGCAGCTCCTTCCTTCATGATGTCAGGATGGCTCCCAAGAGCTCTAGTTTTCTACACCCACATCTTCAGCTATATCTATATCCACAGCCTCGTCTATATCCGCATCTATGCCCACATCTCCATCCACAGCCGCATCCACATCTGAACCTACATCCACATCTATATCCACATCTGTACCTACATCCACATCCACATCTATATCCACATCTGTACCTACATCCACATCCACATCTATATCCACATCTGTACCTACATCCACATCCACATCTATATCCACATCTGTACCTACATTTACAGTCACATCTGTATCCACCCCTATTCCTACACCCACATCCACACCTACATCTACATCCACGTCTACATCTACATCCACATCCACATCTACAGCTACAGCTAAACCTACATCTACATCCGCATCTACATCCACATCCACACCTACATCTATATCCACGTTCCACATCTACGGCTACCTCTACATCCACAAAAAGCTTATAGAAAAAGAATGCTTTTTCCCTAATTTTTCTAGCAAAACCCCAGGGCAGACTCTGCCTCAGCTAGGATCACATACATACCTATAACTGAACCAACCACTGTTGGTTGTCAGAGGGACATGGAATTCTCTAATTGACTGGGCCCGTATCAGGTTGTCAATTCCTGACGGCAAGGGTGGGGTTAGCCCCCTGAAACCCCATGGAGTGGGAGGAGGCTGGTTTCCCAAGGAATATCCAGACACTGTTATCAGAAAAGGAGTGGCTGCTGAGGAAGCAAGAGTAAAAAATGTTCACTATGCCTGTTTTCAGCCAGAGTGATCTCACAGATCACCTGGGCCTTGTGAAAACATATTCTGACTTGGGAGGTGGAGTCTGAGGTTCTGGTTTTTTTTTTTTTTTTTTTTTTTTTATTGCTTTTTAGGGCCATACTCGTGGCATATGGAAGTTTCCAGGCTAGGGGTTAAATGGGAGCTATAGCTGCTAGCCTACACCACAGCCACAGTAATGTGGGACCCAAGCTGAGTCTGTGACCTACACACAGCTCCCAGTAATGCTGGATCCCCGACCCACTGAAGGAGGCTGGGGATTGAATCCTCATGGATCCTCATGGATATAGTCAGATTTGTTTCTGCTGCGCCACAACAGGAACTCCGATTCTGTATTTCCAACAAGTCCTATATATGATGATGCTGTTTGTCCTCATGCTGGCCACACTCTGAGTAGCCAGGCACTCAGTTACATTTCTAACTCACTTCAAGCTACTCTGTCACAGCGCCTCTGCAGTCCCCACCCTGCTCGGGGGCTCTGGAATACATGGGCCTCTTCCCACATCTTCTCCCCAGCCCCACCTCATTCCATGGTTCCCAAACGCACCCAAACATCAGTACCATCTTTTTGGGAACCACCATATTACAGATTCTGCTGTCAGATCACATTGTCAAATCACAGTGGATAGTTGGAGAAACTGTCTGTTGTGTTCTTCAGTGACCTTTAGAGGAAGTTCCAGATAATTCCCTCTTGAATTTAATGCTCAAAAAATATTTGCTTCTGTAAATTACCATATTCCTGGGATTTTATGGTAACAATGTACAACTTCTCATTTTTATCTTGCCTGCTAGGAAGGTTAGAGATAAGTCTAGTACTCAATGGCAACAGCAGTTGCCAACTTAGGCTCTGGTTTAATAATCCTCCCTTTCTCTAAATGGTGTAGCATAACCCTTTTTGAGTCTTATTTTTTTTATGGCCACACCCATGGTATACGGAAGTTTCTTGACTAGGGATTGAATCTGAGCTACAGCTGCAACCTACACCACAGCTCGCGGCAGTGCCAGATCCTTTAACCCACTTTGCCAGGCCAGGGATGGAATTTGCTTCCTGCTGCAGAAACACCGCCAATCCTGTTGCACCACAGCAGGAACTCCTGGAACATTCTTGAGTTTCCCCAGATCTTTATTGAAATCCTTCTCATTCTTCAAAATGAGAAGCATTCTCCAATCATTATCTTGCTGCTCAATTACTACAAGCAGGTTTTTTTTTTTTTTTCCTCTGAACAAACTAAGACACACGTTAGTGACAGAACCAGGATATATATCCATTTTACAAAATGGCTTGATATTATATGTGTTTTCTAGTTCGCTTTTCTCACTCGGTAAGTATTTAGCAGTCTTTGCATGGCTCTATCTTTGCCAGTCCCTAACAACTTCCTGGGAGTGTAACTCTGTATGTCCAGTCTTCCCATTCCAACTGAGGCAGGAACCTTGATGCTTTTTCCTTGGACTGACTACATAGAGCAAACGGTCTGGGCGTGCATTTATTCACGAACCTTGCATTATGCTCTTACGGTGTGCCAGAGAGGCACTGAGTTAAGCAGTAAGGGACACGAACTCTGCTGTGCTGCCGTGATGGGAACATTCTGTGTCTGCACTGCTGAGTACAGGAGCTTTGAGCCACAGATGGCTATTGAGCACCTGAAACACAGCGAGTCCTAGCTGAGATGTGCTGTGCCTGCAAAATACACACTGGGATCTGAAGGCTCGGCATAAAAAAAAAAAAGAGAGAATATAAAGTGTCTCATTGATAGGTTTATATTGATGACGTTAATAATAAGTTGGACTTGTCGGGAAAAACAAATACATCTTAAAATTAATTCACTAGTTTCTTTTTCTCTTGAAAAAATAGGGCTGTAAAAATAGTTAAATTATGTTATATTGCTAGGTCTAGCGGTCATGAAAAATGAGCATTGCTGAGGCCTCTCCAGACCAGGCAATGGAATGTTTCTCCTGCTTTAGGGGGAAATCACATTTTATGCAAATCTGACCCCTGCCAATATGTCACTTTAAAGAAAAATCACACTTTAGTGTGCAAAAACTGAACCAAAGGAATTCCCAATTTTAAAAAGTTAACTTCTCAAGTACTGTGGTATTTCTAAACTTGTGCACCAGAGGATTCGCAAACAGAGCTTGCCTGATGTTCCGGGCAGCGCCACAGCTGCTAGTAAACAGAAATGGTCATGGTTAACTTTTTCAGGGAGTTTCCGCCATGGCTCAGTGGGTTAAGAATCTTACTGCAGTGGCTCGGGTCACTGTGGAGGTGCGGGTTCGATCCCCTACCTGGCAGCGCAGTGGGTTAAAGGGAGCAGGCATTGTCCCAGCTGCCGTGTAGGTCTCAGCTGCAGCTCAGATTCAGTCCATCTTGGGAACTTCCATATACCAAGGGAGCAGCCATAGGAAAAAAAGAATTTTAATGTCTGTAGTGCTTACTGTGTGGCAGACACCTTACACTCATCAACTCCCTCTGTACTTACTTACCACCGCCCTGGGAGGCAGGGCCCTCCGGTCCATGGATCATTCATGAACATAATGCCTTCAAAGACCCATCCCTATCTTAAATATGTAAATGGCTGGTGTAAGGGGTACCAAATAGGTGCTCAGAGAGGTGGGGTGAGCTGCCCTACATCACATAGCCATGCTCATCCCAGAACACTCTGAAGTGAATCAAAATATATGAAGTGTAATACAATTTTCTGCCATACAAAACTGCACAACATGCTGTTTTATTTCCCATCACTGTAATACATATTTATCACACATTGGAGAGGTGTTGGGTTTTGTTTTAAATGCGTAGGAGTACCTTATAAAGCAGTGATTAACTGCAGTAATTTTTCACATTAATGATCCAGCACTCCAGGAGTCTGGATCAGTTCCTTAAGTTATTCGTAAATGGCGAATGAAGCAGAAACCACTTAAGTCTTGAGGGGCTAAACTGTTCCCAATTCCCACCAGGACAGACAAAAACATCCTTGTAAATAAAAAGAATCTTTTTAAAAAAAATAACTCCCCTAAGCCTAGGAATTTGGGGTTGTTTTTTTCTTAAGCCACAAACACATGTTTATTTCAACAAGATAAGTATAACGGAGTCCTAACCGCCTTAGAAGAAAACTGCAATTGTGCAGAGATGAGGAAAACAATTGCTTCCGTATGTGGCTGATTTTTCAACAAATACGTGTGCACATTTTGAGAAAAGAAATGAAGCATTTTGAGAAAAGAAATGAAACATTTTTGCCACTTTAACAATTAAGTTTTGACTTCGATTAGGTAAATCTCTTTTCTTTAAGTATCTTTAAATTTGATTAATGCATCAGCAAAGACTGTCAGCTCTCCCTCCAAAATATTCCCTGAATCTGTCCACTTCTTTCGCCCTCACTAACCACCACCCCAGGCCAGGCCACCATCACCTCAAGCCTGGACTCCTGCAGTAAACAGGGTTCCCTGCCTTGCCCACTAAAGTCCATGCTCCACCCAGCAGCCAGTGGGATTATTTAAAGTGCAAACTGAATCCTATCATCCTTCTGCTTGAAACTTTTCATACTTTCCCATCATCCTTCGAATCAAGTTCAAATTCCTCGCTTGCTGGCTGCACAAAGTGTGGCAGCCTCGTCACATACTCTCCTCTCTGCTGCCTGTGATCTCCAGCCACACTGGCCTCCTTTCAGTGCCTCGTTCTTTTCATGCACATTCCAGCCTCAGGGACTTTGCACTTGCTGTTCCCTCTACCTACAACACTGTTCCCTCAGAAGGTTATGTAACTGGCTCCTCTGTGTCAGTCAGGCCCCAGGTCCAAAATCATCCTCAGAGAGGCCTTTCCCAACCACCCTGTCTAAAGGGGGCCCACACAGTTGTTCCCTATCACATCCTCTTTTATCGTCCTCACCCTTTTCTCTAACCAAATTTATTTGTTCACCTGTTTGTCGCCTGTGTCTCCTCCCCATCTCCAGTGCAAGTTCCATAAGAGCATGAACTTGCTTATCTTAAGCCTGGTTTAGAAAAGTTCTCAGTAAATGTTCGCTGAGTACATGAACGGATGAATGACCAAGTATATCCACGAGAGAAAGAAGGGATGGACGAAAAAAGAAAGAGAAAGAGAAGGGGAGGGAGGAAGCTATAGAAGGCAATTATAAAACGAGATGAGGAATATGGTGTCTTGATTGTTTGAGTCACATTATGTGACCCGATATTTATCATTTAATATTAAATGTTAACTTATAAAAAGAGTGTAGTTTTATTTGACTGTTTGTTCCGAGCCTGAGGCTGTGCTGAGTATTTCCCCACCCACGTGATTTCTCATCCTCTCAACACCCTGTGTGTAGGTTGTATTATTACCCCCATTTCACAGATGAGGAACTGAGACTGGGGAGCGGGGGGAGTGATAAGTGAGGGGCTCGTGGGGGGGAGGGGCCAAGCATCAGCTCAGGCTCTCTGACCCCAGAACCCGCAGCTCCCATCACTCACTCTGCCCCAAGGCTCTACCTGCTGAATTTCAGTGATCCTAGCAATTTATTCTCTGAATAAACCCCCATCGTAGGAGTCCTTGGTAGCATGACTATGAGAACTTGTTGGCTCTGTGTGGGTGTGTGGTAGACATGGATGTGGGGAAGCCCAGCAGTGACAAGGGCAGAGTGAGCTCCATGTGGCGGGGGCGGGGGCGTTGAGACTGGCTGATGGGGGAGGGAAGACAGGAAGGCGAGGGGAAGCCAGCCTGGGAGCAGGAGGCTGGAACCCAGCATCAAAGACAGCGCCAGGTGGGATTCATAGCCAGCCGGGCTCATCTCCCTTCTCTCTGCCACAGAATGGGGTGCGTGAAGTCCAAGTTCCTCCGGGACAGAGACAAGGTCTCAAAAAGCGAGCCCAACACCAACTCACACAGCCCCGTGTATGTGCCGGATCCCACATCCTCCTCGGGCAAGCGGGTGAGTGGGGGAAAAAAGGGGAGCGGGCAGCAGCCGGGAGGGGGGAGTGAGGGCTGCCCCAAATTGCTCTCCCAGCCTCCTACTTTCCTAAAGGTGAGCAGGGAGTGTGGGGTGAAATGGAGCTGCGGTCACCAGCAGCGCCCAGACTCACCAGGATACACCTGCACCAAGTGCCCAGGGCAAGGACGTCACTTCTCCTTGTCCCATGGTCCCCTTGTCTCATCGGCCTGGGCTTTGGTGACCAGGTCCCAGTGGGCTTGGCTGGCCTGATGCCTGGGCACTAGCCTAAGCAGTGCTGCGAGCGAAGAGTGAGCAGATGACAGCAACAGCAGTTAAAGTGACAGCAGTAATGACAACAGCATCACCATCACAGCAACAACTGTAATCCCAGTGGTGGTAACAACAGCAACAGTAACACCAGTACTAGTGGCAGTGTAATGGCAACAGCAGCAGGAACAATAGGAGAAAGAGTAAAGAGGAGCAGCTCCGATCCCTGGCCTCGCCCAGTGGGTTCAGGATCCGGCATTGCCATGAGCTGTGGTGTAGGTCACAGACACGGCCCGGATCTGGCATTGCTGTGCCTGTGTAGGCGAGCAGCAACAGCTCCCATTAGACCCCTAGCTTGGAAACCTCCATATGCCGCGGTGCGGCCCTAAAAGGACAAAAGACAAAAAAATAAATACATAAACAAATAAATAAAGGGAAGCCTCTTACCCCATAACCCTTACTCCTGGATCCCAAACCTACCCCTTAGTCTCACCCCAAACGCATCCGTTCCCTTTGCCCCATGAGAGCTTGTAGAGATAGAAGGCAACGATCTTATCCCAACCCACACACTTCTCCCAAATCATCTTTCACACGATGTGGGCTCCTGGCCTTTCTCCAATCCGCTTGCCCTTCTCCAGGCATGATGCCTAGAATGGGACTGATTCTGGAGATGGGAGAAGAGTGGAATTGTCACCTCCCTCCTTCTGACACTTGACCTCTATTAATACAGTCTGCCATTACACTAGCTTCTCACACTGGGGAGGTCCTGAGCTCACATCCTAAAACCCTAAGTCACTCCCAGGTCAGCCTCTCTCCTAACCTGCAAGGCCCTCTTCCTGGGGCTGGGGCTCCGGGTTCTCAGGTTCTCCCAGGCTCTCTAGCTTGTCACCAGGAAGAAACAGAGGGTTTTCTCTCATTAGCGTCTGGCGGTTCTCTCTGAGCATCAGATGGAAGGGATGCTATTACCAGTGATTCACTGCTCCCCTCCGGCAGGGTATTAGTTCAGCCGCAAGTTAGTAAGTGAGAAAGGGCTCCCAGGTCAAATCAGTTTGCAAAGGCTCCTCAGAGCCTTTAGGAATCTTTGTAAGGGGCTTCGGGAACCTCCCCCCAGAAGACATACTTCTCAGCATTTCCTAAACCTGTTTCTTTAATGTTTACCTATGTGTGTGACACATAAATTCATTTTCCTTGAAAATAAAAATCACAAGTTACAGTTAAAGTGATGGTTTCTCCTGAGCAAGAACTACCACGCCCCACCCCAGAGGCAGAGGCTCCTGTCAGTTCGGTGTGGACCCTTGCAAACCTTTTTCCATGAATTTACATTCAAACGTGTTCAGTGTGTGTCCACAGATATGTGAAGGATGTTTTATATCACTGTATTCTGTTTAGTTCTGAAGAACTAGCTCTGTTCACTAACAATATCTCTTTGGTTCCCTGGTAACTCAGCAGGTTAAGGATCCGGCACTGCTTGGGTAGCTTGGGTCACAGCTGTGGCGTGGGTTTGATCCCTGGCCCAGGAATTTCCACGTGCGGTGGGCACAGCCAAAAATAAAAAGTAAAACAATGTACATTTGAGGTCTAGTTGTGTCAGGAATCAAGCAGCCTCCTCTTTTTAGGGCTGCCTGAGCACCACAGCATAGGTGCCAACTCCCATTTGGATGGATGCTTAGGTCATTTGGTGCACACAGTGGAGCCTTTATTTGTGGGCCATGTCGGCAGACCTAGGGTTTCTTCAAACATACCTTGGAAAACACTGATTTAGACCAACCCCCTCACTGTATGTCGAGTGGAGAGAACAAGTCAGTGTCCCACAGTATGTCCAAGGCTAAAGGCGGAGCCCACAAACTGAGAGACCTGCATTCCTTTTTTTTCTTTTGCTTTTTAGGGCGGTACCTGCGGCATATGGAGGTTTCCAGGTTAGGGGTCTAATGGGAGCTACAGCTGCCGGCCTACACCACAGCCACAGCTACGTAATATCTGAGTCGCATCTGTGACCTACACTACAGCTCACGGCAAAGTCAGATCCTTAACCCACTGAGCAAGGCCAGGGATCGAACCTGCAACTTCATGGTTACTAGTCGGATTCGTTTCCGCTGCGCCATGACAGGAACTCTGCGACCTGCATTCTTATGCTGGCTGTGCGCCTACTGCGCTGTGTTACCTCGGGCACTTCCCCAGCCCTCTCTGGGCCTCCTCCCACGACACACAGGGCTGGGATATCCTTTGGACATGGACCTTCGTGGCTCCACACACACTATTGGATTCAACCCCCTGTCCCATTTCTCCCCACAGTGGCCTGACAGCAGCCACAGCAACCCACCGGAGGCCATGGAGGGTAAGTATCTGGCAAACACGTGCAGAAGTCTTATGTTATGTAGATTAGGTCAGGTTCTCAGTCAGAGCTTGAGGCAAAAATCCCAGCCACCCTTGAAAATCCCCTAAATTGCCCCCAAAGTACTTTTACAGGCTATTGTGCTTCTATCACACTGCTTCATAACACGAACAAAATTCCATTAGCGTTTTTTTTTTTTTTTTTCCTTTTTACAGCTGCACCTTTGGCACACAGAAGTTCCCAGGCCAGGGGTCAAATCTGAGCTACAGCTGCAGCCTACCCCACAGCCACAGCAACACAGAATCCAAGCCGCATCTGTGACCTATGCTATAGCTCACGGCAAAACCCGATCCTTAACCCACTGAATGAGGCCAGGGATCAGACCCGTATCCTCACAGAGACAACGTCAGGTCCTTGACCTGAGCCACAATGGGAACTCAAAAACTTTGCTAGCTTTAAACACTAGAATCACACCCAGCAGGGCAAGATGCTTATATATACTGTGAGCGAGAGATGCATGAAGGGGTGCAGGGCTGGGTACCAGGTGTTGCGGTGGGAAACACCCAGGGCTGTGGGTATGCTCAGATAAAGCCTTACCATCCTGTGTGTCTCTTTTCTCAGCGGGTTCTGAGGACGTCACTGTGGTTGCCCTGTATGACTACGAGGCCATTCACCATGAAGACCTGAGTTTCCAGAAGGGGGATCAGATGGTGGTCCTGGAGGAGTGAGTCCTCATTCTACCCGCCCCCCCCAGGACATAGCTACCTCTAATACTCAGTTCTCCTCTCTTTTGTGCTTCAGTAAAGAACTTGATAGACTACATTATACTAGGGTGTAAATGACTGATGAGAACCTATTTGCAATAAAGGAAGAAGGGTTTCCTGTTAAGCTGGGTTACAGCCACAATAAAGGGGCTTGTGCACTTGCCGATGGTACACATCCAGGCAAGGATGGACAGCTGAAAATGCTTTCTCAGCGAAGCCTTCCCCAGGCTCCTGTGATTAAGCCGCAGACTGACCTGTGAACCAAACCTTGGTGAGGTGACCTTGCATTCAGAAATCCATGGATCTCAAAGTTAACGACCTCCAACCTCCTTCAGGATTCACCATCCGTGGGTGTAGTGTCCAGTATATACTGGGGCCCAAGGATGGGAGTGGTTATGCTTAGTCGGACTCCTGAGCCCACTCCCTCTGGCTCTTGGCCCCCACAGGCTACTGTGAGTCTGCCATGGGCACAGGGCCCCATCTTACATATGGAGAGTTAGGCCAAGGCCACAAGTCCAGGGAATAAAGGTGATGCTAGAGCTGTGGGCTGTGAATGCGGGCACAGGGCTTGATACCAGTCCTAGATGGACCCAGGGATTCAGAGTGGGGACTGTTGCGAAGATACTTACCTTAATCATGGGGTACAGGCTAGGGGCGGGGTCAGTAGCGACCCTGCCCCTCATCCTACCAGCTTCCCAGGGTTGGGGGTATTCTAGGGCGAGTCTGGGGGCCAAAGAGGACTAGGGGTGGTTCTCCTGCCCCCTGACCCCTTTGTGCCCCTGTCCCTCAGGTCTGGGGAGTGGTGGAAAGCCCGATCCCTGGCCACCAGGAAGGAAGGCTACATCCCAAGCAACTATGTCGCCCGCGTCAACTCTCTGGAGACAGAGGAGTAAGTATTCATTTCCCTGCCCTCCAGAAGGAAGCATCGGCAGAGTCTGCCTTTTTCCTACCTCAGGGCCTCTGTACTCACTGTCTCACCCGCCTGGCACACTCTTCCTAGGCTCTTTGCTAGTTGGCTCCTTCTCATCCTTCAGGTCTCAGAGAGGCCTTCCGAGGCCACCCTGTCTCACCTCTGGGTGAGGCGTGGTGCAGGATTCTGTAAGTGTTCAAAGCCGTGAGCAGGGAGCTTTTGCTATCAAAAGAATGGTTGTTTTCCCCCCAAAAGAATCTTTCAGTAAAACAGATACCAGGTCCTTGGGATCCTGGTGCTGGGCGAGAATGCTGAGAGCGAGTAGAACAGGACTGCCTGTCGCTGGTTCACACGCTGCCCCGCTCCTTCCCTCCAGGTGGTTCTTCAAAGGCATCAGCCGGAAGGATGCGGAGCGCCAGCTCCTGGCTCCAGGCAACATTCTGGGCTCCTTCATGATCCGGGACAGCGAGACCACCAAAGGTGATGCCAGCCCTCCCAGTCCTGGGTCCCCAAACCCCTTACTCCCGCCCCCGTCCAAAGGGGCTCCAGGCACAGCTGGCCACCACTCCTTCTTCAGGGAACGCCTTGGGGTGAGGGGTGCTGAACAACTCCCCCAGCTCCCCATGGCCTCCAGGCTTCCTCTTGCCCTTTGCTCAAGCCCGTTTCTAGATATCTCGGCCCCCCTAGGTGCCAGCTTAGGTCAAAGGAAGTAGGAGGTGGGGTTACTGCCCTGAAAAACAATATCCTGCTGAACTTGATCTTCATTAGCTTACATTCTTTTAAATACTCATTAAGATGTATGTTGTCCACAAGCTTGACTCCTCCCTTCCTCCATAAGGAAGCAGGGGGCGCTCAGGCCACGTGGAGCCCCAAGCCAGCCTCCTCTGGGACCCGGCTTAGAAGGGCTCCTTTGAGATATTTGGCAACCTGCTTCCTGAATTCCTGTGAGGTGAGGGTGACCTTGTGCGCGGTCATTACTCGGGAGGCAAGAGCAATGCCCCCAAATCCTCACATATCTCCACCTGGCAACAACTGAGGCCAATTTTCCTTAAGGAATAGTGGAAGTAGGAGTTTTCATGGTTTCAGATTTGGCACACAAAGTGTACCTTTAGACTCAAGACCACTTGGTTCAAATCTAGCAAAAAAAAAAAAAAAAGAAGAAAAAAGAGAAAAAAAAGAAACAATAATGAAGATGCCAGCCAACCTTTACCAAGTGTTTACATCCTGAGTGCAAGCATTACTTCTTTTAACCATCAAGCAATGTGACTCGGAGAGGAACTATGATGACCAATCCCATTTTACAGATGAGGAAACTGAGGCACAGAGAGGTGGCATGGTCACTTGACCAAGGTCTCACAGCTGGAAATGGAGCAGTCTGATGAGCACCCAGGCAGCCTGACTCCACAGCCCACTCCTACCTTAGACTCCGCTGCACAGGTGCCAGGACAGCGGCCTGACCGGGGTCAGGGTGCTGACGTGGGGTGGTCGGTCTCTGAGAGCCAACTCCTGCGGGATTTCTCTCCGGCTCTTGCAGGTAGCTACTCTTTGTCCGTGCGAGACTACGACCCCCAGCACAGGGACACGGTGAAGCATTACAAGATCCGCACCCTGGACAACGGGGGCTTCTACATCTCCCCACGGAGCACTTTCAACACCCTGCAGGAGCTGGTGGCGCACTACAAGAGTGAGTCCCGCTCCCGGGCTGCGTCCCAGTGCGTGCGCTGGCTCCCGGGAAGCCGGGTCGAGGGGGCACCGTGGCCGCCGAGGCTGCTGGGCTTTGCCTGACCCTCCCTGGATAAATAGTTGCTTTGGATTCTCCTGAAGTCTTGGGCCTACTGAGCAGGAGGGCAGAGGTGGCCCATCTCATCTATTCTCTTGGGAATGTCCCCCAAGGCGGCGGGGGGGGGGCAGGGGGGACCCTTTGGATGTGAGCCAGATGTCAAGGACCAGGCAGGGAGGCCTCCAAGGGGAAGCTCGTGCCTGGCTTGGAGCTGACTACCCTCGACTGACCAGCGGCTCTGTTCCAGAGGGCAGCGACGGGCTCTGCCAGAAGCTGATGGTGCCCTGCATGTCCTCCAAGCCCCAGAAGCCTTGGGAGAAAGATGCCTGGGAGATCCCCCGGGAGTCCCTCAAGATGGAGAAGAGACTTGGAGCGGGGCAGTTTGGGGAAGTCTGGCTGGGTAAGGACCCAGGCCCAGGGCAGGGAGGGGAGAGGGAGGTCCTTGCTTCCGGAGACAGCCTGAGGCGAAGTGTGACTGCCACCCCGGGTTGAGGGGAGATTTGAATAGCAGCCGAAAAGGAGCAACTCCTCTGATAGCAAACCAAATTGTCCTGCCATGCAAACGCTGATTTGCCTTTGTGGCAAGGCCTATCCTGGGGTCAAAAACTTTCTTCTGGAAAGCAGAAGTCCCAGATGAGGAATCCATCCCCGTCCTAGGGAGCTGGGATAGTCTATCGGTTTGGGTGGAGATAACCAGGATGATGAAAATTAAGCATGCGGAAGTAGGGAGTTCCCCATTGTGGCTCAGTGTGTTAAGAACCCCACTCCTGTCTGTGAGGATGAAGGCTTGATCCCTGGCCTCGCTCAGTGGGTTAAGGATCTGGCATTGTCGCAAGCTGCAGCATAAGTCACAGATGCAGCTCAGATCTGGCATTGCTGTTGCTGTGGCTGTGGCATGGGCTGGGAGCTGCAGCTCTGATATGACCCCTAGCCTGGGAATTTCCAATATGCCACAGGTGAGGCCCTTAAAAAAAAAAAGAATGTGGAAGTATAGCTTGGAGATTTCCAAGTGAGTTCAGGGTTGACAGCTGTTCTGAGTACCTGCCATGTGCCCAGCACCATGCTAAGGCATGGAAGAGCACTCGAAAGGCATATTCCACCCCTGCTGTCCTGACTCTAATAACCTGAAAATGGCAAAACCTGCCCTGCAGAACTGTGGGGCAGATGCAATGCCTGGCCCAGTGCCTGGTGCCCCCCATTGAGTTTATACTCCACCATGTTCCTAATACGAGCGAAGACAACTTATAGAGATGCAAACAGTTTAGCCAGGGGGAAAAAAATGTGTTTAAAAATCTATGTATATCGACTATATTTACTGAGAGCCTGCTATGTGCCAGGCACTAAATAAGAGAATGCGGCAAAGAAAGTATGGAGAGGAGATAAGACAGATTAGAATGAAAGTATGGAGAGGAAGGTAAGACAGATTGGACAGATTTGACAGGAAAACAAAAAAATATACAAGGCCTTGACTCTTACTACAGGAAGACCTCAAATCTGGGTTAGAGCTTCCTGGTAGCCAAAGCAAAAATGGAAACATAAACAACGAGATTTACAAGATCAACAAGATGAAGCAGCAGAGGTGAGGGAACATGTGCAAAGTCCCTGTGGGGGAAGAGATAGCTGGATTCTTGAGGGACTGAATGACATGCAGGCTGACTGGTGCACAAACGGCAAGGGAGGTTTGGTGGATGATGAGGCAAGGTGGGCAAGGCCAGATTACGCAGGGCCTTGTGGACCCTGATGAAGCTGGTATTTATTTGGATAACGGTGTTAAGATTAAGTTAAAACATTTTAAACAAAGATAGGGTGTGTGTATGAGTGCTGACAAACAAAGGTGAGTGTGTATGAGCGACTGACCTAATCTGAGTAATGTTTTAAGGTTCTTCTTTAATCCCTGCAAGAGCCTTTTGAAAGCTGTGCTGATCATTTCCGCCTTGCAGATGAGGAAACCACAGCTCAGAAAGGTTAAGTAACTTGCCCAAGGGCATGCAGCTAGGAAGTGGTGGTCCAGCCTTCCAGATCACATCTGTCTGAGGCCAAAGCCAGTGCCTCCCTTCTCTCTCTAAGAGCTGAGAAGGGCAGGGAAGGCTTTTTGGAGAAGGCAGATCTGCAGCCGGGTTTTCTGGGATGGTGGGAAAAGAGCATGGGTCCTGACCACCTTCCCTGCTCCCCGGCCTGCTCCAGCCACCTACAACAAGCACACCAAGGTGGCCGTGAAGACGATGAAGCCCGGGAGCATGTCTGTGGAGGCCTTCCTGGCAGAGGCCAACCTGATGAAAACTCTGCAGCATGACAAGTTGGTGAAGCTGCACGCGGTGGTCACGGAGGAGCCCATCTACATCATCACAGAGTTCATGGCCAAAGGTGCTGCATGCTGGGGGCTGGGGGTGTGGGCTGTGGCTCCTACTGGTCACTTGCAGACTCCAGGGAGACTGACATGGCCCTTGCCTTCAAGACGCCTCCAGTCTGGCCAGGAGCCCTTCTGACAAGCACTCATTGAGCACCTGCATATGCAACCACCCAGCCCCCCCTCCTGATTAAGGGGGTGAAAGCATGTTGGGGGGATGCCAGGGGAAGGGGAGCACACAGGCCACAGTGGGGGCGGGGGCGGTGCCAGGACCCCCATGGGTGATAGGAGAAGCAGCTTCTACAGGTTTACTGTGAGCCCTAGAGGCGGGTGTGACTCCCTCAGCCCCACCCCCACCATCAGCCACCTTCCCTGGATGAACCAGTGCTCCTGAAAAGAGTCAGCAAAGTATCCCTTAAGAGTTGGCAAAGGAGTTCCCGCCATGGCGGAAACAAATCCAGCCAGGAACCATGAGGTTGTGTGTTCGATCCCTGGCCTCTCTCAGTGGGTTAAGGATCTGGTGCTGTGAGCTGCAGTGTAGGTCACAGACGCGGCTCAGATGCTGTGTTGCTGTGGCTGTGGTGTAGGCTGGCTACTGTAGCTCCAATTAGACCCCTAGCCTGGGAACCTCCATATGCCGCAGATGCGGCCCTAAAAAGCAAAAAAATTGGCAAAGCATCCATTCCAGGCTGCCCCCATTCCACCTACACACAATCCAGGAAGTTCCTACCCATTTTTCAATATACAGAAACATCTCACAAGAGCTCCATTTTTTTTTTATGGCCACACCCACGGAATATAGAAGTTCCCAGGGCCAGAGTGTGAATCTGAGCCACAGCTGTGACCTATGCCACAGCTGCGGCAACAATGCACTGGGCTGGGGATTGAACCCATGCCTCCACAGTGACCCAAGCTGTGCAGTTGGATTCTTAACTCACTGCACCACCGTGGGAATTCCTCACATGACCTCCATTTGGAGTGATTTGAAATCTCAAAGTTTTTATCATTTATTTGCCAGTCTTATACAAACATGGCCCCCAGTCATCCAGGCTCAGAAAGCTGTCTGGGACAAAGGACCAGTCTAGCAATCACAAAGTCATTTTTAAAATGCTGAACTTCTATTTCTCAAACACTAGGAATGGGAAATACATATTTTCATTTAAATCCATCATTGTGAACAATCTTAACCATACACCTAAGTCATGAGAACAGTAAATGTTGCTTCTCTCTCCCCTACACAGGCAGTCTGCTGGACTTTCTAAAAAGTGAAGAAGGCAGCAAGCAGCCTTTGCCAAAACTCATCGACTTCTCAGCCCAGGTGAGAGTCTAATGGGGAAGATGGGGGAGGGGGACAGGAATTCAACTATTTATTCAACAAATGTTTATTGATCACATACTATAATAATAACAACAAGAGCTAACATTTACTGAGTTTTCAGGATAAAAGTGTCCTTTTTAGGAGCTCTTACTATGGCACAGTGGGTTAAGAATCCAGCTGCAGCGGCTCAGGTCACTGCAGAGACACAGGTTCAATCCCCAGCCTGAACAGTGGGTTAAACGATCCAGTGGTACCCCAGCTGCTGGCATAGGTGTGGCTCACATTCAGTCCCTGTCCTGGGAACTTCCATATGCCGTGAGTGTGGCCATGAAAAAAAAAGGAAAAACAGTATCCTTTCCATACGTGCCTTCTATGTGCTAATTCACGTAGTTCTCACATCAACCTTCTCGGGTGAGATTTTTATTATCTCTCCCTTTGTAACCAGCCTCTCCATCTCCTTCTGGAGATGACTAAGGCAGAGCTCATTTGGGTATGCAAATCCTGGGGAGGGGTGGGTCAGGGGTATAATAAAAAGGCTTTACCTTACATAGCCTAGAATGTCAGGGGCATATGGAAATCAAGGCCTGGCATCTCCCCTTCACTGGGCCCTCTGGGGAAACAATAGTCTGCCCTGTTGCTAAATTATAATTGTCAAAGCGGCAGAACCCTTGTCGGGTGGAAGGTCACAGGCTGGAGCAAGGGCCACTCTCCACATGACACAGACAGGAAAAGAGAAACCACAGGAGGGACAGAGGTTCCAGGCCCTGTGCATCCAAGAGCAGAGATAGACTCAGAGCCCGGGCCCGGGACAGCAAGGAGCCAGCCTGGGGGTCTGCTCTTCACCTCCAGTCCTAGAGAGGCTAAATAGCCTTGGACCCACTCCGGGTCTCAGCCCCTCCATTTGTCAAATTGGGGAACTGGACATCTTTGTGGTTCTCAAGTTTGCAAGCTTTTCTTCCTTTTTTTTTTTAACCATAACTCTGTTGGTCAAATGAATCATACAGAGCAGCTGAAAACTTAGAATAGGTCAAAACAGAGCTGCTCTGGTTGAAGGGGGTGGCCTTTTCTTTTTGTCCCCCAACCCTCAAAAGGACCTTGAGGTATCAGCTGGATTCAATGTGAAAAGCCCTGAACTGGAATATCTCTACAGGCCCTTCTAGCTGATTCTGTGCTTCCCTAATGTTCTCAGAAACAAACCCACATCCCAACGCCTGGCATCAAGGCAGCCCGCTTGGCGGTCATGAAATCCTACTGCCTCATTAACCCCCAAAGCTTAGACCAACCCCGAACCAGTAAACCTATCCGCTGTTCATTCAGTTGACAAACCCTTGAGAAGCAACACTCAATGTACATGGGCTTAAGAATCACATAGAGTTTTGTTACTGACCCCAGCTCTGCCTGGGTAGCTTTGAGCAAACTGCTTAAGCTCTCTGAGTGCCACTTTCCTCAATCATTTCGGCCACTGTTGAAGTGAATATTTATGCATCAGACTCTGTTCTAAGCCCCTGATGTAAACTTAAGAGAATCAATCTTCATGTGACCCCGTGGAAGGTTCTATTGCCCCCATTTTACAGAGAAGAAAAGTGAGGCACAGAGGGGTGAAGTAGTTTGCTAGAGATAGCAGGGATATGGGCTCAAATTGAGCTGGTCCAACCCAGAGTCACCTAGGCCTTATGGTCTGCTGTCTCCTGAGTGGGCTTAGTCCCACCTGTCCCACGGAGCTCATGTGCTCATGTGCAAATCCATGACATAAGTGTCTGCCCTTGGGTACCGAAAAATGGTACCCAGCATCAGTGCCTGCTCTGTGCCAAAACTTCAAGTAGAGTAATGGAGAAGCACACAGACCCTGAGCAGGGCTGTCAGATTTCCAGTCCTTGGGCCAGCGAGTTATTTCTCTGGGCTTCAGTTTTCTGTGCTGACAGAAATAGGACTTCCCCAAAGCAGAGAACAAATGCTATTTAAGTTTGTTAGGTATCATCTTATGAGTAATGAAAAAGCTACAACGTCTGCCATTTATGCAACAGCCATCGTTAACTGCTCTTCTAAGAAATCCTGATAAATTTTCCCCACCCTCTAGGCCAAGCCTCCATCTCACCCCACCCAAATCAGAATCAGGAAGTCACTGTTTTGTTGGAAAAGCTGGAGCCTCAGACCTCAGTTCCAGTGACCACGGGTGCCCCCTGCTGGCCACTTTCCACAAGTGTACCATCCACTCGCCTCAAACCTTGAAGAGGCTGGTGCCTTGGTTTGGTCTGGCTGGTGGCCCCAGTCTAGTCTCACCAGATTGTACACAACTGCAGTTCTCCAGAGCACTGGCATTCTGGGTAATTAGAGGCAGCGTGGGGCCCTGGAAGTGGAAACCTAAAGACTGGTTTGAGTCAGAGTTTCCGGTGGTAAAAAGAAAGAAAAAAAATATTCCCGGGCAGTGTGATCTTAAAAAGGCGCCCCTCCTCTGTACAACAGAGGTGGTGATAACGCCTGGCTCTTGCTCAAGGACGTGGACGGCCAGTTTATGAACTATAAATGCTATTTTCTGAGTTTCTGAGGGTTAATCATAAACCTCTTTATGAGAGTTAATGCACAAACCCTTAGAAGTGAAAAACGTCTCTACGGAAAAATCCTACACCTTTGTGTCAGGTTTCCTGAGCCCCAGTGTGAATAAGAATCCTCCACACAGTCTATTAGACTCTCAGCAGCCATGATGACATTAAAATATACCGTGTCATTCTCCTTCTCTACGGCTCCTATCTTCCCTTCACGCTCAGAATGCAAACCAACCTCTTTTCTAGTAGAAACTACAGCAGCCCCCTCTCAAGATCAACTCCCCCCACTTTCCGTGTGGCGACTTTGGCTCAGCCACCCATCCCATGAATCCCCTACCTCTGGGCCTTTGCACATGACACCGTCTCTGCCAGGAACGCTCTTGTTTGCCACATCTATTATCATCACTCGGATCTTTGCCCAAAGTTCACCTCCTCAGAGCAGTCTTCCCTGACCACCAGATCCAACACAGCCCTCTGCACTTCCTGTCCTGGCTCCGGCTTTATCCTTTCTTTACGGTACTTCTTACCACCTGCAGGGACTTTGCCTGGCTCCCCACCGGTTCAAGTAATGCCTCGTACCCATGAGACACTCAAAAGGAATTTACTGAGTGACTAAATGAATCTTCACTATCCAGGCTTGGAGATGAGGGAGGCATAAGAGATACAGCAGATGCATAGCACAGACAACTCTACCCAGTATTCTGTGATAATCTCTGTGGGAAAAGAATCTGAGAGAGAATGGATATGTGTTTATATATGACTGGGTCACTGTTTTTTTTTTAGAGCTGTACCTGAGGCATATGGTAGTTCCCAGGCTAGGGGTCGAATTGGAGCTGTAGCTGCCGGCCTACACCACAGCCACAGCAATAAAGGATCTGAGCCATGTCTGAGACCTACAACACAGCTCACAGCAACGCCGGATCCTTAACCCACTGGGTGAGGCCAGGGGATCGAACCCACATCTTTAAGGTCACTAGTCAGGTTCATTACTGCTGACCCACAATAGGAATTCCTGGGTCACTTTGTTGTACAGCAGAATTTGTCACAACCTTGTAAGTTAACTATACTTCACTAAAACTTTAAAAAAAAAAAAAACACCCAATACTCAAAAAAAAAAAAAAAGGAGAGAGAGAGAGAGACAGAGAGAGATGCAGCAGAATATATGAGCCTAGGCTGTTTCCAGAAAGGGGGACGGGGATGAAAGCCCTCCACTGTGAATGTGTGTGTCGTTCCTGGAGAAATAATGCTTTTTCCTCCAAGTATTCTCCGGAAGTCTTGAAACTCTAGAGAAAAGCCCCAAACTGACCCAGGCCCTGAGGAGCCCCTGGACCTGGCTGGATAGACAGAGAAATGTCCATGTGAGCCTGGGGCCCTCCCACAATAAAGGAGGGTACTTTCCAGCCGTCTCACACTGGGATGCTCCTCTTCTGCTTTTGGGTGGGACCCCACCTTGGGCTGGGCCACATCTGAGGATAAGGGTGTCTGTGTTTTGGGTGTAGATTGCAGAAGGTATGGCCTTCATCGAGCAGAGGAACTACATCCACCGGGACCTCCGAGCCGCCAACATCTTGGTGTCTGGGTCCCTGGTGTGCAAGATTGCTGACTTCGGCCTGGCCCGGGTCATTGAGGACAACGAATACACGGCTCGGGAAGGTAAGGGATGCTGCCGGGGGCCCTGCGGGGCCCACTTGGGTGGGTTGTGAGTTAAGACCTGTGAAAGCGATGCGTAAGAGGCGAAGGTCTGTCCCAGTATCCTCTGTGTGTTATAGGCTGGGCAGACTCCTTCTGGACATAGTGTCTTGGCTGTAGAATCTCCCCCAGTGACCCTGATCAGTTTTAGAATGAGTTAGTCAAATCGTGTCGAAACTGAGGATAAGAGCAAGTTTATGCGTAACAGAAAAAATGGGAAGAATCTAAATGTCCCTAAGTAGTAGAATGGATATTTAAATTGTGGTATAGGGAGCTCCCTTTGTGGTTCAGTGCACTAAGAACCTGATTAGTATCCTGAGGATGCGGGTTTGATACCTGGCCTCGCTCAGTGGGTTAAGGATCCGGCGTTGCTGCAAGCTGCGGTGTAGTTAATAGACACAGCTCGGATCCTGAGTTGCTGTGGCTGTGGCGTAGGCTGGTAGCTGCAGCACCAATTTGACCCCTACCCTGGGAACTTCCATATGCTGCAGGTGAGGCCCTAAAAAGAGAAAAAAAATTGTGGTATAGTCACACAATATAATATTATGTAGCAATGAGAAGTCACAAACTAGTGCCACCTACTAAAAATGGGTGACTCTCACAGGCATGATATTGAAATAAATCAGACCAAAAAAGTAGATGCTGGATGGTTCCATTTATAGAAAATTCAGAAACTTGCAGACTTGTATGTGAAGGTTCACAGCAGCATTATTGTTAATAGCCAAAAAGGGGAAGCAACCCTAATGTCCAAACAGATACACAAAATGTGGTATAGACATACAACGGCATGCTATTTGGCCATGAAAGGAAGGAAGTACTAATATACCCTAAACACGGATAAACTTTGAAAACATCATGTTAAGTGAAGCCAGACATAAGGACCACATAGTGTATGACTCCATTTTATTTTACTTATTTTATATTATTATTATTATTACTATTTTGCTTTTTAGGGCCACATCTGTGGCATATGGAGGTCCAGGCTAGGGGTCTAATCAAAGCTACAGCTGCCGGCCTACGCCACAGACACAGCAACACCAAATCTGAGCCGCATCTGTGACCTACACCACAGCCCACGGCAACACAGGATCCTTAACCCACTGAGTGAAGCCAGAGATTGAACCTGCAACTTCATGGTTCCTAGTCGGATTCGCTTCCACTGTGCCACGATGGGAACTCCTATGACTCCATTTTAAATGAAATGCCCAGAACAAGCAAATCTATAAACAGAAAGTAGATGAACTCCATGCTAGGGCTGGAGTGGGGAGCTGGAAAGAAGTGGGCAGTGACTGCTCTGGTTTTGGGAAGGGATGATGAGAATACTTAAAAATTCACAATTTTGTGGCGTTCCCATCGTAGTACAGAGGAAACGAATCCCACTAGGAACCATGAGGTTGTGGGTTCAATCCCTGGCCTCGCTCAGTAGGTTAAGGATCCGGAGTTGCCGTGGCTATGGCGTAGGCTGGCAGCTGTAGCTCTGATTAGACCCCTAGCTTGGGAACCTCCATATCCCGGGGGTGCGGGATAAGCCGGAAAAAAAAAAAAAATCACAATTTCGTGAATATACTAAAAGCCACTGAATTATACAGTTTAAGTGTTTAAGTGGTGAATTACACAGTCTGTGAATGTATCTCAATTAAACCTAAAGAAAAAAAACAGGCAAAACTCGTTTACGGTGCTAGATGTCAGCATAACAGTTACCTGGACTGGAAGGGTAGTGACCAGGAGGGAGCAGAATGGAGCCTTTGGAGATGCTGAAAGTATTCTGTATCTTGATCTGAGCGGTGATTATGAGAGGATATACATATATAACATGCATCAAGTTCTGTATGAAAGATTTGTACACTTTATTTCATGTTTGTTATGATGCAATAAAAAAAAATCTAAGCTAAGAGCAACTGCTAAAAGAATAAGAAAGAATGTATAATTTCTAAACCAAGAGAAAATAGACAGGAATAAAAAAAACTCTCTCAAGCTCAAGGAAGGAAGGAATGGGGGGAAAAAAATGCACAGAGCATTTTCAAAACTTGACTAGGTACTCAGTCATAACGCTGTCAAAATAGACTCCAGATTTGAACACGTACCCTACACACCGCATTCACCAACCTCAGTGGAATTATGATAGAAATCACCCACAAAGGTTAAATGAATCCATCCCAGGTCAGACGGAAGGAGGGGAGGGCTAGAGGGCAGGCCCCCCGGGGACCGGGGGAAACCTCAGAGGCCAAAGATCGAATCTTCCCTTCCCCCACCGCCAGGGGTTAGGAGGTGGAGGCATCAGCTCTGACCTGGATTCAAAGTCCCTGGGAATTCTGCTGTCCCCAAAGTTCCTGTGAACTCTTAGGACTCCACTTTTTAGGAGTCATAGTTCACCAGGACATCAGCTGCATCAATGAGGTGGCCTCAGAGAGTGAGTTCTCATCACATCCCAGGCACCTCTGCTCACACCTGCCCATTTTAGCCATCTGTCCTCACACAGATGTTCTTGCTTCCATGGAGGCCGGGTTGATGGAAGTCGCAGCTCTGCAGGAGGCAGACGTTGGCAGCTGTACTGCTCTCCTTGTCTCTCGCCCTTAGAGACCCAGGCCTGACTGCTCCCCAGCTTCCCCCCGACTCTTCTCTGTTCAAACCACAGGGGCCAAGTTCCCCATCAAATGGACAGCTCCCGAAGCCATTAACTTCGGCTCGTTCACCATCAAGTCTGATGTCTGGTCCTTTGGTATCCTGCTGACAGAGATCGTTACCTACGGCCGGATCCCTTACCCAGGTAGGAGAGGGGCCATTGGCTTGGGGCTGCTTCTGGGGACAGGCCTGGCTCCCTGCCCCTGTCCATGTGTCCACTCAGACTGAGTTCTTGACCCTCACCCCCAGTCTCCCCTTGCCTGTCCCATCTCAGTTAAAGGCATGTGATCCATCCAATTTCTCAAGCCTGAAATCTGGGAGTTTCTTTGGCCTTTCCTCTGTTCTCATCGCTTTCAACATCCAAGAAGTGACAGGGTTCTGGCCATTCGACTCCAAAACATACCCCACATCTGCCTACTTCTAACCTTGCCTCCACGCTCACCCAGGCTAACATCCTGTCTTACCTCGCGCTGGTGCAGTGGCCTCCATTGGCCAAATTTGGCCACCATGCCCCTGCCTCACTGCAGGGGAAGCTGGGGCAGGAATGCCTGGTTTTCAGGATGGGAGGGCCTCAGCTCCCATGGGGAGGTGGGGAGTGATAGCTATTAGGGAGGCAGCAGAGTCTACCACCCCGGCCCCAAGCCCTCCCTTTTTAAATCCATGCCTCCTTCTAGGGATGTCAAACCCGGAGGTGATCCGGGCACTGGAGCGCGGATACCGGATGCCTCGACCAGAGCACTGCCCAGAGGAGCTATACAACATCATGACTCGCTGCTGGAAGAACCACCCCGAGGAGCGGCCCACCTTCGAATACATTCAGAGCGTGCTGGATGACTTCTACACGGCCACCGAGAGCCAGTACCAACAGCAGCCTTGACTGGGGCGACCAGGGCAGGGCCAGGAGCCAAGGGCATCACCTGCTCGGTGCCCACTCACCCTTCCCACTCTCAGATACCCACCCTCAGCTGTCAAGAAGGTGGGATAGACTGGACAATCTCTTTTTGACTCTAGCGGTCCACAATCTGCCATTTTCAAGACACCTCCAGTTGATATTTCTATTGCCTGAGACAGCGGGATTCTGGTTATAGCTGTGGTTTAGATGGGAAACTTTAACAATAATGAAATAAATATTTAAATCAAAGATATGAATGCTAAAGATTTGACTAACAGTTGTCCTGCCAGTTCCTGAATATTTATGTGCTTTTTTGCTGGATGGCAAGTCAAGCAGGGGAAGGAACTTGCAAAGAGAAGTGGGATTTAAGGCTCAATGTCTTCTAATGCCCCAAGATGCTTTGCTGGCTGTATTAGTGTCCTATGGCTTCTGTAACAAATTACCACAAGCTTGGCAGCTTAAAACAGCAACAAATTTAGTATTTTATTGTCCCAAAGGTCAGAGTCTGAGAGTGGTTAGCAGGGCTGTGTGATTTCCGGAGGTTCTAGGAGAGAACGGTTAGCTTGCCTTTTCCAGCTTCTAGAAGCCACCCACATTCCTGTCTTGTGGTTACCTTCTGCTCAGCACTCCAAATTCTGCTTCTGTCATCACATCTCAGTCTCTGACTTGTAGGCTCCTGCCTCCCTCTGCTACTTGTAAGAACCCCTGTAATTACACTGGACCCACCTGGATAATCCAGACTAATTTTTCCATCTTAAGATCCTTAACCACCTCTGAAAAGTCCTGTTTGCTATGTAAGGTCACATCCTGAGAAGTCCCAGGAATTAGGATGTGGACATCTCGGCGGGAGTTGGGGGCAGAGGTGTTATTTGCCTGTTACACTGGGTGGGTTTTTGTCTCCAAGGAGCTGGATCTGACAGGATGACAGAAATGATTTTTCACGATCTAAGACACTGGTTCTCCTGCCGAGCCACATTACTATGAGGCTGGTCGGTCTGGATCTACCCCAGGGCTGAAGGCTGCCTTGGGGAGCCCCAACATTTCCCATGGCCAAGCAGCCATCACGGTTGCCAAGATGGGATCCACCATTGCAGGAGTCCTCAGGGCTGGAGATGTGGCCCCATATGGGAAGCACTCGGTGGACAGTGCTTCCCATATGTGGGAATGTGGGAAGGAGGCAGAGAAGACAAGGAAGCAGCGGAGTCTTCCTGCATGTCATCTCAGTTGAAACTCCCTGGTGGTTAGTTTTGTTGCACAGGGAGCAAAGAGAAGAGGTGGGTAGTCGGATGGGGACAAATGACATCTTCCTACATTATTGTATCCCCTAAAAGATTCATATCATGGCACCCGCTAGGGTCCTATAGAATTCTACACTGAATTGATTCTGTAGCCCTGAGTAGCACAGTCTAACGGTAGGCACTGAGTATAAATCTAGCAGTGTTCCAACTTACCTAGTTTATAACTGAATTTCTCTTTTACTTCCTGGTTTTGGAATGTGTCTTGGGGTATCTGACATAAGAGCCCAGGGTGTTGTGATAGCAATTTCCACATTTGATTTGTGGTATATTAGATTGCTGTTCAGTAATCCATAGAGGAGGGTATACTTTCCTGCCTCATTGATGTTGTTGAGCATGGCCATGGACTTGCTTTGGCCAACAGGATGCTAGCAGATATGATATAAGCAGAAGTCAGAAATGTGCTTGTGTGGCCGAGAATGCCCTCCAGCCTGTTGCCTTGAAATGACATGGTCTGAGGAAGATGTGTGACATGTAGAATAGATCTGAACCCAACCTGTAGCTTGGCTTTAAAGCCAGCTGAGCACAGCCTCAGTCAACTGAAATCCAGCTGATTTTTGGACATGTGAGAGGGAGAAGTAAAAGCTTTTTTTTTTTTTTGCTTTTTAGAGATGAACTTGCAGCATATAGAAGTTCCCAGGCTAGGGGTCAAATTGCAGTTGCAGTTGCAGCTGCCAACCTATGCCACAGCCATGGCAATGCCAGATCAGAGCCACATCTGCAACCTATACCACAGCTCACAGCAATACTTGGTCCTTAACCCACTGAGCCAGGCCAGAGGTCAAACCTGCATCCTCATGGATACTAGTCAGGTTCATAACCCGCAGAGCCACAATGGAACTCCCCATAAATGCTTATTATTATAAGCATTGGAGTTCCAGGGTGTTAAATTATTTAGCATTATAGAAATAGATGACTGAGACATGATCTCAAAAGGTGGGACCTATACGGACAAGATCAAGGGATCAGTTCCTGCCCTCCTGCTCTTTCAACCACCCTAACCCCATTAGCTACACTGATTTATCCCTTTGTCACAGAAAAGACTGAAGAAAACATGGGGATAGTATGATCAAAAGTATAATCCATGAAAGAAAAAAAACTGATAAATTGGACTTCATTAAAATTAAAACTCTGCTCTAAGACATTTAAGAAAATGAAAGACAAGGTCCAATCTGGGAGAAAATATCTGCAAAACACATATCTAATAAAGGACTTATATCCAAAATATACAAAGTTCTCTTAAAACTCAACGATAAGAAAACAAACAACCTGATTTTTTAAATGGACTAAAGATTTGAACAGACACCTCACGAAGAAGATATACAGATGAAAAATAAGTACATGAAAAGGTGCTCAACATCACATGTCATTAGAGAAATGCAAATTAAAATAACAATGGAATACCACAACATTCCTATCAGAATGGTCAAAATTCAGAACACTGACACCACCAAATGCAAGGAGGTGGAGCAACAGGAATTCTCACTCACTGCTAGTGGGCATGCAAAATAGTGCAGACACTTTAGATGACATCTGGTTGTTTCTTATAAAACAAGCATACTCTTTCCATGCAATCCAGAAATTGCACTCCTTGGCATTTACCCAAATGAGTTGAAAACCTATGTCCACACAAAGATCTGCAGATTCTTGCAGCAGTTTTATTTATAATTGCCAAAACTTGGAAGCAACCAAGATATCCCTCAAAAGGTGAATGGATGAGCAAACTGTGGTACATCTATATAATGGAATACTGTTTAGTGATAAACAAAAATGAGCCATCAAGATATTGCTATGATGAGTTCCCTTGTGGTACAGCAGCTCTTTTTTTTTTCCAGCCTGCAGGAGAGATGGGCAGGGGAGTCTGGCTGTCAGCAGAGTGGCCGCCCCATGAGGTAACCACCTGGATCATGGGTGCATGCATGGCATATAGGGAGCTGACCAGTGGCCCAGTAAGGGGAGAAGCCCTTACCTGGGGCCAGGGCAAACGCTTGAGCTCTGTCTGCCACTTGTGGACAGGGGACTCAGAAATTACCTCTCTGCAGCCCAAGGCTGAGGCTGGGGGTTGCAGAGCACCAGGGGTCACCCCCATTGCAGAAGGAGGCATGGGTTCAGTCTCTGACCTCAGAACTTCCACATGCTGGGGGTGCGGCCTTAAAAAAAAAAGGAGGCATTGCTATGAGATACTAAGACATATATGAATGTTAAAGAACCTTAAATGCACATTGCTAAATGAAAGAAGCCAATCTAAAAAGGCTACATACTATATATAGAACTAGCATATGACCCAGCAATCCCACTCTTGGGCATATATCCGGACAAAACTTTAATTGAAAAAGACACATGCACCCGTATGTTCAGTGCAGCACTCTTCACAAGAGCCAAGACATGGAAACAACCTAAATGTCCATCAACAGGTGAATAGATTACGAAGATGTGGTATATATACACAATAGAATACTACTCAGCCACAAAAAAGAACAAAATAATGCCATGTACAGCAACACAGATGGAACTAGAGACTCTCATACTAAGTGAAGTCAGTCAGAAAAAGAAAGCCAAATACCGTATGATATCACTTATATGTGGAATCTAATATACAAAACAAATGAAACTTTCCCCAGAAAAGAAAATCATGGACATGGAGAACAGACTTGTGGTTACCAAGGGGGAGGGGGAGGGAGTGGGATAGACTGGAAATTTGGGGTTAATAGATGCAAACTATTGCTTTTGGCATAGGTAAGCAATAAGATCCTGCTGTATAGTACCAGGAACTATATCTAGTCACTTATGAGGGAGCATGATGTGAGAAAAAGGAATGATATGTGCATGTGTGACTGGGTCACCTTGCTGTACGGTAGAAAATTGACAGAACACTGTAAACCAGCTATAATGGAAAAAACAAAAATCATTCAAAAAATAAAATAAAAAGGCTACATACTGTATGATTCCAACCGTATGACACTGTGAAAAAGGTAGACCTATAGAGACAGTAAAAAGCTCAGTGATTGCAGGGGTTTGGGGTGGAGGGAGGGAGGGATGAAGAGGTGGAGCATAGGGTATTTTCAGAGCAGTGAAATTACCCTGTATGATAAGCTTAATGGTGGATACATACACCATGCATAGATGTCAAAACTCACAGCATGTACCACACAAAGAGTGTACCCCAATGTAAACTACGGACTTTAGTTAATAATAACGTATCAATATTGGCTCATTTGTGATGTTAAGATGTTAATAACAAGGAAACAAGGGTCTGGATGAGGGAGTACATGGGAACACTGTACTTTATACTTACTTTTCTGTAAACCCAAAACCGTTGTAAAAAATAAAGTCTATCAATTAAATAAATATGGGGATAGATGTTGTGCCACCAATTTCATGGGAAAACTACATGCACTCCTCCCCTGGAAGATGGCAGAGAAAGCATGGGTTAAGAGGCCCATTCTGAGATGTTAATGACTTGCTTTAATCTTTTCTAATTGTAGCTTTGAATTTAAATATAGGGAAGCACTTGCTTCATTATGTTCCTATGATCTGGAATAAAACTACCTCCTTATTCCTCCACCTAGACCCTCAATTTTGTCGTTATGTCTGTTCTCATCATAAAATATTCTGACACAAGGCTGTATCTGTTTGGATTCTGTTTGCATCCCTTCTCTTTTGGGGGGTTGGTAATGGCTGCTGGTTGTCCTCATATCCATGTTCCCCCTTCTTTTAGAGAAATAAAATTTTTACCAGGGACACATAATTCTCTGGAATGAAGACTCCATTTCCCACTCTTGCAGCAAAGCATGGACATGTGATTTAAGTTTTCATCAACAGGTTGTAAGTGGAAGTGTGGTGTAGAATCTTCTAAAATCCTCTCTAAAAGATAATTGACATGGGCTCTTCACTTATTTTCCATCTATCTTGCTGCTAGAATACACATGTGAAGGCTGGAGCTCTAGCTGCCACCCTAGACCCTGAGGAAAATGAATTAATTCTAGGGATGGCAAAGCTGGATGGAGCCTGAATCCCTGAAGATATTTTAGGCACAGCCACCATATCAGCTAGGACAGTCCTCCCTCGACTTTTTACCTTAAAGGGTGTGACATGCACTGTTGGTATCCCCTAAAGTGAGCTGGACTTTTAGCTGTCATTATCCTCATCACTGTGCCTGAGTGCTCTTCTCCTAAAACTGAAAAAAGCCTCAGCTACCAGTGTTCCCAGAAGGCCAAAAGTGCTATGGAATTAACACTCTGTGGGATCAATCCTCAAATAATGACTTTTGGGAGTTGGAGTGTAAATACCCCAACTCCCTTGCCCCTTGGGTAGGATAACTCTAAGGTGTGTGTTTTGCATTATTTCCCAGAGTTTCCCCCCAGGATTAAGCTTCAGTTAACCATGGTGCTTGACACCATATGCTTGACAACCATGCTGCTTGACAGCATATGTTCTCCAAGGATAGTTCCAACATGAATGTGGGTTGATAGTTTCATTCATATTCATGAATCAGATGAAAATGAAAGAATGAAGGCATACATCAGAACTTCACTTGTTAGTCAATGATATGAGCAACTCTTTTGCTGAATAAAGTAAGAGTTTCAAATACTGTGACATTTTTGTGTCAATCACAATGCAACAGCTAGAGACACCATATCCTTCAAGTTTAATCTGCAATACTGACACTTTCTCCATCACTTAATTTTTTTTATTTTTATTTTTATTTTTTGTGTCTTTTGTCTTTTTAGGCCCACACCCGTGGCATATGGAGGTTCCCAGGCAGGGGGGTCCAATCGGGGTTGCAGCTACCAGACTACGCCACAGCCACAGCAATGTAAGATCCGAGTCATGTCTGTGACCTACACCACAGCTTCTGGCAACGCTGGATCCTTAACCCACTGAGCAAGGACAGGGATGGAACCTTGTCCTCATGGATGCCAGTCAGGTTTGTTAACCACTGAGCCACGACAGTAACTCCTCTCCATCACTTTAAGTCTAGGCTAGAGTCCAGCAAACTATAGCAAACTACACTTTATTGAAACACAGCCATGCTTATTATTTATCATCTGAGCAGATACAGCTCAGATCCTGCATTGCTGTGGCTGTGGTGCAGGCTGGCAGCTGCAGCTCCGACTGGACCCCTAGCCTGGGAACCTCCATATACCACAGGTGGGGCCCTAAAAAGACAAAAAGAAAGAAATTTGCCCATACTGTGACGCTAGTGGGTGCTGGATGGAGATGGGAACCTAAACCTAGGCAGTCTAACTCCAGGATGCTTTTTTTTAGGGGCCACACCTGTGGTGTATGTAAGTTCCCAGGCTAGGGGTCAAATGGAAACTGGCCTATGCCACAACCAAAGCAACACCAGATCCTTAACCCACTGAGAGAGGTCAGAGATGGAACCCGCATCTTCATGGATACTAGTCGGGTTCATAACCCACCAAGCCAAGACAGGAACTCCTAGCTCCAGGATTCTGATATATGTATGTACTTACCAAAAGAGATTGGGATAAGAAAGCCTTTGAGAAAAACAGGATGAGGAGGGGAAAAAGAAATACTGAGGAATAATATGCCATTCATGGGGTTTTGTTCCTTATCAGTCATCTCTCTTAAGGCATCCAGAAATGATGGGAAATATCTAAGAGAATTGGTTCCAAGTTTGGAGCCTATGGCTTAGTAGCTATGAAACGTCAGACAAATCCCCCTGTAGTCTTTCAGGCTTCCTTCCCCTTGGCGATTTATCTGTTCTGCTGCTCTTCAGGATGGTTGCATGGGTCACAAGAGTTATTAGATGTGTATTTCAATTATCCATTGCTGCGTGAGAAACCTCTCCAAAAATCTAAAACAACTAGGCTCAGCTGGGCAGGTTTTTTGTTCCATATGGTGTCAGATAAGATTATGCATATGGCTGCATTCAGCTGGCAGTTCAGCTAGGGTTAGAATGTCCATAATGAATTCATTCACATTCTAGTGCTCAGCTGGACTCTAGAGTATCTTGGAGTTAGCTGGGCCTCCCTCCTTCTCCGTGTGGCTCTCCAGCTGGGTAGCCAGATGTCTTTAGATCCAAGATAATACAAGCAGAAGCTGCCAACTCTCTTAAGGCTTAGACTCAGAACTGGCAGGGTCATTTATACCACATTCTATGGGTTAAAGCCAGTGGTAAGGTTCAAAAGGAGGAGAAATAGTTTACTGCTTGCTGGGAGAAACAGCATCCTCATGCAAAGATGAAAGGACTTATTGGCAGCAATCTCTGCCCACAATCCACTACAGGGGTGCTCATAGGTGGGGATCAGAGTTCAACTGCCCCCTGCCAAAAGGTAGGATTAGATAAGAGTCTTATGAATAGTTTTTGCATAATGCTAAATGCTGCAGCACAAAGCAAATGTTCAGTAAGTGATTACTATTAACCATATTATGCTTTTAACAACTTTTCCTAACAGTTGCAGATAGCACAGGTACTATACCCACTTCACAGTGATAATGAACCAAATGAATGTTCAGATCTCTCCCAATGACAACACCATAACTCTTTGGGTTCCCTTTTCCAGATTCTGGAAACTGAGGCTTAGGAAGCTTGAGTGATCTGCCTTGAGTCATACATTCAAGTAGCTAGCACATGGTAAAATCCACATTCAAAAATGTCTTCCCCTGGAATTCCTGCTGTGGTACAACTCAGTCATCAGTGTCTCTGCAGTGCCAGGATGTGGGACTGGCACAGTGGGTTAAAGGATCTGGCAGCTCAAAGCTGACCTGTGGCAGGGGAACTCCATATGCTGCAGGGTGGCCAAAAAAAACAAAGCGTCTCCCTTCACTAACTATGCTGCTTTTCCTTCATTCATTTAATAAGTAGTGTATTGTGTTGGGTACCTACCATACGCTCAAAGGAGTATACATAAGAGTATAATGAGGAGTTCCCTGGTGGTTCATCAGGTTAAGGATCTGGCTGTATTATTGCTGTGGCTCAGATTGCTGCTATCAAATGTGTCTGATCCCTGGCCCCAGGAACTTCTATAAGCCATGGGTGTGGCCAAAAAAAATAGTATAATGACAAAATTATTTGTTGAATAATACTACATAACATTATGTCACTGGATCCTTATCATAAGTCTATGATGAAGGTATTATCATAATCCCCTCCCCATTTCACAGGTGAGAATGAGGCAGTGAGCATCCTACCCACGGAGGGATTATAGTCTACTGGAGAGGATACAGAATAGTCAAGCAAATAATTAAATATATAATTACAAATTATTCGGCGAAAGGAGCCCTCGTACCCGTCCCACTCACCCCTGTCAAGGACCTCAGGTAATCCTGGCAATGGGTCTCCCCGCCAATAGTAAAGATGGAGCCCACAGAACAAGCGCGTTCACGCACACCGCCATTACCCACAATGCAGTGGCAGAAGGGGGAGGAGCAGGCTCCGCCAGAAGTTAACACGGTCCCCATAGTTACACCATCCTCTCTTTTCACCTAATCAGCTACATGATTGCCCAGACGAGGCTACCGATCAGGAGCTAAGCCTCCTTCGCGCGTCCACTCACTGTGACCACAGGAGCGACTGAAGCCGGGCAGCACCTCGAGTTCAACTCCGTAACCAAGGAAACACCACTTCCGCTGACGTCATTACGACGACACGTGGATCCAAGATGGCGGCGGGGATGGTGAGTGAAGGAGACTCCGGGAGCCGGAGAAGGAGTCAGGGCCCTCCCGGGATCCCAAGACATTCTGGTGTCCTATTCCTGGCCTGATACACCTCCGGGACCCCTAGCTCAGGCTTGAGGGACATCCCTGACTTGGCTCGTCTCCCTCAAACTCTGCCCCCTGCCCCGGCCTTTGCCCTGCACTCAGGCTTATCCAGGCCCGAAGTTTTGGGGGAGACACTGGGTCGGAGGAAAGGTCTTGGCTATTCCTCCTCCGGTTCCTGTTCTGATTTTGGTCTCTAGCTCTTATAACCCCCACTTTCCAGTTTTCACATCCCAGCCCTGACCCCTCTGAAGAGCCCCCCGTTATTTCCACCTTCGCTCCCTCTCACGTCCAAACACCACTCTCTCCGCCTCCCCGCCTCCCCGCTATCCTGACCAGTCCGCGGATGCGACCTCACTTGTGACCAGCCTCCCAGCTCAAGCCCTGTCCTCACTACTACCCTCAACTGTTCCCACCGCGCACCTGTCATGACTGCCCGTTCCCCGACGCCTGCCTTTAGGCACCCCCTCCCCGCATGCTTTCTCCATCCCCACATCCTTCCCTAATCATTTCTCCTGTCTTCTCTCAACTCTCTGCCTCTCTCCCGGGGAGCTTTTATCCCACTGGTTCTCAACTTTACTGTGCATAAGACTCGGGGGTGTGGGGAAGACTAATTAAAAATGCAGTTTCCAAAGATTCTAATTTGTAAGACTAGGTGATGCCCAGGAATCTGCACTTTTATAAGCACTCCAGTGATCATTGTGTTTTGAAAAGCACTATACCAGCCCCGCGTGGCTCCATCCCCTACCTGTGCCCGTACAGGGCCACACAGCTCATGAGGATGAAGCCTGTCTACGCATAAGGGTGTATGGACAAGCTGTACAAGGAAAGTGGGTCAGGACTTGCTGGCTCCTGATACAGAACACTGGAAGTAGATCTGTGAAGGACTAGTCCTATCTTCTTCCAGAAACTCGGCTCACGTTCTGATTATCAAGAATCCAGACCCAGGGAGTTCCCATTGTGGCACAGTGGAAACGAATTGGACTAGTATCCATCAAGATGCAGGTTTGATCCCTGGCCTTGCTCAGTGGGTCAGGGATCGGTGTTGCCATGAGCTGTGGTGTAGGTCGCAGACTTGGTTCGACTCCTGAGTTGCTGTGGCTGTGGTGTAGGCTGGCAGCTGCAGCTCCAATTAGACCCCTAGCCTGGAAACTTCCATATGCCATGAGTATGGCCCTAAAAAGCAAAAAAAAAAAAAAAAAACAACCAAAACTAAAGTCACTTAGTCCAGGGTAGTTTTCCAAGTGTGCCTGTGTGTTGCTTCCTCAGCAGATAATTTCATCCTGTAAGTGCTTGCAAAGGACGTTTGACTTTAGTAAAGGAAAATTCTGTTTAAATTCTTTGGTGTTGATTTTCTCCAAATAGGGGTAGATTATTGGCTGATAACAAGTTCCCCTCCTTTTATTAACTAACTGATAAATTATCTTTTTTTATTTAATGAGGGATTCCTTATTTAGAACATCAGAGGCCAGGCAAAAGACTTAACAGCCTTACTATGGTTTTAGACTTCAATCTTTACCACAAGTGGGGAAAAATCCTAAAAGTGGTATGTTGAAACCCATCTTTTTTCCTGGACCACATTTAGGACAAGGATGGTGTAAGAATTTAACAGGAAAAGTCACACCCTCTTTTGCCATAGGGAAAAAGTTCAATAAAGTGGCATTTATAGCATTGCACTGGGAAATTCCTGCCCTGTTTTTAAGAGGTAATAAGTTAGCGATACGTATTTCTGGTACTCGTTTATTTAATCAACAAATATTTGAGTGCTTGCTCTGTGCTAAGACCTAGGGATGTACTGGTAAATTAGAGGGTCAAGGTCCCTACCCTTGAGCTTCTCTAGTTTGCAGACAGGTAGTGAGTAACTAAATAAATACACAAGCAAAGTAGTGTCAGATAGTGGTAAGTGCTGTGAAGACAGCAAAGTGAAGTGATGGTGATTGGGGGTGTCAAGGTGATGCAACTGCTTTGGATTAAGTAGTCAGAGCAGTCTTCTCAGAGAAAGTGACATGAGTTGAGAGCTGATTGACAAGGAACCAGCAATGCAAAGAGTGTTCCAGGCAAAGGAGATGGCAAGTGTCAAGGACCAAGGTAGGAAAGTGTGGAGTTCCCATTGTGGCTCAGCAGAAATGAATCTGACCGGTAACGACGTGAGGGCACGGGTTCCATCCTTGGTCTTACTTGGTGGGTTAAGGATCCGGCGTTGCCATGAGCTGTGGTGTAGGCTGGCAGCTGCAGCTCCAATTCAGCCCTTAGCCTGGAAACTTCCATATGCTGTGGGTGCGGCTCTAAAAAGCAAA
>PVHT021183543.1:21665178-21810529 GCA_004024745.2 Catagonus wagneri | reverse complement strand
GCATGTGGAGGTTCCCAGGCTAGGGGTCCAATCCGAGCTATAGCTGCCTGCCTATACCACAGCCATAGCAACACAGGATCCGAGCAGCGTCTGTGACCTATACTACAGCTCAAGGCAACGCCAGATCCTTAACCCACTGAGTGAGCCCAGGGATTGAACCCTCAACCTCATGGTTCCTAGTCGGATTCATTTCTGCTGCGCCACAACGGGAACTCCCTCCCCCCACCCCTTTTTTGGATTATAGTTCATATACCATAAAATTCACCCTTTTAAAGTTTACAGTTCAGTGGTTTTTAGTATATTCACAAAGTTGTACAACCTTCACCACTATCTACCTCCTTCCAGAACATTTTCATCACCCTAAAAAGAAACCCATTAGCAGTCACTTCCCTATCCCCCTTCCCCCCAGTCCCTGGCAGTCACTAATTTATTCTCCATCTGTATAGATTTTTCTGTTCTGGACATTTACCGTTTTTCTGTTCTGGACATTTACCGTAGATGGAATCGTATAATATGTGGCATTTTGTATCTACCTTTTTTTACTTGGCGTAATGTTTTCAAAGTTCATCCATCCTGCAGTAGTACTTCATTCATCTTTATGGTCAAATAGTATCCCGTTGTATGGATAGACCCTCATTTTGTTTATCCTTTCATCAGTTGATGGACTTTGGGGTTTTTCTTTTCCACTTTTGGCTGTTACAAATAATGTTTCTATGAACATTTTGTGTGCATGTTTTTGCGTGAACATATGTTCTCAGTTCTTGAGTATATACCTAGGAGTGAAATTGCTGGGCCAGTTCTCACTGCTTTGATGTTGCTTGGATTTGATCCAGTCCAGAGGCAGGGACATAGCCTGCATGACCTCAAGTTTCCTTTGAGCAGATGGAAGCAGTGCTAGCCAGCTGCCCCCACCCCAGCCCAGGCAGAAGCAAAGGAACCGTTTTCAGTTGTGGACTCAGGATGATAGAGGCCCGGAATGGGAGGTAGGAGGCCTGGACTCTGCCACCGGTCCTGGTGGTCCTCACACGTGGATGGGCTTCGGCTCATTGAGGAAGGAGCACGGGAGCAGGAGTCAGCAGCTAGGGCTTAGTTCAGACACTGCCACTGATCCACCATATGGCCTGGGCCTTTGACCTCGTTGGTCTGTTTCCATGTATATCATATGTGAACTTAAGATTTAGACTTGAGGATTTCTAAATTCCATGTTGAAAATTCTGTGGTTTAGAATACTTGCATGTAATGTAACTTTTTTTAATATGCCTATAAAATCAGATTTTGGTATTTTTCAAGGTCGTCCCTGTGGTCTTTCCAAGCTACTATCTGTTGGTTGTGTTGTCTGACCTCTCGAGTTGCTCTACCTGCCACGTTTTCTGCAGGAACCACTGTGTACTTGGAGTTGAGGTACCAGCACCCGGCCTTGGTACAAATGTGTTTCTCAGAGGAATCCCTTTAAAGGAGTACCCTTAATCCCCCCAGGAAGCCCAGACAAGACAGAGATGGCATTAAGTTGCCTCTTGCTTTCTTTTTTACAGCTTGGACAAAAGTTCCCCTTTGATCTCAGCATTAAAGAAGCAGGTCACAGAATGTTGGAGAAAGTTGAGTTTTGATCTCTGGGCACTTGCAAGAAGGTGGGAAGGACCCAGGATGAACAGGGCCATCTGGCCACAGTCGAATTTTAGGAGCCACCTACCACCCAAAACACTTTGATCCTTGAACCATTTGCTGACACTGGTATTTCATGGTTGGGGATCCAGAACTTCTCAGTTCGTCTCATTTCTCTTCATTGCTGCTTCCTCTGCCCCCTACCATGATTTCTCACCTATGCCCAAGCATTACTCTGACAGACATCACAGGGTTTGAAATCCAAAGGTTTAATATTCAGAGGGTATGCTAAATGCTACCAGCAGTTCTTAAGAAACAAAATCAAATCACAAATTGGAGCTGCATTTTTTTTTTTTGGCCTTTTTTAGGGCCGCACATGTGGCATATGGAAGTTCCCAGGCTGGGGTCAAATCAGAGCTTCATCTGCCGGTCTACACAACAGCCACAGCAATGCGGGATCCGAGCTACATTTGCAAACTACCCAGCTCACAGCAACACTAGATACTTAACCCACTGAGCAAGGCCAGGGATCAAACCCGCATCCTCATGGATACTAGTCGGCTTTGTTACCGCTGACACACGAGGGGAACTCCCTGGAGCTGAATTCTTAAGCCAGTTCAGAAGGGAGTCTGGGTACCCTGGTGAAGTCACTTAGCATCTTTGGACCTCAGTTTCCAATGAAGTAGCTCAGATGCTATAAGTTGACAGTTTATGGGTCACATCTTCACATGGACTTGATTTGTGTTGTGGACGGCTTGGCAGGCAAAGGACTTCACATTTTTTCCTAGTTAGTTGCCAATATTTAATAATTGGGAGATCGCACGTTACAAAAAAAAAAAGTCTAGGTTTTCATTTTCCCTTGAAAATTTGGTCCCAAATTCCCCATCAGGAGCATTTCCCATGCAGGGCCCAGTTGTTCCTTTCTTTCACTCTCTCTTATTAGCAGCTTCACCATTTAGGTAACTTTCGTGGCCCCTCTAGGTGACTGAATTTGCAACCCCTGAATGAGGTGTCTCTGTAAACTTTTTCCTAGCTTAACTTTCTGATTCAAAAGCAATATTAAAGGTTTGTGGTAATCTGCTCTGTTACCTAAGCTTGAGGGGGAAATTTCTGTTCACAAGATACAGTTGATAAACCATATGCCCATCCATTATTCCATCTAATTCTTACAAAAGCCCATTTTACGGATGAAGAAACTAAGGTTTTGTCTAAGGACTCAGGCTAGAATCTGATACTCTGATTCGTTTATGACTTTGGGCAAACTATTACGTCTTTTACCTGTTACTTTAAAAAAAAATCGTGTAAGCTAAAATAGGCATAAAATTTGTTATCTAAACTATTTTAAGTGTACAGTGGCATTAAGTACATTCATATTATTTTGCCGCCATCACCATCCTCCATCTTCAGAACTTTTTCCTCTTAGCCAGTTTCCTTATTTTTAAAATGAAGACGATACTCTCCTCAAAGGATTGTTAAGTGAAATATGAGATGAACATGCCTAGTGCAAAGAGAGCTCTCTGTAACTTTCCTACTCCAAGTCTTGAAGTCTTTAAGAGCTGAACCATCTAAGTCTATTGCTTGGGCTGAGAGTCCTTTTATAAATACCTAAGCTGGAGAGGGCAGGTCAGTGCATTTTTTTGGTTTTATTTCTGCGCTTTCTGGCCTCTAGTTTTGGGTCTGGGTATCTGTTGCTTGGTGAGGGTAGTTGTTAGTTTCACCTGGACTTGCCCAGCCTGGTGCAGGCTGTACCTTATCCCTAAAGAACAGTTTTGAGTCTTTATTTATCTCTGCTCAATAGTTACTCTGTGTCTGTGGGCTCTGAAATAAAGGCTACATTTTCAGAGTCTCCCCTGGCTAATTTGGTTCTGGTTTTTTTTGTTTTGATTTGTGTTTTGCTTAGTTCTTTAGCTCCATTGAGACTCCTTGGTAAGTGGTGGTTAGCTGTCCTTCATGTGTGGTTGAATTCTTGGGGGAGCTTGAACTGATTAGGTAATTGATTTCGGTTCACTGTTGGCAAACTATGCCCCAAAGCCTTTTAATTTTTCTTTGTCCTTTTTTTAACCACCTTTATCTGGGGAGCAGTTATTGAGTGATCTTAAAATGGTGACTGTATCTTAGAAAAAGAAAAAGAATCTGTCTTGCTGTTAAGGAAAGGTGCTGCTTTTGCATCAGGAAAAGCATGGAATAGGAACCAGGAAGGCTGTTCGGATTGGCCAGACTCTATCCTAGGTGATGCTGTTTGTGGGAAAGAAGACTGCAAGGCAGAGGGCTCCAGAAAACAAAAGGTTAACTTTTGGCTGTAGAGAAATGTGAGTGAATGAAATGATTTTCGGTTCTCTGGGGAAACTTATTTTCTTTGGAAGAAGTTAATTGTTCATACCTTTCAAACTGGGTGGTGCAAATTTAAGGAAGTGAAGGGTACCCATTGGTCCTAGTAGATCTTCTTTGGGCTGTTTGGGAGAATTTTTCTGTGTGTTCAGCCCCCCAAAATAAAATAGATAGGGAGGGCAAGACCTTGATTCTTAGGTCTTTTGAGCTTTATAACTTTCCAGGTCTTTGCTGGTGATGGGGTAAGAGATTATAGCACAAAGAGCTTCTAGATTGCCATCACCTTGTTCCTCAACATGCTGCCTTTGCAGTCTTGTGACTTGGAAACCAAGTAAAGCAAAATAACGTTGAGTGGACTGGTTCACCTCTCTTAGAACTCCCACTCCTTTTATGGCTCTGAGCATGCAACAGATATCTGCTAAACTGACTTTTCAGACTGGACCTCACATGAGAATTCCTGTGATGTCAAGTAAAAATTAAAGGTAGGTATAAAGGAATTTCCTAAGAGGCAGGTACTTTGCTTCTCCCTAATTTCCTTACAGAAATGAACTGTAGGTCAAACATCCACTATCAGGCTGTCAAGGCTGCAGAGAAAATTAAGTCAGATAATCACAAAAAATTGGAATGGGGAGTTCGCGTCGCGGTGCAGCAGAAATGAATCCGACTAGGAACCATGAGGTTGCGGGTTACATCCCTGGCATCGCTCAGTGGGTTAAGGATCCAGTATTGCCGTGAGCTGTGGTGTAGGTGGCAGACGCGGCTTGGATACTGCATTGCTGTGGCTGTGGCACAGGCCGACAGCTGTAGCTTTGATTAGACCCCTAGCCGGGAAACCTCCATATGTCACGGGAGCGGCCCTAAAAAGCAAAAAAAAAAAAAAATTGGAATGTGATCCACTACAAGGGCCCATGAACTTCCAGGTCCTTTGATCCTCTTGGAATCATTTGTCAGATACTGCACTTTGGAGAGTTTTGTTTTTGTTTTTGTTTTTTCTAGGAGCAGGGTCTGAAGCTTTTCTCAGATTCTCAGCTTTGCAATCTTTTCTGAGATTAAGAATTTCTAATCTGGTCTGAAGTTCCCATCGTGGCTCAGCAGTTAACAAATCTGACTAGCATCCATGAGGATGCAGGTTCGATCCCTGGCCTTGCTCAGTGGGTTAAGGATCTGGCGTTGCCATGAGTTGTGGTATAGGTTGCAAACGTGGCTTAACATCCCACATTGCTGTGGCTGTGGTGTAGGTCGGCAGCTACAGCTCCAATTCAACCCCTAGCCTGGGAATCTCCATATGCTGCAGGTGTGGCCTTAAAAAGCAAAAAAAAAAAAAAAAAAAAAAAGGAGGAATTACTAATCTGGTCTGGTTACTCACATACCTGACTCAGAACCTCCTCAGCATCCTTCTTAGCTTATAGGTCCCATTTTCTGCACCTCTTCAGGGGAACTTCTCCAAGTATTTTCAGAGGCAGCCCATTTCCTTCCCCTTCTTAAAATATGAATCTATTTATTTGGAATATAGGTAATCCTATATTACCTCTACATGGAAAAAAGGATAAAAGCTATAAATGAAAAAGAAAGTCATTCAGCTACCATCCCCATCCATTCATCAAGGGTAATCTTTGATTTAAAAAAATATATATTTCTCCAGAATATTTTTATGCACATAAAAAATGTATGTTTTAAAAAACTTTTTGTTATAAGACTTTTCTAGCATACACAGAAGTAGAAGAAATAGTGTAAAAAATCCCTGTAACTCATCAGCCAACTGCAACAGTTACCATTATATTGCCAGACTTCTTTCATCTGTACCTCCCCCTAGCTGATTTTTTTTCCCCTTTCAGGTTTATGAAGGTATCATTTAACAGCATAAAATTACCCATTTTAAATGTTCAGTTTAGTAATTTTTAGTATTGACTTTGTACAACCATCTTCACAGTGACAAAAAGTTTTAGACATTTCTGTCACCCCAACAAATTCCCTTACAATTAAAGGTCTTGACGCTTAGAGTCAGTAATCCCTGTTCCTGCAACCAGCCAACCACTGTTCTACTTTCTATCTCTATAGATTTGCCTTTTCTGGGCATTTCATGTAGGTGAAATTATACGGTATATGGACTTTTGCATCTGGCTTCTACCTAACATAATGTTTTTGAAGTTCATGTTGTAACATGAACTGGTGCTTCACTCCTTTTTATTATTACTAAGTAGTGTTCTATTGTATGGCTATTCTACATTTTGTTTATTCATTCACCAATTGATGGGTATTTGGATTGTTTCCAGTTTTGGACTATTGTGATCAAAGCTGTAGGAACATTCATGTGCAAGTCTTTGTATGGACATATATTTCCTTTTCTCTTGGATAAATGCCTAGGATTGGAATTACTGGATAGTACAGTAAGTTTAACTATTTGAAGATACTGCCAAACTATATATTCTGCATACAATTCCCCTATCAGATGTGTGATTTACAAGGGCCTGTCTCCTAGTCCGTGGCCTGTTTATCATTTTCTTAATGATATCTTATGAGATGTAAAAGTTATAAATTTTTATGAAATCCATTTTATCAATTTTTTTAATATAGATTGTGCTTTTGGCATTGTATCTAAGACGTCTTTGCCTAACCCAGTGTCACAAAGATTTTCTCCTAGCTTTTTTTCCGGAAGTTTTATCATTTTAACTTTTCTATTTAGGTCTATGCTCCACTGTGAGTTAATTTTTCCATATGGTTTGAGGTTACTTTTGCATATGGCTACTCAGTTGTCCAAGCACTATTTGTTGAAAAGACTATCCTTTCGCTATTGACTAGCCTTGGCAACTTTGTTGAAGATCAATCAATGTACTGTAAGTAAATGTAGAGATTTATTTCTAGACTTTTAATTCTGTTCCTTGGTCTTTATTGCTTATCCTTACCACAGTGTCTTGACTACTGTAGCTTTATAATTGCTTAGCACTTGGGTAGTATAAATCCTCTAGTTTTGTTATTTTTAAAAGTTGTTTGGGATATTGTGGGTCCTTTGTGTTTCAACAAAAAAGCCTGCTGGGATTTTGATAGGGATTGCACTGTCTCTGTAGATCAGCTTGGGGAAAATTGCCATTCCTAACAATATTGAGTTTTCCAATCCATGAATATGGGATGTCTTGCCAGTTATTTAGATCTTTCATTTCTCTTAGTGGTGTTTTGTAATTTTCAGTATACAAGTCTTTTTAAAAAATTTATTCCTAAATATTTCATTCTTTTTAAAGCTTCTATAAGTGGAACTATATTCTTTTCTTTTTTTCAGTGAAATATTTGTATTTGTTTGTTTGTTTGTTTCTGGCCATACCCACAACATGCGGAAGTTCCTGGGCCAGGGATTGAACCTATGCCACAGCAGCAACCTGAGCCATAGCAGTGACAACATCAGATTCTTAACCCACTGAGCTCAGGGAACTCCTAGAACAGTTTTTCTTAACTTTATTTTTGGCTGGTATGTAAAAAATACAGTTGATTTTTTATATATTGATCTTGTAGTCTGTGATCTTGCTCAACTTGTTTATTAGTTCTAATAGTTGTTTTGTGGCTTCCTTAGAATTTTCTAGAAACAAGATAGGTGGTTGGCAAATAAAGGCAGTTTTACTTCTTTCTTTTCAATCTGGATGACTTTGATAAATTATTAGCTTTAATACACATTGTTTCCATTCACAGCACAATGTTGAATAGAGATGCCAAAGTGAACATCCTTGCCTTGTTCCTCATCTTGCCTTGTTCCTCAGTCTTTCATCATCAAGTATGATGTTGGCTGTGGGTTTTTCAAAGCAGCCGTTTATCTGATTGAGGAAGTGCTTTTTTCATTCCTAGTTTGTTGAGAGTTTTTGTCATGAATGTGTGTTGGATTTTGTCAAGTGCATTTTCTGCATCAATTGTAATGATCGTATAGTTTTTGTTCTTTATTCTATTTATATGATGCATTATTTGATTTTCAGATATTAAGCCAACCTTGCATTTCTGGGCTACACCCCACTTGGCCATGATGTGCATGTAAACCTTTTTATGTGTTGCTGGATTCAATTTGCTAATATTTTGTTAAAGATTTTTCCATCTCTGGTCCTGAGGAAAAGTTTCCTTTTCTTGTGATGTCTTTGATACATGCTTTTAAAAATTTTTTTATTTAAATGTAAAAAGATGATAAAAATTTTTACTTAAATGTAGCTGTCCGGTTTTCCCAGCAGCGCTTTTTTTTTTTTTTTTTTTTTTTTTTTTTTTTTTTTTTTTTTTTTTTTTTTTTTTTTTTTTTTTTTTTTTTTTTTTTTTTTTGGTCTTTTTAGGGCCACACTTGTGGCATTTGGAGGTCCCCAGGGCTAGGGGTCAAATTGCAGCTGTGGCTGCCGGCCCACACCACAGCCACAGCAATGCAGGATCCAAGCTGCATCTGCAACCTACACCACAGCTCGTGGCAACGCCGGATCCTTAACCCTTTAAGCAAGGCCAGGGATCGAACCTGTGTCCTCATGGATACTAGTCAGATTCAATTCTGCTGAGCCATGACGGGAACTCCTGTTTTGCTTTTCCTGGAACATTCCTCCCTTCCCTCTCCTTTCCCTTCAGGCCTAGTAGACTTGAGTTCTTAAATCTGCAACCCGTCCCTCCACGACTGGGCTTGTTGCTGCTTCTGTGTACTCCTTAGCTTTTTAACGGACAGGATAAGAGACTAGGCCCTCCATAGCATCTGGGACCTAGGATTGCCATTGGCTCATGACTTGTCTCTGTCCTCCAACTGGCTGAAAGCTCCCTGCAGGTGTATATTCTGTGAGGCAGGCATGCTGCCCAGCGTATAGTAGGTGCTTAAGGTAGTGAGCTAATTCCTGTACTTGTTAGAGCTTGGGCCTTGGGCACACAGCTTAGATATAAATCCTGAATCATCCAGTGTTTCTTTACCTCTCTGAGCCTCAGTTTGCTCGGAAATTAGAATAGTAAGAGTCTTTTGTTTGAGTACTTGTTCCACTGGTTTGAGACTTTGGAACAGAGGTATATTGAAGACCTTCTCTAGCTCCCTGGTGGTCCGGTGGCCAGTGCTGTTGTGAAAAATTAATTGGATTATTACATGAAAAGAACCTAGAACTATGCCTGACACATAATAAGTATCCAGTAGATGTTAGCTGCAATTGTTACCAGTATCATTTCATGAGCATCATCATGTACTGCAACTCACCTGCCTGAAGAAGGCACCGCTGATCCTCTGCATTCTGATCTTGAGCAAGTTATGAAATCTCTGGGTCTCAGGTTTACTGGCAATCATTGGGAAGATTGATAGAAATCTCCAGGTAGTTGTAGTTGTAGTTGTAGTTGTAGTTGTAGTTGTAGTTGTGAGACTGGGGCAAGTCATTGTTTGTAAAGTGCTTAACATAAAACAGGCACTTGGTAAATGGAAGAAAAGGGCTGTGTGTGTTACAGTGCCTTGTACTTACCTTTAGCTGCTCGGTGACTGGCTTCTTACTTTTTTTTGTTTGTTTTCTGCCAGAGTGGGTGTTTTCCTTGTTGTTATGTCTTTTTGTTTGTTTGTTTTGTTTGAGTACTTGTTCCACTGGTTTGAGACTTTGGAACAGAAGTGTATTGAAGACTTTCTCTAGCTCCCTGGTGGTCTGGTGGCTAGGATTCCGTTTGCTTTTCATTCCTCTGCAACCTGAGCTCTCACGGAGCCTTCGAGTCCCCCAGGGCTGTGTCTCTCTGCTAAGATTGGAGGATTCTGTTTCAAAAGAATTGGAATAACTGTTTAGAATTCATTGGCTTGCCAACCACAGGAGATTGTAATCCTTTGCCCTGGCTTCAAATCACATATCAGATAAGGTAAAGAAGTCTGGTGTCTGGCTTCTAGGAGGGGAAATTTAGAACATGTATATTTTTGTTTAGCAAGATGTTAACTGTGGTACATGTAGAAACTAAAAAGACATAATGAACTTCTTTGCAGAACAGACAATGACCCATAGACTTTGGAAAACCTTTGGTTTTTCAAACAAGACAATCTGGGGGGTGGGGGGATGCATTGAGGGTTTGGGATGCAGATGCTATCAAATTGACTTGTGATGATTTTTGTACACCTATAATTGTAATAAAATTCATTAAGCAAAAAAAAAAAAGATGTTAACTGTGGGCTTTTCGTATATGGCCTTTATTATTATCGAGATAAGTTCCTTTTTTATACTTACTCTTTTTGAGAATTTAAATCACAGATGGATGCTTTTTCTGTGTCTATTGAAATGATTATATGAGTTTTTTTTCTTTTTCTTTCTTTTTTTTTAGGGCTGCACTCATGGCATATGGAGGTTCCCAGACCAGGGGTCAAATTGGAGCTGTAGCAGCTGGCCTACCCCACAGCCACAACAACATAGGATCAGAACCATGTCTGCGACCTACACCACAGCTCACGGCAGTGCGGGATCCTTAACCCACTGAGCAAGGCCAAGGAACCAAACAAGTCCTCATGGATGCTAGTCGGGTTCGTTAACCACTGAGCCACCACCAGGAACTCGGGTTTTTTTACTTTCATCTTGTTTAGTGTAGTTTATTACATTGATTGATTGATTTGCAAATGTTGACTATCTTTGTATCCCAGGGATAAATCTCTTTTGATCTTGGTGTATGCTTCTAGTGAGATGTTGAATTCAGTTTGCTGGTATTTTACTGAGGATTTTGCATCTGTGTTCATCAAGGATATTAACCCATAGTTTTTATTTGGTATCAGGGTGATGCTGGTCTCATAAAATGAGTTTGGGGAGTTCCCATCTTGGCCCAGCAGAAACGAATCTGACTAACATCCATGAGGATGCAGGTTCGAACCCTGGCCTCGATCAGTGGATTAAGGATCTGGCGTTGCTGTGAGCTATGGTATAGGTCACAGATGCGGCTCAGATCCCACTGGCTGTGGCGTAGGCCAGCAACTACAGCTCCAGTTCGACCCCTAGCCTGGGAACTTCCATATGCCATGGGTGCGGCCCTAAAAAGACAAAAATAAATATTCTACTTTAAAAATAAATAAATAAAATAAGTTTGGAAGTGTTCCTTTTGCATTTTTGGAATAGTATAAGGATTGGTATTAACTCTTTTATGAATGTTAGAATTTACCATTCAAACTGTTTGGTCTTGGACTTTTCTTTGTTGGAAGGTTTTTGATTTCCAATTCACTCTCCTATTCTTTATTCAGTTTGTTGACCTGTAATTGTTCACAGTAGATCCTTATGATCCTTTTTGATTTCTTAGACATCTGTGGTAATGTCTCCTCTTTCATTTCTGATTTTATTTGAGTCTTTCTTTTTCTCTTTGGTGTTGCTAAAGGTTTGTCAATTTCATCTTTTCAAAAAACCGACACAGTTCTACTATTTTTTTCTTGTTTTTAAATCTCTTTTTTATTTATTTCTACTCTAATCTTTACTGTTTTCTTACTTATGCTAACTTGGGCTTAGTTTGTTCTTTGAGATGTAAAGTTAGGTTGTTTGGGGTTTTTTTATGGGTTTTTTTTTTTTTGTTTTTCTTTTTGACTGCACCCATGGCATACAAAAGTTCCCAGGCGAGGGATCAAACCCTCGCCACAGCAGTGACAATGCTGAATCCTTCCTTACCTGCTAGGCTACCAGGGAACTCCAGAGTTTTGTTGGGGTTGCCCCCGCCCCGCCCCCGCCTTTTTTAAGGCCTGCACCTGAGGCATTTGGAAGTTCCCAAGCTAAGGGTTGAATTGGAGCTGCAGCTGCCAGCCTGTACCACAGCCATAGAAACAAGGGATCTGAGCCACATCTGCAACTCACACTGCAGCTTGTGGCAAACACCAGATCCTTAACCCACTGAGCAAGGTATCAAACCTGCATCATCATGGATACTAGTCAGGTTCTTAACCTGCTGAGCCACAACAGAAATTCCCCAGAGTTAGTTTGTTTTTTAAGGTAGGCATTTATCACTATAAACATTCCTCTTAGTACTGCTTTTGTTGCATTCTGTAAATTTTGGTACTTTCTATTTTCATTTTCTCTCTGTTTGTCTTTTTGCCTTACCTAAGGCCGCACCTGCAGCATATGGAGGTTCCCAGGCTAGGGGTCTAAAGGAACTGTAGCTGCCAGCTTTCGCCACAGCCACAGCAACATGGGATCCGAGCCGCGTCTGCAACCTACAGCACAGCTCACAGCAACGCCGGATCCTTAACCCACTGAGCAAGGCCAGGGATCAAACCCGCAACCTCATGGTTCCTAGTTGGATTCGTTAACCACTGAGCCACGACAGGAACTCCTATTTTCATTTTCTTTTGTTTAAGATACTTTAAAATTCTCATTCAATTTCCTCTTTGATCCAAGAGGGTATTGTTTAGTATTTGCAGATTTTCTCATTTTCTGCTATTATTGATTTCTAGTTTCATCCCTTTGTGATTAGAAAAGATACATGGAATGATTACACTCTTTCAAAAGTTGACTTGTTTTGTGATCTAACGTGTTCTATCCTGGAGAATGTTTCATGTGCACCTCTTTTGCTTTTGGGTTGAAGGTTCTGTGTATGTCTCTTAAGTCCATTTGGCCTATAGTGTTGTTCAAGTCAGCTCTTTATTGATTTTCTGTCTGGATATTCCATCCATTATTGTGAGATATTAAAGCCTCTCACTACTATTGTACTGCTCCCAATTTCTCCCTTCAGATCTGTCAATATTTTTATATATTTATGTGCTCTGATGTTAGGTACATATATATTTATAATTGTTTTATCTTCCTGTTGAATTGACCCTTTGTCATTATATAATGACCTTGTTTATCTCTAGGCACAGCTTTTTTTTTTTTTTACTAAAAGTATAATTTGTCTGATATAAGTATAGCTACTTCTGCTTTCTTTTGGTTATTATTTACATGGAATGTCATTTTCTATCCCTTCACTTTATGTGTGTCTTTAGATCTTAAGTATGTCTCTTGTAGGCAGCATATTGCTGTATCTTTTTTTAAATCCATTCAGCCACTCAATGCCTTTTGATTGGGAATTTAATCCATTTACTCCCCAGGTTATTTTAATGTGCATCAGGGTTAAGCACCACTCTCATAGTGTACAGATAAAGTATAGGGGTAATAGACGTTTCAGGGATTCTCAAACTAGGTCCGTGGTTGAGTGGAAAGGTGGGAGGTGTCAAGAACTCCTTAAATTTGGGAATTTGGAAAAAAAAGAAATTATCAAGGGGAATATAGCAAAGATTAAGAACATAGTATTCAGGAGTTCCTATCGTGGCTCAGTGGTTAATCAATCCGACTAGGAAGCATGAGGTTGCAGGTTCGATCCCTGGCCTCACTCAGTAGGTTAAGGATCTGGCTTTGCCATGCGCTGTGGTGTAGGTTGCAGACATGGCTCGGATCTGGCGTTGCTGTGGCTATGGCGTAGGCCGGCGGCTACAGCTCCAATTTGACCCCTAGCCTGAGAGCCTCCTTATGCCACTGGTGTGGCCCTAGAAAAGGCAAAAAGACAAAAAAAGAACATAGTATACAGAGTTCCCGTTGTGGCTCAGCAGAGACGAATCTGACTAGGATCCTTGAGGATGTAGGTTCAATCCCTGGCCTCGCTCAGTGGGTTAAGGATCCGGCATTGCTGTAAGCTATGGTGTAGGTCGCAAACATGGCTTGGATCTTACATCTCTGTGGCTGTGGGGTAGGCCAGCGGCTACAGCTCCAATTCGACCCCTAGCCTGAGAACCTCCATATGCCATGGGGGCGGCCCTAAAAAGAAAAAAAAAAAAAAGAACCGTATATTCAACCTGTATGTGAATGGTTTTAAATTTTTATACGTTAGAGGTTGGTTGATGCCTATTACTAATTTTTTAATTTTTTATTTTTTTTAAGGGCTGCACCCGTGGCATATGGAGGTTCCCAGGCTAAAGGTTTAATCGGAGCTGTAGCCTCCGGCCAACGCCACAGCCACAGCAACACCAGATCCGAGCCGCATCTGTGACCTACACCACAGCTCATGGCAACGCCAGATCCTTAACCCACTGAGTGAGGTCAGGGATCGAACCCGCAACCTCATGGTTCCTAGTTGGATTCATTAACCACTGCGCCACGATGGGAACTCCTACTAATTTGTTTGATAAGGATTTATTGAGTACTCAACATCAGCAAAGCCACACAATTGATTATTGCAGGTGGAGAGACAGCAGATACTTAAACCATAATATAACATGAAAAGTGCTATAGTAGGGCCCTAAACAAGTACAGATTTAAATATTTATCAGTTAACTGATGCAGCTGTCTTTGAACGTGTATAGATGTGAAAGTTCTTTTGGATGTTGGGTAGTGTACAATTTTTGATTCTTGTGTCATCGTAGAGATATTTACAAAATGCCTTGAAGAATAAGGAAGGGAGAGAATAAGTCCTCCTATGGGAATCTGAGGGGTTCTTGAAGGAAGAAACATTTCAACTGGACCTCCAAAGTTAGGTAGGACTTGAATAAGGTGAGGGCAAGTGTCAGAAACAGCCTGAGAAAAGACTTGAAGGCAGATTCACCTGAGAGAATCTGCTCACCAAGGGCAGGGACAAACTTAGGGTCTTTCTGAAGGCTTAGAAAGAAATGTTGGAATGTGCTGATGGAAGGGCATCTTGAGGCCAGCAGGTGGAGTTCCTTCCATATCAAGCTAGAATTGATCTAATCTAGGTGTTCAGAACAATGATGTTTTCTTTTGCCTAATTTATTTTTTTATATTGCTTAAGTGGTATAATTCCTTAAGAAAAACTGGAAAATACAGATATACCAAAAAGGAAAACATTGCCTTATTTTCTCAAACATAACTTGAAAAAAGAGGGCCAAATCTGCTGAGCCGAGGGCCAAATCTTTCCCGTTCTTTTTCTACTTAAGTCTGAAGCTTGAATAGTCCCACTCAAGAAATATATCATCATTGTTGGAGTTCCCTCGTGGCCCAGCAGGTTAAGGGTCTGGCAATGTCACTGCTGTTGCTGTGATTACAAGTGTGGCTCGGGTTTGATCCCTGGCCTGGGAGCTTCCACAGGCTACAGCCATGCCCCCAAAAGAAGGAAAGAAAGAGAAAGAAGGAAAGGGAGGGAAGGAAGAAAGGAAGGAAGGGAAAGAAAGAGGGAAAAAAGAAAGAGCCGGAGTTCCCGTTGTGGCTCAGTGGTTAACAAATCCGACTAGGAACCATGAGGTTGCGGGTCCGATCCCTGACCTTGCTCAGTGGGTTAAGGATCTGGCATTGCCGTGAGCTGTGGTTTAGGTTGCAAACAAGGCTCAGATTCCGCATTGCTGTGTCTCTGGCGTAGGCTGGCAGCTACAACTCCTGTTAGACCCCTAGCTTGGGAACCTCCATATGTCGCGAAGTGTGGCCCTAGAAAAAGGCAAAAAGACAAAAAAAACAAACAAGAAAGAAAGAGAGAAAGAAAAGGAAGGAAGAAATATGATGACTACATAGGGAGTTCCCGTTGTGGCTCAGCAGTTTCAAACCTGACTAGTATCCATGAGAACGCAGGTTTGATCCCTGGCCTTGCTCTGTGGGTTAAAGGATCCCAAGTTGCTGTGACTGTGATATAGCCAGCAACTCCAGTTCAGATTCGACCCCTAACCTGGGAACTTTCATTTGCCACAGGTGCAGCCCTAAAAAGACCAAAAAAAAAAAAGGACAACATAAAAGAATAAGGGAATACATCATACCATAATTTAACCCATTTCACTAATATTGCACATTTCACTGTTTAAGTACTTCACTTTTAAATAATCCTGTGGTGAACATTCTTTTATATACATTTTGGCATATTTGTCATGTTTTTCTGAATTGCTTTTGGTTGCCAACTATATCATTCAGAGATTCTAGCTTATTATGGAAATAATCTTTGCCATTTTTCATTTGTTGACTCTTCCTCTAAGATAAATTGATTTGTGGTTTGTTGATAATATCTATGAATGAGGATTCTGTTTTCAGTGACCTGAATCAGAGCAGTGACAACGCCGGATCTTTAACCTGCTGAGCTACAAAGGAACTGAACTTCTGAGTGACAGTTTGTGCCAGTAGTGCAGGATTTATCATCCTGGCATTTTAGTTCGCTGGAATTAGGGTACAAAGAGAAATTAGAGGAAAAGAAAGGACAAGAGTTATTTCTCTCACACAGATCACTCACAGTCTAAGGACTGCCCAGTGAGGCCTATCAAAGAAGTAAAGCTAGAATCTTTGATGACTGATCAAGTGGAGGAAATCTTCCCCCTGATGGAGAGGAAATCAGTTGCTGTAACCAGACCACAGTCAGTAGGCTTTCTGTCACAGAAAGAAAGAATAAAAATCTGTCGTCGTTGGGTCAAGGCAAACCCATACTATTAAAACCCTTTCCTTTGCACATGCATAGAATATCTGCAGAGGGAATTTGCAGGAACTGGCACTGGAAGTTATCTATAGGGAGCCGAAGCAGGAAAAAGATTTGCTTTTCATGGTATACCCATTTGTACTGTTGGAATTATTTACTGTATAGATTTTACTTTTTCAAAACTTTTTTAACCTAGTTGTTTTTTAAAAGCTTCTTTCACTCATGGTTAGGTAAGATGGTAACATTTGAGGCAATGTGGTAAAGAGTATATGGGAACTCTCATGGTGTCTTCTGCAAATCTAAATTTATTTAAAAATAAAAAGTTTTGGAGTTCCCGTCATGGCTCAGCGGGAACGAATCGACTAGGAACCATGAGGTTGCAGGTTCAATCCCTGGCCTTGCTCAGTGGGTTAAGGATCCGGCGTTGCCGTGAGCTGTGGTGTAGGTTGCAGATGCGGCTCGGATCCCGTGTTGCTGTGGCTGTAGCGAAGGCCGGCAGCTGTAGCTCCGATTAGTCCCCTAGCCTGGGAACCTCCACATGCAGCTGTGGTTACAAGTGTGTCTCGGGTTTGATCCCTGGCCTGGGAGCTTCCACATGCTACAGCCATGCCCCCAAAAGAAGGAAAGAAAGAGAAAGAAGGGAAGGGAGGGAAGGAAGAAAGGAAGGAAGGGAAAGAAAGAGGGAGGGTGCAGCCCTAAAATGACAAAAGACAAAAAATAAATTAAAAATAAATAAAAATAAAAAGTTTTTTGGGGCGTTCCCATTGTGGCTCAGCAGTTAACGAATCTGACTATCATCATGAAGACACAGGTTCAATCCCTGTTGTCTGGGATCCCTCGTTCCTGTGTCTGTGGTGTCAGCCAGCAGCTGCAGCTCCGATTCAAGCCCTAGCCTGGGAACCTCCGTATGCCTCAGGTGTGGCCCTAAAAAGCAAAAAAAAAAAAAAAAAAAATTTGTCTTTTTCAGGTCGCACCCAAGGCACATGGAGGCTCCCAGGCCAGGAGTCGAATCGGAGCTACAGCTGCCAGCCGCAGCCACAGTTACAGCAACAAGGGATCCAAGCCACATCTGTGACCTACACCACAGCTCACTGCAATGCCAGATCGTTAACCCACTGAGCGATGCCAGGGATCGAACCCGCAACCTCATGAATGTGAGTTGTATTTGTTACCACTGCGCCACATCTGGAACTCCAGAAGTGTTTTTTTTTTTTTAAAGGACAGGGGTGGGAGGGGAATATCATCTTCCCAATACAGAATCATACCCATGAGGCATTGTCCACCTTCTTCTCATTTCTTTTAAAGATCCTGCTTTCACCCCTAATTCTGCTGACCTTGTGATTACCAGATTCAGTACAGCTGTCTTAGCCATTTTTCACTGTTTTTATTGGGGTCAAGCTGTTATTTCATACTTCATACCTCACCATCAGCTAGCAGGTACTTAAAAATATCACAGCAGATCAGAGGAAAACACTGAATATGTTGCTTCTAAGACTTTGACCAAGCTCCATCTCTGAAAAAGCACACTGAGCTCAGAACCTTAAACTCTGAAGGCTATTTTTCCTCAACTTGTGCCCCTGGTAAAAATGCATGAGTGTGCTTTTTTGGCAAACCCCCTTGAGTGATTCTGATTCCCTATAAAACTGATTTCCAGGAAGAATCATCTGCGGTTGGGAGGGAGGGCAGGGGACAGGGGGCTGATGGTGGTGGTAACTTTAAGGATGGAGGGACTTTGGAGCCCAGGTGATCAGGAGGCCGGGGCAGGAGGAAATGAGGGTCGGAAATGCCACAGCAGTAAAAGTGGAGAGAGAAGGCAGATGCGGCAGCGTGACTGACTTGGTGATCCAGGTGTATGGATGACAAAGTTCCTGGGTTAGGCCAGTCAGACAGGTCAGAAAGCTTTTCTAGTACCTTGAGGGAGTGAAGCATGTTCTTCATAGAGGGAAAGAAATGTTTTGATTGGGTCCCTTTCTTGAGGCCATAAATTCATCTTTCTTGCCTTTGATTCCCTTGACTGTCGTGCGTGCAGGTTACTGAGTGTCTGTTCAGTGCCAGGCGCTGGGGACACAGTCCCTGCTCCCACAGAGGTGACTTTCCAGGGAAGGGGAATGACACGCAAATAAACAGACAGATATATTTACATGTCAATTAAGTAAGTCCACGAAAAGAAATGAAGCAGAGTAAGAGGGTGGAAAATGGGTAATGGGAGACCTGAGGTTGCCATTTTAGATGGGCTGGTCAGTGCAGGCTTCTCTGAGGAAGCGACATTTGAGAAAGACCTGAGTGAAATAAGGAGTGAGGCATGAGCCCAGCAGGCATCTGTGGGAAGGGCATTCTGGCAGAGGCAACAGTAAAGGAGGTGGTCCTGAGGGGTGGAGAAAGGTTTGCTGTCAAGAGACAACAAGGAGGCTGGTGAACCTGGACTGAGGAGGTGGAGAATGGGAGGCAGTGGGGTTAGGACAGTTTTGGAGACGGCTTATAGGGAAATGTATTGGTCACAAAGCGAGCTTCCTGACAAAGCGAGCCTGTGACTATGTAGAGAAGTGGGAATTAATGGGACATTGTGGCACTTGGGTTCCTGCCACCCCTGCAGGAGCGTGGTGGATGCAAAATGGTTAAAGGAACACTGGTCCAGAAGTGGGGAGATGTGCTCCTGTGTTACATCTGCCCTTTTGCCCTGTGTTATTAATTTCACTCAGTTTGTGGCTCATTCTGGAAGTGCATTGTCAGTGCCTCGTATCACAGTTGGGGACATGTGGGGGGCCTCAGGCTTCAGGGTGGGGATGAGACTGGGTCAGTTAAAGCAGATGGGAAGGTGCTATGAGTTGACCTGCCCCAGAGGGATGTTCACCTCCTCCCCATTCTGACCGCTGCCTCTCTTCCAAGCAGGATTGGTTCCCGTGGTCCCTGCTACTTCTCTCTCTCACGTGTGATACAGGCGCCTTCTATGTTCCTGGGGTCGCACCAATCAACTTCCACCAGAACGACCCTGTAGAAATCAAGGTAAGTGCGTTCCTGGACTGAGAGCCTCTGTACTGGGCAGCCTGGCTGGAGGACCGTGGTGAGCTGGTCCCTCCTGCGGCTGCAGAGAACATAGACCAGTCTGGTTAGCCTGGAGGAAGAGGGCTCGCTGCCTGCTGCTCAGACTGGAAGTGGTGCCCTCTGGACCCTGCAGTTCAGGAGCTCCGCCTCTCCACCTTGCCCTCTGCCTCTCTGCCTGTGTGAGTGCCTCCCCTCTCTCTGACCCTCTTTCTCTTCCTCTTTATCTCTGCCTCTGTCTCTGTTTCTGGTTCCACGTCTTTGTTTCTCTCTCACTTTAACTTTCACACGTCTCACGTCTCTCACGCACTCACTTCTGTGTCCATCTGTCACCATCTCTTGCTGTGTCTCTTTCTCTCTCAACCCACCTTCTCTGTGACATCTCTGCCTACCTCTTTTGTCTGCTCCATCCTCCTCTCCATTACCAGCTTTTTCTGCATAACTTCTATCATCTGTGTATACACATCTTATCAGGGTCTCTATTTTTTCAGTTTTAGCTTCTGCCAGGATTCTCCAGTTCAGTATTTCCAGACTGTGCTCTGCATATCCGGGTGGTGGTATATGAGATGATTTTAAGTGTCTGACAAGTATGTTTTATTTTAATAGCTGTTTTCTTTTAATTATACTAGAAATTATAGCCAGTACTTCAATTCACCATTTCATGGCTGCTGTTTTTGGTTTTCTATATTTAATAGCGGTGAAATGTTTGCTTGTTAAATAAATACATTTACCTAAAAATGAGTCATATCCACACAAATAGTAGAAATAAGTGGTGAGTAGATGAGGCAAGTTGGTACGTGAATGATTAGGGTTTGGAAAGCATTGCCCTAAATCAGAGTCTAGAGAAAACCATTCAGCTGGGCCACCTCACCTTTTTGGCCTAGATGCCCACCTGTGGATCAGTCAGCTGTGACAGGGCTTATGGGAGAGTCACTTAAAATATGGTTGATCAAGGGCAGTGGGCAGGTTGGCACCTTGATTGATGTCTCTGTAACAACGGACTCTCGGTGGCATTCTCAGATTCCCAGACAGAGCTGGGTGTTGGTGGACCTTCTTGGATCAGTTTCTCAGGAAACAAACTTAAGGTGGAGATTTGGTACAGGCGATTTAGTGACTAGGCTCTCAGGATCGGCACTTGAGAGGGAGGGAAGAGGACTGGACAGAGGAAGACAGTGCACTGTGATACAGCAGAGTCCCGCGGGAAGCTCTGGAATAGGAGTGGCTGGCCCTTCAGTTGTTCCATGTTGAGGCAAGAGGACCAGCTCTCTGTAGCCCTCCCCAAACCAGCCGTTGGATATGGGCTGCTGCCAGGGAAGGGGTGTTGCCTTGCACCAGGGTTGCCACCATCGTGGCATGGTGGTTAATGAATCTGACTAGGAACCATGAGGTTGCGGGTTCGATCCCTGGCCTTGCTCAGTGGGTTAACAAACCGGCTGAGAGCTGCGGTGTAGGTCACAGATGCTGCTCGGATCTGGCGTTGCTGTGACTGTGATGTAGGCCGGTAGCTGTAGCTCTGATTCAACCCCTTGCCTGGGAACCTCCATATGCCGCGTGTGGGGCCCTAAAGAAAAGCAGGAAACAAAAAAATTAAAGTACCATTTACTGAGAATTATTCACACACCAGGCATTATGCTTGGCTTAGCTCAAGATGCCCCCCAAGAGCTGTCTGAGGCAGATAGTGTGTGTTTTACAGATTTAATGGACATTTTACAGTTATGGAAACCGAGGCCCAAGGAAGTCAGCCAACCTTGCCCAAGGTCAGATTGTGCAGAAGACTTAGGGGTTAGTTCAAAACTCAGCTGTTAACCAGTGCAGTGCCCTTCCTCCCAGTGCCTCTGCTGGAAGCCCCCTCCAGAGCAAAGTTTGTGGCAGGGGGAGGACAAGGTGGCTCTTGCTTCAGTCCTGCCAAGCTGGGCGTGGGAAAGCATACACCTGGGGTGGGAGGAGAGAGGGTGGGAGGGGACATAAATTGAGATTCAGTCTCTTTGTGATGTTGATTCTTTTTTGATTGTCCAGCAGGAGAGAATGCTAAGAAACACAAAATAACAGGCTATTATAACAGATAAAACTTTGCAGTCATTTTGCTTCAAACAGTTCATGAAATGCTTAGAGATCCTCAGTCCCTCAGCTTGACATCTAAAAAGCTCTGAAACCCAGAGTTTTTCTAAACTTGTTGTAGGCAAAACCTGACCTGAACTGTTTATTGACTTTCTTTATCCCACTTAGTATGAATATTTTGCATTTCCTTGTACAAATAAGTCATTGAATGTGGGGTGCTTCTCCAGATCCAGGTGGGGGTGTTATAAAACCTACAGTATATTATACCACACTGCCCTTTTAAAATTAGAAAACCTAGAGTTCCCGTTGTGGCTCAGCAGAAACAACCCCGACTAGTATCCATGAGGTTGGAGGTTCACAGTCCCTGGCCCCGCTCAGTGCATTAAGGATCCAGCATTGCCGCAAGCTTGTTGCAGATATGGCTCGGATCTGGCGTGGCTGTGGCTGTGGGGTAGACCGGCAGCTATAGCTCCGATTTGACCCCTAGCTTGGGAACGTCCATGTGCTGTACCTGTGGTCTGAAAATAAATAAATAAATACATACATACATACATACATACATACTAGAAAAAATCCTAATTCCAAAGCAGCGAGGGTTACAAATAAGGATTGTGGACCTGGGTCTCAAAAATATTTATACTTTCAGATGGGGTGTGAGGAATGGTCAGTAGTTCTTAAATAGCAAAGATGATTTTAGTTGCATTAAAATTTAAAACAACAAGGTCCTGCTGTATAGCACAGAGCAATGACCTATGATAAACCATAATGGAAAAGAATGTGAAAAAGAATATATACATGTATAACCGAAGTTACTTTGCTGTATAGCAGAAATTAAAACATTGTGAATCAACTAAACTTCATTAAACATTTTTAAAATAAGAATAAACTTTAAAAAGAACTTTGCAACATTTTGCAAATGTTCTCCTTCATGTTCTTCTTAAACTTTTTTTTTTCTTTTTAGGGCTGCACCCGAGGCTTAAACTTATTTTGTTTTTTTCTGTATATTTAGGGCCACACCCATGGCATATGAAAGTTCCCAGGCTAGGGGTCAAATCAGAGCTGTAGTTGCCAGCCTACACCACAGCCACAGCAACACTGGATCCAAGCTGTGTCTGCGACCTGCACCACAGCTCACAGCAACGCTGGATCCTTAACCTACTGAGCGGGGCCAGGGGTTGAACCCAAGTCCTCATGGATGCTAGTCGGGTTCGTTACCACTGAGCCACCATGGGAACTCCTTAAACTTCATTTTTAATGGTTGCATAATATTTAGTTGAATAAATATATTATGGTTTACTGACCAATTTCCCTTTTGGGAGCTTTTAGCTGTTTTTCAATTTTTCCTCTCTTTTCTCGTTGTGCAAACATTTAGTGAGCACCTACTGTGTGCCCAGCTCTGTAGGCACTGGAGTTACGTAGGTGAGCGGGACACATATGGTCCTTGCCCTCATTGAGCTTAAATCTTAAATCCTAGTAGACGGAGACTGACTTCTTTAAAAATAAAAAACAGATACACAAAATAATTACGTTTTATCAGACACACTATAAAGAAACCTAGGAATGTTGAAATAGAGAAGATGAAGGGATTCCTTTGATAAGATGATTAGGAAAGGACTCAAGGTGAGGGGATCTAAGCTGGGACCTGAATGTGAGGAGGAGTCCAAGTCGGGTCAGAGAGGAGGCGCAGATCCACAGCGTGAGGCAGCAGAGACACGGGCAGGCTCAAGGAATTAGAGGCAAAAGACCACTCTGGTTAAGAATGAGGAGTGAGCCCTTTGTTCCTGAAATATTTCCTTAGGAAAAATACCCAGAAGTGAAATTTTAGGGTCAAGGTAGCAGCATGTTAAGGGCTTTGAGTATCTACTGAATTTGGTTGTGATTTTACACAAAATCTATAAGGTAGTCTAAAACTAATGAAATATAAATAATTTAGAATTGTAGGCAGTATGGTATATGATATACCAGAGTGGTCTGCTGCGGCCTGGGTGTACTAAAGATGAGTGGGTACCGAGGAGGATTGTGAAAACAGTCATCTGGGTTTCTGAGTTGAGGAATAATGGCCTCTCTTCTCCCACCAGGCTGTGAAGCTCACCAGCTCTCGGACCCAGCTACCTTATGAGTACTACTCACTGCCCTTCTGCCAGCCCAGCAAGATAACCTACAAGGCAGAGAATCTGGGTAAGTCCTTCTCTCACACTGCTGTCATCCTGTCCCCAAAGGAAACCCAGATCTTTTCGTATAATAATAGCAGTTAACCCTTACATAGCACATACTGTGTGTTGGACACCATTCTACATAGTTTATGTGCATATTAGCTTATTTAATTCTCTTAACAGCCCAGGGGAGTTAGTTGTGATACTTATTCCCATTTTATAGGTTAAGTAACTCACTTCTGGTTATATTAATTAATGACTAAACTGGGCTTGGAATCCGTGTAGTCAGACTTCAGAGTTGGGGCCTTTGGCTACTGCTCAGGTGGCTCTCCCTGATTTCTAGGCAGCCTCTTCTCTCATGGCTTCTGTAACCTGCTCTGCTTTTAATTAAAAGAGTGATCACCTCCAGCCCGAACCAAAGCAGAGACATCACCATAGTTCTTGCTAAGGTGTGCAAGGCTTGCCTCAGGTAGCGTGCAGCATTCAGTGCAGCGTTGGCATGTGTGTTCATAAATAGCAGACAGTTTATTCTAATTCAAGTAATTCTCCATTTAGAATTTCAGGCTTAAAGGAAAAGATATTTGGAGACCTCTCTTGAGGACATGATTATTAGTACTTACTCTGTGCCTGTCTCAGTGTTAAGCCCTGGAGATAAAAACATGGAAAGATGCTCTCTCTGACCTCAAGGAACTTAAGAGACTTTCCTCATATATCTTAGGAAGGGGCTGTCTTCTTCGTCAGGGCTGCCCATGACTCAGATATTTTCAAAACCCCTAGCCAACAGATGTACCTACTGCGGGGTGTGTTGGGTGTCTCCGACCAGCTGGGGCAGGCCTTGGAGTTCCCTTAACCAAAAGCCAGCAGCACCGCCTGTCCCTAAGTCTCACTTTGTGCAGAGATCTTGGGTCCCAGGCTGCTCCTGCTGCCTGCCACTTACCCTTCTTTTCTCTCGACACCCTTCCATGCTCTGACCACCTTGCTGCTGCCAGGAAGCCCGACCTGCTTTGTCCTCCAGGCCCCTCATAGTAGCTCCTCGCTTCCCTCCGTGAGCCAGTGTGGACGTATTGACAGCCCAAGACTCAGCAGCTGCGCACACTTCAGTGTGTTACTGGGTGACCTTAACTTCAGTAAAACTGGGGAATGTTCCTGCCTATAGAAATGGAAACTGCTGTGTACAGAAGTCATCCTGCCACACTGTATCTCATCCTGTCCCTGTGTGGTGCCTTCCTCTGTGGCCTAGGGGCCCTGAGCAGAGGGATCGTGTCTTACATTTCTCTCTCTCTCTCCCTGCCACTTCTGACCCAGTGTCTGGCGCATAGTTATCATTCAGTGTCCTACCTGAGTAGAGCAGGAACATCCTTGACTGAATACCTGTTGGACATTGTACTGCACATTGTCATCATCGTCACCATTGGTATTTGGGGTCTTCCTACCAGCTAGGCATTGTTCTAAGCATTTTTTTTTCTGTCTTTTGTCCCTTAGGGCCGTACCTGCAGCATATGCAGGTTCCCAGGCTAAGGGTCAAATTGGAGCTGTAGCCACAAGCCTACACCACAGTCACAGCAATGTGGGATCTGAGCTGCATCTGCAACCTACACCACAGCTCACGGCAACGCTGGATCCTTAACCCACTGAGCGAGCCAGGGATTGAACCTGCGTCCTCAAGGATGCTTGTCGGGTTCGTTAACCACTGAGCCATGATGGGAACTCCTGTTCTGAGCATTTCTGTGCTTTAACTTCTTTAATTCTCACAACAACCCTGTGAGGTAGCTCCTCTTACTGTCCCCTTATCATCGACAAGGGAAGTGAGGTGAAGTCACTTGCCACAGGTCACTCACCAAGTCGGTTGCAGAGCCTGGGAACTCTGGCTTCAGAGTCCATAACCTTAAGCAGCACATCCTGAGCACCGTCTCACTTGATTCTCACCATAACTCTGCACAGCCAAGTGTGATTGCCTCCAGGCCATGGTAAGGGCATAGCAGCCTAAGAGGTTTGAAAAACCGTGCTCATGGTCACATGATCAGTGGGAAAAGAAATCAAGCTATTAACCCCGTTTCTTCTAACTCTAAAAACAGAATTCTTTCTGCTGTCCAAGCTGCCTTCTCCAGAAAGGTTCATTTGGGCTCTCCAAGGTCTGTGCTCCTGGTGATCACACTGGTGGAGAGTCGTGTCATGGAGTGTGTGGCGGTGTGTCTGACGGAGGTACTGGAAGACATCAGACTCTTAGAGAATCCACTCAGCTTATTGCTTGTTTAGCATGGCTGGCTCTCTGCTCCCAGCTTTAAAAAATTAAAGGGAGGAGTTCCCGTCATGGCTCAGTGGAAACGAATCTGACTAGTATCCATGAAGACACAGGTTCGATCCCTGGCCTTGCTCAGTGGGTTAAGGATCTGGCATTGCCATGAGCTGTGGTGTAGGTTGCCATGAGCTATGGCTCGGATCTGGCGTTGTTGTGGTTGTGGTGTAGGCCAGCGGCTACAGCTCCAATTTGACCCCAGCCTGGGAACCTCCATATGCTGCAGGTGTGCCCTAAAAAGACAAAAAAAGAAAAAATCAAAGGGAAGACTTCTGTATTAGAATTGAGCTGTTCCAGACCAGTATGTCCTCTTTCTTGGTTTAAATTTGATTTCTAAATATCAAGAAGTGATACCATCTTACTTGGTCTGCAACCCTGTTCCCCTCTCGGTGTGGTTTTCCTTTCCTCAAGTGAGTTCCGTATTGACCTGCTGAAAAGAAGCGGGCAGTAGGGCATGGGGTAGAGGAGAGGGCCGGGGGTTCAGCACCACCGCAGTCCCCTCATGTGAACCTGGGCTCTCACTGTCCGGGGCTAGTTCTCGGCATTGTCACCTATAAAATGGCAGAGGATGACCCAGATCATTTTAGGAGTAGACCATGCAGATGTCTTAGTAGTGTCCTTGACCTCCTACCAGCCGGTCCATCACTAGGTTTTACAGACTCACCTGCATTACTATCCTTCCGAAACAGGGGGTAACAGGGGGAGAAGGGTAGAGACCTTCATCCAGGCGCCTCTTCACCTCCCCTCCCCCTTCTAGATGGCTTCATCCACACTTGCCCTTGTGCTGCTTTGCGCAGCTGAGTGGCTCTCCCACAGTGGTACAGCTGCAGCCTTGCCACTCACCATCTATAGCCCTGAAAGTTCCTCTGAGCCTTAAACTTGGATATCTAACTGCCTGCTTGACATAGCCACCTGACATCCAAACAAAAAATGCCTTCAGTCTAAATTTGCTGTTTCGGAATTCCCGTTTTAGCTCAGCAGTTAAGAACCTGACTAGTGTCCATGAGGATGTGGGTTCAATCCCTGGCCTTGCTCAGTAGGTTAAGGATCTGGCGTTGCTGTGAGCTATGGTATAGGTCACAGATGCAGCTACAGCTCCAGTTTGACCCCTAGCCTGGAAACTTTTTTTCCCCAGTTTTCCCAACTTGAACTTGGTTGTAGCAACCTCATAGTCTTTCTGATGTGCTCCACTCCTCACTTATCCTTTGCGTCCATCAGCACTGTGCCCCCTAGATTTCACCTCCTCAGTAGCTCCTGAATCTGGGTACCTGTTTCCACCCTCACCACACCCTCTAATCCAGCCACCGTCACCGCTCACTTGGTAGCTGACTGCCGTCACCCCTAGCCAAGCCAACTCCCGCATCTTCGATGTTTTCATTGCAAAACAGCCAGAGTGATCTGTAACCAGAATCAGGTAATGTCTTCTGCCTCCCGTGTTAGAAACCCTTTATTGGTATTTGTTGCTCTCTGGATATAGATCAAACTTCAGGTGTGACTGACAAGCCGCCTGAGGTCCAGCTCTGGCCCATCGTTCCCATTTCACATGTCACCCTGCAGCCACACAGTTCTCTCAAGTTGACTCTCTTCCTACCCTCCAGCCCCCACCCCACCCCCACCAAGGGTTCTTTGCACATAGTGTTCCTTCTGTCTGAGTAGTCTTCCCTGCTTTTTGCCTGGTTAATGCTCTCTTCCTTTAGGGCTCACTTCAAGCATTACTTCCTCCAGAGAAACTGTCCCAGACCTGCTCTCTCACATATAGAGCAAGTTCCTCTTATTATATTATAACTTCTCATTTTCCTGATCATTTAATCAGTCGTCTTCCCACTAGACCATAAGCTCTGTGAGTTTGTCTGTTCAACAGAGTTCCCGTGTGGCTCAATGGGTTAAGGATTGCCACAGCTGCAGTGTAGGTCACAAATGCAGTTCGGATCCATTGTTGCCGTGTCTGTGGCATAGGCCAGCAGCTGCAGCTTCAGTTCGACCCCCAGTCCAGGAACTTTTGTTTGCTGCAGGTGCGGCTGTTGAAAAAGAAAAAAGAGAATTTATACCTTCAAAGCCCAGTACCCAATAGATGATGGAGAAGGAAGGAATGAACAAACCAGTGACTAGGCCAGGAGTGTCGCATCAAGCAGGCCACCCTGGTAGGCAGCTGTTAGAACGGGGGTGTGTGCAGGCATTAGTGCCACCCGTGGGCTTTGGTCAGTCTCCTTCAGCTTGCTCCAGTTCCACATCATCCCAGCAGAGTTGTTAGAATGGCTCAGAATAAAAGCACCATTGTGTTTAGCTGATAGTCCCTAACTGCTCAGTGCCTATTTGTGGGACGTCTGGCAGCAGGTTACTCTGAGGCAACAGGCATGCAAGGCATTCATTAAGTAAAAAGATGTTTGGCTTAATAAAATCTCAGATGCTGGATTTTACCCTACCTCCCTCCCTTCCTGAACCAGGATCTAAAGACACAGAAATAAATAGGAAACATTGTCTGCCCTTAAAGAGCTCATAATCAGATAGGGGCACAGAAACTCTGTGAACACATTTGCAGAGTCACATATGAAAAGGTGTAGAGGTGATGCTGGTGATAAAAACAGCATTTGTTGCCTGCCTACTCTGTGCCTAATATTTTATTTTTCACTATAACCCTGTGAGATGGATACTCTTACTACCCCCATTTTACAGATGAGGAAACTAAGGCCCGTTGAGGTTAAATGACTTCCTAAAATGTCTAAGCTAGTAAGTGGCAGAGCCAGGGTTCAGAAGCAGACAGCCCTCTCTCTTTGCCACCCTACAGTGATGCCTCTGCACCAAGGACAGTCCGAGGAGGGAGTGGTGCGCTCGGTTGAGGAGGTCAGGGAGGGCTTCCCAGAGGGTGGGATAGAAGCTGAACTTGGAGTTCCCATCGTGGCTCAGCAGTTAACGAACCCAACCAGCATCCATGAGGATGTGGGTTCAATCTCTGGCCTCGCTGAGTGGGTTAAGGATCCGGCATTGCTGTGGGCTGTGGTATAAGTTGCAGACGCGGTTCGGATCTGGTGTTGCTGTGACTGTGGTGGAGGCCGGCGGCTACAGCTCCAATTGGACCCGCAGCCTGGGAACCTGCATATACTGCGGGTGCGGCCCTAAAAAGACCAAAAAAAGAAGCCGAGCTTGAAGAGTGAGGCAGAGTTTCCCAGGAACTTGGGGCGGGGGATAGCACTCCAGGCAAAGGAACAGTGTGCGGCCCAGAGGTATGGAATGGCCTGCGCGATGTGCTCTAAAGAGTCTGGTGGTGCTGGGGCACGGGGTGGGGGCAGGCGACAGGTGGGACAGCGTGTGGATTGTCAGGCTGCGGGACTGCCGAAGGCCCTGCTGGTCGGCCCTGTGTCTCCGTGGCTCTGCTGACCTCAGCAACCTCGGAGCTGAAGCTCTGAGCTCCATCTGTCTCTCTTATGGCAGGAGAGGTGCTGAGAGGGGACCGGATTGTCAACACCCCTTTCCAGGTTTTCATGAACAGTGAAAAGAAGTGTGAGGTTCTGTGCAGCCAGTCCAACAAGCCGGTGACCCTGACCGTGGAGCAGAGCCGGCTCGTGGCCGAGCGGATCACAGAGGACTACTACGTCCACCTGTGAGTTGTCCTCTGCTCCCTGCCAGCCTGGAGTTCACAGAGGGGAGGGCACTGAGGGAGAGGCTGTCGGAGGGACTGAGTGGGGCCTTGGGTTTCCAGCATTGCAGACAACCTGCCTGTGGCCACCCGCCTGGAGCTCTACTCCAACCGTGATGGCGATGACAAGAAGAAGGAGAAAGATGTGCAGTTTGAACATGGCTACCGGCTTGGCTTCACAGATGTCAACAAGGTAGAGTGTATCGGCGTGCTCAGAGGGCTGGGGGAACTACACCCCAAAGTCACAAGTACTTGTGGCCACAAAGAAGAGGGAGACGCAGTAGCTCTAGCTTATAGCGGAAAAATTGGGAATGGCCAAGGCAGGTTCCTTCTGATGCTCCTGGGCCTGGTCTGTCAGAAGCCTGCCTGCTGTGGGCAGAGGTCTGGCAGATGCTACACGGGAGGTGGAAGGCACAGTCCCCAAAAACTCAGATTCCATGTTTATAAGATTAACAACACCAAAAAAAAAAAAAAAAAAAAACCCTGGAATTTTATCAATATGTTGGAGAGCTGAGTAGTGTTCAAGATAATGCAGGTGCCCTAGGTTTTGAATCCTGCCCTCCCCTGGTTATTAGTTAGTGATTCACCAACCCTCTTCACCTCTCTAAGTCTTGGGTTCCTTCTCTGTAAAATGTATGTGGTAGCCATGCCCGCCCTTTGGGGTCGTCATGCAGAGTAAATCAGATAACCCCTGTACACACTCTGCAGCACAGCTGCTGAGAGATCCGCTAATAATGGCAGTGATTGTGACAGCGATATCTTATATTTGTCCTTCTCTAAACTGAACACATATACTTAGGGAATCAAAGACAGAAACCTTTCTTTTGAGGCACAGTCCCTGTCTTCCAAGGGCTTCTGTCATAACTGGAAGAAAATTGGGACCTGGATCCTAGGTCCCAATCCTGGCCACACCAGTGCTGTGGTGGTCAGTGCCAGAGGAGTCCAGAGGGAGCTCACGTGCATTGGGGTTGCCAGGGAGGAGTGGCCTTGAAAGCAGGTAGGCTTAGGCTGCGTGCAGTCGGGATGGCATTCTCATTGGAGTGATGCCGTGAATGGAGTTCATGGGGCAGAGGCCCAGGGAGACCAGGCATGTCTGAGAAGGTGACGCCGGCATATTAGGGTTGCATGACTGAAGGCCTTGAATACAAGCCCCACAGAGACCTGGAGGGCTTCTGAGTCTGGGAGTGCCGAGACAGTGGTTCTGGGAGGCTGGTACAGCTGGGCCGGCTGGATGAGGGAAGGGACCTAATACCTGGCTAGTCTCCTTGAGTTTTCTGGAGGTCCTTGGCTCTGAGCTATTTTGTTCCCTGTGTTGCTCTCTTTTAGATCTACCTGCACAATCACCTCTCGTTCATCCTTTATTATCACCGGGAGGACCTGGAAGAGGACCAGGAGCACACATACCGCGTCGTCCGCTTCGAGGTGATTCCCCAGAGCATCAGGCTGGAGGGTGAGTGGGGAGGTCTGACCAGAGGGGCAGGGCTGGATGGGCCTGGGCTTCCACACCCAGGGTCTTCATACCCTTGGTTCCTGAAATGCCTGAAAGGCCCCAGTGTGGCATGTGGGCCCCACCAAGGTAGGGTCACCGCATTCCCGTTAGAGAAGGCGGGGGGCGGGGGGGAAGATGACATCTGTGGGTCCCGGTCTCACACAGCACCTCACCTTTTACCACCTCTGGCCAGCCCGGGAGGTGGGTCCTGATCAGGGTGGGAACCAGAAGGCCCAGAGAGCTTGGTAGCTTGGCCAAGACCAGATAGCCATTAGGGGCTTTGCTAGGCCTCTCGTAAGAACCATCCAGCTCAAGAACAGGGGCATGGTACAGACAGAGCTGTTGGACAGTGAGTTTCCGTGTTTCTGCTCTTGCGTGTGTGTGATTGGCGTAACTAAAGTTGGCCCAGGGTCAATGGTCATGTCATAGGGGAACTTGAGAGGCAAGGCCTGGCAGGACCTGTTCCAGCTGGGTTTCTGGGGGTTTTTTAAGCTGTGGAACCTAGTTATCAAACAAAATCATGTGTAGAAGTCTCATATAAAACAGATCCTGCGCTTTGGAAGCACCCCCCTGCCTCTCCCCCTGTGAGTGTCATGGGCACAGCTTGACAGCAGTTGTTCCCCCACTTGCTCTTTGAGATTAGAGACCTTGTCTCCTTTTCTCATCATTTTCTCTCCAGCACTGTACCTGGCACGTAGTAGATGCTTATTTATTATATGTTGGTTGGTCAAATGAATGGTCAGATAGCAAGATGAATGAATGAGTAGATGAAGGAAGAAACCATTTGAGTGATTGAATTACTGGAGTGCTAGGATTCTGGAGACTGAGTAAGCATTTGATAGAGCCCGTCAGTGTTGTTTTGCATGTTGAATGGGACTGATGGAATGAGTAAATGGTTGTTTGAGTCGAGTGAAGGAAGATTGTTTGACTGAATGAGGGACTCAGACCCCTCCCTCCTCTGTGCAGTCCCTGCAGCCCTGCGGAAAGTCGGGGCTCTGGGGAGCACACCTAGAGCTCTCATTGCCAGCTGTCCTCCCAGCCTCCACTCCGCAGCTCGCCACCTCCGAGGGTTGCACTAGAACTGTCCTTGGGGAGCGGCCCCGGCCCTCCCAGGAACAGACTGAGTCTCTGTCTCTCACAGACCTCAAAGCAGACGAGAAGGGTTCATGCACCCTGCCTGAGGGTACCAACTCCTCGCCCCAAGAAATTGACCCCACCAAGGAGAATCAGCTGTACTTCACCTACTCTGTGCACTGGGAGGTGAGAAGGGGCTGGAGCCCACAGCAGGGAGGGGGGCTCTGGTCTGGGCAGGAGCTGTCAAACAGGAGGCCTGACTCTCAAGTGCTTCCTCCCCACTGCCAGGAGAGTGACATCAAATGGGCCTCTCGCTGGGACACTTACCTGACCATGAGCGATGTGCAGATCCACTGGTTTTCTATCATTAACTCCGTCGTGGTGGTCTTCTTCCTGTCAGGTGAGAGCTGTGGGTTGGAGGGTGGCGAGGACAAGGAGGTGACATATGAGGGGCAGAGGTGTTGCATCCCTCACAGCGGACTTCTAGGGTGTTCTTGGAGCCAAGTGTGTGTCAAAGCAGACATCAGGGTTCTGGCTAGGCGTCCGGTAGACAGATGTAAACAAGGTTCGGCCTCCACGAGAACTCCCCGGGGGAGGGCCGGTACATCGCTTCACTCACGCCTTCGCTGATTCTTTGAGCAAGACTTCGTCATCACTTCAAACACTGTCCAGAGCAAGCCCAGCCCAGTCTCTGCCCTCACAGTCTGTAATCTGGTGATGGGAGAGAGACGGAAAAGCATAGACGTAGTGGAGTTCAGACAGTGCGAAGTGCTGTGAAGCAGGTGCACAGCTGTTGAGGAAAGACTGCTCTGAATGAGGGGCCACCATTCAGAGACCCAGGGAGAGACTGTTCCTGCGAGGGTCACAGGCCTGCAGTGGGTCAAGCCACGTGGTGAGAAACCGCATGGCAAGAGCGCTGCAAGCAGGGAGGAGGGTGGTGGACAGCGGCAGAATGAAAGTGAGTGTTTCGGTATCCTGTGAGAAGTAAAGGTAGAGCTCTCTCTGTTCACCACCAACCCCGGGGCCGGCTGCTGTGCTTTCCAAGCAGCCCACCGCTGAAGTCCTAAAAGCATTTCTAAGCCAGAAAGTGCTGCATTAGCTCAGGAGCCTGAAGCCCACCATCTTAACTGCTACACTCTGCTGCCTAGAGAAGTGGACAGGGTGCTGTGGGAATACAGACAGGGTTTGTACTTCTGAACTGTTTAGGCTGTAGAGAGGTGAAGGTCTTGAGGTGTGAGCAGGAGTCAGGGCAGAGAGAAGCATTCGCGTAAAGGGAATAGCCTGGTTACAGGCATGGAGGTGAGAGGGAGGTGGGGCTGTGAAATGATAATTAAAACCAGCACATAACCAGAGGCAAGTGTGAGGTGAGCCTGCGAGGAGGTGAGGCTGGAGAAGCTGGAGGGACCAAGACCTGGAGGAGCTGGGCTGCTGTTCTCCCTGGAATAAAAAGCTATGGCCCATGACTGCTCATTCCTCCCCCCAGCTTGGGGGTGACCCTCAGTTTGCCCCTCTGCGGGTAGCTGGGGTGGAGCTGGGCCCAGGAGGGGACCTGAGGTGGCTGCATAGTCGGTTCCCACTAGGGGAACCACACGTGTCAGGAGGGCAAGCAGCACAGAAGATCCAGCTGATGACTCCTCTTCTTCCCCACCCTGGTTTGTTTCAGGCATCCTGAGCATGATTATCATTCGGACCCTCCGCAAGGACATCGCCAACTATAACAAGGAGGATGACATTGTACGAGGTCTTGGCTGGGGAGGGATGGAGTTGGAGAGGGAGGGCAGTGTAGGGGTAGGGCTCTGGGCCTGCCAGACGGGGGTGTGTGTGTGTGTGTGTGTGTGTGTGTGTTCATTCATAGAATAAATCTTTAAGAGTATTAAAAGGAAAACAAAATGTTTAATAATCCAAAGTAATGGAGATGGGCTTTCTAATTCTAAGCATGAAAGCAATCGAAATTGCAGAAAGAAAACTGGATTAATTTGACATTAATCCTACATGTCAGAATACATAAAACAGAAAAGTGAAATGGCAAAGGAATATATGCAACACACTTTTTAAAAGGTGGCAGTTAAAAGGATTTGTATAAAATATCTTTTTAAAAAAACACATCTCTAATGTGATAATGAACAAAAAATTTAGAGACAAGGTTTTAGAGTGGGTAAACAACAAAGTTCTATCCAGTTTCCTGGGATAGACCATAATGGAAAATAATGTAACAAAAAGAACATATATGTGTCGTGTATGACTGAGTCACTGTTGTACAGGAGAAATTGGCACAGTCTTGTAAATCAGCTATACTTTAATTTAAAAAAATGTAATGTATAGGGAGTTCCCGTTGTAGTGCAGCAGAAACGAATCCAACTAGTATCCATGAGGATACAGGTTCAATCCCTGACCATGTTCAGTGGGTCAGGGATCCGGCATTGCCATGAGCTGCAGTGTAGATCAGAGATGCAGCTCAGATCCTGAGTTGCTGTGGCTGTGGCGCAGGCCAACAGCCTACAATATTGTTGTATCTGAGAGAATAGAAAGGCTGAGGGAGAGGGAGAGAGATGAGGAAACAACTGGTGAAGCAGTCAGAACATAGGTTTATTATATGTTTGCCATCTTTTTTTAAGCACACTTCATGGCACCCCAAAAGAATTACAATAGTAATTGTATCAAAGATCACTGATAATAGATCACCATAACAATATAATAATGAAAAAAATTAAAATATTGCAAGAATTACCAAAATGTGACACAGAGACACTAAGTAAGGAAACGCTGTTGGGAAAACGGTGCGTGCTTGACGCAGGGTTGCCCCAAACCTTTGGTCTGTAAAAAATTCAGTATCCACGAAGTGCTGTCAGGTGAAGCACGAGGTGTGCCTATGTTACTTTTATAATTAGTAAAAAATAATAAATTGCTTCTAAACACAGCACTCAAAAACTCTCACACTTAACATTTTGGTGCATCAGGTTTGTAGGACTTCGGGAGGAGATTTTCCTTTGATGTAGCTGTAAGCCCATGTTTGTGCCCTACTTTTCCCGTGGAACAGTTCCCTGGGGAACACTTTCTCATGTCACGTACGTTCCTGTTAGAGCGGAGCTGGTTGACACCTACCTGAGGGACCTTCAGCCCTGGTCAGGGGACGTGGGTCCTTGGGGAGGAGGTGGCTCCTACAGGAGCTGCCCCTTCTGGAGCCTGAGAGGAGCCTCGTTCTCTGGCCTTTTGCTGCAGGAAGACACCATGGAAGAGTCTGGGTGGAAGCTGGTGCACGGTGATGTCTTCAGGCCCCCCCAGTACCCCATGATCCTCAGCTCCCTGCTGGGCTCAGGCATTCAGCTCTTCTGCATGATCCTCATCGTCATCTGTGAGTGGGCCCGGTGGGGCTGGGTGCGGGGCCCCGTGCTCACTAGTGCGGCCCAGGCCTGAGCCTGAGAGAAGGGTGGCCTTCCCTTCCCTGGGCAGGGGCGTTTCAGCATCTCTGGGCCAGACACAGCTGTCCACCCCGCGGGAGGGCTGGTCCTCAGGCCCTGGTGGTTGCTCCTCCTCAGCTCTTTTCCACTCTGTCGATATACCCCGATGTCCACACAGCCAGTGAAGCCACTCAGCAGCACAGTGAGGATGGCCTCTTTTTCCAGTCAGGCATTAAGTGACTTGCCCATTTCAGCAGCATGATTAGGACTGGAATCGGCTCTTTTTTCTCAGAAAACCAGCCCCCAAATGAATGTATAGTAGTTATAAGCAGTTCTGAAGTCAGTCTGTCCAAATTTTTTAACCATTTTAACTTTTTTCCCCCGATGTATAAGACTCTATTAGTTTAAGGTGTGCAGTGTAACAGTTTGATATTATACCGTCTACTCTGATACCACCCTGAACACCGACCTCCTCTGATATATGTATATATTGCGAAATTGTTAGCAGAGTAAGCTAATATTCATCCTCACAGCGTTTTTTTCTTGTGATGAGAATTTCAAAATCTAATATCTTAGCAACTAATCTGCCTAAATTTGTACCTCAGTTTATGCCTCCAGCCTTTGTGACTTTGGACAAGTCACTTCATTTCCGTGAGCCTCAGATTCCTCATCGGAGGAATGGGGAAACTAACCTCCACCTCTAGTTAGTTGATAAGGCAGATTCTGTGGGCTGACCATGCAGTGAAGATGCAGCCAGCCATGGCCCAGCAACGGCTGCAGCCTGCTGCACCCCGGCTAAGACCCAGGTGTCTCCTGTAGAGAGGAAGGCCAAGGGAGAAGAGCTCGTCCAGCTTCGCCCATCTCCGGGCCCGTCAGCCAGCCTGGGATGGGCCCTGGAGACCTGACTCTCTCTCTTCCTCTCCCTTCTCAGTTGTGGCCATGCTTGGGATGCTGTCACCCTCTAGCCGGGGAGCTCTCATGACCACGGCCTGCTTCCTCTTCATGTTCATGGGGTAGGTGTGTCTGAGCGGGCCGCCCGGGCTGGCACAAACCACCTGTGCCTCGGCTAACAGGTCTCTTTGCTGTGGATCCCTGCCATTTCCCCACAGGGTGTTTGGTGGATTTTCCGCCGGCCGTCTGTACCGCACTCTAAAAGGCCATCGGTGGAAGAAAGGAGCCTTCTGTGTAAGTGTCCTATACCTCCTCCCCGTGCGGCTGGGGAACCAAGACGCTTCCTTCTGGGCTCCTCAGGAGCAGCGTGGGCAGGCTCTGGTGGGGGTTTGGGCCAGAGGCTGTGCAGCAGCATGGTGTAGGGCGGGAGCACACCCGAGGGCCGGAAGCGCTGGGCTCTTACCCACGGGCACTGACCCCTCAAGGCCTTAGTTGCCACATCTGTGCAAAGAAGAAATTGAACTTAGGTGGGTTTAGCCTACGTTGTCCCATGGCTCAAGCACAAGAAGAAATAGGGGATTCGGAATAATAGGATTTAGGCACCAAGCCCAGGTGTCAAAGTTTAAAGTCACAACCTAATAGCAGGGCTGCTGAGAGAACACCCTGCCCAGTGGCATAAGGAGAATTACCTGCCAGGGCCGGGAGAGGCCAGGCGCCATGTCCCCGTCAGTCTGTTTTCCAGACTTTGGCGCGTCCATTCCTCTTCAGTAAGGCCAGCTCCTGGCGTTCTCTGTCCTGATGGTAGGGAGAGCTCTGGACAGCAGAAAAGACCGTAGAAGCCAGAGGCCACCTGGGAGTTGACCCTGCCTTCCAGGGAGCCCTGAGCCCCTTCTTCCAGAGCAAGCAAACCCTTAGAGGACCAGGGTAACCCGGTGCCAAAGCAGAGAAGCCTCTAGACCCTGCCTTCTGAAACCGTTCTCCCAGCTAGTGAAGGCCCAGGGGAGCTCAGCATAGCCCAGTTCTGGCTGATACCCCTGGCACTTAGTAAGCCCTCGGTATAGAAGAGCTATGACGGTGATTGTTTTAGAAGAATCAAAAAAGTTTCCTGAATTCTTTTATATATATATATATATATATATATATATATATATAATTATTTTTATTTTTTTCATTATAGCTGGTTTACAGTTTTCCTGAATTCTTGATGCATCAGGTGCTTCTCCCAGGCCACTGTGTGCTTAGAGCAGGGGATCTGCAGAGCTGTGAACCCAGCTCTCCCCACCCCCCAACTCCATGAGGTCTCCCACCAGAAACCCTCTAGGGTCTCCCTCTGCAGTCCCACGGCAAACCTCGCCTCTCTGCCCCAAACCTCTCTCTGCATCTGGTGGCACCATCACCCACCCAGGCCCGCAAGGCAGATACCTAGGTGGCTCCCTTCCTCCTCTTCCCAAGCGCTCCGCCTCCCCTCATACCTCAAGCATGGAGGGCTCTCCTGCCAAATAGTCCCTGAATTCCCTCCCATCTCCGTCCCCAAGACTCTAGCCCAGGTTTAGGCATCTTTGCCTCTTGCCTGGACCCTTGCCTATCCGAGGACCCCAGGTTTTCAGCAGGGTTCTAACCCTGCCTGGTGTGCTCTGCCTCCCTCCACAGGCAGGCAGCTGCTGCAGCCATCCCGGTGCAGGCATGTGAGTGCTCCGCTCCCCTCCGGCCTCTTTAAGTCTTAGCTCCAGGAACACCCTTCCTCCCTCCCGCCCCCATTCTGACTGCGGTGTCCTCCTTGGCGGAGGAGCCTGGGCAGAGCCTTGTGCCTACAAGGAGTGCCACTGTCTGTGGTTCTCCATTGCTGGGTCTGAAGTTTTTTCATGGCCTTCCTGGTATCTAGCACAGTGCCTAGTCCATAAGTTTCAGCAAGGAAGACGGATGAGGAATTCCCTGCAGAGTAAAACAGGAAGACACAGGAAGGGATGAAGTGACATTTGAACTGGGCCTTGGATGAGGAGGGTTTCAGTTAGATGGAAACAGCCAGCAGGGAGGCCTGAGGTTCCCGAATCTCCTAGATCCCAGTCCTGGCTCTGTTCTTTCCTTGGTTGGAACCTTGACCAGCCCTCTGAGCCTTGGTTTCCCCATCTCTCCAGCGGGGCCAGGTTGTACCCACCTCTCAGGTTGTCGTGTGGATGGAAGGCTGCTGACTCAGTCCTGGCATCCAGAAGGCGGATGCCTGAGATGTTGGTGACTCTACCGACATAAAGGCCTGGATTCAGGGACATGGTGAAGCAGTGGCTAGTTACTGGGTGTGGGCGGCCTGGGGCCAAAGGTAAAACTGGCTGCAAGGCTGAGCGCCAGATTGCAGGAAGCCTCAGGCATCATTGAGCAGTGACTGTCCTGGATGCTCAGACAGCCGAGACGGTGAGGGAGATTTAACTGCAGGTCTAGGGCTTTGGCTTCCTGTGCCTGCGCCCCAGCAGCAGAGATCTTGATGGGGTAGAGTACACTGCAGGGGTTAGGAGTGGGGCTCTGCCGTCATACTGCCTGGGCTGGAGCCTCTGAACCCCTTAACTGACTTGTGAAGTTGGGGTGGGGGTATTTAACATTATTGGGTCTCAGCGTCCTGTTGTTTAAAAGCGATGACGACAGTCCTTCCCATCTGGGCTGCAGCAGGATTAGGTGAGATGATGCATGTGGAGGCCAGTGCCCACCACCCCTAAAACCCAGCTAAAGCTTGCCCTCCACTCTAGACAGTTTGGATTGGGGCCCAAGCATTCATGTTTTGTAAAGTTTTTCTTGGTCATTCCTCTTCACCAAATGCTTATTGAGCACGACTGTTCTGAGTGCTGGGAGCACAGCCATAAGCGGAATGTGACCTTCCCAAGTGTTTGCAGCTGTAGGGTAGGTGACACTGACCAGGTGACAGCAGATATGATTACAAACTCCAGTGAGGACAAGGAAGGGGGGGCTCAGGGATCTGAAAGGACAGAGAGCAGGAGGCTTGCCTAGTCTGGGGGTCATGGAGTGCCTTCTGGAAGGGATTTTCCTTGCGCTGAGCCTGCAGGACAGGGAGGGCTTGAGAACCTCTAGTCTGGGAGCCGCAACCTGGCAGGGGCGCTACATGATGCAGCTCCCCAGCCTGGTCTCTCTCCTCCTAGACGGCGACACTGTACCCCGGCGTGGTTTTCGGCATCTGCTTTGTGTTGAATTGCTTCATCTGGGGAAAGCATTCGTCAGGAGCGGTAAGTGCCCTCCCTGGCAAGGGAGGGCCAGCTGAGCTCAAACCCACTCCCACAGGTCACTTGCTGCCATTTCCTTCCCTTTTCTGAGTCCCCAGAGGTCTGTTCCCAGCCGCGAGGGGGAGGGCTGGCCGGGGTTTCCCCAACTCTGTGCGTCCATCTGCCCTGACCTTCCTGTGGGCTCTTTCAAACAGCTGACCAAAGTTCACTTCTCTAAAGGGAGCTTTCCACGGGCCAGGGGCCAAGTGGGGAATCTCCCTTTATCTCACCCGAGGGAAAGCTGCCTAGTGTGACTTTACTGGGCAGTATCCCCAAACAGCGCTCTCCTCCACGCGCCCCAAGCTCAGCTCCAGCCCCCGTGGGAGGTCTGTCCTCAGAGCGGGGAGCCTGCCAGCTCCAGTCATCACACAGGATTACGGATTCAGTTGGGGGTGGGGACGGGGTCAGATTAGGAGGGCGGCGATCAGGGTGCGGCAGGCATCAGCTGTCCCAGGCTCAGCGGGTAGAACCGCCTCCCCTCCACCTGCTGGTCCCAGTGAAGGTCCTTGGCTGAGGTTTCCGGTCCAGGCTGCCGGAGGCCTGGGTTCTTCCCAGCAGTCCAGGGAGCCGCCCTCGGGAAAGGCAGGGTCATATTCTTCCTCTCATTTCCTCTTTTTTATACTCATCTCCGTTTTCTCTCTCCCGGCATTTTCCTCCAAATTACCAACTGCTCGTAAACACTCACTGTAGAAATTTTGGAAAGGAAGGTGCAGAAGAGTTAATGTTGGAAGTTTCCATTGTGGCTCAGTGGTAATGAACCCAACTAGTATCCATGAGGATGAGGGTTTGATCCCTGGCCTTGCTTGGTGCGTTAAGGAGCCAGCATTGCCGTGAGCTGTGGTGTAGGTCACAGACATGGTTCAGATCTGGTGTTGCTGTGGCTGTGGTGTAGGCCCGCAGCTGTAGCTCCAATTTGACGCCTAGCCTGGGAACCTCCATATGCTGCGGGTGCGGCCCTAAAAAAAGACAAAAAAAAAGAAAGAAAAGTTACTGTGGATCTTTTGTATGTTTTTATGGGCTTTATACCGCACTTTAGATACATAATTTTAAAATTATAAAAGCAAACATTTATATAGTGCTTACTTTCAAGTAAGTACTATTCTAAGCATTCTGCAAATATTAATTCATTCCATTTTGCACAAGTCTTCTAAAAATGTAAGACTGGGATTAAAGAACAAAATGAAAAGTCAATTCTAATCCCCCTACCCCATCTGAGGAAGTGCAGCTTTTTGGCGAGACCTCTTTAGGCACGTTTACACATAAGTATTGGGGTGTTTTTATTAAAACGGAGTCCTATACACACAGTTTTATATCTTTCTTTTTTCACTTAGTGGTAGATCGCGGTGTTTTCATTGAACAAAATTGGAAACACACTCTTTGTGCGCACTGTTTTCCCTTCGTTCTGGCCCTTTGTCCCCTCTTTCATGCTCTCAGCCGCTCTTTCCTGTTCTTTCCCCACGTCCTTCCTGGTGACAAGCGCCTGCGGGATGGCCTGCCCAGCTGGTCCTCCGTCTGCCCTCTGCTTTGCCCAGGGGACAGCCCCGGGTCCCTCTGGCCAGCAGCCTGTGGGGAGCGTGTCTGCAGGACCTTCTCCACCACTCTGGTCCTGCTGTGTCCTTCCTGCCCTGGGACCCAGAAGGGCCCCCTCCCCCCCTCCCCCCTCATGGCCCCCGCTTGGGCTTCAGGGCTTGAGGAGCCTGATGGTGCTGTGCCCACAGGTGCCCTTCCCCACCATGGTGGCCCTGCTGTGCATGTGGTTCGGGATCTCCCTGCCCCTCGTCTACCTGGGCTACTACTTCGGCTTCCGGAAGCAGCCATATGACAACCCCGTGCGTACCAATCAGATTCCCCGGCAGATCCCCGAGCAGCGGTGGTACATGAACCGATTTGTGGGGTGAGTCTCCAACAGGGGCCAGGCAGGGGGCTTCTGGAGTAGACAAGGCCAGCACTCCGCTGAACCATCTCCTCAGAAGGACGTGGACGAGGGCACCCTCCCCCCATGGGGCTGGGACGGGTGCTCCTGCAGCCCCGGTGGGCTCTGTCGAGCTTTGTGAAAGCTTGGCTTCACTCCAAGACGAAGAGGACCAAGTTGTAGCCAGACTTGGTGTTGGCCAGGGAAGGGGGCAGGGTGGGAAGGTGCAGTGAGACAGGTTAAGACTACCTTGGACCTTGGAGTTCCCGTCATGGCTCAATGGTAATGAACTTGACTAGTATCCATGAGGATGTGGGTTCCATCCCTGGCCCTGCTCAGTGGGTTAAGGATCCGGCGTTGTCGTGAGCTGTGGTGTAGGTCGCAGATGTGGCTGGGATCTGGAGAGACTACCCTGGACCTTGAGCAAGTCACCCCACCTCTCTGTACCTCAGTTTCCCCATCTGTAAATGGGGGAAACGATGCCTACCTCCTGAGGCAGTAGTAGTACAAAAGCATGCCACAAGAATTGGAACCACAGTGTTCTCATTTGTGCTGGCTTAAGCGGGAGCCCGAAGCTTCCAGTGGCCCAGGTCCCCCGCAGTGTTAACCCTCCTGTTCTCTGCAGCATTCTCATGGCAGGGATCCTGCCCTTCGGCGCCATGTTCATCGAGCTTTTCTTCATCTTCAGTGTGAGTACTGCTACCTGCTCCCCAGCCTTCAGCACCCCCCACACCAGCCCGGTCCCTGACGCCCCACTTAGGTGCTCTGCCTCTTGTACCTGTGAAATCTCAGACAGGCCTTTAACCTCTCAGAGCCCTCATTCTTCGCCCAAAATTTGGGTAGCAATCCTGCCTCTCAGGACAGCTTGGAAGGTTAAGTGGTATGTGCCACTATACGGGTTCTGGTATGGGAAGGGCTCAGTGAGTAGAAGCGCTCTGGCTGCTCTGGCGATGTTATAATGTCTCCACCATTATTAATATCATTTTTGTATCTGCCTTGATTTTCGGGTCCCTCCACGCCTTTATTCATTTTGCCAGACTCCTAGCAAAGTGTGGGGAATGATGCCCAATTCTCAGGGTTATTGTGAAGCTGGAACATGATATAATATCTATAAAAGGCACAGCACCTGGCATTCAGAAAATGCTTGTTACCTTGTAGCTGCAGCTATAATGATGCTTAGCCCTCGCCCGGACCAAGTGCCAAGGTGCAAGTGACAGAAAGTTTCTTCAGAGCCATCTAAAGCCATCCAGCACAGAGAGAGGGCCTTCCACTAAGTCAGTGCTGGACAAGCATTTGCTCCTTTGGAGTGGTCGAGCCCCTCCCTGCTGCCTGCCCGGGGGGGCCACTTCTATTCTGGGCCAATCACTGGCCTCTCTGAGCTTTGACTTCCTTCGCTGTAAAATGCCGCCCTTTCGTAGGCTGACATGTGGAGATGTACATAAAGTATGTAGCACTGTGCCTGGCACTTGGCGAGCTGCCCCAGCTAGAGCTGGCTGCCGTGTCATCTTGACTGGGATGTGGGATTCATTTTTTTCCACAAGCTGCTGGCTTCAGGCCGGGGCCCACCTGTGTCGGGATCAGGCACGCCCCAACCCCTCCCTAGCAACAGCTTGGCTCACCCTCTGCTCCTGGGAGAGGTCCGTCAGAGCCACAAGCCAGGCCCTCAGGCCCCAGGGGGGTCCTGGTGGTGTCTTCTGCCCTGGTGACAGATGGCACGCCGTCCTGATGAGGGAGGGCATCCCAGGCACAGGCAGGGAATGCCGGGAAGGGGCAGTGGGCTGGAGGCAGAGCTGAAGGCCTGCTCTGGCATATCTGCAGGCCATCTGGGAGAATCAGTTCTATTACCTCTTCGGCTTCCTGTTCCTCGTCTTCATCATCCTGGTGGTGTCCTGTTCTCAAATCAGCATCGTCATGGTGTACTTCCAGCTGTGTGCAGAGGTGAGGGGAGCGAGGCCAGTGGTTGGGGGTCGGGGAGCTGGATCCAGCATTGAATGGGTCCTTGAGGCTGTCTGGGTTTCCCGTGTGGTCCCGCCCCTCCTGACTCTGAGGTCTTGCACACCTGCATCGCTTCCTTTCTCTGAGCCGCCGTTTGTTAGCTGTAGACAAGAGTTCAGGATCCCTACCTGTCAGCGTCATCATGTGGGGGAGTCACCGCAACTTGATGACAGTAGATTTGTCAGTACTGAGCCCGCTCCAGTGGTGGTTTCTTCTGTAGCTCTTAGCAGACGGGCGGCCTGGCCCCCAGCTGGGGGCTAGCTCTTGGCAGAGCAGGCAGAACAAGGGCTCTGAGCTGAAACCCTGGTTCCTCCATTAGGAGCTCTGGCTCTTGGGCAGTTGCTTAACCTCCCTCCGCCTTTCATTCCTGCTCCCGGGACAGGGCAGCAGCAGGACCTAACTCAGAGCGTTGCTGCGAGGACCCATTGAGCCGATTCACATGTAGCACCCAGAACAGTGCCTAGCACGTGGTGAGCATAGGCTCAGGAATGTTAGTTGTTGTTAATACTGTTCTTTTGCTTGTTACTAATTTTTTTAATAGAGATATATAAACAGCAAAGTTCACCCTTTTAAGTCTATAGTCTTTTAAGGTTTTAGAAGCGCATGCAGTTGTGCAGTCGCCGTCACAGTCGAGGTACAAAGCCTTCTCATCACCCCAAACATGGCAGTTCTGACCCAGCCCGGGTCTTTAGCTGCTGTGCAGCTTGGGGAAGAGGTTCTGCCCGAAGACAGTGATGACCTTTCTGTTTCCTCCTCAGGATTACCGCTGGTGGTGGAGGAATTTCCTAGTGTCTGGAGGATCCGCGTTCTATGTCCTGGTCTATGCCATCTTTTATTTTGTGAACAAGGTACCACCCTGCATGAAGGAGCCCCCTAACCCTTTCAGGGCAGGTCTGGGGAGAAGGGGGTGCTGAGGGGAAACCCCAAGTGTCTTAATCTTACCTTTTTACCAACAACGGGTCATTCTAGAACTGTTCCTGCTCTTAAAACATGCATCGTTTCTGGAAAGAGAGTGTGTTTGGGTGGCAAAAGCCTTCAGGATAAATGATAATGAGAGCATTGCATGCCAACCTGTGAGATACAGCCGCAGTGGAACTTAGAGGAAGGATATCACCTTACAGTGCTTCTAAGAGGAAGTAAGGGGAACTAAGACAGCGTTCCCCTCAAGAAGCTGGGGAGGAAAAGGACAGTCACATGCAAGAACCGAGTAAATGAGAAGAGTTAATAGAGATAGAAGCAGGAAGTGCTGGAGTAGCCGTTAGCACTCAGATGTAGGAGCCCAGCTGTATTCACAGAGCTCACTGTCCCCAAGAGTGGCCTGAGTAAGAATACGGACAGTTCCCCGGCACAGATTGGATAGGTACGTGCATCACATGTAAACCAGACAGGCCACTGAGAGAGGTCTGAGGTCCCCAAAGCCCCAGAGCAACAAGTACTGTGCTTATAACCAGGGTGTTTTCCCAAAGCAGAGTCATAGGTCAGCTGGTTGAAGCTCGGAATTCCCCCTCCCAAAAATGTTGGGTTGGAAAGGACTATCTGGCTCTTTGGGTGAGATGCTTAGCCCTGCCTCCAGTTTGCTGACTCTGCCCTCTTCTCCAGCGATCCCACCAAGTGATCATTCTAGCTCAGGGCTCAGCCAACTGAAGCCCATGGGCCAGCAGGCCTGTTTCTCTAAACAAAGTCTTACAGGCGCACGGCCATGCTCATCCATTTACATGCGGTCATGGCCACTTTTACACTACAGTGACAGAGTGGGGTAGTTTTGACAGAGGCCACATGGCCTGAACTGTTTATAATCTGACCCTTTCGAAAAAAGCTTGCTGGGCACATCCTGATACTCCCATTCTCTTTGGATTGCTCCTGTCATTATCAAGGTTTTCCTTACTTCTCACTGAAATCTTTTTTTCTTGTTTTGTTTTGCCTTTTTAGGGCCGCACTCGTGGAATATGGAGGTTCCCGGGCTAGAGGTCCAATTGGACCTATAGCCGCCGGCCTACACCACAGCCATAGCAACGCGGGATCCGTGCCACGTCCTCAACCTACACCACAGCTCATGGCAACACTGCATCCTTAACCTACTGAGCAAGGCCAGGGATCGAATCCGTATGGATGCTAGTCGGGTTCATTAACTGCTGAGCCGGGACGGGAACTCCTCACTGAAACTTCACCCCTGTAACTTCTGTCTTCAGACCATAGTCTTATTCCTGGAATCCTGCAGAACAAATCTGTTTCCCTTCTCTACAGCCCATATTAATCAGAACTGTTTTGAATAGAAAGTGACCGAACCCAGTTCCAGCTGGCTTAAGCAAAAAAGAGAATGTCGTGGCTGATGTAAGTTTAAGTTGCTTGGTTAGGTCCAGCAGCTAAGATGGTATCAAGGCTCTGTGTTTATACCTCAGCACTGTGTGTGTTTTATTGGCCTCAATGTGAAGGCAGGATCTTTCCAAAGTAGAAGGATGGACAGTGGCAACCGTAGAGTGTCCTCCTCTCAGCTTTGCAGCCCTGGAGCTAAAAGAATGTCTTTCCTCTCCCTTCATGTTGTCAGTCTCGGGGCAGAAGGACGCTCACTGGCCCAGAATACATGCCATCCCTCACCGTTCCTCATGTCCAGGAGGATGGCGTCCTCTGACTGACTTAGGTTTTGTATCAAGACTGACAGCCCCAATAGGGGGCGGATACTTGAAGCACTGAGAAGAAGGAAAACAGGAGACAGTGCTGGGTTAACAAACCCGGCTACCGTAGCCATCCACCCAGAGGTCACATCTCAGCCTCCTGCCCTTCCTGCTTTTGCCCTAGTTTTCTCTGTTCTGCAGACCTCCTCCAGCCCCAGAGCCCTGTCTGTAAAATGATAGCCTTGGCCTATCTAAACTCCAAGGAACTTTCCAGTGCTGCCTTTTTGCCTCATCCCTTTCCTGGGTTTCCCACTCACTGCCCTGTCCCCCCCACCCCCCCATCACCCTCACCCCATCTTCAGCCACAAGAGGTCTCATTAAAGGAGAGATGGGTGGTTGAACCAGAAAACATGGCCTTGGACTCCAGTTTGAAAATATTTGACTTTAGGGAAACAGTCTCAAAGTGTGACCCTTGTTTTCTTCTGGGCTCCTAGCATTTTTTGACCATGTATCTGTCCCTGAGCCCTGGAATAGGCCCCGCTCAGGCCCTGGTGGGCTGGGCAGGTCTTGATAACCAGGGTTCGAGATGAGCTCCACTTGGACCAGGAAACACTGCCACGTTGCAGATTCCCTAGCATCCAAACCCTGGAGAGGAGCCCAAATGCTCCAAGACCAAAGTCCCTGTGAGATATTAACACAGGTCATGGAGCGTACTCCGGAGGAGGGGACTGTAGGCGCAGACAGGCTCATGGTGTCTCTCTGGTCCCAAAGCCGGGAGCCCTAGACACCTCTCTTCCCCCCTACTTCCTGCGTCCCAGCCATCCAGGAGTGTCACTGTAGTGTTCTGGGGACTGTGGAGGGTGAAGAAGTGACAGCCAGGGCCATTGCCGCCTGCATCTTTCTGGCACTGGCCCCTGAGGTCATCCCTGTCTCCCAGTGAACTCCCAGGCCCTCCCCCTGGAAGACTCCCACTCCCTGTTACCCCCACAAGAAGTAGTCTGGGTCACTGGAGTTGGGCCTCAGACTTCTAGCTCTCTAGCCCTGGGTTCAAATCCCAGGTCCTTCTGCTTCTAGGTTGCGTAACCGTGCCCCGTCTGTTCAGTGGATTAATGACCTACCGTGATGCTTGTGAGCATCCAAGGCGGTTTACCATGGTTGTGAGCCCCGCGCAGTCCTCGCTGCCCACCTGGGGCAAGTCCCTTCCTCCTGCCGTCTTCAGCTTCCCCACAGCATCAGTGAGGAGGTGGGGGATACCTGCTTGGCCGCGGCGGGCGGGTACTAAGCGTCTCCCCCTTCTCTCCTGGCCGGGCCTAGCTGGACATCGTGGAGTTCATTCCCTCTCTTCTCTACTTCGGCTACACGGCCCTCATGGTCCTGTCCTTCTGGCTCCTCACCGGCACCATCGGCTTTTATGCAGCCTACATGTTTGTCCGCAAGATCTACGCTGCTGTGAAGATAGACTGATGGGGGTGGACCATGGCCCAGCCCACTCCATCCACGGACAGGAAGCCACCCTGCGTGGGGAACTGCAGGCACGTAAAATAAAATAACTCCTGCTCGTTTGGAATGTAACTCCTGGCACAGTGTTCCTGGATCCTGGGGCTGCGTGGGGGGCAGGAGGGCCTGTAGATAAATCTCGCATTTTTCTTCATCATCTTATTCCGGTTCTCTGGGGGATGAGTTTTTTTGTGGGTTGTTTTTCTTCAGTGCTAAGAAAGTTCCCTCTAACAGGAGCTCTCAGACCTGTTTATTCAGGTTTATTTTTGGTTTGGGGTTTTTCCCTTAGTTTTTTTTAACAAGTGGATCCAGGATGGATAAATCCACCAAGACACTGGGTTCTGGTCACTGTCTCCACCTCAGTTCCTCAGGGCTGTTGGCCACCCCACGACTAACTGGAAGAGGAAACACCAGGGCTTCGGTGAGGTTTTTGGAGCCTCTCACTGCCCATCCTCGCCATTGATGCCACGACAAAGCACAGCTCTAGCCCGGACATGCATCCTCAGTGGCAGTCAGCCTCTTCCAGCCCCTTCCCCTCCGTCTTCTCTCTTCCCCCAGCCTCCTCCCAGGGCTGCTGGAGGTGGGACTTGCCACCAGGCCTCTGGTCATCTTGTCACTGGAGCAAGCCCAAGTCTTGATTCCTACAAGGAAACCCCCCCGAAGTACCAAGTGCCACGAGCCCCAGGACAGCAGGAATCGCCCCTGCTCAGAGAAGCGAGAGTTTGCTGGACCAGAGGAGAGACTTGCAATGAACTGTCTTCGTGCCAAGAAACCCTGGATCTGGGGCCAAGTACTTCCAGAGCCAAGCTAAGCATCCAGGCGTCTGTGTCTGGGATGAGGGTCCTCATCCCTCAAGATTGCTCCTCAGTCCCTTCCTTGCAGGGGTTGCTGCTCTTTGTAAAATGCGCTGGTGGTGGGCCCTCTCCTCCCCAACTTCCAGGGCAGGATGAGGCTGGGGGACCTCAGATCCCCTTGTTTGGGTAGCTGGGAAGAGGCCTTCCCTCTCAGATATCCCCCAGCCTCAGAGCACATACATAGCTCTTTCAGCCAGACCCCTCCCCTCCACCTCCTGAATTCTTGCCTTCTGCTTGTGAGAGGGAGGATAGGTAAATTCTGTCTTCCTCCCCCAAGTCCCAGGAATAGGCAAGGATCCTAAGTTAGAAAGAGGAGCCGACACACGGGCCTGGCATTCCGTCAGCTCCCACTCTTCCTAACCCCTGCCCTCCCCATGTGTGTTGCAGACATTTGCTCTTAAGTTACAAGAGACCAAACCCACCCTGGAGTTAGGGTCTAAAGAACAGCCACTCACCCTTGCTTCAGCCCCTTTATGACCCCCACCACGAGACAAAGCTCAGGATGCTGGCTAAGCTAGGAACGCACCCAGTCCCCTCACCTCCCCCGTGTTCTCCCAGCAGTCCCCACCACCTCTATCAGTCAGACCAGTGATCTTCTCAACCTTGCCTCACAGTGACTCCACAGCGCCAAGCAGCGACCATCAAGAGTCAGATTGGAGGGAAGGGAGTCCAAGCAGCAGAGTATGATAATGGAGGCTTATTCATTCAAATCTTGGATTTTTTTTTTTCCCTAAGAGATTCTCTTTTGCGGGGGAATAGGGAAACAGACTCCTCATCAAGGGTTCAAACATCAACTTTTCTGACTTTTTAAATCATCATCATCATTATTTTTAATTAAAAAAATGCCTGTATGCCTTCTTTTGGTCCAATTGTAAATAAATATACCATTGTCCTGTTGTCACGTCTCTTGAATCTTTTGCGAGGGTTAGGCGTCTGAGGTGAGGCAGATTCCCCAAATGGGTTGAGCCAAGTGGTTTCCCTCAAAGCTCAGTCTCATGTCAGACTTTCTAGAGCCCAGTCCATTGCTGTTCCCCTGCCTGGTGCACATCCATAACCTCTCCATACTGAGTCACTAAACATGGCCTGTGGTCCCACAAGTAGGAAATGGCAATCAGGTGTGAGCTTTGGTAGCAGTGAGATCTGGTTTTAAAAAGATTTCCAAGTCCAGTATTTTACTGCTAACTCACTTCACCTCTCTGTCATGTAAGAGACAGGCAGTAGAAACATGGGTCAAACTGCCTTAAGCCCCAAGGAGTGTTGGTGAACTCATAAGTCATCAAGGAAAGGAGTGGTTTGTCTTCAGGTCTAGATTGATCCAGGGGCACAAAGGATAGCCTTAAGATTCTCCCTTTCTCCACTGTGCTTTTCTCTGTACCACTTTATCCCATTGTCAACGGTCTTTCTTACGGAGGAGGCAGGGAGAGCATGGCACAGATCGCACTAGGCTTACATTAGCCAATTTAGAAAACCCAGAAGAAAAAGACATCTCTTTCCCTATGTGAATATATTCAATATAGATAAATCCCAGGAAAGATCTGATGGGCCCAGCTTGGATTATTTTTTGTACATCTTGGACTAATCACTCAATCTAGAAAGATAGAGTACTCTTAAGGGCTGCATACTCCAAGGGTATTGTAATTTCAGCCCTACCAGAGTCACTTGGAATGGGTGATGAAAGGACAATGCAAGAGATGCAAAGCAAACAAAAACAACAGTCGACCCACTCCAATGCCAGCCTTCAGCAAGATGGGTGCTGGTTGCCATTCATGGGATACTTCCTGTGTTCCAGATGCTTAAAACCCTTTCTAGGTATTAGTCCTTCAGTCTTGAATATGATCCTCAGGCATTTTCTATTATTAGCCCCCTTTTACAGAGAAGATAGCGGGCACCAGTAGTTGAACTAGACTGTTGGGGGGTACCATGGCAGGTGACTGCTTGAGTAGTACTCCACTGAAATAGCATGTTTTTGCAGCCACTATAATAATTTTTAATTTCTAATTTTTCATTGCTAGAAATAAGAATTCAGCTGAGGAGTTCCCGTCATGGCTCAGTGGTTAATGAATCCGACTAGGAACCATGAGGTTGCCGTTTCAATCCCTGGCCTTGCTCAGTAGGTTAAGGATCCAGTGTTGCCGTGCTGTGGTGTAGGTTGCAGACGCGGCTCAGATCCCACGTTGCTGTGGCTGTGGTGAAGACTGGCAGCTACAGCTTCTGTTAGACCCCTAGCCTGGGAACCTCCATATGCCGCAGGTGCGGCCCTAGATAAAGCAAAAAAGAAAAAAAAATAATAAAAATTTAGTTGAGTTTTATATACTGATCTTACATCCTAAAATCTTGCTAAATCACTTATTCTAATAAAAGTACAGTTGAGTTTTGTATATATTGATCTTATGTCCTAAAATCTTACTAAATCATTTATTAGGTCTAGTAACCATTTTTGTTTTTTTTTTTTTTTGGTTTTTTTCTTTTTGGCTACACCCATGGCATATGGAAGTTCCTGGGCCAGGGATTGAATCCAAGCCACAGCTGCAGCAATGCTGGATCCTTGAGCCTCCTGTTTTGTTTTTTGTATATCCCATCAGAATTCTACATGGATGGTCATGATGTCTGTGCAAAAAAAAAATTTTACTTCTTCCTTTCCAATCAGAATGACTTCTATTTCTTTTTCTTGCTTTATTGCACTGACTACAACCTCTAATACAGTACTGAACGGTGAGAGTAGATATCACTCTTTAGTTTGCTCTATTCTAGTTTCTTAAGGTGAAAGCTGATGTCATTTATTTGAGTTTTTTTTCATCTAACATAGGTGTTCTAAATTTCTTCCTAAATACTGCTCTAGCAAGATCACAAAATACTAATATGTTGTGTTTTCATTGTCATTCAGTTCAGGATACTTTCTGGTTTCCATTTGATTACTTGTTTGACTCCTGTTATTTAGTAGTACATTATTTAGTTTCCAAATATTGGGATTTTTTTTCAAGGAATTTCCGGGTTTTTTTAAAGGAATTTCTGTTATTGATTTCTAATTTAATTCTATTGTGGGTAGACACCATGATGGGCACAGACTGTATGACATGAATCTTTTTAAGTTTATTAAGACTTGTTTTATGGCCCAAAATATGGTCTGTCTTGGTAAGTATTCCATGTACACTTGAATGAGTATTCTGGAGTCCCCGTTGTGGTTCAGTGGTTAATGAACCTGACTGGCATCCATGAGGATGCAGGTTCAATCCCTGGCCTCGCTCAGTGGGTTAGGGATCCGGCATTGCTGTGGCTGTTGTGTAGGCCGGCAGCTACAGCTCCGATTGGACCCCTAGCCTAGGAACCTCTATATTCGGCCCTCAAAAGACAAAAAGAAAGAAAAGAAAGAGAAGAATGAGTATTCAGTTTTTCTTGGGTAGAATATTATATAAATGTCAATTAGGTCAAATTGGTTGATAGAGTTATTCAAGTCTATGATATGCTTAATGATTTTCTGCCTGCTTGTTTTGTTGATAACTGAGAGAGGGGTATCAAAGTCCCTAACTACAATGGTAGATTTGTATATTTATCCTTGCAGTTCTGTTTTTGCTGTATGTATTTTGAAACTCTGTTAGTTTCATATTGGCCTTTGAATGAATTTATCGCCAGTAATAGTCTTTGCTCTGAAATCTACTTTGATATTAATATCACCAATCCCACTTTCTTTTAACTAATGTTAGCACAGTATGTCTTTTTCCATTCTTTTGCTTTTAGCCTATTGACATTAATAGATATATACAATGTACATATTTTATATATTATATTTTATATAATATGTATTTTTAATATATTTATATATTGCTTTTAGGGCCACACCTACAGCATATGGAAGTTCCCGGGCTAGGGATCAAATCAGAGCTACAACTGTTGGCCTACACCACAGCCACAGCAACTCAGGATCCAAGCCACATCTGTGACCTATACCACAGCTCACAGCAATGCTGGATCCTTAACCCATTGAGAGAGGCCAGGGATCAAACCTGCGTCCTCATGGATACTATTCTGATTCGTTTCCGCTGCACCACAACGGGAACTGCCAGCATTTTTGTATTTAAAGCGTGTTTCTTATAGGTAGCACGTGGTTTGGTTTGCTTTTTATCCAGTCTTACAATCTCTGTTTTTTAATGAGAGTGTTTAAGTTATTTACATTTAATATGATTATTGATTACACTAAGTTTGAGTCTATAATCTTGCCATTTGTTTCCTATTTTACCCATCTGTTTTTTCCTTTTTCTGCCTTCTTTTGGATAAATTGAGTATGCTTTGCATTTTAATTTCCTTCATTGGCTTATTGGCTATAATTTTTGTTTTGATATTTCAGTAATTACTTTAGGGTTTCTAGTATATATTTTTAACTTATCACAGTCTACCTTCAAGTGATATTATACACTTCACATATAGTGTTAAAATCATTTAATAGTATACTTCCATTTCTCCCTTACTAGACTTTATATTATGATTGTAACTTCTTTTACTTTTATATATGTTATAAACCCCACCATATACTTTTGCTATTTTTATTTAAACAGTTGTCTTTAGAGAGCTTAAGAAATAAATTAAAAAAAAAAAAACCTCACATATGTACCCAGATAGTGAGTGTTTCCAGAGGTCTTCATTCCTTTGTGTAGATACAGTTGTCCACCTGGTACGACTTTCCATCTGCTTCCAACAACAGGTCTGATGTCCTTCTCTTGTCCCCTATATAGGTAACAAGTCTTTTCTTTCTGACTGCTTTTACAATGTCAGTGGTTTTGAGGTATTTGATTGTGGATGTGTTGGTATAATTTTCCTCATGTTTTTTTGTGTTTCGGGTACATTGAGCTTCTTAGAACTATGTGTTTATTGTTTTCAGTAAGATTAGAAAGCTTTAGGTTATTATTTCCTCAAATATTTTTTCCCCCTCTATCTCTCTCCTTTCATTCAGTGATTCTGATTACCCATAGGTTTGGCCTATGGGTAAATTGTTTCACCACTGATGTCCCACCCATTGATGCTCTTTTCCTTTTATTTTCTTTCCTTTTAAAAATTCTTTTTTTCTGTGTTTCACTTTGAATAGTTTCTGTTACTGCTCTTTTGAATTCACTAGCCTTTTTTTTTGGCTATGCCTGCAGCATGCAGAAGTTCCTGGGCCAGGAATTAAACCTGCGTCACTGAAGTAACAGAAGTCACAGCTGTGACAATGCTAGATTCTTAACCCTCTGAGCCACCAGGGAACTCCTAAATTCACAAATCTGCGATGCCTACTTGGCCACTGATCCCATCCAGTGGTTTTTTCGCTCAGACATTATCCTTTTCATCTCTAGAAATTTGATTTAGTTCATTTTTTATATCTTTCATATCTGTTTTTATAACTTTTTATTGTGTAAAATACATGTAACATAAAATTACCACTTTAACATAAAATTACCACTTTAACCTTTTTTTGTCTTTTTTTTAGGGCCGTACCCACAGCATATGGAGGTTCCCAGCTAGGGGTTGAATTGGTGCTGCAGCTGCTGGCCCACAGCCACAGCAACACAGGATCCGAGCTGCGTTTGCAACCTATACCACAGCTCACGGCAGCGCTGGATCCTTAACCCACTGAGCGAGGCCAGGGATCAAACCTGTGACCTCATGGATGCTGGTCAGATTTGTTTGCGGTAAGCCATGATGGGAACTCCCCTTTAACCATTTTAAAATGTACAATTCAAAAGCATCAAGTACATTCACAAATTGCACAACATAATTTGTACAGTTACGCCAGCCAGCTCCAGAACTTCTCCATCATCCCAAACTGAAACTCCACATCCATTAAGCACTAACTCCCCATTTTCTTCTCCCCCAGCCCCTGATAATGACTGTTCTCCTGCCGGTCTCTATGAATTTGGCTACTCTAGTGGGATCAGATTATATTTGTCCTTTCGTGTCTGGCTTATTTCACTTAATACATCTTCGAGGTTCATTCACATTGTGGCATGTATCAGAATTTCACTCCTTTAAAACTTCAATATTCCATTTTATGTATATACCACATTTTACTTATCCATTCATCCACCAGTGAACATTTGGGTTGTTTTTACCTTTTGGCTATTGTGGATGGTGCTGGTATGCACATTAGTGTACAAATATTAGCTGAAGTCCTTGCTTTCAGTTCTGGGTGTATACCTAGGCATGGAATTATTGGATCTAGGAGTTCCCATTGTGGCTTAGCAGTTAGCGAACCCAACTAGCATCCATGAGGACGCGGGTTCGATCCCTGACCTCATTCAGTGGGTTAAGGATCCGGTGTTGCCGTGAGCTGTGGTGTAGTTTGCAGACCCAGCTCAGATCCCGCGTTGCTGTGACTCTGGCATAGTTCAATGGCTACAGCTCCGACTGGACCCCTAGCCTGGGAATCTCCATAGCTGCGGGTGCGGCCCTAAAAAGACAAAAAAAAAAAAAAAAGAAAAAAAAGGAATTGTTGGATCTAATGGTAATTTTATGTTTAATTTTTTTGAGGAACCACCATACTGTTTTCCTGTATCATTTATATTCCCACCAGCTATATGTGCAAATTTCAGTTTTTCTCTACATCTTTTTATTTTCTGCTTTTTGAAACTAACCATCCAGCCTAGTAAATGTGGTCTCTTGTGTTTTTGACTTGCGTTGACCTAATGATTACTGATATTGAATGTCTTGTCAGTGCTTATTGGCCAATTGTATATCTTTGTTTTTTTGCTTTTTAGGGCCGCACCCGCAGCATATGGAGGTTCCCAGGCTAGGGGTCTAATCGGAGCTGCAGCTGTCAGCTTACATCACAGCCACAGCAACGCGGGATCTGAGCCAGGTCTGCAAACTACAACACAGCTCATGGCAACGCCAGATCCTTAACCCACTGAGCGAGGCCAGGGATTGAATCCACAACCTCATGGTTCCTAGGTGGATTCGTTAACTGCTGTGCCACAACGGGAACTCATTGTATATCTTTGGAGAATGTCTATTCGGGTCTTTTGCCCACTTTTTTTTTGTGTGTGTCTTTTCGCCTTTTTATATAGAGCTGCACCCGCGGCATATGGAGGTTCCCAGGCTAGGGGTCTAACAGGAGCTGTAGCTGCCAGCCTTTGCCACAGCCACAGCAATGCGGGATCCGAGCTCCGTCTGCAACCTACACCACAGCTCATGGCAACGCCGGATCCTTAACCCACTGAGCAAGGCCACGGATCGAACCCGCAACCTCATGGTTCCTAGTCGGATTCGTTAACCACTGAGCCACGAAGGGAACTCCTTGCCCACTTTTCAATTAAGTTGTTTGTTTTTTGTTATTGAGTTGTGGAATTTCCCTATATATTCTGGATATTAATCCCTTATCAGACATATGATTTGCAAAATAGTTTCTCCCAGTCTGTGGGTTGCCTGCTTATTCTATTGATGCACAAAAGTTTAATTTTGATAAAGCCTATTTTACCTATTTCTTTTGTTATGACACCATGCTTCTGGTGTCATATCATGAAGCTTTTCCTCTGTGTTTTATAAAACTAAAGTTTTATAGTTTTCAGTCTTACATTTAAGTATCTAATCCATCTTAATTTTAGTATGTGGTGTAAGGTAAGGGTGCAACTTTATTCTTTTTTATGTAGAAATCCGGTTTTCTTGGCACCACTGTTTGCTGAAAAGATTGTCCTTTCCCCATTGAATGGTCTTGACAACCTTTGTCAAAAACCATTTGACCATATATGTGCGGGTCTACTTAACTTTTTAAATATACATGTACCATTATAACTTTTATTATCACTTATCTGCTCATTTTAACATCTGTTTCAATTGTAGGTTCATCTTAATTGCTTATTTTCCTCATTGCCTGCCACTTTAAAGGCTTGATAATCTTTGACTGAATGCCAGATGTTTAGTTTTACCTTGTTAGGTGCTGGATATTTTTGTACTCCTGTAAATCCTCTTGAGCTTTGTTCTAGGACAGTTAAGTTACCTGGAAACAGTTTAGTCCTTTTGGGTCTTGCTCAAAGATTTTTTTAGGCTATTCTAGAGCAGGGCTAATTATTGGCCACTATTAAGGCCAGGCCATTCTGAATATTCTCCCTAATATGACATGATATTCTCCCAATGCCATGGCTGACAGGAAGAGACCCCCTTCCCTACTCGTGCGCACAGGCACTGTTTCATTCTTCCTGTCAGCTTGTTACTTGGCCTCAGGTGGTCTCCACACATACTGGCGTTGATCAGTATTCTGGTGAATACTTAAGGGGACCCTCTCCCCAGGGATTTCTCTTTGTGCGGCTCTGGCTCTCTGGCTCTCTGGAGTTCTGTCCTATGAACTTGTCTCTCTCTTCCCCACCTCTCTCTCTCACCCCTGTTCTTATTACCTTTTAATCCCCTCTACCCATTTCTCCTCCCACACACACATCCGTAGCAACCACCAATCTGCGTCTGTGTGTTTTTGTTTTTTTAGATTCTGCCTATAAGAGAGATCATATGGTATTTGCCTTTCTCTGACTTATTTCACCTACCATAATATCAAGGTCCAACTATATTGTTGCAAATGGTAAGATTTCACTTCTTGTGGCTGGATAATATTTCATTGTATATATATGCCACAATTTCTTCATCTATTTGTCTATCAGTGGACATAGGTTGTTTCTATATGTTGGCTAACATAGATAATGCTGCAATGAACATAAAAGCATGTATCTTTTTGAGTCAGTATTTTCATTTTCTCTGAATAGATACCCAGAAGTGGAATTGCTAGATCATGTGGTAGTTCTGTTTTTTCATTTTTCAAGGAAACTCCATATTGTTTTCCTTAGTGGCTGCATCAATTTACATTCCTGCCAACAGTGCACAAAGGTTCCCTTTTCTCCACATCCTCACCAACACTTGTTATTTCTTGTCTTTGATAATAGCCATTCTAACAGGTGTGAGGTGATACAGTCCCTGGGCCTGGGATCAGATCTGTGCCACAGGTGTGACCTACGCTACAGCTGTGGCAATGCTGGATTCTTTAACCCACTGTGCTGGGCCAGGGATCGAACCTGTGTCCTGACACTGCAGAAATGCCACTGATCCCATTGCACCACAGTGGGAACTCCCTCACTGTGGTTTTTTTATCTGTATTTTTCTGATAATTAAGAATATTGAGCATCTTCTCATGTACCTGTTGGCCGTCTATGTCTTCTTTAGGAAAATGTCTATTCAGATCTTCTGCCCATTTCTGAACTCCCGTTACTTTGGTTTCCCCAGACTCTCAGCACCATCTCCACAACTCAGGAGGAGTTCAGTCCCCCTTCAGTCTCCCTCCTTATGCTGTAGCCTGAAAACTCTCAAGGCAGTGGGCTGGGCAGCTAGATCTCACTTGTTTCCCATGTGTCTGGGATTACTGTCCTTTGCTGATCAGTATCCAACGTCTTGAAAACCACTGTTTCATATATATTGTTTAGCTTTTCTGGTCATTTCAGCTGGGAGGATAAATCTTACCCCTGTTACTTCATCTTGGTTAAAAGCAAGTCTCAGAATTCCTGTCGTGGCTCAGCAGCTTACAAAGCCAATTAGGACTCATGAGGATGTAGGTTCGATCCCTGGCCTCACTAACTGGGCTAAGGATCCGGCATTGCTGTGAGCTGTGGTGTAGGTCGCAGATGCAGCTTGGATCCCACATGGCTGTGGCCTAAGCCAGCAGCTGTAGCTCAGATTTGACCCCTAGCCTGGGAACTTCCATATGCCATGGGTGTGGCCATAAAAAGAAAAAAAAAAAAAAAAAGAGCAGAAGTTTGTACTGCTCCTTCCCCCCTCCCCTTTTTAGGGCCACACCCACAGCATATGGAGGTTCCCAGGCTAGAGGTCCAATCAGAGCTACAACTGCCAGCCACAGCCACTCCAGATCCGAGCCACTTCTGCAGCCTATACCACAGCTCATGGCAATGCCGCACCCTTAATCCACTGAACGAGGCCAGGGATTGAACCCACATTCTCATGGATCCTAGTCAGGTTCGTTAACCACTGAGCCACGAAGGGAACTAACTCCTCCAGCCCCACTTCCTAAACTACTGCCTACTCTTCAAAGCCCAGCTCCATATCCCAGCTTCACAGAAATCTCTACCCTCTGATCCCATATGGCACACAGCTGGACACAGCTGTAGGCCCAGCTGATCTTAGCTTTGGGGTGTTTGTTACGTACCAGTTATGCCTCTTGTCCTGCTGGAATTACTAGTAGTGTCCCTTTCACTCCCAGATGTGTTCCAGCTGAAGACAAATTACATGGCCACCCTTCATTGTCCCCACACACCTCCGCCCAACGAAATCCTGGGAACAGGAACCACGCTGTCAGGCTGAGCACGGCACTCTGACACATTTGGAGAAAGTCACTCATTTCACACAAATAATTTCTGGAGTGCACATGGGGCAAGGCGGTCCTGATACATGTCAGGGGGAAAGGGAGAGAAGAAAACAAGATCACTTGAGAGTTACAAGTGATAGGAAACCATGTTGGAAAGGGAGAAGCAGCGAGAAGGGGTAGAGGACGACTCTAGACGGGCTGGGCAGGGGAAGCCTCGGAAGCGTTTGACTGAGGCTTGAAGGAACTGACAGAGCTGCAGATGAAGAAAATCTCACAGAAAAGTGCAAAAACCCTGAAGTCAGAATGTGCTTTGTGTGTTTAAGGAGCAGCAGAGAGGTGAGCGTGGGGAATCAAGGGAGGCTGATGGATGATGCTGGAAGGGACCAGAAAATACTGGAATCGTCAGCCACAAGAATTAGTTGTTTTTTTGTTTTTTTTTTCTGCCGAAGCAGGGCTTTGAATGAGGAAGTGACATGATCTGAGTTATTTTTTCCCAAGCTGAAAGGTTTTTATTTTTCATCATGCTATAGCAGACAAAATACCATGAATCCTCTTCGGATTGGACAAAGCCACCACAGTGACTATTTTCCTGTCTCAAAGCAGTGATGTCAGTTACAACACGGCCACCCGAGACCGTCAGAACTACAGATTTCTTTTTGGAGGTTATCCTCCCAGGACATGCTAAGTGTCCAGCCTCAAGTCCTACAAAACCACCTTATTCAAACAACGTCTAAGTTCAGGGTTATATCACCAGGCCATAACAACTTAATAACAATCATGAACAGCCACACAAGTGTCCAAATGGCATAGAAAGATTACATTAATATTTCTGGCAAATGTCCTCAGCTAACAGCGACAAGCAGGCCTGGACAGCTTAACTTCCACAGCGGACGGAAACGGGGAAGGGGATGCTTAGGGTCTGACTTACAAGCAACAAAATGAAAATACAACATTCACTCTCTACTTTTTTTTTTTTTTTTGTCTTTTTGCCTTATCTAGGGCCGCACCCGCGGCATATGGAGGTTCCCAGGCTAGGGGTCTAACAGGAGCTGTAGCTGCTGGCCTTAGCCACAGCCACAGCAACACAACACGGCATCTGAGCCATGTCTGCAACCTACACCACAGCTCACGGCAACGCCGGATCCTTAACCCACTGAGCAAGGCCAGGGATCGAACCCGCAACCTCATGGTTCCTAGTCAGATTCGTTAACCACTGAGCCACGACGGGAACTCCTCTACCTTTTTTTTTTCCTTTTGCGGCCGCATTTGTGACTTATGGAGGTTCCCAGGCTAGGGGTCCAATCGGAGCACAGCCAGCAATGCAGGATCCAAGCCACATCTGCGACCTATGCTGCAATTTACGGCAACGCCAGATCCTTAACTCACCGTGCAAGGCCAGGGGATCGAACCTGCATCCTCATGGAGACTAAGTTGGGTCCTTAACCTGCTGAGCCACCACGGGAACTCCCTAAGGGAACTTTCTACTTACACAAAGTCATATCTGGACTGAAAGAACCTCTAAAACTGCAATGTTCTGAGTCCTTTGAAATTAAAAAGATGTATTGGTGAATCAAAACAGGAAGACCTGGGGGCTCCCCTCCTGCACCTTGCAGGCTCTCTGCCATCCCTCCCTTTACCACTGGCTCTGGCTTGTCTTGAACTTCCCTCTGCCGAGAGCAGTGCCCCTTCATTTTGTGTCAAGGCCTCCCCAGGTCCCCGGGAGCAGAAGACAAGGCCTTCCACAGGAAGGGGCCTGGGGATGGCCACTCCCCTCAAATGAGATGGAGACAGCCCCAAAAGCCTGGGGAGGGAAGCACAGCTAAGCTGCTGGACCTACAGAATCCTAAGGGGGTTTGGACCTGGTGGAAGAACAAAGTAGAATTGGGGCTAAAGTTAGTTTCCAAGAACACAGCACAGAACAAAACAATGTGCTGTCCCTGCCCCTGGGGGCCCGGAGCTCAGTAGCCCTGCACTGTCCCCCCCTTGCTGGGGGAGAGGGGGGACAGGGCCCTGGAGCAGAGGGGGAAATCTACAGGAAAACCCTCCTTCTCTGAAGATAATCAGAGTGGCAAAGTCAACAAGAAAGCTTACCTCCTCAGCTGTTTGTACAAAACCTTGCTCTTCAGTTTATTTTCTGTTTCTGAGCTATCACTTTAAAGAAAATGAAAAGAAACACGTGGAATTCCTGTCGTGGCTCAGTGGTTAGCGAACCCGACTAGCATCCATGAGGATGAGCGTTCGATCCCTGGCCTCACTCAGTGGGTTAAGGACCCGGCGTTGCTGTGAGCTGTGGTGTAGGTCAAGGACGCAACTCAGATCCCATGTTGCTGTGTCTGTGGCGGAGGCCAGCGGCTACAGCTCTGATTGGACCCCTAGTCTTGGACCCTCCATATGCCGCCAACGCGGCCCTAAAAGGACAAAAAGACACCCCCCCCAAAAAAAAGAAAAAAACACATGAGGGAGTTTCCTGATGGTTCAGCAGGTTAAGGATCTGGTGTTGCCACCACTGTGGCTTGGGTCATGCATGGCGCAGGTGTGATCCCTGGCCCAAGAATTTCTGCATGCCACGGGCATGGCCAATAAAAAAGTAAACACTGGGTGGACAATGTGCAATAAAACTTCGCAAACTGATGTATATATATACACATGCCTTATTCTAATGGCATACACTTTGTTCACAACCACCCACTAAAACAACTGGAAAGGAAGGAGGGACAGGGAAAAAAAAGAAAAGAAAGAAAAGAACAGAAAAGAAAAGAAAGGAAAAAAGAACGAGAAGGAGAAGGAAGGAAGGAGGAAAGAAAAAGAAAGAAAGAAAACGAAAGGATAGGAAATGTGAAATCTGGACAAGTAGAGACAGACCTCATGAGCAGAAACACCCCCTCTGCAGTGCCCCCAGTCTGGCAGCCTAAAAACAGGTGGAGACAGGGGAGTTGGATTCTGTGTGAGTCTAGTGATTAGGACTCAGGAAAGTAGGCTTCTGGACGGGGCCCTGTTATTGCCCCTGCCTTGATCACATGCCTGGACGTGCCAGCATGGCAGAGTTCCTGGGAGTTTGGGATGTGTATTGGCAGGTGGCTCACCTTGGTTTACAGGCAGTTCTTGAGGCCCTTACAGACCTGGGAGCAGGCAACAGGGTTAGCGGACAATGTGGGCAAAACTCACGAGAAGGGCGATAGATAGCCAGTGATCAGTAGAGCACAGTCCTCCACAAGTCAATAGCAGGCTGGGAGGTGGAACCAACACAGAGGTAAGAGCAATGTGATCACAAAGAATGCACTGCCCACTGCTTCATGTCCTTGATCTCACCCATGCCCATTCTGCTAAATGCCCAGTAGTCCAGGAGCCTGACCCGTGGTCCTGAGGACCTGGAATGTCCAAATCTGGTTGACAGCCAGCACCAAATGCATATACTTCATCCTGGGTGAGGAGACTCAGCTTGCTACCAGGATAAACATGAAGCCCAGCATGTCGCGGCCTTAAAGTAGTAGGCACTGGTCTTCCTAGTGAAGACTTATGGGTGCCCATGTCAAAAAAGGGAGGAAAAGCCATGATCAAAGACAGGTCCAGGCCATGAAGGTGATGGCAGTACATGTCCATGGCCCTGGGTGCTTAGCCAGACACAGTGACATGTGACAGTCATGAGATGCATGGAGGCTGCATGGAAACAGAAGAGCATGAAGGCCACAGTCTTGGAGTTGAGTCCACTGAAGTCCAAAGGGTACACAGAACAGAAAGCAGACAGCAGAGTGCCACGGCTGGCCTAAGCACAGGTCCCCAGGAGGCAGAAATGAGTCTTATGCAGTCCCAGGGCAGGACTTAGCCAGACTGGAAACCATAGGGCCTAGGAGGGGCCTCTGTGGGCCACCCTGCTAGGCCTCGCCTGGCTCTGTGGGGCCTATGCCCCAGCAGATAGTACTTCAGAGGGTTGGGCCACAGATCCTCTTTAATAATCTGGGCAACCCTGTTCGCCTCTGGGAGGCTGTGCTGTGAGAACCAGCTGAAGAAACTGTGAACAGTGTCCCGGTTCCTGAGGACCAGAGCCGGGGGTTCCTGGCCCCGGTGCCAGCGGATGCGACTTGTTATTGATACCACGAGGCCTGAGGATCGGTACTCATACTCCTTCACGATCACCTTGTTCCGGAAGTAGGGATTGCTCCAAAAACTGAACTTAAACTTGCAGCCCGTCCTGGCATACCTGAGCTCCCTCACCCCCAAATTCATCAGGTAGCAGAGCATGTCTTCGTCTCTGGGGCTGATCATGGCTGACAGCTGTGGATGGTTCAGGAAGGCGGTGACCCAGAAGCCAGGAATATTCTGGATGATGAAGCTCCTTCGGGCTAAGTGCAACCGTTGCATGTGCCCAAACCTGTGCTCCAGGCGCAGGTAGGCCCTGTCCGCCTGGGCACTCATGGCCTGCAGCTCGCACTGAATGGCTTCCAGTGGGTCCACATCTGGGCCACCAAAGTTTAGGGGGCCCGGGCCTTCCTGTGCCTCTGCATTCACCTCCAGTTTCTTCTTCCCTCTCACCAGCTTCTCTGCCACCCGCCTCTCCTCTCCCACCTGCTGCTTCCCCATGTCCACCGCTGCCTCTTCCATGAAGATGGCGCCCTCCTCCGTCATCACTTCCTCGGCCTTCCCGCCGGCTCCAGCCCGAGCCCCCCACCCTTCTGAGCCACAGGTTTCTGGGGTGCCATCCCCGACAAGGACGTCTTCTGGGCTCTGGTTAGTGGCGGCGGAGGCCGCTTCCCAGCGCTCCAGGACAGGCTGGGCGGTCCCAGGGCCGGCTGTGGGCTCGGTGTACCCGCATCCCCCGGCCTCTCGAGTCCCAGACACGGGGACCTGGCGCACGGTGGTTTCCAGGCTCCCCGCCCCTTCGTCTGCTGTCACCTGCAGGAGCCTCTGGCTTGTATGGGCTCGGGCAACACTGCGAGTTCTGCGAGATGGCCGGCTCTGTGGCTGGCGACCCTGGTGGTGGGATCACAGGGCCGGAGGAGGTGGGGAAGTGCGGTCCTCTCCTAGGGGGCTCGCTCCGCCCCCTTGCGCCCCCACCTCTTCCGGATGTGATTCGCTAGTGCTCCCCGGCTGCGGGTGGGTGGGGGTAGGGGGCTCCCCGGCGGGGAAGTGACTGCGGGCGCCCAGAGAGAACTGGGAGTCGGTGGTGGAAATGAGGTGAAGTACAGCGGTGTACCAAGCAAGGAACAGCTCCAAGAAGGTATCCAGAATCAGGCCCAACACCCCTCGCCCCTTCAAGGACAAAATCTTCAAGTCACAGCCACCATACCAGGTGCTCCCCCGCATCTGCTGTGGGCGAGTAGGAGCCGTCCAGCGCCCACACTCAACTGCGGCTTTGGGGCAGCTGTAGAACACTTGGAGCTTTGCACAGAATAAATTATTCAGGCGTATGCTGAGGGCTCAAGAGGTATTCCTTGTAGAGACTGCTCAGACTGGAACTTGTAATTGGTCAGGCGCATGGAGATGCCCAAAATATTTGCAGAAAAAAGTGGAAACAAGGTCCAAATAGAAGGATCTGGGGGTCAGAGAAGGTTCCAAATGCTGCCACCCAGGGAGCAAGTGGGCCTCTGCCTGTTTCCGCCAACAAGCTGGATCCCCCCGGGCTGGCAGGCTGAAGGGTGGACATGGCTTCACTACGTCCTAGCCCAGAGGCCCCCTTGCTCTGTTTCAGACATTTCACAAATGTGAACTCTAGTCTGAAGCACAGGGTCTGTGCATGGATAGAACAAGGGCCCAGATGGACCAGCCCCTGCAGCCCTGATCCTGCAAATGCATCCAAACTCCTGTGATCTCAGTTCCCAAACTTGTGGCCCACGGAGGTCAACAGGTACAACTCTCCCTCCCCTGAAAGTCTTTGCCACCTTCTTCAGAAAGCCTTTAGCTTCCTCCCATTGAACAGAAAGGATAGCTTTGAGTCCCTAGAGCCGTTCTGGGGCCTGCATCTCCTAGAGTGCAAGGTGGATTCCCTTGGGGCCCTAAGGAGGGAGCTGACACACTGGGATGGGCAATTAGTCAAGTAAATAAAAGGCCAGAGATGAAGGACCAGACCACTGTCAGGGACATAAAACACCTGTTACACACATTAACACTTAATATCCCATAACTCCTGGGCTTGACTCTGGAGTGATTTGCACTGCTTGGCTATGGACACTAGCTCTAGACCATAGAAAAGCAAGCTCAGTCTGAGCCCCACACTGGAGGATCTCACTCAGTACACAGGACAGGACACAGAACAGTGATAATACCTCCACTGGAGACTGGCCCAGAAACGTCAGGAAAAGCCATGTCAGTCTTTCCATAGTCTGTCTGAACCAAATGGGTAGGCACAGCGTGGGCAAGGTCAGGTCCTGGCTCTGTCACCAGCTGTGCACCTTGGGCAATGGATGACTTTTTTTTTTTTTGGACAACCAGCATCCATTCTTCATCCTAACAGTACCCCAAAATTCCTTTAAGAAACCACTCCTCCCCTTGTCTCAACCTCATCACCACTGGCCTACAGTGACTGGTTTGGCGATAACATAGGATGCCATCAAGGCCGGAAAGACAGGACATATTTACTGGGGCTTCTGTGGGTAAAAGGACTCCTCTCTCCTTACAGAGCCCAAAAAGGCTCCCTTCCCATTCTGAGTCTGCAACCGTGTGACAATGACAGGTCTGGAATCATGGCAGTGCCATTCTCCAACACGAAGGGACAAGCCACTTTGCAGGGCCCAAGGATGAACTCACAACTGCACAACATAGGGCAGAGACACAGGAAAGCAAAGGCCAACAATGTTTGCGATTCTAGACTAATACTAACCTTAAGACTGCATTCTACCCAGCATTTTCAGTTACAGAAAATTTCATTGTTTAAACCAAAACGATTTTTTTGACTCTTACACCCAATATTAAGTGATGGTATGATGCCACTTACCTGAAAAATCTTTCATTTCAAAGTACAAAGTTTATACATGCTAACGTGAAGGGCCATTACCATCCGCCCTACACTCACCATCCCCTTGGTGCTAAAGATGTCTGGAGATTCCAGTTCTTCCCCAGGCTCTCTCCAACCCCTTCCCAATCAGACAGGTTCACAACTTCCAAACACATCATTCAGAAGTTTTTAATAAACAACTTCATTATAAAAACTTTTTTTCTGGAAAATGTAATTCTGTAAAACATTGAAAAATCTACTTTAACAAAGATAGGCCCTGTGCATTTTCTAATGGCACTTATATTTTACAATTAAAAACCTTGTTTTATATAAAGCCAAAAATACTCCAAGAGGTTATTCACTGTGTTTACAAAGTGCTAGAAGGTTTTGTCTTGTATTTTTCTCTTTTTAAATAATCTGGCATTACGAAAGAGTGGCTCCAAAGCCGTGACCACTGGGAAGGAGGGAGGGAGGTGCATGAAGTGATTTCAGGAGTTCTAGTGCCAAACAGTAAGAAGTGGAGAGGTGCATTATGGGGAGAATCAGCTAAGGAAGTCGACTTACATCCGAAGAAACGGAACCGGAATGCTTCTTCCAAACCCCTCCATAGAGGCACTAGATTATCACGGTGGATCCTTCTCCTGTCAGAACCAGTACACACCTTTCCCTCGCCTCAGATCCTACTGTCCAGTGGTGAGGCCACAGCCAATTCCTTCCACAGCAGGTTCAGAGCTCCAGGAGAGGCCAGGGTGGGGTCCCAGAGGAATCTGGACTTTTCTGGCCAACACCTGCCTAAGGCAAAGTTTCTTATTACATAAATATCCTTGTTAAAAAGCAAAATATTGATCCTGTACAATATAAACTGTTAAAAAAAAATCGTGCTAAAAACAGCTCCTAGATAAAAGGGGAGGTGGGGGGGATGGAGAAACACAACTACCAAAAAGAAGGTGGGTGAGGGATTTAAAGGGCTACTAGGGGAAAATTTAGGGAAGTGGGAGAATTTCAACTTAGGACAATATCTACGAGCAAAAAAAGTAATCACACCTGCTTCCCAGATTTCCATTAACAAAATGCCATCTGTAAAAGGTTGGGAGGAAAAAAAATCATTGGTGTTCCTTTCCCTACCTCTCCCTCTCACCTCCCGAAGACGTGCGCAGACCCTGAGCTGACAGAGCTCGGCATGCTGTCCCCTGGCCCCCAGGACTGCACTCAGCCCTGATCAGCTCCTGTGCAAGGGGGCCGATGTTTGGCGCTGTTCAGGGCAGCTCATCGCTGACGGAGGTTGGAGCTGATGGGGAAAGGGAACATCACCCCTCTTTCCCAGTCCCTGTTTGGTCTCCGCCAACATGCCACGGCTCCAGTCCTGGGCAGAAACCCCCAGGCTCTCATGGCCTCAGTAAGGGTACTGAAGTTGAGTTTGGTACTGAAGAGGATAAAGCTATTCTTATCCTTTGAACAACCAGGCCAATAAGGATTTTTTTTTTTTTTTAATTTTGGGAAGAGAAGTTTAAGAAATGGCTAGGTGGTAATGGTCCAAAAAAAAAAAAAAAAGGTGAAGGCAGATGTTCCTCTGCACCAGCAAAGTTCACAGTGACAGGAAAATTCTTTGTGGGTGGTAAGGGCATGAAAGAGAAAAGGAGGAACAGGACAAAAGAAGGGGAGGGGAGGAAGGGCAAAGCCCCAGTTACAAGGTTTTAAATAGTTACTTTGCCTGTCCTATGAGTTTCCCAGCATCACTAATGGGAGAGAGAATTCAAGGAAGGAAGTGGAAAGAGCAGGCAAAGAGGAGGGGACTCCTCTGATAGCCCAAGACTTTATATATTCTGTGGCCAGAGGCCCACTTGCCTCTATGAACAAAAGGTGCGGGGAAGGTGGCAGGGAGGGTGAGGGTTGCTGGGTCTAGTGATGAAGATCAGAGACAAGGAGAATGGCATCACCGAGTCCTGCTTGGATCCTCACATACCATTTCCTATATACGAGTCCCAATAACATGCACAGCATGCAGGAGGTGGTTGCGTACCAAGGTGGCCGCTTTTAAAAGTAAACCTTAATTAGTCCCTGGGACTCACTGAAACTAACTTTTAGAAGCAAATCACCTAGTCTGATTCTAATCTTGCCAGACATCTTTATATCTGGTTTTGTCTTATTCTTTTAAAAAGGTATCCCAAGCTAGCCTACCTAAATTAAAACATGCTTATTCACTCCACATTGCTTCCAATCAAGGGCCAGGAAGCTACATTTTAAGGCTTTCACCTCATTGAAAGAGTACTGGCCTGGGCTGAAGCAGAAGCCTGGGTCTTAGACCTGCTCAGTTACTGATGCTAAACCAAAGTGATTTCAAGATGGAAGGAGGAAGTGGGGGGAGGACCTGGAAGAGGCTGAGGCAGTTCCTTGGTAGTTTGTCCTGAAACCCTAGTGGAGAAGCCAGTATGAGGCACTTGCTCAGAGAAGTGCCCAGAAACTGCTGGCTGCATCTGTAGGAGTTAACAGTAAAGAGGTAGAAGTGTGTTTCTGAATCAGAGTGGAAGTGTCTCAAGAGGATCCCACATTGGTGGTCCCAGAGCTGCCTCCCTTCCACGAGTAGGAAGAGCGAAGCCCATGCAGAACGAGATGAAGCAGGGTTGTGGTTCAGCTGGCCAAGAGCTGTGCTGTTTGTGGCAGGGAGCCCCCATGTCAGACAAGAAGAACTAATCATTTGTTGCAAGAAAACTTGCTGAGTACTGGGGGCAAAACTGAGAGGGGCCACAAGAGGAAGGTGGAAACTCTTTGATGGAGAGCAGAGAAGCCTATGCACAGTGGCTCTGAGTTCACAGGGACTGCAAAGTAGAAGAGAGAGGAGGAACACTGGAGAAGAAAAAAGTTTGGTATGGGAGGCAATGATGTATACCCAGAGATTAGGACCCAACTATCTGCCCAGTCCTAACTTTCTGAAGACTCTTCTTCCAACAATTCCACGACTTCCTAGAAAAGGGACAGGCAGGAGAGCGACAAATGAGCAATTCACACCCTCTTCTTCGCTATCCACACCAGCCTAGAACCCTCCTCACTCCTCCCCAAACTAGTGATAACAGCTCATGACGTTCAGGGTGGGGATTAGGGAATGCCTTTCATTTCTTCCCCTCTCCACTTCAAAAGGAGGATGGGGGGGGGCATGATGTACTTGGAGAAAAACAGAACTGCAGACCTGGGAGAAAACTGCTCCGATCTTCTTGCCTGTCTCCCGTGGACACTGCTGGGGAAGGCAGGAACAGACACAGTCACGGAAGATGGCAGAGACTGAAGCAGTCCAAAGTCAGTTTATTTCCCCACAGGGGAAAAATGTGACCTCAAGTGAAGAGAAGTCAGCGAGACCCGACTCCGCCTTGTAAACAGGGCTCCAGTTAACACCAGGTACCAAATGGTTCCGGCTGGTGCCAACTGGAATGGACTGGTGGGAATGGATTCACGGTGTGTAAACAACGTTCACTGCAATCATTCTAAGGCTAACATCTCAGCAAGGGAGGTGAAATGGTGTGTCTGAGGCGACTGTGTAAACGGTACCGTTGCTGGAAAACACTGACTGAAAATGGAGGTGTCAGGACAGGAGGGACGGCGTGGTGACGGGGAAGAACAGAGGCCCTCTCTCCTGCCGCTGGCTGGATGCAGGCGACGGGCGCTGTGCAGCAGGGCCTGACCAAGGGTCTGCAGGCTGGGACCAGAAGGCGGGCTTCTTGGGCTGTTTCTCTCGAGGTCATCCAAAGTAGAACCCTCTGCATCTCCAAGAGCCCTCTCCCTCCTCCAAAGAGAAGGAAGTTCTGACACTTTGGAGAGAGAGAGGGCTAAGTGTGGCTCCCGATTCAGATTTAAAAAAAAAAAAAAAGGTAAAAATACCTGAAGTCCTACTGTATGAGATCTTTTCATGGGGTTCGGGCTCAAGGCTCCTCCTAGAACTGATCCTGAAGCCTGAGCCCCCAAACCAAGTGCTCCATACAGATACTGGAATCTTTTCTTTTTGAACCCAGCTCTGAAAGCTCAGCTGCCTTCACAGGGGATGCAGACAGGGTAGGCACTGAGGTTCCCTGACAGAACCGAGACTGAGCTGACGGCCTCCTCGGGGCTACTGGAATGCCTGGTGGAAACGAGGCAGGGTGGTGGTGCTCAGGCCAGAGGTGAAGACTGGAGGCAAGGAGTGTAGAGGCCCAAAGTTCAGGGGTGCCCCAGCTCCCGGGGACTCTTGAGGCTGAGCTTGCAAAGTGGTGAGCAGGGGCTGTGCCTCGGCCTGGGAGTAGCCCATGACCAGGCCTCCAGTGGCCCCGGGCGGGTTACACGGGGGCAGGTTGAGAGGAAGAAAGCCCAGTAAGTGGGAGAAGTCCACGTTAGCAGCGCAGAGGGCCTCAGAGAGGTTGGCGGGGCTCTTGGTGAGCAGTGCTTCATCTAGGAGGGCCGCAGCTGCCGCCGGCTGAGGTGAGGCGGGCTGGGGTTCAGCGGACGAGAGAGACAGGCTTCCAGGAAGCTCCGCCAAAAAACTATCCACCTCCACTTTGGGCAATTTGTCGGGCAAGTATGAGGTAGATCCAAGCTGGTATTTTGGAGGAAGCTGAGCTGGGGAAGAGATAGGTGAGGATTCCAGAGGGTAGCTCATACCCATGGGCAGCGTGTTGTGCACCAAGGAGTGTGGCACGCCCGCACTGGGCATGGTGGGGATATGGGCACCATACATGCCCATGGGCAACATGCCAGGGAAGGCCTTGGCCCCCATCACGTCCCGAGAGGCCATGCACAGCACAGGGCTCAGCTCTTCCTTCACGTTGACTGTGGAACTGCAGCTGAGTAGGCCTAACATGTCCACTGGCTCTGTCTTGATCTTGAGCAGCTCCTGTGAGTGGCTCTTCTTGACATGACGTGTCAGGTGGTCTTTGCGGCCAAATCGCTGGGCACAGTACTGGCACAGGAAGTCCTTCCGGCCTGTGTGGACCACCAGGTGCCGCCGTACATCCTTACGAGTATAGAATCGCCGGTCACAGTGGTCACAGGGGTGCTTCTTCTCCTTGGCACCGCCTGCTACCCGGCGTGAGTGGGCCTTCAGGTGCTCTAGCAGGGCCTGGGTACTCTCAAAGGTCTGCAGGCACACCTTGCAGCTGAGGTCACCACTGCTGGCAGCATGCATGGCCAGGTGGCGCCGGTAGCCCAGCTTCGTATTATAATTCTTACCGCACTCAGAACAGTGGAGGGCCTCTTTGTTGGGGTCATGGGTCTGCAGGTGGTTTCGCAGATGGTCCTTGCGATGAAACATCTTATCACAGTACATGCACTGGTGAGGTTTCTGGGCTGAGTGGGTGGCCATGTGCCTGAAGGGAGGGATGAAGGATAGAGAAAAAAGGAGAACACAAGGGCTGGTGAGATAACCGAGTTATCCATTAATAGGAACTAGACACAAATATTACTGTAGAGCCATGCAATGGAATGGAATCCATGACAATCATATTCTATAGACATCCTTGCCCACGTGCAAAATCACATATGTACCGCTATTCTTTATTTTTTCTGTCTTTTTATCTTTTTACGGCCACACCCGCGGCATAAGGAGGTTCCCAGGCTAGGGGTCTAATCAGAGCTGTAGCCTGCAGCCTATGCCACAGCTACAGCAACAAGGGATCCGAGCCGTGTCTGCGACCTACACCACAGCTCACGGCAACGCCTGATCCTTAACCCACTGAGCGAGGCCAGGGATAGAACCCGCAACCTCATGGTTCCTAGTCGGATTTGTTTCCACTGCAACATGATGGGAACTCTCTGTACCACTGTTCTTTGCACCATTGATTTTAGTAACAAAAATCAGAACTATTTAAATGTATGTCAGTAGAGGAGTTCCTGTGTGGCTCAGTGTTTAACGAACCCAACTAGTATCCATGAGGACGTGGGTTTGATCCCTGGCCTTGCTCAGTGGGTTTAAGGAGCCAGTGTTGCCACGAGCTGTGGTATAGATCGCAGATGCGGCTCGGATCTGGCACTGCAGTGGCATAGGCTGACAGCTATAGCTCCAATTGGACCCCTAGCCTGGGAACCTCCATATGCTGAGTGTGGCCCTAAAAAGCTTCCCCCCCCCCAAAAAAAATGCTGTCAATAGGGAACTGGTAAAATAAGTTATTCTGGAGTTCCCACCATGGCTCAGCAGAAACCAATCCGACTAGTATCCATAAGGACACAGGCTCAATCCCTGGCCTTGCTCGATGGGTTAAGGATGCGGTGTTGCTGTGAACTGTGGTGTAGGTCTCAGACACAGCCTGGATCCCACATTGCTGTGACTGTGGCATAGGATGGCAGCTGTACCTCCTATTCGACCCCTAGCCTGGGAACTTCCATATGCTGCAGGTGCAGCCCTAAAAAAGACAAAAATAAATAAAAACATAAGTTGTTCTAACCCAATAAAACGACTCAACTCCTTTTTTTTTTTTTTTTTTTTTTGGCCACACCATGGAATGCAGAGGTTCCTGGGGCAGGGATTGAACCTGCACCACAGCAGTGACCCGAGCCACAGCTGTGACAATACCAGATCCTTAACCCACTGAGCTACCAGGGAACTCCCCAAAATGACTCAACTTTTAAAAATAATGGCAGCTTTAGGAGTTCCCATAGTAGCTCAGCAGAAACGAATCTGACTAGGAACCATGAGGTTGTGGGTTCAATCCCTGGTCTCACTCAGTGGGTTAAGGATCTGGCGTTGCAGTGAGCTGTGGTGTAGGTCGCAGACACGGCTCAGATCTGGCTGTGGCTGTGGCATAGGCCAGCAGCTACAGCTCCAATTTGACCCCTAGCCTGGGAACCTCCGTATGCCACAGTTGCAGTCCTAAAAAGACAATAAATAAACAAACAATAAAAAAAAATAATGGCAGCTTTCTCTGTACCACAGGTAACAATTTCCTATATAAGTGGAAAAAAGCTATGAGACAGAATAGTGCATATGGAATGGTGCTATGCATGTGAAAAGAGGGAAGATATATGTATATGTTTGCTTGTATGTGCTCAAAATATTCCTGGAAGGATACACAAGAAACTGACAACTCTGGCTGCCTAGGGGAGGAGAAATGAGCAGCTTTTATGAATGTGATAGAGAATTTTGATTGTATTGTTTTTGAATTTTGAATTATGTGAATGTATTTCCTATGCAAAAAAAAAGTATATATACAAAAATTTAAATGACACAATAAAGGGAAAATGAAATACAACTAAACTTCCTGATCTGAAACAATTTCCCAAGATATAGGGAGCCAAGTCAAAAAAGGAAGTTCAGTATAGCGTGTGTAATACAATCTCCTGTGAAAATAAAAAGGGAAGGGAATACACGTTTGAATGTTTCAGCAAGGATACAAAGAAACTGACCCCACCGGTTGCCCTCGGGGAAGAGAACAGTGCCTTTGAGTGCAACAATTCATTTTTTCATTTTTTAACTGCGCGTCCATTTGTACCATTTAAATCGTTTGCCATGTAAAGCAGCAACATTTAAAACAATGTTTTTGTCATATAGCACTTCAGTGTCCCTTGGTTTACCTGCTCCTGCTCCTACCTGGCTTGGAAAGCAGCTCAGAATCCAGGAACTGCAATCCAGAGCTCTACAGTACATTCAGAAGAAACTCAGAAAGACTTTAGGGTCCCAACGTTTGCAAGCCTTGTGTGTGCTGTGTCATTAACCTTGTTCTCCATAAAAGGCTGAAGCAGAGGGTAGCCCCACCCACCAGTCAGTAAGTAGCAGAGGCTGAATTTAAACAGAGACCTTTTTTTTGTGTAGTGTTTTTTTTTGGGGGGGGGGCTGCACCTCTGGCATATGGAAGTTTCCAGGCTAGGGGTCGAATCAGAGCTACAGCTGCCAGCCACAGACATAAACACAGCAACACAGGATCCGAGCCACATCTGTGACCACAGCTCACAGCAATGCTGGATCCTTAACCCACTGAGTGAGGCCAGGGATCGAACCTTCGTCCTTAAGGATACTAGTCAGGTTCGTTACCGTTTAGCCACAACAGGAGCTCAACACAAACCTTCCTGAGACCTACCTGGGTTCGCTTAGATATGCCACAGCTGTCTCCAGCATAGCACCCAGTGATCCTTTTTACCTGGAGGGTATCAATCATACCCATTACCCTTATACTACATGTGAGTGCTCACATCCATAAGGGTTTCTATTAACTTCCTGTGACATAACTAACATGATAATGTATGAAGAGTGGGGTGCTAACCGATCCACAGTCTATTTCCCTCATTTTGCAGGAGAAGAAACTAAGGCCCAAAGAGGTTTAGTAATTTGCCTAAAATCATACCATGACTAGGGGTAGAATCAGGGCCCCTATCTCCTGGCCTTTCCTGTAAGGTCTCACCGACACTTAGACTGTCAGTAAGAAAAGCTAAGAGGACAGCCCAACTGGAGTCCACCTACACACAGGAGCACAGAGAATCAAAGCATTCCCGAAGACCAGAGAATTGTCATGAGGGCCAGCCTGGTCACACCCTACCCTGTTACCTATTTTAGTTCCCTTCTGTCAACTCTTTTCTGGACAAGGAACTGAGGCTTTCTGTGGTCATCTTATTCACGTGTGTACTTGTTTGCTATCTGTCCCTGGTATTAAGACAGTAAACTCGAGGAGGGCCAGCACCCTCATCTGTCTGGCTCACTGTTCTGTCTCTGTCACTGAACACCGTGCCTGGTATGTAGCAGGAGCTCAATAAATCAGAGCTGAGAGATGAATGAGTGTGCATTAGGCAGTCTGTCTCATTGGTAAAGGGCAGATTCATGGTCCTCTGATGGAAAGGCAAGGATAAAAATCTAAATTACATCCAAGCAGGGACCCTTCCCTTCAGAGCTGCTCTACCAGACCTGCTTTACACCAAGGCTTTCACGTCCCATCACACTTTAGGAGGAGTTCTTGGGCTTACAAGCTTCAGGAAAGCCTCTGACCCACAGAACACCAGGGACTCTACAGAGATGTAAGGAATCATCCAAGTGGCAGAGGCACTGAGGGACCTACGAGCTATATGAGGTCTACTTGGTGTACTTAAAAATTTACAGATTGGACCAGAGGATCTCCTTTTCCTTCTAAACTTCTAAGACTGACTCCTAACTTCCAGCTACTATTCTCACCATTACCTGACACAGGTGGGGAAAGTAGCATAGGCATACCACAGAGATACTGCAAGTTCTATTCCAGACCACTGCAATAAAGCAAATATCACAATAAAAGGAGTCACAGGAATTGTTTGGTTTCCTAGTGCATATAAAAACTATGTTTATACTATATTGTGGGCTATTAAGTGTGCAGTAACATCATGTCTAAAAAATACAATGTATACACTTTAATTAGGAAATACTTCATTGCTGAAGAGTGCTAAACATCATCCTAGCCTTAGGCAAACTGTAATTTTTTTTTTTTTTTGACCACACCTGCTGCATGTAGAAGTTCCTGGGCCAGGGATCAAACCCATGCCACAGCAGTGACCCTAGCTGCTGCAGTGACGATACCAGATGAGTCTCAAGGCAACACCCAAACCAAATCTTTTTGCTAGTGGAGGGTTTGAAATATTGTGAGAAATAGCAAAATGTGACAGAGACATGAAGTGAGCACACGCTATTGGAAAACTGGGCCAACTATCTTGACTCAGAGTTGCTATAAACTTTCAATTGGTAAAAAACCAATACCTGTGAAACACAATAAAAATGAAGTATGTCTGTATTGAAAAAAATTCAATCTAGTTTGTTTATGGCTGTCTGATATTGTACCCATCAGATTCTAGTGTCTGAATAAAAACACCACCATTATTTTTTAGTGAGTGACCTCAAACGATTGGCATCAGGGTACACTTGCGGGACAAATTAGCCTCTACTCTTCTGCCACAGATAAAGTCCCACACTCAGTGGAGTCTCTCTGGCTTTATCCTCCAGGAACCTCAGGGCAGGAAGAGGTATGGGAGTGTCACCTACCTACACAGCTTGTACTTGGAGGCAAAAGCCTTGCCACAGTGTAGCTGAGGGCAGCTATACGGTCTCTGTTCTGGATGGGGGAGGCTGTGAGGCCTCAGCTTCTCCCCATTTGAGAAGGGTGTCCCCGAGATTTCACATTGGCACTTCACTTGACTCTCCGCCTCCCGGCCCCGAGGCCTGGGAACTAGTTTCCAGCCCACTTCCTCCTCCTGCTTTGCATCTTGAATCCAGGGGGGGACGCTGGTGAAAAATGTGGTCATGGCAAGGCTAATGGCGAAGGGCCATGTTATTGAGAAAGCCTCCCCATCAGCTCCACAGGGCTCTCTGCTCTGTCACAGCCTCCAACGCAGCCTTCAGAAAACAATCTCTTCACCTGAAACATCAGAACACCTGGTGTTAGGGAGCCCAGTACCATGAAAACATGGGCTCTGGAGGCAGATCGATCCCCATCCCGTCCCAGCCATTCCACGTAGAAGCCATGCGAATTACTGACTTCCCTGTTTCCTCATTTTCAAAATGGGCTTAATAATCTCCTATATCATAAGGATGTTCTGAGGCTTAAATGAGATAATAAATGTAAAGCATTCAGCAGAAGGCTGAGCACCTAGTAAGTGTTTAGTGGTAACTATTATCACTAGTACCACCTAGGCTAATGGGAAACAGGATAATCAGAGGAAGTAAAAGCCCTAAACTCCAAACTTTCCCTTCTAACTTCACTTTTACATCCTTTCCATTGAATTTAGAGATAGCAGCACCTCCTCCTCACTTTCCACAATTCCCTTCCTCATAGAGGTGCTAGGGAGCAATAAAATGCCCAAAAGGCAACAGAGAAAGAAGAAGCCTTTACTTAGGAAATTTACACCCTGTAAAGTCAGCCCCCACACCAGATGCACTTCTTAGCAGTGCATCAATATCAAGAGGTTCTGTCTGAGGAGGCAACAGCAAACTCAGCATTTCCAATAAACCAGTACTGGTCCTATCCTGCACTCCACCACCACTCTGGGTCTCTTGGTCTCAGGGCCCAAACTATATTTCTCAGCTAGGTCTGTCTAATGCCCAAGGTGTTGAGGGGCTGCTCCTGCAGACACTCACAGAACACACGTAATTCTTGATCATGAGCAGGCAACACACTCACATTAGAAAATAAGACTCCACCACTAAACAATGATTCTTTGAGAGTTCAGATCATTATCTCTTTCATCTCCATACATTTAGCACCTAGAAAAGGACTTTCAACTTTCCTTTTTTTTTTTTTTGCCTTTTTAGGGCTGCATCCGTGGCATATGGAGGTCCCCAGGCTAGGGGTCCAATCAGAGTTACAGCTGCCGGCCTGCGCCACAGCCACAGCCACATCAGATCTGGGCTGAGTCTGTGACCTACACCACAGCTCACGGCAACGCCAGATCCTTAACCCACTGAGCTAGGCCAGGGATCGAACCCACAACCTCATGGATACTAGTCAGATTCGTTTCCGCTGAGCCACGACGGGAATTCAACTTTCTTTTAGATGAGTAAACTAGTCACTGAATGCAAGCTGATTCTCACAGGCTAACAGGCTCAGGGAGTTCTGCTTTAACCTGAGTTCCTAAGTGGGGAGCCAATATCTTGAGGTCTGATCCTTTCTCTTGGGTTGGGGAAGGGAGGATGCTGTAGCAAAGGTGACATGACTTCTTTCCTGACATCAACTCAGAGGAAGAGAGGATGGGCATTATTGTACTGATTCTCAAAAGGTGGACAACAGACCCACATTCACACTCACAAGCTCATCACAGATTACCAACCACAATGCAACTTGCTACAACAGGGAGATTTCCTTTGAAGAGGTCATGCCAAAATTTGGTCATGAGGCTTTTCCATGTGAAGGGAGCAAAGGGGGTATCTGGAGATTGTCCACGAGAATCTGGGGAGGGCTCCAACCACACAGACTAGCTGTGGGCCAAAGAATGCTTGCTCAGCTCATTAGCACCTGCTGCTTACAGTGACCATTCAACCAACGGGCTGGCGGTGAACGAGATGATGGGATCAGCGGGTTCATGCCCGAGAGAGCTTTGCTCATCAACATGAGCTACGTCCTGTTCACGAACCATGCCTCTTGTTGAAGAAACACTGCAGTGTAATATGAAAAACATTTCCCCATCACGAGTGGAGATTTGCCTAGAAAGATCTGCACAAAGGTGGCCACGTTTTGCATGAGTCACGTGCTAGCACTAAAAACTAGTCCCACTTGAGCCTTTGAGTCATCGTGGCATATTTGCCTGCTTCATGATAAACCTCAAAGGCTCTGACGTCTGGCTTTCATTGTTTAAGTCCCCTCCTTCTTTGAAAGAGTGGAATTACCTGTTTATAATACCAGTGATTACCAGGCAGCTTGGAATTGGGTAGAGAGTGAGCACAAATTTGCACATCTAGTCTGGAGGGAATCTCCCCTGCCTTCAAAGTCAAATTCGGATATCTGAAATCATGCACCTCAGCCTCTGGAAAGTTGGGAATGGCAGCCAGAGGGAAGCAAGGTGCAGCACTTTGGCTGATGTGAAGGGAGCCTAGCCCTGGAAATTCCACACGAACTCAGAAAGAGAACGGTACGTCCCCCACCTCCCACACGTCCACCTCATCTGTTCTCCTGAACAAGCACAAACAAGACACAGTAGTTTAGTATGCTTGCTACTGAAAGAGTGAGTAACAGGGCTTCTAGGAAAGAGGCTAGTGGTGGCTAAGAAGAGCTCACGAGGTTGTACTGAGAGAATCAAAGGAGGAAAGCAGCAGCCATGTGCTTGCCTTGATCTGCATTTAATGGGGCTAGGGCTTTGGTGTTACCTTACTTAGAAACTCCTCTGGGAATCCAGTTTCTCTCCCTATGTCCTTGTCGGCAAACTCCTCTCATCCAGGAAGATTCCTGGCTCTCTCCCACATTATCCAAAGGCCTATTCCTTCAGGCTTTTTTTTTTTTTTTTAGGGCTGTACCCATGGCAGATGGAGGTTCCCAGGCTAGGGGTCGAATGGGAGCTGTAGCCTCTGGCTTACGCCACAAGAACGTGGGATCCAAGCTGTGTCTGTGACCTACACCACAACTCACAGCAACGCCAGATCCTTAACCTACTGAGTGAGGCCAGGGATCAAACCCGCATCCTCGTGGATCTTAGATTCGTTAACCGCTGAGCCACGAAGGGAACTCCCCCCTTCAGGCTTCTTCCTTGGCATAACTGAAAAAATTCTGCTTCCCTTTCAAAGCTGTTCTTCTGGTCGCACACTCTAACCTTAACAACTCTAGAAGCTGACAGAACCTGTTCCCATAAAACAAACACAATCAATCCCTCCCAGTTACTGGTATAACTCAGTATATTTTCATCCTAAGATTCCTTCTGGCACCTGATCTAAAGAGGGAGGTATCATGAAAAGAACCTTGGACTTGCTATCAGAAGAGCTGCCACTTACTGGCTGTGAAACCACGGGCAGGTTATTTTGTTTCTCTGAACTTCAGTTACCTCAATTTCTACAACAGAGATTTATTCTCCTTACCTATAACATTCTCATGGAAAATTCGGTGAAACAACACTCCTGAAATGTCTGACATAAAACGTGTGAATACAAACAGTGGTGTCTCTGAGGTCTAAATTGTGTCTCCCTCTTTACCGCACAGGGCCTGGGTGGTACTTCTTTTTTTTCTCCCTTGATGTTACTTCTCAGGCCTCAGAGTGAGTTTCCTTCCCTTCCCAGCATCTCCCCAGAATGTGGCCTTCCCCTTTTCCCCAGCAATTAACCCTCAGTACATCCCCCCAGCCAGTCCTTCTTAGTTTATCTTCCTCCAGCACCATATCCTGGGACAGAGTTCTCTCACTTTAGGTATCTCTTGTATTACTAAGGCTCCATACCACAAATACAAATGCTTACTAAAAACTCTGTATGGCTCTCTTTGGAAGCTGAAAGGAGACAAACTGCTCCCTTGTCTGTCCGTCTTCTGTTGTGTGCCATGATGCCTGCTGCCCTCTGATGAAACTATAGTTTTTATGGTGTTACATCATCTCTATAGAAACTGTTCTTTCTCCATTATTAGCCTGTTTCCTCATCTGTAAAACTAAAAATACTTACCTCACAGGCTTGTTTTAAGGATTATTTTAGTCAGGTACGCAAAAGGCTCAGCATAAGGCTTGGCTTGCTCTAAGCACCCAACAAAAGGCAGCTATTATCTTTGCCTTTGTATTGAGTTGCATGTTCCCACCTTCCGCTGCCACAGTTGAATTCTCCCAAACCGCCCCCAAACTGTGGAGAAATAGCCCCCCTGCAGCAAGGAAAGGGTTAATCTCTAAGTGTTCTTAACTAGAGAGACACACAGAGGATTAACAGCTCCACTTCAGTGACTACCCTAAAATAGCTTTTATCCCTCCTGCCCAAGAGCTACTTGGGGATCTGAAGAACTCAATTCAACACCTGCCGAGGAGGAAACACACCCAGGAAATTTCCTTGGGGTGGACAGAATCTTCCCTTAAGCAGAACTCAAAATAGCAACTGGGAAATTATAAATAGACCTAAGAGATTAAAAAACAGGTCCTGACCTGGGCACCAGAAACAAATCCAAAAGACACATTGACTGGCTGAAAAACAGTAAGAAGGAAAAAGACGAATGGGAATAGCTGCCCCACTCACACACACACACACACACTCCAGAGTGGTGGGAGAATTAAATTACAGGGAGGCTGGATTGTCTCAATGACTTGCATCATTCCAAGAGACATCAAACAGGATTAACAGGGGCTGGATTTACTCTCGGGCTACTAGTTCTTCTGTCAGTGTAGACTGGCCCTCTTTGGAGTCCCTTTGATTCACTATTTCCTCTGATTCCCGCTGCCTTCCACTCCTGAGAAGGCCTTGAGCGAATGGCTGCAACCCACTACAGCCCCATTTTCACAAAAAGGAAACCTGATTAGATCTCCTACCCCAACCTGGAGGCCTCACCTTGGGGGGCAGGGTTAGAAATCTCAGGCCAGACTATTTCAGAATCCTAGGCAGAGAAGTGGGAAAACACACAAGCCAGGAGACAGGTACACTTGCAGGTGAAAACACCAATAACTCCCCACACCTGAGGTCCCCTTATCTTGCAGCTTACAGGTCCCTTTCCCCCACTGAGCTGGGGCCATAGCCTGGGACAGAATTTGCAGGGAAACCCCTGGCTCCTGGGCAGTTTCTAGACCACCATACTGTGGGCGGGTGGATGGCTGTTAAATGCCTCTGGGCTGGTAGGGCTGTGGGTGGACGGCTGCCAGGCCAGGGACAGAAATTCAGGAAGAAGTCTGGAGGAGGTTTCAGGGATGGGAGGGAGGGAGGAGCAAGTTATCTGGGTCCCTAACAGGAACCCACCCACCGGCAAAGAAAGAGACGATGTGGAGGGAGGGGGGCGGATTACCAAGGGCGGGAGGGTTAAAGGGGCTAAAAGCGAATTCCCTGAATTTCAAGAATCTCAAAATGGTATTGGGTGGAAGCTGTCTAGGCTTTGAGGGGTACGACCCTCGAAAAGGGATCTGTGGATAGGGATCATTTGGGTTTCCCAGAACCCAGTATTTAGGAAAAGCCTCAAAAAGGGATATGCGGTCGTGGGGAATGAAACAGAAGGGAAAAAGCAGACTATTTGGAGCAGCAAAGGGGGTTATGTGGGTCCGGGTAGGCGTGTCTAAAGGGAGGGAGCAGGTGCAGCTTATCTGCGTCCCCCAGACCCGGGTTCCTGGTAAGGTTAGCGGCGCGTTATCTGGATCTCCAGGGGCCTGGGGGTCGGGAGTGGGTGCCCCCCCCCCCGCCTACATCTCCAGGTCTCGGAAAGGAGGGGCGCAGAGGGTTTCTTCGGGTACCCCAGACCCGGGTATCGGGTCCGGGGTGAGTTTTTGTCACCCTGGGGCCTATCTAGGTCCGCGCTGGCGCAGAGGGGACCTCCAGTCGGGGGTGTGGGCGACCGCGCTGGGGGCCCGTGATGAGGGGCGCCGCCGCTCCGGGAGCCGGGAGCGCGGGCGCAGCAAGACGGCCTCCCGCCCCGCTCCCTGCCGTCCCCCGGGGCCCTCGTCGGCACTCACCGCGCTCGGGGCCCCGCGCTGCGGGCCGGGCCGCGCTCGGGCTCCGCCAGGCCCGCTCAGGCCCCGGTAGTGGCGGCGGTCGGGCCATTGTGCGGTGCATTGTGGGAGCCGCGCGAGCGGGCGCTCGGGCAGGGGAGGGGGCGGTGACGCGGGCTCTCTATGGTCCCGCCCGCCAGCCGGCTAGAGCGGCCGGGGCGGCGCGCGGGCGGCGCGCGGGGACCGCCGGGAGCGGGGCGGACGCTCTCGCCCCTCCTTCACTCACAGCCTCCGCGCCCCTGTGTGCTCACGCTCCGGAGCCGATATGGGCGCCGCCGCGTGGGCATTGTCGCCCCTGCCGCTGCTTGTGCCTCTCCTGCTGCTGCTTCTGCCGCTCCCGGGGCTGCCCACGGTCTCCTGGGACCCGGCCGGTTACCTGCTCTACTGCCCATGCATGGGTAAGGCCTCCTCAGCCCTCTGCTCAGATGGGGAAACTGAGGCCCAGAGAGGCGAAGCCACTCCTCTGAGGCAACCAAGAGACGCTTCGGCAGGTCTGAGAAAGGACCCCAGCGCGGGGCAGGGCCTGCTCCTTGACTCTCTGCCTAGTTGCCAGGGCACTGAGGACCCTCTTTGTCCAAGCTTCCATTTGGCAGATGAGAATACTGAGGCCAGGAGAGGTTACATGTCTTGGCTCGAGGTCTAAGCCAGCCCCAGTCCAGTAAGTGGAGTTAGTGGGGCAGGACTTGTCACTGATGCAGTGCTGCTCTGGGCGATTCTTTCATTCATTCAACAAATTTTCATAGGGCGCCTCCTCTGTGCCCAGTCCTGTTCTCTGCTCTGAGAATACGGTGGTGATAAGACAAAGCTCTATGCCCTTGTAAAGCCTTCGTTTTAGTTGAGAAAGACCATAAAAGATAAACATAAAAAATAAGTAACTACACGGTGTCTTAGAAGAGGATGAGCTCTATGGGAAAATAAAATAGAGCAGGGTAAGGGAGAATCTAAAGACTGGTTGAGGGCTGCAATTTAAGTTGGATGGTGGATCTTCATTGTTGAAGTCATTCCTTCCTAATATCCTCCAGACTCCTGACCATGATGATTTGGCCCTATGCCCATCATCTCCACCACACTCTTCTTCCCAGATCCTCCAGCTATAGGTGCAGTTATCCCTTCTGTTGCTTACACATGCTTGGGTCCTGCAGCCTGTGCTATTGCCTATGCCATTCCCTCCAGCCTGGAACATCCTCCTCTTGCCCTTTGCCAGACCAGCTCCTCCCCATCCTCAGCCAGAGCTTAACTGTCACCAGAAAGCACCTCACAGAACTCAGCCCAAATAACTTTCTCTGAATTGTTCTCTGTCACCAAACTTTTTAAAATTTTTTTGGATGTATCTTTTTTTATTTATATTTTGAACATATCAAAATTTATCACTGTATGTTTAATGTCCCCCTGGCTGGACTGTGAAGGCCTTGAAGGGAGAGACCTTGTCCGTGCTCATTCCTGTATGTAGGCAACACCTAGCAGAACACTTGACGCATTGGAGCCGTTCAACATTTGTGGAATGAATGAATGGGTGTCATACTGGAGATAATGCAAAGAATCAGACAGGGTCCTTGCCCCTGAGGCATTCAGAGGCTGAGGAAACAGCTGAAGGCCAGGAAGTGTGAAAAGACCTTCTAAGAAGAGTGAAAAGCCATAAGTAACTCGGATCCAAGGTGGGAGGTGGAAGAGGGAGACTGAATATGGCAGAGGGGGTAGTGAAAGGCATCCCGGTGAGTCAGGCATCAGAGTGCAGGTGAGAGGAAGGAGCAGTGGAAGGGCACTCCTGGCTGATGGAACAGCAAGAGCAAAGGCATGGCGTGGGGATGGGACGTGTAGAGCACCTTGGGGAAACAGCAGGGAATCTTGCAGTGTCTGAAGGCGGAGGCAGCCTTGACTGTCAGACCCAGGAGTCCAGACTTGATCCCGTGCTGCCAGCTGCCCTGGCTGTCCTTGGTGTCCTGGCCCTCCCTACCCCTGGCTCCACATCCTTTCTGAGCCTTGCATGCCCCAAACCCCTGATGCCCCAGGCCTCACTTCACCTGCAGTATACCATCCAGGGCGCTTTGGGAACCAGGCTGATCATTTCTTGGGCTCTCTGGCATTTGCAAAGCTGTTGAACCGCACCCTGGCTGTACCTCCTTGGATTGAGTACCAGCATCACAAGCCTCCTTTCACCAATGTGAGTATCTCCCGCTGTTGGCCCTTTCACCTCTCCCCAGTCCTGCGCTCTCTGCTTGACCCCAAGTCCTGCTGTAGGCTTTACCTCCCACCCCTCAGAGTTTGCCCTTTCCTGCACCCAGCACTATCTTCCCTGGCTAATGGGCTAACATTTATCCTGTCCTGCTCTCCCTGCTCTCTTCCAGGTACTGTGTCTGAGCACTGCATGAGGATCAGCTCTTTTCCCTCTGGTCACATCCTTATGAGGAAATGGCTTTAGAGAAGTTAGGTAACTTTACCCATACTCACATAGTTTGTGAGTAGTAGAGCCTATGTCTGACTCCAGACTGTGACCTAAACCTGAAGGCTCCGTTTTCAGCTTTGTTTGGTCCCACCCATTGGTCAAAGGTGATAGGTGCTGTTATCACTTTTGAAAGAGAAACTGAGGCACAAGTTGGTTTATAACCCGTCCAAGGCCACAAACCCGAGCAGTCTGGCTCCAGCAACACCTCTCACCTCATCAAGGGATCCCTTAGTATAGTAATACTCAGCATTGTCTCATTTCTTATACATTCTTTTTGTCTTCCATCTGTCCTGTGTTTGTCTTTGTTCACACTGTAACTCCAGGAACTGAATATTGAATGAATTGAAAGTTGAAAGTTTATAATAAACTTCAAAAAATTATATTTAGTATGTATAAAACACTTTTGCAATCTTACAGCCTTTTCTCTGCATAGAGTTTATTTTTTCCTGTATTTACAGAAGTTTTTTTTAGCAGTTAGAGGTTAAAAACCAAAGTACCCGAGGTCGGAGCCTGGCTTGGCCACTTTATAGCGGTATAGCTTGGACAGTGTACTGGACCTCTTTGTGCCTCAGTTTCTTCATCTTTATTTTATTTATTTATTCTTTTGCTTTCTAGGGATACACCTGAGGCATATGGAGGTCCCCAGGCTAGGGGTCAAATCGGAGCTGCATCTGCTGGTCTACACCACAGCCCCAGCAACACAGGATCCGAGCCACTTCTGAGACCTACACTTCTGAGAGCTCACGGCAATACCAGATCCTTAATCCACTGAGCAAGGCCAGGGATCAAACCTGCATCCTCATGGATGCTAGTCAGATTCGTTAACCACTGAGCTACGATGGGAACTACAGTTTCTTCGTCTTTAAAATGAGCTGGTCAGAGTTCCTGTTGTGGCTCAGCGGCAAAGAACCATGAGGATGCAGGTTAGATTCCTGGCCCTGCTTAGTGAGTTCAGAATCTGGTGCTGCTGTGGCCATAGTGTAGGCTAGTAGCTGCAACTCTGATTTGACTCCTAGCCCAGGAAGTAGGTGCCACAGGTGTGGCCCTAAAAAGACAAAAAATATATAAAGTAAAATGAGCTGCTGGTAATTGCTACCTCCTTCAGTGAGTTAGTGATTGTAGCATGCCTTGAATGTTGTATGCCTTCCTCTTAGAATCAGCTGAGCCTATCGGTGTAAAGGGCCTAGGACCCAGGGAGCCCCCAGTAACCAGAAGCTGTTTGCTGCTCTGACTTAATGTACTCACTGTCTTAGTTTAGACATGGCCCATTTGTCTTGCTGTGGTTTGCTTGCTTTCTCTTGCCTTGCCTTCTCAGCTAGCAGTCTTTCAGAACCTCCACTTCTTGCTTTCTGCCGGTTACTCAACTCACCCCAGTTAGGCTCCCCTTCCCAACCGGGACTGTTCTCACAGAAGTCACTAGGGACCTCAGAATTGCCAAATCCAGAGGTCATTTCTCAGTGTCTATCTCAACTGACCTCCAAGTGGCATTTGACCCTGTGAGCCTCTCCTTCTTGAACTTTCCTCCTCCCCTGCCTTCTGAGACACAGACAGTCCCTGCTTCAGCCTGACCTCTCCACATTTTCCTCTTTATGGTGTAACGGGTTCCTCTCTCTCCACCCACTGTTTAAATGTTAATATGTCTCCTCTTTCTGTTTGCTTCTTAGCTGTGTGACCTCAAATGAATTATCGAGATTCTGTCCACCTGGATTTCTTCATATGTAAACTAGAGATGGTAGTATTCCTGCCTCTTACAATTAGATGGTCAAGTCCATAAAACATGAATACAACACCTAGTGGTAACCCAACACTCAGTAAATATTAGTTGCGGAGTTCCTGTCGTGGCTCAGCAGAAACAAATCTGACTAGTGTCCATGAGGACGCAGGTTTGATCCCTGGCCTCACTCAGTGGGTTAAGGATTGGGTGTTGCTGTGAGCTGTGGTGTAGGCTGGCAGCTGCAGCTCTGATTCAGTCCCTAGCCTGGGAACTTCCCTATGCCATGGGTGCAGCCCTAAAAAGACAAAAAAAAAAGAAAAAGAATGTGCATGTGTAACTAAGCCACTTAGCTATATAATAGAAATTAGTGCAACATTGTAAATCAATTATACTTTAACCTGTTCATGCTTCCCTATCTCTCAGACTTAGGGGAGATGCTCAAAAATACATGTTGGAAAACAAAACAAAACAAAGCAAAAATACTTATTGAATAAATACTTGAACAAATAGAAGGACCATTGCAGCAGCCTCCTAATTCCTCTCCCTCCTGTAAACGTAGCATCAGAACATTCTCTCTTCTGCTACTGGAGTGATCTTTCAAAAAAGCAGATGTCATATCATTTCTGCTAAAGTCCTCGAGCAAGACCCTGTTGCTGAGAATTAAGATTCTCAACGTCTGTACATTGGAACACCAATGGTTCAGGACGGGTACATGGTTAAGTCAGTTTGGAAAGTTGTATTTTCAGTTCCTCATTCCTCAAAATTTGTACATTCAGAATGCCCATTAGCAAACTAAAGGCCCTAAGAAGTCCCATTGTAAAGAGGCCTGCTTAACATAGCATTTCCCAAGCCTGTTTATTTCTGGAGGCTTTTTATTGCAGAACCCTTTGCCCACCTGAACTAGTAGAATGTGCTTAGGCACTCTGACCTATAGGATAAAGTCTAAATTGTATTTCATGGTGTTCTAAGAAATTTTCTTAAGTCTAGAAAAATACAGAGATCAATGCAATCATTATCCATGTACCCACTACTAGAAGTGATAATCATTTACATTTTCTCATCTTTGCTTCATCTTTTCTTTTGGTTAATAAAAGAAATAAAAATTATAGATTAAGACTCGCTTAGCTTGAGGCTAATCCTAGTGTCACCCCTACTTCCATTGTGAGTATCCTTGTGTCCATCTCCTAAAAAGGGCAGCAACTTCTCTAGGGCAAATACCTAGAGATGGAGGGAGCATTTAAAATCCTATTCGAGGAGTTCCCATTGTGGCACAGCTGTTAACAAATCCGACTAGGAACCATGAGGTTGCGGGTTCGATCCCTGGCCTTGCTCAGTGGGTTAACAATCTGCTGTTGCCATGAGCTGTGGTGTAGGTTGCAGACGTGGCTCAGATCTGCCATTGCTGTGGCTGTGGTGTAGGCCGGCAGCTGTAGCCCCGATTAGACCCCTAGCTTGGGAACCTCCATATGCCGCAGGTGTGGCCCTAAAAAGCGAGAAAGACAAAAAAAAAAAATTCTGTTTGATGCTATAAGAGGTACATTCCAAAGTAGCTGTTCCAAAACGTATACTTCTGCTACCAGCCGTGTAGGAAAAATGCCCATTTCCCCATATCCTTTCCAACAGTGAGAGTTAAGCTTTTAAATTTTTGCTGGTCTAATGGGTAAGATGTGATGTTATTGTAATTTCCTTTTTCCTGATTCTAATGATCCTGCACATCTTTTGAGTGTACTGGCTATTTGGGTTCCATTTGTTGTGAGTTGCTCATTCTTATCCTTTGCCTATATTTTTTCTTGCATCATTTGCCTTTTTTCTCATAAATCAGCAGGCGTTTTTTAACATGAAGGATATTACTATTTGTTCTTTAGTCTGCAGATGTCTTCTTTCAGCCTCTGTCCTAACTTTGTTGTCTTTTGCCAAAAGTTTTTCGGTGGCATGTAGCCCAAGCTGTCTGAGTTTTAGTGTATAGTTTGGGTAAATGTCTTTGAAACAGCCACTAGGATACTGAGAAGGGGCCCTTACCCCTTCCTTTTCCCCACTTTTCCTATAGCTTCACGTGTCCTACCAGAAGTACTTCAAGCTGGAGCCCCTCCAGACCTACCACCGGGTCATTAGCCTAGAGGACTTCATGGAGAAGCTGGCACCCACCCACTGGCCCCCTGAGAGACGGGTGGCATACTGTTTTGAGGTGGCAGCCCAGCGAAGCCCAGATAAGAAGACGTGCCCCATGAAGGTGGGTCCTGTGTGTCTGGGAGACCCTTTCTGCCTCTTCCAGGTCCTTCAGGCCCCTGAGACACTACATATAGCAATATGGGGGGGGGGGCACCAGAATAGCCTGGAATAGAAAGATGGAGACTTGTATCCATGTTTGACATTTGTCAGCAGTGTCACATTGGGCAGAGGCCTTTGCTTCTTCTGAGCTTTTATTTCTACCTACAAAATAAAGGTGTCAGTCCCTGCTCCATCATGCACACAAAGTATCAGGAGAGCCAGGTGTCAGAGTGCTTGTAAACTGGAAGGTGCCACGTCAATAATAAACGATACTCACATAGTACCAGCTGTGTGCCACATCCATGTTAAGAGCTTTCTACATATTAACCCACTTAATCCTTAAACTGCTCCATGAGGAAAGTACTATTAATATCCCCATTTTATAGAGAGGATGCTGAGCGCAACAAAAAGGTTCAATATTTCGCCCAAAATCACATAACAAATACGTTGTGGTAATGAGACTATTGTCCCACCTTCCTAACTTGTATATTTTCTTGGCTCTCAGTGGCTAAATGAGCAGCTATCATGTTTTATCAATAGAAATTTGTAAATTTCTGGCATTTGGGAGTAAGACAATCCCTAATACGTCTTTCAGTGCTTGTACTAAAGTCTGCGGAGGGTGGTTGAAATTTGAGAAAGGAGACTTTGCTTATAGCCCTAACATTGCCCTCATTTGCTGTGTAAGCTTGAACAAGTGTCTTAGCAAGTTTGGGCCGTGGTTTCCATCTTAAAAATAAGGGCCTTGGATTAGCTGGCCCTGAAAGTCTCTTGAAGCTCTTAGTGCATCATCCCAAATCCAAGGTCGACTTCTTCCGCAGGCCCCTACAAGTGCTGCAGGATAGGGCGTGTGAAGCAGGAAAGACTCCTTCAGACACTGGTGAACATTTCCTGCTGGAAACCAGACTGGAGGCCAAACTGTCCTCAGCCCCTAGCTCAGGAATTCCTACTGGGCCACCCTATGAGAGTATTTCAGCCGAAGTCAAACTGCCCAGGGTTCCCCCACTCACAGGTTCCTTGGCTACATCCCTAACTGGTTTTCACTCCCCCTTGGTAAGCCTATGACCACTCTCTTTCTACAGGAAGGAAACCCCTTTGGCCCATTTTGGGATCAGTTTCATGTGAGTTTCAACAAGTCAGAACTTTTTTCAGGCATTTCCTTCAGCGCCTCCTACAAAGACCAGTGGATCCAAAGGTACGTGGAAGGGGCAGCATTGCTGGGTTTAGGGGAGGAGTATGGGGCCCATGGATGTTCCTGGCCCTCTCCCCCTCTGCCACACCCTGATGTGTAAGACCAAAGGTACAGCTGTTCTGTCTGTTGAACTTGGAATCCTGTGTGATCTGTTCCCATCTCAACGCCTGACCCGATGGGACATTGACCTGCCACGAGGTTGAGCAAGAGTTTATCAACCGATAAAGGATGCCATAAAAAGAATATTGTGCAGTCATATGAGTCTCGATTTCCTCCTCTAGGCGTGAGAATCACTCCCCTGTTACCTTCCTTTTCACAAGGTGAAAATTGGAAGCAGCTTCTAGAGAAGAACAACTTCAGGTGCAGACCGAGAAATGATGTCATCCTGATAATAATTGGATGTGCTTTATTAATTATGCTCCAGTCAGCCCTATTAAAAAAAAAATAGGTTAGCAGGGCATAAGCACGGGCTGTGAAATATTTATAGAGCGTCTGTCACGTATGAGACATAATGCTCAAAGGCCAGAGAGGTACATAAATATGAGGAAAACCCAGTCTTGGCCTTCAGTTAGCTACAGTCTAGATATAATGCTGACGCTAACACTTGTCCTTGATGCTACAGCGTGGCAAGAAAGAGCGTGGGCTTAGGAGTCAGACTAGGGTTAGGAGCTATGCGGAGCTTATGAATTCTTGTGTGGTCCTGGCGCTTGGTATTTAATAAGCCACAGAAGACTGATGCAAGGGAACGAGCACAGCCCTAAGCTCAGACTCAGCCCTGCTTCTTAGATGACCCTGAGGTGAGCCACCCCAGCTCTCTGGCCCGAGTTTCCTCCTTGTTTAATGGAAGGAGCACTATGGTATAAAACACATGGCACATAGTAGGGGTCCAGCCAATGCTACCCATTACTGTAACTCACATGCTTTATTTTATTTAAGCCTTTGAGAAGTTTCATGAAGTGGGTATTATGATCAATTTCCATTTGACAGATGAGGAAGCTGAGCTCAGTGAGGCTGAGTAATCTGTCCAAGGTAATGAATGCACCTGTTGACTGGGCAGCTGGGATCTGTATGTAAGGCTTTCATAGGTAATATGAACATGTTTATTTAGTCCCTACTATGTGCCAGTTGCTTTTCTAAGTCTTCTAAGGTAATAACTCATTTAATGCTTCCACAGGTCTGTGGGACAAGTGTTATTGTCATGTGTGCTTTGCAGGTAAGGAAACTGAGGCAGAGAGGAATGAAGTCACTTGCCCAAAGTCACATAGCTTGAAGTGGCAGAGCTGGGATTTGAATCCAGGCAGCTCAACTCCAGAGCACCCTTCTTCTTCAGTGTGGGGAAAAGAGCTGTGCCTTTAACAGCTGCCAGTTCGTGTCTGGAACTTACCTTCAGAGCTAGTTTCTGAGCTGCTGAGAATACTCAGTCCTGGCAGAGCTTAATTCCCCCGCATTATTGATCCTGTGGGGGATTGTTGATTCCCATTTGATCACCTGCTTGGTTCTCCTCATTCAGCGCTGAATGACCCAAAGCTATTACCAGAAGGCAGACCTGTCCTCAAAGGATGGAGATTTGCCTCTACAATGCCGGGGTGGAGGGGGAACACTAGCTCTAAAAGCAGCTTCAAAAGCAACTTCCAAAAAGCCAAAAAACCCACCTAATTCTGGTTGGAGAAGTTCCCTTGTGGTTTCACAGGACTTGGCATTGTCACTGCTGTGGCTCTGGTTATAGCTATGGCATGGGTTCAGTCACTGGCCCGGGAACTTCTACACGCTCTGGGCAGAGCCAAAAAAAAAAATCCTGGTTGGCAGAGAAGGGACAGTCGTGCTGAAACACTTGTTCATGGCCCCATTGTCTTATTTGAGTTGTAGGAATTGTTTAAGGAGTTGGGGAAGCTTGTGCCTTACAGCCAAATTTTTTGGAAAGGAAGATGAGGTTCCTGGAAGCAGTTTGAGAGAGTTAGGGCCACCTGGGCAGCTGCCTTCCTTCACTCCTTTCTTCCTTCCACACATATGTAAGAAACACCGCCTGAGTGTCAGGCACTGGTGTGGATGCCAGAGATATAGGCAAGAATAAGGCAGGTATGGCTCCTGCCCTGATGGAGCTGAGTCTAACAGGGGAGACAGTGACTTAACTTTTACATAAAATCGTTCCAGAAGATGTAGTGCTATGAGGGATATTAAACAGATGATGTGTGATTGGCAGGCAGAGACTTTGTCAGCTCGGGCCTCTAGAACAAAATACCACAAACTGGGGGGCTTAAACAACAGCATTTATTTCTCACTGTTCTGGAGGCTGGGACGTCCAAGATCACAGTGCCACTGTGGTCAGGTTCTAGTAAGGACTCCTTGGTTTGCAGACACTGCCTCCTTACTGTATCCTTACATGTTAGAAAGAGAGCAAGCTCTCTGGTCTCTTAGAAGGACTTTAATCCCATCAGGAAGTCTCCACCCTCGTGACCATCTAAATGCAACCACCTCCCAAAGGCCCCACTTCCTAATACCATCACACTGGGGGGTGGGGCTTCAACATTTGGATTTGGGGGCAGGAACACAAATATTTAGTCCATCGCAGATCTGAAGGATGAGGAGCCATCCATGCAAAGAGCTGGAGGAAAAAGTAGTTTTCATGGCAGGGGACATGAGCTCTGAGGCAGGACAAGGGGTGGAAAGATGCCAGTGTGGCTGGTGTGGGCACATCAGGAGGAGAAGGGTAGAGTGCTATGTCGTCTGTCGCAGCATAATACACCACTCTAAAACTTAGTGGCGCAACAACAATTTAGTATTACTTCTCAGAGTTCTCCGAGTTGACTGGACTTAGCAAGGCAGGTCTTTGATTTGGTTTTTGTTTTTCCATTTTCTTTATGGAATCCCAAATTTACAAAGTTTCAATCTATGTTAATCGTCTGGCTTCTTAGAATGAATACTGTTTGGAATACCCACCACATTTGTTTTTTTTTGTTTTTTTTAATAAGAAAATTAAATTTACTCACCCATCACCCCTCCAAAAAACTATTAGCATTTTGATGTATATACTTCTACCCTCTAAAATGTGTATATTTTATATGTATACAGTACATACCTATACATATTAAGATGAAATTATTACATATAGTTTATAACCTACCAGCTATCTTTTCTGAGAATAATTAATATTTACCAGGTTAGTAAATATTGTTGGCAGGATCAGTTCTAAACATGTAAAAACATGAGATTTCAAAAAATGGTTATTGGTGTGTTATGTATATTCATTCCAGTGGAATATGTGTGTATGTGTGTGTGTTTATTTACTTATTTTAGCCATTTCTGAGTGCATAATTCAGTGGCACTAAGTATACTCAGTATTGTACAACCATCACCACTGTCCATCTCCAGAACTGTTTCATCATCCCAGAAATTTGGTGCTGCCCATTAAACACAAACTTTCCCAGCCCCTGGTAGCTTCTCTTCTGTCTGTAAAGTGTTATCATATAATATTTATCCTTTCATGTTGCTTACTTGTCTTCAAGGTTAATCTTTGTAGAGTATATTAAAATTTTAGTCCTTTTAGAGGACTTGGCTCAGTGGTTAACGAACCTGACTAGTATCCATGAGGATACAGTTTTGATCCCTGGCCTCGCTCAGTGGGTTAAGGATCCAGCGTTGCCGTGAGCTGTGGTGTAGGTCACAGAGGCTGCTCGGATCCGATGTTGCTGTGACTCTGGTGTAGGCTGGCAGCTGTAGCTCTAATTCAAAAGCCTCGCCTGGGAACGTCCATATGCCTCGGGTGTGGCCCTAAAAAAGCAAAAAAAAAAAAAAAAAGTAGTCCTTTTAAGACTATCCATTGTATGTATAGCCCACATTTTGTTTATCCATTCCTCTGTTGACGTACACTTGGGTTAGCTGGGCACTCCTTGCTAGTGGTCTCATGTTGGCTGCATAGAGAGCACAGTTGGGACTAGAGTCATCTGAAGGCTCGACTGGGCTGTATGTCCAAGAGGGCTCTCTCATGGCTGACGGGGTGCTGGCTGTTATCTGGGAGCTCAGCTGAGGCAGTCACCTGACATGCATACTCTTGACCTGTCTGTGTGGCTCAGACTTCTGACAGCACAGCAGCTGGGTTCCAAGAGCGTGCATCCAGGGTGTGAGTGTTCCAAGAGACAGAAGATGGAAGCTGATGCCCCCCTAAAGCCTCACCCAGCAACCAGGACAGTGTTACTCCTGTCAGATGCTATTGGGAGGGGACTCAAATTAACCTGCCACGTAGAACAGGAGATTGAAAAAGGGGGCAGGGGTCAGACCATGCAGGGCTTTAGGCCCCAGTGAAACAATCTAAGAAGAATCCTATGAGTGTTTGCAGGGAAGAATTTGAGAGAGTAAGTATTTTAAGCATTTTCTAAAGTAGCAAACCTTGCTTGCTGTAGAAAATTGTCTTTGGGGGACAGGAGCATGGGTGTAGAGAGAATGGCATTGGAAAGGGTCAGGCTGTTCCTAACTTACTGTGTGACTGCAGATTTCTTCCCTTCTGGCCCTTGTGCTCCATCTATAAGATGAAGGGATTGAGCAAGATCGGTTGTTTTCAAACTGAGTTTTAGGGTTCTGGAGAAGTGCTTTTAGAGCCACGGGGGAGGCAGTGCAGGCCCAAATTGGAGCTGCTCAGTTCCCCTCCCCCACTGCCTTCAACCAGTAACTTTCTTGTATATCAGCTAAAAGTTTGGGTGGCTATAGGTCTAAGTGTAGCAGGTTTAATTTAGGCTACATGTAACAGAAAACCCCAAATAATAGCAGATTAACAAGATAAAAGTTTATTGTTTTTCTTAAGTAAGAAGAGACTGGGGTATGCAGCCCAGGGCTGGATGGCAGCTCCATTGTTTCATTAGGAACCAGGCTCCCATCTCTGCTCAGCTGTCCCAGGTTGGGCTTTTTTCCTTAGTGTCACTGCTTGGGCCAAGATGACTGATGAAGCTACAGTCATTACCTTCTTCTTCCAGGCAGCTGAAAGGACAAAAGGGACAGAAGAAGGGCACAGCCTCACCTTTTTAAGGAGCTTCCTTGCAGCTTGCCTACAACAGTTTATTGGCTAGTACTTGGACGTGTGGCCTTACCGAGCTATAAGAAGTACTGAGAAATGTCTTTATTTTAGGCTGCTGTGTGTCCAGCTGAAAACTGAATTCCAGGAGAAGAGGATAAGAGGTGTTTCTTCCCCCATTAAGTGATTCCCCACTGAGGATCTTTCCAGATCTGCTGGTTCTGAGTCTGCCCTGATGGAGGTTTAATTCAGTAGACATTTATTGCACATTTACTGTTGGAAGGCTATGGACCATCATGCTGAATCATTCTCTTGGCATGAAGGTAACAGGTATTTGAGCACGTGTCTTATCTTTCTCCCAGGCTGCAGCCTCCCTAGGAGGACATAACAAGTGACATGTAATTGGCACGACTGAGACCTGAAGGATGAAAAGGAGCCAGCCATGCAGAGAGCTGGAGGGAAAGGTAGATCTTCATGGCAGGGACATCGAGAGCTAGACTCTGCCTTGTGTGTGTCCCTGCATCCTCTGCACTTAGCATAGTGTCCACCCACTGATGTCCATCCACTGGTGTATCCAGGGCACACAGGTGGGTGCTGTGTGTGGAGAAATCCCAGCTTGGTAGGGGGATCTCAGTGGAGATGTGGTGATAAAGAATCACCCCAGCGCTACACTGTACTTGGCAACAGGAAAGCGTGCCTCCTCCAGCTGGAGGGTGACCAGGCTAGAGGCCTGACGTATAGGGTCACCAGTCAGGGATGTGAACAGATGGAGCTGGTCAAGATTTCTTTGCAAACAAGATCCTTATTCCCCATTTTCTCTCCAAACAACACTCTCCTCCCCACTGGGAGTCTTGACTTCTTGCTCTTTGTCAGATCAGAGCTCATGTCGCACTGGGATAGCTGTGTGCCGATCCAGATTCAGGTAGAGGGGGTGGACTTTCCAGATCTGGAATTCACCAAGGGTCAGCAGCAGGTTCTTTCCAAGAGATCAAAGAGGACACAGATCCTGATTTTATCCTAGTGTTCTAGCACCCTGGGAGATCACAAACTTGCCTTCCGTTTGAAATCCTTTAAGGTGACCTGTGAGGGCCTGGCTTAGCCAAGGGCCTGGCCCATGGTAGATGCTCAGTTACTCTTCACTTCTTCCTCAAACCCCTGACAACCTGAACTGGTCTTTCTGGTGAAATCCAGGAATCCTTATTCATTCATTCTAAATATACTTATTGTAACTACTGTTGTGTTGAGGCTTGTACTGGGGGCTGGGAATCAAGAATAAACCACAAGAGTTCCCTTGTAACAAAGCAGGTTAAGAACCTGGTGCTGTCACTGCAGCAGCTCAGGTCTGTGCTGTGGCATAGGCCTGGGAGCTTCCACTTGCCTCAGGCACGGCCAAAACCAAAACAGAGCAAAAAGCAAAAGAATAAGCCACAGACTCGTCATCGTCTGGGTAAGGAGGTAGGATTGAGGTGTAGTAGGTAAGAACAAAGGTTCTGTCTGGAGTAAACTGCCTGGATTCAGATCCCAGCTCTACCAGTTCCTAGCTCTGCGACCATGGGCATGCTGCTTAACCTTTCTGTTTCTCAATTTCCTAATCTGTAAAGTGAGGATAGCAGCAGTTCTTACCTCACCAGGCTCTTAAGAGAATCAAATAAGTTAATATACACCAAGTATTTGGAACATTGCCTGTCACATGTATGTGTATATAAAAGTAGTCAGACAAGATGAGTGGTATATGGAGCCAGGCTGTGGATGAACACATGCTTGTTGCTTCCTTGGCACAGGCCTTGGACCAATGTGTGTGGGCATACCATGGTGAAGAAACCTGTTCGGGGCCTACCCTCATGACAGCTGGCAGGGAAGATGATTAATTGAGCCCATCAGTGTGCAGAAACCAGCAAAGGAAAGTGGCACGGAGCCCTTCCCCGGGAGCTGAGGCTTGGGAGTGGTTACTGGTTTCGGAAGGTTGGAAGGTGTTTGCAGAGCAAGGTGTTTGGTTGGGTGTGAGGAAAGAGTGGCTCGTCCACTGCAGTCCATTGTGGTTTGGGGGAAAGATTGGGATAGCCTCACTGACCAGCAGGAAGGGACTAGATATGCAAACTGGTTTATTTTTGCAAATGGAAAACTTGAAGAGATGCTAAATGATATGATCCATACCGTCAACATGGCCAAATCTATAAAACGTAAAGTTGAATTTTTAAAAAGTTGAAATAGGTTACATGCAGTATGATGACAACGATGATGGTGGTGGCGATGATAAGAGAATTTTCTGAAAGCTTTATACGTGCCAAGCGCTGTTCTAAATGCTTTGCTAATATTAATCCATTTGATCTTCTCAACAGTCTTATGAAGTAGGAACTATTATCAGCCCTACTGTACAGACAAGGAAACTGAGGCACAGAATGGTTAAGTCACCTGCCCAAGTTAGTGAGTGGCATAGGCATCATTAGAACAAGGTCATCTGGCTTAACAGGCCGTGTGCTTACCATCATTCTGTGTGAAGAGCATACAGAATAATACCTTTCTGTATAAATAGTAAAAGTGGAGTTCCTCTCCTGGCTCAGCAGAAACAAATCTGACTAGTATCCATGAGGACAGAGATTTGATCCCTGGCCTCACTCAGTGGATTAAGGATCTGGTTTCGCTGTGAGCTGTGGTGTAGGTCGCAGACGTGGCTCATATCTGGTGTAGCTGTGGCTGTGGTGTAGGCCAGCAGCTACAGCTCCAATTCCACCTCTAGCCTGGGAACTTCCATATGCCGCGGGTGCGGCCCTTAAAAAAAAAGAGAGACAAAAAGTAAATAAATAAATAAATAGTAAAAGTATAGTCATGCATAAAATCACAGTATTTATTAGGAAAAAAAAAGGAAAAGCTCGTAGGATAGAGCTTTTATTTAGGTGTGTATTTTTTTTTAACGTGAAAGCAGAGTATTAGTATTTGCTAATTTGGGTCACAGGTATGTGGACCGTGAAATTATTTTTTGCATTTTCCTTTATGCTCTGAAATATTTAATACTTTTTCATTGAAATTTTTAGTGAGGTAACTGTAGATTTATAGTCACTTATAAGAAATAGTACAGAGAGATCCCCTATACCCTTTACCCAGTTCCGCCCAATGGTAACATTTTGCAAAACTGTAGCACAGTATCACAACCAGGATGTTGACATTGGTACAATCCACCCATCTTACTCAGATTTCCCCAGTTTTACTTGTACTTATTTCTGTGTGTTGTGTGTATTTAGTTCTATTCAGTTTTATCGTGTTACTCAGATTTCCCCAGTTTTACTTGTACTTATTTCTGTGTGTTGTGTGTATTTAGTTCTATTCAGTTTTATCGTGTGTGTATGTTCATGTATCCATCACCACCATCAAGAGATCAAACAATTCTAACATCACAAAGAGCCTCCTGTGACCAGTTTATAACCATTCCCACCTCCCTACACACACCCTAGCCCCTGGCAACCACTAATCCCATCTCCATTTCTGTTTTCTCCACTTTGTCATTTCGCAAATGTTATATAAATGAAATTATACAGTATGTGACCTTTTGAAATAGGCTTTTCACTCAGCGTAATTCCCTTGAGATCCATCCAAGTTGTTTCTTGTTCAGTAGCCTGTTCTTTCTGTTGCAACACTGTTCTGTAGTGTGGATGTACTGCAGCTTGTTGAACGACATCTGACTTGTTTCCAGTTTTTGACTATTATAAATAAAGCTGCTGTGAGCATTCTTGTATTAGTTCATGTGAATACAGGTTTCCATTTCTCTGGGATAAATGCCCAAGAGTACAGTCGCTGGGTCATATGGTAATTGCATGCCCAGTTTTACAAGAAATTGCCAGGCTGTCTTCCAGAGTGGCTGTGCCTATTTTATACTTTTAGGAAAAGGATTTTGACTGGCAAAGGGAAGGCATGCTAGGTAGCAGGGAGAATTCTGCAAAGATCTGGAGTTTGAAAGTGCATTGCAAGTTTATGGAACGGCTTTTTTTTTTGCTTTTTAGGGCTGCATCCATGGCACATGGAGGTCCCCAGACCCAGGCTAGGGGTCAAATCAGAGCTGCAGCTGCTGGCCTACACCACAGCCATAGCAACATCAGATCCAAGCCACGTCTACCCGACAGCTCTCGGCAATGCCAGATCCTTAACCCACTGAGCGAGGCCAGGGTCAGTCAACAAGTCTACTGAGCTCTTACTCTAGGCACATGGTGATACTGCCTTATAGAAGCCTGAGTCCAACAGAGTTCCTGTCGTGGTGCAGTGGAAATGAATCCAACTAGGAAACATGAGGTCTGCGGGTTTGATCCCTGGCCTCGCTCAGTGGGTTAAGGATCTGGCGTTGCCATGAGCTGTGATATAGGTCGCAGATTGGCTCAGATCCTGCATTGCTGTGGCTGTGGTGTAGGCCGGCAGCTGTAGCTCCGACTGCCCCTAGCCCGAGAATCTCCATATACCTGCAGGTGCAGCCCTAAAAAAAAGAAAAAAATGCCTGAGTGCAGCAGAAGAGACGGGGTGAAGTAATTACAAGGTGCATTGTGTACAGCGGGGGTGTGAGAGCCTTCAGCAGGGTATGATGGGGGCATCTGCAGACTTCTGGTGCTATCCATGAGAGCAGGGACCATGCCTGTCTCCTTCTCCCCGGGGCCCCAGCACATAGTAGGCAATCAGTAGCTATGTGTTAAATGTGGAGTTAGTAATCTCCAGTGTACACATTCCCTGTGAGTGTGACCTGTCCGTTGTCCTCGGTAAGCAGCTGTGCTTCCCAGTCCCACCATGTGGGTAAAAGGGCAGAGGCTCAGTCTAGACACCCCACCCTGGAGTAAATTACCGCACCATGGATTGGAAGCCAGCACGACATACAAAAGGTTGGAATGCTCTACTGTAAAATTTTAATTGTTAAGCAAAAAGGGCTGTAAATTCCATGTGGCGGGACAGTATTGCATATTGTGCCTGTTGCCACTGCCGCCGCCTCCTCTGTGAAGGTCTCTTATCAGCCCGTTGGGATTTCACAACCTCTCGTGCTTCTTGCATGTTACAGGGGCCCCTCCACAGGGTCTCTGGGGCATGGTGCAATGCCATCCTTTTTCCCGTGGGGGTGACAGCCAGACTCTGTGCATCCTCTGTCTGACTTCTTATTCTGTCTCATGCCTAGATTTTCTCCAAAGGAACATCCAGTGCTTGCCCTGCCAGGGGCCCCAGCTCAGTTCCCTGTCCTGGAAGAACATAGGCCGCTTCAGAAGTACATGGTGTGGTCAGACGAGATGGTGAGGACAGGGGAGGCCCAGATCCGTGCCCACCTCATCCGGCCCTACGTGGGCATTCACCTGCGCATTGGCTCTGACTGGGTAACTTCCCCCTTCCTCTCATGGCTGCATTGGACGTGTTCCTGAGCAGGGCCCATGCCTGTGGGGGTTGAATACTGAACCCACTCCACCTAGTCCTGGCCAGGGCAGAGAAGTTTCATTGACCAAGTTCATGGGATTGTGCCCCGCTCTCCCACCATAGACACGTCAGAAATGCAGCAAGCCAGAGAGAGCCCCACAGCCCACAGTCCTCCGTCCCAGGTCAGTGTTTAGCCAGTAGACTCCTTGTTGAAAAACAAGCCCTGGAGTTTGGGTGGGGCTCCCAAGAAGTGAAGATGTCATCCTCTAAATTCCTCCAGCTGCTTAAATGTGCAGAAACTTCATCAGGTTATCCTCCATGTGAAAATAACCAGTCATGCAGACAGTCTCCTTAGTTTACATAAGAAGATATATTCATACATGCATATTTATGTATGTATATTAAAAATACTGATTGTTGAAAACTTGAAAAATACTAAGAGTATAGACCAGCATTGCCTTGAACTGTGGTGTAGGTCACAGACGAGGCTCGGATCTGATGTTGCTGTGGCTATGGTGTAGGCCAGCAGCTACGGCTCCAATTCAACCCCTAGCCTGGAAACCTCCATATGCTGCAGGTACAGCCCTAAAAAGAAAAAAAGAAAAAAAAAAGATTATCTCAGGAATGCAATAAAATTCCCTGTGTTAACACCCAAAGAAGAAAAATCATATAGTCACTCAGTGGAGGCCAAGAAAGCACTTGATAAAGAGTCAGCACTCATTTATGATTTAAAAAAAAAAGAAGAAAAACAACTCTTAACCAGCCAGGAATACAAGGGACCCACCTTAACTTGATAAAAGTTATCTCTCTGAAACCCACAGCAAGCATGTACTTCAGGGAACTATCAGAAGGGTTCCCACTGAAGTCAGAAATCAGATAAAGTGCCCATTATCACCACAGTTCAGAATTCTGCTGGAAGTCCCAGATAATGCAGTAAGACCAAGGGAAAAAAAAAAAAACTGTAAAAAAGCCAATATCCCACTCCCCAGAAATAACCACTGTTAATTGCTTTGATGCATTTCCCTCATCCCTCAGTGCTTTAAAGAAAGAAAAGGAAAGGAAGGCAGAGAGAAAAAGTTTGAGTTCCTCCTGTATTGCCTGCCTTTTTTTCCTTTTCTTGCTTCTGGGGTGGCTGCCGTCTCTAACTCTGTCCCCACCCGCCCCGCAGAAGAACGCGTGCGCCATGCTGAAGGATGGCACTGCAGGCGCCCACTTCATGGCCTCCCCACAGTGTGTGGGTTACAGCCGCCACACCGCCGCCCCGCTCACCATGACCATGTGCCTGCCCGACCTGAAGGAGATCAGGCGCGCCCTGAAGCTCTGGGTGACAGCGCTGAGCGCTCAGTCGGTCTACATCGCCACTGATTCTGAGAGTTACCTGCCTGAGATCCAGCAGCTCTTCAAAGGGAAGGTACATGTGGGGGCGTGGGGCGTGGGCCGGGTGGGAGAGCAGCCACAAGGGAATCAAAGGGTGCGCCGGGGTTCCACTGGCACCCACCTCGGCTTCATGCCCTCCCACCACCAGGCGTTTGCTTGAACACACGGCTCTACTCCAGTTCCTACTCAAACCCCAGCTTGAACACCTCCGTGGGTGCTCCACAGATTTCCCTCCACTCCTGTGGCTAATGTAGCCGTGTTGGGACCTGTCCCAGCTCCTCATCACGTCTCCTCGAGACACTTTCTAGAGTGAGACTAATCTAGACCATTAGAAACATGCCTTATTTTTTCTGAGCAGTTTAGTCGTGACTCCTTGAAGACAGGATGCAAGGCGGACCGAGGACTCGGTGTTTCTCTTCCTCTGGTCTAGCCTGATGCTTTTGCCTTCTCTGGGGCTGAGAGCCCGCCTTGCCATCACTAGTGTCTAGGACAGTGTCTCACACCTGCTAGACACCTGGTAAATGTTTGGTGAACAAGGACATCGAGAGTGGGCCCTTGCTAGGGATCCAGTACAGCAGAGGGGTTAAGAGCGTGGACTCTTCTCACTGTTCAGCCTTGCCCAAGCCACTCTGCCCCTCTGTGCTTCTGCTTCCTTGTCAGTAAAATGGGATTGAGAATAGGGCCCATCTCCTAGGATAATTGTGAGGATGGAATATAAAAAAATAAAAACAGATCTGGTACAAAGTAAGTGCTCAATAAAGATAGCTGGCATTGATGGTAGAAGTAGGGGGCTGAGGAATAAGGGAAGGCTCTTTTGTGCTTAGTACCTGCTAAAGAAAATGGTGAATAGGAGGTCTTCGATATCTGAGTAAATAATAGAGCATGCCTGGTACTGTGTGAGTGAAGAATAGGTAGTGATCTATTAGGTATCGAAAGACTGGAGCCAGTGAAAACCGTAAATGCTCGTACAGACCTTTGAAGACAGACATCCGCTTTCTAGCAGTGAGTGTCATTGGCTGTATGTCGAGGGGTTCCCTTTCTCTTTTACCAGCTTGCAGAAGAAGTGCATTCTGGTCCCTACCCACCCACTTTATAGAAGAATATCAGAGCTGGGAAACCTTGGAGCACCTCTAACCCAACCCCTGTGTTTTTTATCTGAGGAAATCAAAGTCCCAAGAAGGGATAGAATTTACCCAGGAGGTCTCAGAGCTAATTTTAGTGGGCATGACAGAGAGCCGGTAAGTTCCAGGGCGTGGGTGGAATTATTCAGGGGATTTTGGCCATGATTAAACTGGTATTATTTTTCTGCTCCCATCCAAATAGCAAGATGATTTTTGTTACATCAGAAATCTCTGTGTGACAGCAAAGCACTTTCAGCCCCAGCTCTGCCCACACCCTCTACCTCTGTACTAAGTTGAAGCATTTGGAGAGTCCCTGGGAGTTTTTTTGTGAGTTTTTAGAGTTAGTATATTTTTTACACCTTGAGCCTCTTGACGTTTTCTATTTCCTGTTCCTGTGCCACTGTTTTTGCCCTTCTTCACTCCTCAGCCTCCTTCTCAGTCCACCCTTCCTCTTGAATTGAGCCCTGCTCCTCCATTAAGCTGGGCCAGTGCTGAGCTGGGGATACTGATGATAAGATGTGGTGCCGCCCTCCACGGCCCACAGTCTAAACCCAGGAAAAGAGACTCCAAGAACTGTAAGATATGACACAGGAGAGGGCCAGGTGTGAGGGGCGGGGGGCTCATTCACTTGCTCGTCCAGTTAACAGATGTATGTTGAGGCAGGGCCCAGCCAGCAGTGACAGCAAGCTGACAGAGCCCCGGCCTTTGTCAGGTGCAGGAGACAGATATTAATTAGAGAATCATAAGGAGTGAAAGCTACACACTCAGATGTGTACTGCGAAGGAAAGGAAGGTGGTTCTGTGAGAGTGTAGGGCAGATGAGCGTGGACTAGACTCAGGGGCCAGGAAGGGCTTCCCCAAATTGGTGAGACTTGGGGTGCAGAGTGAGAGTTAAGTAGGAGTTAACCGGGCAAAGAGACAAGCACCCACCATGGAGAGAAGAGCATGTGCAAAGATCCTGAGACGAGAGGAAGCCTGGTGTGTAGTGGCTGGAGCTCAAGAGGTGATGGGGGGAGGGAGGTGGAGAGGCAGCTGTATAGGCCTTGTGGGCCACATTCAAATGTCATTTTTATCTGAAGAGCAGTAGGGTGCTCTGCTTGGGGTGGAGGGAGGAATAGACAGGGAGGGAAATCTAAAGAAGTTTCCTTGGGCTGCCTGTGGGTAAGCACACCAGGAAGAACAAAACTTATGATGGCTGGCCGGGGAGTAGTAATCCATCAAGAGAAGGGTTCACCTTTAGGAAATATCTCGGGAATAGACTGGACAGGACTTTAGTCTCAAAGGCACCCAGGCAGCAGAACCAGGTGGGTGGGATGCTCTTTAGTCAGATCGTGGTTTGGTGGGAGAAGCCGAGTCCGTCGGGCAGGGGTTCATGAAAAAGTTAGACCTTGAGCTCAGCCTTGACAGTGCGGTGGGGACTGTAATGGCTGGACAGAGACATTCCCGGAAGAGGGAACTAACAGGCAAAGGCAGAGTGTGAATGGCTGGTGCATTTGGAGCTGAGAGCCCGAGGCAGCTGCCGGGCAGCACTTCTCCCAGATGCCCCGACCCTACATCCTGGTCCTCTGGATGCCTCCTTTTATGTCTGTGACTTCAGCACAGGGAAGGAAGGTGGGGGGTGGCTGCAGGCTTTGGCTGAGCCGGCCGCATTGGCCTGCACCCTGGCTAAAACACCCTGCCCTTCCTCCTGCAGGTGAAGGTGGTGAGTCTGAAACCTGAGGTGGCCCAGATCGACCTGTACATCCTCGGCCAGGCTGACCACTTTATTGGCAACTGTGTCTCCTCCTTCACTGCCTTCGTGAAGCGGGAACGGGACCTCCAAGGGAGGCTGTCCTCCTTCTTCGGCATGGACAGGCCCCCTCAGCTGCGGGACGAGTTCTGATCCTGGCTGGAGCAGGCCACGTATCTTGAGTTGTTCCCTTCAGCCAGGCCTGGCAGCTGGAGGTGCTCCCAGGATTGCTCCCCAAAGATCAGAGAACAGAGAAACATACGAGGGACTTCCTGGAGGAGGAAGACAGCCCATTTCCCAGGGCACAAGATTTCCAAGCTTCTTGTAGCCAGACTATCTCCCTTCCTCATGTGTTCCCTGCTGCTTCTCCTGGGAATTTCTTACACCAGCAAAGCAGTCCAAGCTTTGTCTTTTGGTCTGCCCTGCTCTGACTAGCTTGGGATGCTAAACTCTCTTCAGAGGTATTTTTTTTATATTTATATATAGAGAGAGATTTTTATAGTTTTGATACAAGGTCATGACTCCCCTAGAATTCTCCCTTATTTCAAAAAATCAGAGAAGTTCAGGAATTCCCTGGTGGCCTAGCAGCTAAGGATCCAGCGTTGCCACTGCTATGGCTCAGGTCACTGCTGTGATGTGGTTTTGATCCCTGGCCCAGGAACTTCCACAAGCCACAGGCTCTGCCAAAAAAAAAAAAAAAATCAGTGAAGTTCTTTAACACAGGTTCCTAAAGGGACCTTAATGAAATGTGGATAAAGCCAGATGTGGGTGAGTATATTGAACGCTTTTCCAGATGACCCCCAAAGTGGCCCTCAGACTGACCCCCACTGCCTGGCGGGAGCCACTGTCAACCCACACTTCCTAGGCCATTTCCAGGGTTTGGGACACAAGCTCCGTTCTCCATTATAAATGCTATGCAAATAGAACTTAGTGATCACTGTCAGTATTGCTCACACAGCACATCCCTGGCGAAGAGCACAAAACCCATCATGGTCTTGCTCTCAGGGTCTCTTGGCTCCCACAGACATGGCACCATCAGGGTCTCGTGACATCACCAGGGCCAGGCTTGGCCTGGCGGGATCCTTCTGAAGTTTCCTGATCTCCTGTCCCAGGGGATCTGGGTGTATAATTTTGCCATTAAGTCAGTATCCAAGCTGTCCTCCCAGCCCTCCTCCTGCAGCGGGAGCCTGCAGCCCGTATTCTCACAACAGAGTGTTCTCTAAGCCTCTGACGAGGAAGATGCTCGGTGTACCCAGGAGCTATCAGATTCCCAGAGTTTTCCCCCATCCCATCCTCTGTAATCAAGCTTAAGGTGTTATAGTCATAAGTTTCTTTGTCTCTCAGATGCTGTAGTTGTAAAACCCGATTCCTGAGAGTCTGATTTTTTGGCCTTAAGGTTCCAAAATTCATATCTAACACCTGCTGATCTCTTTCCTGCCACGTGGGCTCCCTCTGCCTTCGAACCTGGGAAGGTGGAGGAGACTAGTGAGAGCCAGGCCCAGAGCTCCCTGCAGCAGTGTCCCTTGGGTTATCTTTGGAAAGAAAAAAAAAATTTTCAGGGCAGACTGGATCAGAGGCTTCAGGGCAATGAGGGTCTCAAACACTAGTGGTGCATTTGCAGTTTAGAGCTGCCGCCCAACTCTTAGTGGGAGAATCTGTACAGAAGGGCATGAGTATTTTCCCTCTGTGGGAAATGTTTTAACTCCTGGATCCTGAGAGGTGGTTTATCTGTTCAGACTTGTTCACAAGCTTCACTGAGAGACCTGGGAGCAGGCGTGCCCCTGCCTTGATCAGGTGGTTGGGAAAGTGTGGCCCTCCGGCTGATCTGGGTTCGTTTGTGCCTTACGCTAGGTACTCGTGTTAGAGCCTGGGGCTCTGAGGGGCCATCCAGAACATCTTGATGAACATCGGCCATTATCACAGCTTGTGTTTCTGGAGGCGAGGGTGCTGGAGTTTTGGTCAGACTTGGTGTGTTCTGTAGGTGAGCACTTGATTCCTCTTTGACCCAGTTTCCTCACCTATAAAATGGTGATAAAACCGACAGCATTGCTGAATGGTGCCAGTCAGATAAAGCATGTATAAAAGCACATTGTAAACTTGAAAGATACAAAGGCACGTATGTGGTTGTTGATTAATTTGACTGCCTCTTGTGGTATGTCTCCTCTGTGCTTGCTGAGTGTTCTGTGGACGTTCTCTGGTTTAGCCCCCAACTCAGCCCTGGGAAGTAGGAACTTACTCTTTCTTCACAAGGCAAAATTAAGGCTGAGCCAATTCCCATAGTTTGTCCAAGGCTGCTCAGCTGGTGTTGGGAAGCCAGGTTTTCACCTCTGGCAGGCAGTGCTGTCAGCCAGCCTGCTCCAGCCTCCAGTTCACAGGATGCTCTTAACGCTGTGTGCCCTGGAGGCCTCAGACAGAGAAATGATCAGCCACCTTGTCCTCACTGGTCTCCTGTCCTGGGTTTGCCACTGCTAGGAGGTTTCAGGGAAGGGAAATTACCCAAGAAAACTCCACATGAAGCTTACAGCTCTCTTGGGCGGTTATTCCATGCTTTCATTCAGCAGGGAAGCAGACATAAAGTCTTGGTTCTGAAGGAATTTGCATTCTAATAAGTAGACGACTTAATAAGCAAATGAACTGTGGGAGGTGTTAATTAAGTGCTAGAAAGAAAAGGCGCCGCCCGTCGTCGGACTGAAGCGGGGAGCAGTGCTGGTTTAGGCGGGGGAGCTCCGGGAAGGCCTCTGAAGAGCTGCTATGGAGCGGGTGGGGCAACTCATCAGCACATTCTCGACTGAGAAACTGGCAGGTGCAGAGGTCCTAAAGCTGGAACGAGTGTTGAAAAATAGCAAGGAGGCCATAGTGGCTGGAGTGGCAGCAGCGAGGCAGAGAACGGAATAGATGAGAGCAGCAGGTGATGTGACTCATCCTACAGCCCGGAGGGCGGTGTAAGGTCAAATTTTGGCTTTTAAATGGAGAATTGTGGGAAGCCTTGTAGGATCTGAACAGAGGAGGATCATGATCTGATTTGCATTTTTGAAGGACTTCTCTGGCTGCTGCGTGGAGAAGAGGTTGTGGGGTGGGGGAGAGTAGAAGCGGGGAGACCAGAGGAGGGCGGTTGCAGGGGTGCAGGTGAGAGAGACGATGGGACTCAGGCAAAGGCCATTGCCTGAAGGTGGTGGAAAGTGGTCAAACTCTGGATATATAGAATTATTTTAAAATTTCGGTCTATTTTAAAGATATGCCTTTGCATAGTTTTAATCATGTAGTATATACAATTTAATATCCTGTTTTTCACTTAATAGTATATCATGTTTTCCATGTTGATATATGGCCTGAATAAATGTTTTTAACGATAGAAGATTGAGGGGTGTTCCATAACTTATTGTTGTCCTATTATAAGAACTTAGTATGTTCCCAGTTTTTCACTGTTACTGTCTGGAAAATATTTTTATTTGTAAGGGGCTTTTTTTGTATCTCAAATTTTCATTAAGATAAGTTCCCAGAAGTAGATTTGTGAGATCAAGACTTAAAAGCTTCTTTTTTGGAAACAATTCAAATTTATATAAAAATGTAAGTAGTAAAATGAATGCTCAGCATTCCACCAATCTTGTTTTGTTTACTGTCCCACTCTCAAGTCCATGTGCTGGAGTTGTTTAAAGAAAATCTGAGTATGTTTTGAAGGAAGAGCCAACAGAGTTTGCTGACACTGAATTGAGGGTAGGAGGGAAAAAGTCAAGTCCAGATGCTCTGAAGTTTAGGGCCCAATTGACAGGGAGTGGGGGTTGTCCCTGACTTGTAGAGTGATCTTGATGTGGGTCACTCATCTCTCTACCTCACTTCCAGGTGCCAGTGATTGTCCCCAGATGTTCCTTGGAGTGCTGGTTAACATGGCAGAGTCCGAGGACCCAGGAATCAGAATGTCTGGTGTGTTGGAGATCCCGTTGTGGCTCAGCGAGTGAGTCAAGAACCTGACATAGTGTCCCTTAGGATGTGTATTTGATCCCTGGCCTCACTCAGTGGGTTAAGGATCTAGCGTTGCCACAAGGTTTGGCATAGGTCGCAGATGCAGCTGCCATCTGGTGGTGCTGTGGCTGCCATGTAAGCCGGCAGCTGCAGCTCCAATTCAGCCCCTAGCCTGGGAACTTCCATATGCTGCAGGTGCAGCCCTAAAAAAAAGAAGAAAAGGAAGGGGGAAACAAAAAAAGAATGGTATGTATTGCCTAGGAATCTGCATCTTTTTTTCTCTCTTTTTTAGGGCTGCACCAAAAGCATATGGAAGTTCCCCAGCTAGGGGTCGAATCGGAGCTGTAGCCACCAGCCTACACCACAGCTACAGCAACGCCAGATCCTTACCCCACTGAGCAAGGCCAGGGATTGATTGAACCTGCATCCTCATGGATACTAGTCAGATTGGTTACTGCTGAGGCACAACGGGAACTCCCCCAAACTTGTTTTTGGGGGGGGTTTGTTTGTTTTTGGTCTGTTTGGGGTTTTTTTGGCCACCCCATGGCACATTATTATTTCCAGGGCCAGGATTTGAACCTGAGCCACAGCAGCCACCCAGGCGGCTTTAGTGACAACCTAACCCAGTATGCCACGAGAGAACTCCAAAACCTGGTTTATTTCAGGGTTGAGACCTTTCCCTTGAAATAACATTATTTGAGGACAAGCAGGTTTAGTTTGCATTTCCAGCTAATCCTTTATGGATCATCATCCCAGGACGCCAAGCCCAACCAGGTAAACAGCAGGAAGGGAAGGAACAAAAGGCATTTCCCAGAAAGCACCTCCTTCCCCACGCACAGTGACTCAGCAGAAGTGGCAACCCCGATGCCCACCCAGGGGGAGGAGGGAAGCCTGGGAGGACAGCCATCCCTCTCTGAAGACCTGCCTCTAAAAAATCTGGGACACATTCATCGTCTGCAGTGTGAAGGATATTTCCCCTCTCTAGCAGTGTCCAGGATGGTTTAGGAGGTACAGGGCACTAGCAGAAGGAGAGAAGCGTCTTTTCACTGTTTTCTCAGTTTTGCTAACAGTACCAAAGAGAAAGCCTCAGCTTGGTGCCAGCAGGTCATTCCCTCTACCACCTGCTGACCTGTCCTGGCAACAGAGCGGACCTCAGAGTCAGACACTAGCTAGCTGGAATTTAGTAATACTGTTTTGCCTTCAGTGTATTTATCTTTGGATACTCTGTGTATATGTGTTTGTGTGTGTATGTGTTTTGCTTTTTGCTTTTCAGGGCCATGTGGAAGTTCCCAGGCTAGGGGTTGAATCAGAGCTGCAGCTGCCAGCCTACGCTACAGCCACAGCAACGTGAGATCTGAGGCACATCTGCAGGCTACACCACAGCTCATGGCAACGTCAGATCCTTAATCCAATGAGTAAGGCCAGGAATCTAACCCACATCCTCATGGATGCTAGTCAGGTTCTTAACCCACTGAGCTACAATCAGAACTCTCTGTATGTGTGTGTTTTTAATTACAGGTGTGATTTAAAGTAATTTATTTAGGTTACAAAAAGGGATTTGATTTAGAGAAAAATTTTAAGTAAATGATGTGGTGTGAATGATGAGAATGAAGTTTAGGAGACCCTCACTCAGCTTTATCTTTATGCCAGGCCCTGAAGACCCTCAGAATACGCACCCATGGGGCTGTCGGGGGACAGGGGCAAGGATTGAACTTACTGAAAAGAGAAACTCTACCTGCCCATTCAGACCTCACTCACTGTTCACATCTCCACTCTACTGTCAAGGCTTTTCCTCTGCTTTTCTCTTACTCAGGTTTCAAGATCTTTCAAGAAATTGTCTTCTGAGCCCCTGCAAAACCTTGAAGTTGTAACAATAGCCAACGTGTATTTATTACCATGTGCCAGGCTGTGTTCTAAGCACTTTATATAAGTTAACTCAGCTGAGTCACAGAATGACCCTATGAGGCTGATCCTCTTATTATGTCCATTTTACAGATAAGGGCTCTAAGCACTTTGAGGTAAAGCAGGTAGCTAGATTCACACAGCTTGTGAGTGGCAGAGCTGGGACTTGAACCTGGAAGTGTGGGACAGGTATCAGTGCTCTTAACCCTGTGCTGTTCTCCCATGTCACCTATTAGAGGACATTTGCATCTCTGTTTCCCCAGCTAGACAAGAGCCTCCCCATGAACAAGGACAATGCCTGACAGTTCTTGACTTAGAAGAGTGTCCATCATATATTGGTAGAGTGGATAAATATGCAGAGAAAGTGGTCTGGGAAGGTGAGATGACTTTCGCATCATGGAAAATTGATGGAGGAAGTTGGAGTTAAGTTGCAAGATTGGTATGATTTCGACAAGTGCCCACCAGGAAGAAGAAAAGGAATTCTGCATGGGATGCTGGAAACTGCATGAACAAAGGTACAAATTGGGGACCATAATTTGTCTAGTTTGACTGGATTGGAGAGAGAGTTTGGACAGTTTACTGGGATCAAAACATGGCAGGAAGATGGTACCCTGAATCCCAGAGTAGTTTGTATTCCTAGGAGCAGTGGAGAGCCGAGGAAGGTATGATGGAAGAGAAGTGACAAGATCAGCACTGGGTGATAGAGCCATTAATAAGACTGTGGTGTTAAAATGACCAAGGGGAAGGACTATATGGTAAAGACAAGAAGAGAACTGAGTTCGTGGGGAGTAGTGAGCAGTACTGTGCTTGGAGCTAGGGGTTGGGGACAAAAGATGAAGCAACATGGGAAGGGCCAGGAATGCTACACTGGGAGGTCTGGCCCTTTTCCTTGGGGAGCCAGAGGGGGCTTTTAAACTGAAGGTGTTTGGTCAGATCTTAATCAGGGCATCTCTGGGTCAAAGGTCAACAAGCAGGGTGAGAGTGGGGGGGTTCTTTCAGAACTCACTAATGGGTCACTTAAGTCATCCAGGTGTGAGGGGGGTGCCTCTTGAGGGCAGTGCCAAAGGGATTTCTGACTGTAAATTATTCTAAGATTGTATCGAAAAAATGGAGCTCCCGCTGTGGTGCAGTGGGGCTGGCAGCATCTTGGGAGCACAGGAACACAGGTTCAATACCTGGCCTGGCACAGTGGGTTGAGGATCCAAGTTGCTGCAGCTTCAGCCTAGGTCAAGACCACAGCTTGGATCTGATTCCTGGCCAGGGAGCTCCGTATGCCAAGGGGTGGCCAAAAATGGAAAAAAAGGAAAAAGAAAAAAAGTCATGCGCAAGTTTAAAAAAATATTTAAATACAAAAGAATATATTCGTAGAGTGAAAAATTTGTGCCTGCTCCCAGCCCAGAACTCTCCAAGAGGCAAACACTACTAACAGTTTCTTGAAAGACTTCCAGAAAATTTTCATGCCATCTATAGGATTATGTCCTGTGTATATCCTTTTAAAAAAAATACAGGCATACTGTTGGGCTCTTAGAGCTTTTTCCATATCAGGTTGCAAATCTTTATCCTTCTTTTTACCCTCCTCATAATATTCCATAATACAAATAGACTATAATGCATTTAACATTTGTGAGACATTTATGTTTGATGTTTTGGCCAAAATCAACAAAGGCACGATGAAAAATGTGGAACAGGTGCCATTTCCCACGTGTGCAAGTACATCAGTGGGATAGGTTTCTGGTAATGGCATTGGTGGGTCAAAAGCGTACAAACATTTGTCATTTTGTTTGGCATGACCACATTGCCCTTTAAAGAGACTGTGCCAGTCATCCTCCCTGGCACAGTGCCTGTTCCCTACCCTGTCTGGTTTCATTGATTTTTCATGTGACTTAGGAAGAAGCCACTTATCTTGGGTCTAGACGCTTTGATTTCTGTCCTAATGCTATAGTATACTGGCTCTACACAGTCAGATTTGGGTTCAAATCCCAGCTCAGCCACTAACTAATGTGTGACTCAATCAAGTTATTAGCCTGTCCGAACCTCAGTTTTGTGTCTGTCAAATGGAAATAATGTTTTCAGTTGAGTGTCATCTTACTTGAAAGTCACATCCCGAAGTATAAAGAAAAAAATGTATTCTCTTTCTGCCCTCATTTGTTAAACCCGTATTTGATACAGCTTCATCCTACTCTGTAGGGTCATCGTGAGAATTCAAGGAACTGCTATTGCCACAGTACCTGGCACATCATAGATGCTTGATGATAGTAATGTTATTGTTTCACAGAATTACAGAATGATCCTTCTGAGGCTCATTTTCTTCATCTGTGAACCAGTCATTAGGATGCGGCTGCCAGAGATTCCAAAGTGCATGGAAATGTTTTGCAGCTATTACAGGGGCCCCAGATATGGGGGTTAAGCTTTACTGGGGCTCCAGCAGCCCTGCCAGGCGCCGCCTGCTGTAAGCATTCTTTACTTCTTACCTTGGCGTTTCAGTGCCGTGTTTGCTCCTAGTGAGCCCGGCCTCTCCCAGCTATTGCCAGGAAGCAAGCAGGAGCCTGAGCCCTCAGTGTACTGGGAAAATGGGCTGGTGGGAAAGACCTCCTCTGGCCACTGGGGGATTAGGCTTCTGAGGAGCAAGTCAATGGTGTGGGAAAGGAAGGTACAGAGAACTGCCTCTTTGTAGCAGGAAAGTCCCTGTCCCTCTCTGAACTCTTGTCTCCTCTTGAACTAGAAAAAGAGGGCTTAGGAGTGAGTAACCCTTTAGAAGAGGCACTAGGTTTGGCCTCCCACAGCTTGGGTGCACAGTCTGCCTTTAACATTAATTTAGTGTCTAATCACGGGGGCTCAGTGTCTTCCTGTGTAAAATAGGAATGCAAATTAAACCACTCAACCATTATGAATTGAGTCCCTCCTCTCATGGAGCTTGCTTTCTAGTGGGGGAGAAGCAGATAAGGAAAAAATGTATACGTAAAGTGTAAGGAGGTGATGAAGAGTATGCTGGAGAATGAAATAAGGTAAAGGGAAGGAGAGTGGCTGGGGTGGCCAGGGAAGGCCTCGGAGTCCATGTGGCATTTGAGCGGAGACTGGCAGGCTGTGAGTGAGTGAGTGAGCTGTGTGGATACCTGGGTACAGCATGCCAGGTAGAAGGAACAGCAAGTGCAGAAGGCCAGGAGTGGAGGTTAGCCTGGCGTGTTTGAGGTGTAAAGAGGAGGGAAGCGAGTGAGGTATTAGTGAGGAGGGGTCAGATCTGAGTGGGCCTTGCCTCTAGCTTTTACATGACTGATGTGAGAAGCCATTGAGGGATCCTGATCGCAGGAGTGACATGATCTTTTTTTTTCTTTCATCTTAAGGCCACACCTGTGGCATATGGAAGTTCCTGAGCTAGGGGTCTAATCAGAGCTGCAACTGCTGGCTTACACCACAGCCACAGCAATGCAGGATGGAGCCGAGTCTACAACCTACACCATAGCTCACGGCAATGCCGGATCCTTAACCCACTGAGTAGGGCCAGGGATTGAACCCACATCCTCATGGATACTAGTCGGATTCATAAACCACTACAGGAATTCCCTTGGGTTTTATATTACCTGTATCTCAGGACTGTAGTTACATCTTGCTGCATAGCAAGTAATCCCAAATGTAGTCTCTTAAAGCAACAATAATCATGTATTCCTTCTCAGCTTCTGTGTGAGTCAGCAACTTGGGAGCAACATGGCCGAGCAGCTTTTGTCTTTTGTGAAGCTGTAGTGAGAATGACCAGGGCTGTACTCATCTGAAGGGTTGATTGTGGCTGGAGGCTCCATCTCCCAGATGGCCCACTCTGAGGCTGGCAAGTTGGAGTTGGCTGTTGGTGGGAGGCCTCAGCTCCTCTCTGCAGGCTTACTTGGGTGTCTTCACAACACTATGACTGGCTAGCCTGAGAGTGAGTGATTCCAGAGACTGAGATAGTTCCTGCTATGTCCTGGCACAGCAGAAACGAATTTGCCTAGGATCCATGAGGACACAGGTTCGATCCCTGGCTCCGCTGAGCAGGTTAAGGATCTGGCATTGCCAGGAGCTGTGGTGTAGGTCACATACGCGGCTCGGATCTGACATTGCTGTGGCTTTGGTATAGGACAGCAGTTGTAGCTCTGATTTGACCCCTAGTCTGGGAAACTTCGTATGCCACGGGTGTGGCCCTAAAAAAGCAAAAAAAAAAAAAAAAAAAAACAGACCGAGACAGAAGCTGTGATATTTTTTATGACCCAGCTTCAGAAGTCATACACCATAGTTTCTGCCATTTTTGTTGGTCACGCAGGCCAGTCCTATTCAGCATGAGAAGGGGCACACAAGGACGTAAGTGCGAGGAGGCCAGGATTTCCATGGGCCACCTGAGACTGACTACCACAAGTTTTGTTTTGCTTTGTTTGAATTAACACTGGGTAAAAAGCACTTTTTTTTTTTTTTTTGGTGTATGGTTCTATGAATTTTAACACGTGTAGATTTGCGTAACCACCACCACAAACAGGATACCGAACAGTTCCATCACCTTTCAAAAAACCCTCCCATTTCCCTTTGTAGTGACATGCTCTCCCCACCCATAACATGTGGGAACTGGGTATCTATCACTATAGTTTTGTCTTTGAGAATGTCATATAAATGGAGTCATACTGTACGTCAACCTCTGAAACTGGTTTCTGTCACTTAGAATAATGCCCACTGAGATGCTTCTAGACTGTTGCAGGTATCAATAGCTCATTCCTTTGTATTGCTCAGCTGTGTTGCTTTATATAAATATGCTACAGTTTATATATTGATTTATCCATTGAGGGGGTTATTTCCAATGAGGTGTGGGATATGAATATAGCGTCTACAAATATTCATGCACTGTACCCTTTCTTCCATCCTTTTGCTACTCTGATGACTTTTCGATCTTATACCACAGATCTCATGGACTTTATTTTTTTTCCTGTTGTTCAATTTCTATTGATCTATCTTGAACAGATTTTTTTTTCCTGTGACATCTCCATTCTGCTGTTTAGCCCATCCTTTGAGTTTGTAATCTCAGTTGTTGTATTTTTTAGTTTCAAAATTTCCATTTGAGGGAATTCCTGTTGTGGCTCAGCAGTGATGAATCCAACAAGTATCCATTAGGACTTGGGTTTGATCCCTGGCCTCCCTCAATGGGTTAAGGATCCAGTGTTGCTGAGCTGTGGTGTAGGTCACAGACACGGCTCAAATCTGGCATTGTTGTGTCTGTGGCTTAGGCCAGCAGTTATACCTCTGACTTGACCCCTAGCCTGGGAACTTCCATATGCTGCAGGTGTGGCCCTAAAAAAAAAAAAAGTGCCGTTTGAGATATTCTATTATGAAAAAGTTAAAGAAAGCTCAGAATCTTCATCCTTACCACTTGGAGTATTTTTTTTAATCGTGGTAAAACATATATAAAGTAAAATTTACCATGGCATAGCAGGTTTAAGGATCCAGCATTGTCACTGCAGCAGCTCAGGTTGCTGCTGTGGTGCAGGTTCAATCCCTGGGCTGGGAACTTCCACATGCCCTGGGTATGACCAAAAAAAAATTTTTTTACCACTTTAACAAAGCTTAAGTGTACAGTTCAGGGGCATTAAGTATGTTCAAATTGTTGTGTAATCATCACCACTTATCCATCTCATACTTTTCCTTCTTTCCAAACTAAAACTCTGTACCTGTTAAATACTAATTCCTCATTCTCTCCTTGGATTATTTGTTTTCCTCCTTGGAGTGATTTTTTTCCTTGCTTTTTAAGGCTGCCCCCACAGCATATGGAGGTTCCCAGGCTAGCCTACACCACAGCCAGAGCAACACGGGATCCGATCCATGTCTGTGACCTATACTACAGCTCACAGAAATGCCGGATCCGGACCCACTGAGTGAGGCCAGGGATCGAACCCAAATCCTCATGGATCTTAGTCAGATTTGTTTCCACTGCACCACAATAGGAACTCCATTCTTGGAGTATTTTTATAACAGCTGCTTTTTCAGTTCATTCCAACATTTTGGTGTTGGCATCTCTTCGTTGTCTTTTCACAGGGGAGCTGAGCTTTTAAACTTGCTCCTTTGTATTGCAGTAATTGGTCCTGGACATTTTGAATATTATGTTATGAGCTCTGGATCTCACTTAAATCCCATGGAGAACATTGACATTTTTGTCTTATCAGGTCACTGGCCAAGTGGGTTCAGCCCCACCTGCCTTCTGTGGGGTTTGGTTCCAATGTCAATCCTGTTTTTTATTTTATTTTATTTTAATTTTTTTTCCTTTTTAGGGCTGCCCTCGGCATATGGAGGTTCCCAGGCTAGAGGTGGAATCAGAACTACAGCTGCCAGCCTACACCACAGCCACAGTAACACGAGATCCGGGCCACATCTGCAACCTATACCCCAGCTTACGGCAACACCAGATCCTTAACCTATTAAGCGAGGCCAGGGATCGAACCCAAGTCCTCATGGATACTACTTGGGTTCGTTAACCACTGAGCCATGACGAGAACTCCTCAATCCTGTTTTAAAGCCTCCACGGTGCCACGTGCATCTGTTCTGTACTCGCCATGCAGCTTGTGGGCTAGTCCAGAAGGTAGGCTGTGGCCGCACTCATGCTTCCGTGCTCAGGCTCTGTAGTTAGCTGTTTAGGTTAGATCCAGCCATATGCAGCTAGCACATGAGCATAAATAACCTTGTGGGGTGGCTTTCCCGAACTCCTCCCTCCCTGCTCTCTCCGCAGGACTGTGGTTCCCTGGGGCTTTATTTTCCCGGTTCTGATGAGCATTTCCCACAACTGCACCCAGGTAGGGGGCAAATCAACAAGGGTTCATCCCAGCATCTCCAGTTAGAGGAAGGTTCCCTTCCTCATAGTTTCAGGCCCCCGTAAACACCTGCCACCATCCCTGCCACCATGGATGGCCTGGGGACTAGGACACAAGAGGATGGAGAAAAGAAAGAAAATAGGAATCTCCCCCAGTTTTGTGGAAGTTTCAGGCTGGGGATCTAATCAGAGCTGTAGCTGCCAGCCTACCACTACAGCCACAGCAACACCAGATCTGAGCCACATTTGTGACCTACACCACAGCTCATGGCAACACCAGATCCTTAACCCACTGAGCAAGGCCAGGGATTGAACCCACGTCCTCATGGATTCTAGTCGGATTTTTTACCACTGAGCCACGACAGGAACTCCCTCCCCCAGTTTTTTTTGTTTTTTTGTTTTTTTTTTTTTTTTTGAGTGTCAGGAGGCCTGTTTCCTGTTTCTGGAGCTAGAACTAGAGGGTTTCTCTTGACACTCCTTCTGTTGGTGCTGATATCCACTATATTTTTTTCAGCCACACCCATGGCATGCAGAAGTTCCTGGGCCAGGGATGGAACCCATGCCACATCTGTAACCAGAGCCACAGCGGTGACAACACCAGATCCTTAATGCACTGAGCCACCAGGGAACTCCAGCTGATGTTCACTTCTAGGTTTGGGACTGCACTGAGACAGCCCAGGGAATACCAGAGGGGAAAAAAGTATAAACTCACTGCCAGGTTGGTGATACTTTGATTGCTGGTTTTCCCCTATCTGCCAGCTATGACTGACTTTTCTGAGCTCTCAAGAGCTTCTTGAAGCCCTCTGTCCAGGGTTTGCAGCTGCATTCAGTAGCAGAGGCAGGATGGAGACCTCTTCTCCATCTTGCTGGAAGTGGTGGCACTACCTCAGATTTTCCATCAATCCCTTTGGCTGTCAAGTGGACAGTGGACTGATGGAAGCCGGATTGGAACCGAAGAGGTGTGAGACGATGTTCGGAGAAGCTTCACAGAGATGGCGCCTGGGTTGAGTCTTAAAGATGAGTGGCTGTTTTCAGAAGGGTGGGTTGGGGGCAGAGCATTCAGGGCAGAGGGATCAGCGTGAGTGATGTCTTGGGGGGGGGGCATAAGAGCATGTAAGGAAATCTGGAGCGAGGGTACCAGGTGGGGCAGGATGCAGGGTGAGCACCCTCAGAAGGCCAGGGTCTAGGCTGGGACTACATGATGGAGGTGAGTGGTTGATTTCTGGTTTCTATGGGTCGAAGAAAAAGGCCAGGTAATGTTTTCCACTGGTGTACAAGAAGGGGAATCCCCCACCCCCAGACCTGAGACAGGATGTGGGGATGCTCGTGGGTGACAGAGGCCTTAGCAGGGAAAGGTGGCATCTAGGCTGAAAAGGCCCGGTTCCTGTGAGGAAAGAAGGGCATGCTTTTACAGTGGCTGAAAGGAAATGCCATACTACTGCAGCCTTTCTTGGATCAGATGATCTATAAGAGGAGCCTAAGAGATACCTGCTTCTGTGTCCAAGATAATAAAATCTGGAGTTCCTGCCGTGGCACATCTGCAGTGTCTCCGGAGCTCTGGGATGCAGGTTCAATCCCCAGCCTGGCACCATAGGTTAAGGAGCTGGAGTTAAGCATATTACAGCTCATATCTGATCCCTGGCCTGGGAACTCCATATGCCTTGGGGTGACCAAAAAAGAAAAAAAAGATTATAAAAATCTACCATTTTCCAAGGGTTTTCTCTAAATTAGTTGGGGGAGGTGAGGGAGGATGGGGAACCAGGTGTCTGGAGTTAGGAATGACAAAGAGCTTTTGCGATATATTTTTTTAAAACAATTTCAAAACCTCATGTACTAGTTATCTATTGATACAAATAAATGACCCTGAAACTCAGCTGAAAAAACTTTTATCACCTCACCCAATTTCTGAGAGTCAGGAATCTGGAGTCAGCCTAGCTGAGTGATTCTGGCTCAGGGTCTTTAACGAAGTTATGGTCAAGATATCAGCCTAGGAGTTTCCGTTGTGGCTCAGCGGAAACAAACCTGACCAGGATCCACGAGGATGTGGGTTTGATCCTTGGCCTCCTTCAGTGGATTAAGTATCCAGTGTTGCTGTAAGCTGTGGTGTAGGCAGGCAGCTATGGCTCCGATTCAACACTTAGCCTCCTGGGAATTTGCATATACCACAGGTACAGACCTACAGACCTAAAAAGAAAAAAAAAGCCAGCCTGGGCTGTAGTCATCTGCAAGTTCGACTGGGGCTGGAGAGTCTCCTTCCGAGATGGTGCACTCACATGGCTGTTGGCAGGAGGCCTCAGTTCTTCAGTAATCTTTGGCAAGAGGCTTCAATTATTCCCCACGTAGGCATTTCCATGGGAATACTCATGATATGACAACTGTTTTCCCCAGAAAGGGATCCCAGAGAGAGAGAGAGAGAGCAAGAGACCAAGACGGAAGCTGAAGTGTCTTTTATAACCTAACCTCAGAAATGGCATACCAGCATTTCTGCCATAATCTCTTCCAACCCTATTCCAACCATGGAAGCCTTTGCTGGTTCATTGTGGAAGGGACTATACAAGGATTTGAATACAGTGGGGGTGGGGGGTCACTGAGGCTGGCTACCACAGCATATAAATGGGTCACCAATTCAAGTTCTTTTGTGAATTTAAAGAGATCACAGGTTTTTTTTCTGGCCATGCACACGTATGCAGCAGTTCCCAGGTCAAGGATCAAACCTGTGCCATAGCTGTCACCAGAGCCACAGCAGTGACCACACCAGATCCTTAACCCACTGAGCCACCAGGAAACTCCTGAAATACATTGTTAATAGAAAAAAGTGGAGTTCCCGTTGTGGTGCAGCAGAAGCAAATCCAACTAGTATCCATGAGGATGCGGGTTTGATCCCTGGCATTGCTCAGTGGGTTAAGGCTCCAGCATTGCCATGAGCTGTGGCGTAGGTCACAGATATGGCTCGGAGTCTGCCTTGCTGTGGCTGTAGACTCAGCAAGTCAGGTGTAGGTCAGCAGCTGTAGCTCCGATTCGACCCCTAGCCTGGAAACTTCCATAAATCGCATTTTCGGCCTTAAAAAGCAAAGAAAAAAAGCAAGTCGCTTTTTTTATATGCTCTGACTTAAAAAGAAACAAAAAACATTTATTTTTACTGTACATACATATGTAAATGTATAGGAAAAGGTCTGGAAAGATACATTTGAGACTGTTAACTGTGTTACCTTGGGGGAGGGAGGTGGAATGACATGTTGTAAAAGGAAACTTACCATTTTACACTGTATTTTTCCTTGGGGTTTGAATCATTGGTTTGCTCTTCAAATGTTCTATTCCTGGGTAGAAAATCATCCAAACTTAGTGGTGTATAAAAATAGTTCTTTTATTCTGTTTACAGATTTTACTATGGGATGGGAATGTGAACAGAGCATAGAAAAATTGGTTGTCTCTGCTTCATGGTGTACAGGGCCTAAATTGGGGGACTAAAACAGCAAAGCGTGACTACATTTGTAGTGCCTGGGTTTGGATGACTAGGGTGTTGGGTTCAGGTAGGGACATTGACCAGAACACCTACAAAAGGCCTTGCACTGTGGCTTGGTCTTCCTTGTAGCATGGAAGCTGTGTTCCAAGAGGGAGTGTTCCAGGAGGAATATCTCTTAGAGGATGTTCCAAGAGAACCAGACAAAGCTGCATGCCTTTTTATGACCCAATCTCAGAAGTCGCAAAGCTTTGCTTCTGCGGTACTCTGTTGGTTAAATCAGCCGCAAGTCTACTCGTAGATTCTCCCTTGCCATGGGAGGAACATTAAGGAATCTGAAGCAGTTTTTTTAAACTGCCACAATTAGTTATATGATTAAAATCTATTTTAAATAAAGAATGGGGAATAAAACATTGAGCCTGTCTTTCCTGAGACAGTGGTTTGGGACCACCCAGGCACATGCTCAGAGTTGCTGCATCGCAGACTCTTAGGTCTTTTGTCTCCTTTAATCCAAGCATCTCAGGGAAACTGAGATAACTTGGCAGTTACAACTTATAATTCTTTTTCTTTTCGCTGTCTGGAACCAAGCCCTTTATGTCAATATTTGTGTCTGGATTTATTTGTTCCCCATGTATTGTTCCAAAAAGGATTTGAGGAAGTTTACCAGTATTCAAGCAGCATAATCATATGATTAAAAAAATATAAATAGATCATGAAACCAAGGTGAAGGGAAGGGAAGGTTGAAACAGTAAGTTGAGACCAGAGGGGAAGTTAGTTCCTAGCAATATATGCTACAAAGTCTTGAGTAAATATTTGACATTGCAGGGCTGGAGGGGATTATATACCTTATCTGGTAAATACAGTTTCCCAGCAAGCTCTTGAAATTCCTTTCCAACACCAACACCTGTACCAAACAGCCAGCTAGCCTCAGTTTGCACATCTCTAGTGATGGGGAGCTCATTACATTGTAAAGAAATTGCATCTATCAGAAAGTGTGGAGGAGTTCCCTGGTGGTGCAGCAGGTTAAGCATTCGACATTGTCACCTCTGTGACATGGGTCACTGTGGCTCTCAAGTTTGATCCCTAGCCCAGGAACTTCTGCGTGTTCTAGGCACAGCGAAAGAAAGGAAGGAGGGAGGGAGGAAGAAAAGAAAGAAACAAAGGGAGAAAGGAAGGAGGGGGAATGGAGAGAAGGAAGAGAAAAAAGACAAAGAAAAAGAATGAAAGGAAAAGAAAGGAAGAAAGAAAGAGGACAGGAAAAAGAAAAGAAATTGGAATAGAACATACTGACTCTGACTCTGGCTTTGCCCTTTACTCACTGGGTAATGGTTTGAAAATGGAAATAATAATAGTCCCCACCTCTTAAAAACATAGGTATGTGAAATGAAAGATAGACTGAAAAGTACTTACCACAGGTCCTGGCATAAGGGAGCATCCAATAAATACAGTGCTATAAATAAAAAATTTATAAATAAATAGTACTTGTAAATAAATATGCAGGGTTAAAGAAATGCAAATAATACTTATGAGGGCCTCTCTCCAGCTTCCATGCACTGATCACGGCTCTGCCTATGAAGTAAAGTTGATTTCCAATGTTGTGTTAGTTTCAGGTATACAGCAAAGTGATTCGTTTACGTATTTATCTATTCTTTTTCAGATTCTTTTCCATCATAGATTATTACAAGGTATAGAATATATAGTTCCCTGTGCTGTACAGTAGGCCCTGAAAGTAATTTTTTTTGTTTTTGTTTGTTGGTTTTTTCTTTTTTTCTTTTTACAGCTGAACCTGCAGCGTATGGAAGTTCCTGGGCTAGGGGTCTAATCAGAGCTGTGGCCACCAGCCTACACCACTGCTACAGCCACAGGCATGCCAGATCCGAGCCGCATCTGTGACCTATGCTGAAGTTTGCGGCAACACCAGATTCTTAATCCACTGAGCTACAATAGGAACTCCTGAAAGTGTGTGTGTGTGTGTGTGTGTGTGTATAAATATATATATTTGTATGTATGTATATGTGTATATATATATATATTTTTTTTTTTTTTTTTTGCGCCCTTTGTAGGGTCCCACCCACAGCATATAGAAGTTCCCAGGCTAGGAGCTGCAGCTGCCAGCCTATGCACACCCACAGCGATGCAGGATCTGAGCCGAGCCTGCAGTCTACGTCACAGCTCTTGGCAACGCCAGATCCTTAACCCACTGAGTGAGGCCAGGGATCAAACCCACATCCTCAGTCAGGTTCATTACCACTGCGCCACTACAAGAACTCCCTGAAAATAATTTTTGATAAGAGTGATTGAGGTACATTCCAAGGTCTGGAGGACGTTGGTTTTAACTGTTAGAAGTGCAGTTCATACTTCCTCTTAGGTGCCAGACCTACAGCATTTTCCGTTTGTTCGAGACCTGAGACAAAACTCAGCTGAGAGAGGAAGTGTGCAGGATCCTACTTGGGAGTGGGGATGGCGGGGGTGGGAGGTGAATGGCTATGGACAGAGTTATTTCATGTGAATATGTTGAGACAGGGCTCAGGGGAAAGGGCATTCCAGGTGAGAAGAATTCCCAGAACAAAGGCACAGAGAGGCCGCCGAGCTCCTGGAGCCTGGCCAGAGAGAGGTGGGAAATACAGCCCATAACTGTTGGCAGCCTTGGTGAGAGTAGGAGTCTGTGAGCTCTTCCCCTGGGGGATGGGGAGCCATTGGAGAGTTATGGGCAGGGCAGATCTGCAGATGTGGGGACAGAGATAACAGAATTATCACTGCTTGCCGGTCAGTGATACGCCGAATGTACTTCCCCCTGCCTCGTTTCAAATCAGTTATGAGTTTGTGTCTCCTCTCTGCAGGTCTGGGAGCCTCAGGGGAGGAGGAAAATGGGATCTTTTTTAGTCTTGCTGCCCTAAAGACACACCCAGTATTTGCAGAGGATTTGAGAGAAATGAAGGGGTGAGCTGGGGCCACCTGGCTGTGGGCAGAAGAAAGAGTGTGGGTTCTGAGTTCATGGGACAAATGTGTAACCTTGGCCTGTTTTCCCACCTGTGAGGTGGGGATGATAATTGAACCTTCATACTAGGTGATTGTAAGGAATGATATCCTTGACTCATTGTAAATGCTCCGTAAATGTCCTTTCGGTTCTCCTTGCCTTCCCCCTTGGTCTCCTTACCCTAGGCCACCACCTTGTACCTGTGGATTATCTAGCCACTCCCCAACCCATAGGCTCCCTGTCTTTTCATCCTCTGATCCCACTTTACCACTGGTCAAGAACATGCCTTGAATTTCTTTATTTTTTTTTCCTTTTTCTTTTTAATGCCGCGTCTGCAGCATATGGACGTTCCTGGGCTAGGGGTTGAATCAGAGGTGGCAACTGCGAGCCTATGCCACAGCCACGGCAATGCCGGGTCCTTAACCCACTGGACGAGGCTAGGGATTGAACCCACATCCTCATGGATATTAGTTGGGTTCTTAACCCACTGAGCCACAATGAGAACTCCTGAATCTAATTCTCCTTGGGAAAAGATCACACAGAGCTAATAGGTGCTAGAGTCTTGAATCCAGGTCTGACTGCCTCTCAAGTTCACGAACTTTGATACCATACTGTCCTCCTTGGACCTGATACACACTGGCTCTGAGAAATCAAGTGTCTTGCCCAAGGCCTCACAACCATCAATGACAGAGCTAAGATCCAAACTCAGATCTACCTCCTTATTGCCTCAACCTCCAATCCCGAGTCTGCATATAGAATCTCCAGTTGCCCTTTAGAATAATCACTGTGCTTCTCCCATTGGCCATTAAATAATGAATCATTTCACTATAGCATTTCAATATCAATTCTGCCACAGGAATTCTTAGAGGTCATCCAGCAGGAGTCACGTCTAATTTGTAAAAGAAGAAACTGAGGCTCAGAGAGGGAAAGTGACTTATCCCAGGTCACACAGAATTGATATATCCAAGAATCCCCATGCTTCCGGAGTTCTAGCTCAACACTGTTGTCTTAGCCACCCTCAGGTGTCTTGCTCCTGAAGTGATGCACTGCCCACAGCCATTTCAGTAAACATTTCCTGATGGGTTGGCCACCCCTGTGTCAGATCTCAGTTATGTGCACAGCCTGAGCCTGGTTGTTCCCAGAGCACTAGAGACAGCCTTGCTGCTCAGAGGAGCCAAAGGGAAGCGATCGTGTCCCGGAACCGTGATCAGCTGGACCAGGGCTGTGGCATTACCAGTGATGTTCGTCGTAAAGACTGAAACAATTACTTAGTTTATTTTTTTAGACTTTGTTTTCTCTTTTAGGGCCGTACCCACGGCATTTGGAGCTTCCGAGGCTAGGGGTCGAATCAGAGCTGCAGCTGCTGGCCTACACCAGAGCCACAGCAGTGCCAGATCCGAGCCATATCTGTGACCTACACCAAATCTCACAGCAACACCAGATCCTTAAACCACTGAGCGAGGCCAGGGATTGAACTGGAGTCCTCATGAATACTAGTCAGGTTTGTTACCACAGGGCCACGATGGGAACTCCTTTCTAGACTTTTTTTAAAATTAAGGTATAGTTGATTTACAATGTTTCTTCAAGTTCTGTTGTACAGCAAAGTGAGCCAATCACACACATTTCCTTGTGCTGTACAGTAGGACCCCACTGCCCATCCATTCCAAATGTAACTGTTTACATCCAAAAAACCCCCAAAATGCCCATCCATCCCATTCCCTTCCCTTCCTCCACCCCCAGGAACCCCAAGTCTGCTTTCCTTGGCCATAATCTGTTTCTGTTTTTTTAGATAGGATAATCTGTTCCATATGTTAGATTTCACAAATAAGTCATATCATGTGGTATTTGTCTTTCTTTCTGGCTTACCTCATTTAGTTTGAGAATCTCTAGTTCCATCCATGTTGCTGCAAATGGCATTAATTTGTCTTTTTTATGGCTGAGCAGTATTCCATTGTATATATGTACCACATCTTAATACATTCATGTGTCAATGGACATTTAGGTTGTTTCCATGTCTTGGCTATTGTGAATAGTGCTGCAGTGAACATAGGGGTGCCTGTATCTTTTTCAATGAAAGTTTTGTCTGGGTATATGCCCAAGAGTGGGATATTTGGGTCATATGGTAGTTCTATATTTAGTTTTCTGAGTTACCTCCATACTGTTTTCCATAGTGGTTATACCAATTTACATTCGCACCAACAGTGAAGGATGGCACCTTTTTCCCTTTTCAGACTTTTTAAATAGTGGTTTTAGGTTAACAGCAAAGTTGCCTCCTGTTCCCACACGTGTATAATGCCCCCTCCGTTATCAGCATCCTTCCCCAGAGCGGTACACTGGTTACAACTGATGAACCTACATTAAACACACCATTACTACCCAAAGTCCATAGTTTTGATAATGTTCTCTCTTGTACATTCTGTGTTTTGGGACATGTAGCCACCATTATAGTATCACACAAAGTATTTTCACTGCCTTAAAAATACTATATGCTCTGCCACCTATTCATCAGATAGCCTCTTCAGATTGACTTATTTCACTTAGTAATATGCATTTCAGTTTCCTCCATGTCTTTTCGTGGCTTGACAGTTCCCTTTTTTTTTTTTTTGCTTTTTTAGGGTCACACCTGCAGCATATGGAAGTTCCTAGGCTAGGGGTTGAATTGGAGCTGCAGCAGCCAGCCTACACCACAGCCACAGCAATGCCAGATCTGAGCCGAGTCTGTGACCTACACCATAGCCACACCAACACTGGGTTCAAGCCTTGTCTGCAACCTGCATCACATTTCACATCGACACTGGATCCTTTAACCCACTGAGCGAGGCCAGGGATCAAACCTGCATCCTCATGGATACTAGTTGGGTTTTCAGCCTGCTAAGCCACAGTGGGAACTCCATAGTTCATTTCTTTTTACCACTGAATAATATTCCATTGTCTGCTGTGAGACACACAGGAAATCCAATATTCCACTGTCTGGATGTCCCACAATTTACTTATCCTTTCACCTACTGAAGGACATCTTGGTTGCTTCCACGTTTTGGCAATTATTACTAAAACTGCTATAAACACGAGTGCAGGGTTTTGTATGGATATAAATTTTCAGCTACTTTAGGTAAATGCCAAGGAGCATGATTGCTGAATTGTACAGCAAAGGTATGTTTAATTTTGTAAAAAAATTGCCATACTGTCTTCCTAAGTGGGCGTACCATTCATTTTGCAATCCTGCTATCAATGAGTGAGCATTCCCACTGCCTCACATCTTCACAAGCACTTGGTGTCGTCAGTGTTCTGGATTTTTGGCCATTCTGATAGGTGTATAGTGGCACCTACTTAGTTTTCACAATAAATGTAATTCCTGATTACCACAGAAAAATTAGAAAATATGAAAAGGTGTTAAGAAAGTCAGAACCAACTATAATGCCAATACCCAAAGGTAATGACCATTGTAAATTTTTGATGGGTAGCACTCCAGGCACTCCAGCTTTTTCTTTGACCACACACACACACACACACACACATACACACTTTTTTTTTTTCTGGTAACAAAAGATACAGCCAGGTTTATCTGTGGCTCTGAACAATGTCAAGGCCCTGAGCTGCCTCTCTTAGCAATATAAGGTGAAGAAAAGAATTACAGTTACAGTGTATAACTGGATCGCTTTGCCATACACCTGAAAACTAACACAACATTGTAAATCAACTACAGCACAAACCCTTCTTTTTCAATCAAATGTGTGATCAAAGCAGCAGACCTGTAGTAGATACTGTTGGTTGTCTACTCAGTATGCACACCCTTCTTCCTTGTCATAGAACTTCAATTTTGTTTTTAGGTAGTGATGGCATTTCCTTAATCTCAGAGAAGGGTCACTCTGTCCAGGGAGAAGAATCATGGCTGGCCTTATTCCCTTTCTAGATTGTATCTCTGTCCAGTTTGGTTACCATAGCCAACATGTGTTTTTTGTTTGTTTGTTTGTTTGTTTGTTTTGCTTTTTAGGCCCTGTACCAGCTGCATATGGAGGTTCCCAGGCTAGGGATCGAATTGGAGCTACAGCTTCCAGCCTGCGCCACAGCCACAGCAATGCCAGATCCAAGCCATGTCTGTGATGTACACCACAGCTCGTGGCATTGCCAGATCCTTGACCCACTGAGGGAGATGAGGGATCGAACTTAAAACCTCATGGCTCCTAGTTGGATTTGTTTCCTCTGTGCCATGACGGGAACTCCACACATGTGCCTTTTAAAATGGAAATGAATTAAAACTAAATGAAAGTTAACATGTAGTTCTTCAGCTGCACTAGCCACATTTCAGGTGCTCAAAAGCCACATGTGACTTGTGGCTACAGCCTTGGACAGCACAGACATAGAACATTTCCATCACAGCGCAAAGTTTTATTGGACATTGCTGGAGTTTGCGTGGGGCCCACTTCTGGCCAGGAAACCTGAGTGGTGAGTTTGCCATCTCACCCCATCTGGAGAGAAAGACAGAGCCTCATTAAGACAAAGCCTCTACACTTGCTTCTTCCTGTCCAAGGCGCTAGTGGAAGTGTGTGATGCTTGGAGCAGCCATCCTACAACAAGGAGGCAAGCTCAAGGACAAGAAAACAACCTGCCGAGGATGAAGGGTGGAGTAGGATGAAAAGAACTAAAGACCACTTTTTAAATTTATATATACATACACATTTTGTTTTGTTTTTGACCACCCCATGGCATACGGAGCTCCCAGGCCAGGGATCAGATCCAAGCTGCACTTGCAGCCTATACTGCAGCTGCAACGACATGAATCCTTTAATCCACTGTGCCAGACAGGATCAAACCTGCCTCCTGGTGCTGCAGAGAATCTGCTGATCCCATTACACCACAGTAGGAACTCCCTTTTTTTTTTTTTTAGGGCCATACCCGTGGCATGTGGAGGTTCCCAGGCTAGGGGTCCAATCAGAGCAGTAGCCCCTGGCCTATACCACAGCCACAGCAGCGCGGGCTCTGAGCTGTGTCTGCAACCTACACCACAGCTCACGGCAACGCCAGATCCTTAATCCGCTGAGCGAGGCCAGGGATCGAACTCACGTCCTTATGGATGCTGGTCGGTTTCGTTAACCGCTGAGCTACGACGGGAACTTCGAAACTCCCACTTTTTAAAAGTTGAGATAAAATATACATAGCAAAATTTCCTGTCTTAACCCTTTTTTTTTTTTGTCTTTTGTCATTTTTTAGGGCCGCACTCGCGGCATGTGGAGGTTCCCAGGCTAGGGGTCTAATCTGAGCTATAACTGCTGGCCTATGCCACAGCCACAGCAACGCGGGATCCGAGCCGTGTCTGCAACCTACACCACAGCTCACAGCAACACCGGATCCTTAACCCACTGAGTGAGGCCAGGGATCGAACCCACAACCTCATGGTTCCTAGTCGGATTCGTTTCCACTGCACCACGACAGGAACTCCTTAACCCTTTTAAGTGTACAGTTCAGTAGTGTAAATTACCTTCATATTGTCCTGCCAATCTCCAAAACTCTCTATCTTGTAATACTACAACTTTGTACCCATTGAACAACTCCTCATTCTCTGCTCCCACCCCACCCCACCCGCGACAACCACCATTCTACTTTCTGACTATAATTTGACTTCTTTATGTACCTCATGCAAGTGGAATCACACAGGACTTATCTTTTTGTGACTGGCTTACTTCACTTAGCATAATGTCCTCAAGATTCATCCATGTTGGAGTGTGTCAATATTTCCTTCCTTTTAAAGGCTAATAATATGTTTATACCACATTTTGTGTATCCACGCATCCATCCGTGTACACTTGGGTTGCTTCCACCTTTTGACTATTGTGAATAATGCTGATGAACGAGAGTGTACAAATACCTCCTTGGGACCCTGCTTTCAGTTCTTTTAGGTAAATATCTAGAAGTGAAATTGCTGGATCATATGTTAATTCTATTTTTAATTTTTTGAGGAACCCAATACGGTTTTCCACAGTGGCTGCACCATCTTACATCCCCACCAACAGTGTGTAAGGACTCCAGATTTCTCCACATCTTCACTAACACTGATTTTCTTTAAATTGTGCTTTTGTTTTGCATTTCCCTAATGATTAGCGACTTTGAGCATCTTTTCATGTGTCTGTTGGTCATTTGTATATCTTCTTTGGAGAAATGTCTGTTTAGTTTCTTTGCCCAATTTTTAATTTTTTTTTAATTGAGTTGTAGGAGTTCTTTATATCTACTGGACATTAACCTCTTAGGTATATGACTTGCAAATGTTTTCTGTAGTTTCCTTTTTTCATTCTGTCAATTGCATAAGAAACTCTTTCTTTTTTTCTTTTTTCTTTTTGGCTTTTTTTTTAAAGGGCCATACTGTTGGAATATCCTGATCCCAGGCTAGGGGTCAAATTGGAGCTGTAGCTGCCAGCTTATGCCACAGGCACAGTCACGCAGGATCTGAGCTGCATCTGCAGCCTACACTGTAGTTCACAGCAACACTGGATCCTTAACCCACTGAGCTAGGCCAGGAATCAAACCCACATTCTCCTGGATACTAGTCAGATTTGTTACCACTGATCCACAGTGGGAATACCAAGAAACTGTTTCTTGATGACAACCATGGTGTATTAGAAGTTTTCCTCATGGATATAGATGTCCTACTTTTCTGCTTATCCTGTTTTCATGAGCGTTCCCACGTATCAGTAGATACTTTTCAAAAAACATTTTCAGGAGTTTCTGCTGTAGCACAGCGGGTTAAGAATACAGTTGCAGTGGCACATGTCACCGTGGAGGCTTGGGTTTGATCCCTGGCCCAGCAGAGTGGGTTAATTGATCTGGTATTACTGCAGTTACACCTTGAATTCAATCCCTGGCCCAGGAATTAACATGTGTCACAGGTGTGGCATTAGAAATTTTTTTTTCCTGGAGTTCCTGTCATGGTGTCACAGAAATGAATCCAACTAGGAACCATGAAGTTGCTGGTTTGATCCCCAGCCTCGCTCAGTAGGTTAAGGATCCAGCATGCCATGAGCAGACACGGCTCAGATCCTACGTTGCTGTGACTGTGGCATAGGCTGGTGACTACAGCTCCAATTCGACCCCTAGCCTGGGAACCTCCATATGCTGCAGATGCGGCCATAAAAAGCAAAAAAAAAAAAAAAAAATTTTTTTCCAATGGCAACATTATATTCCCTCTTACTGACATAGTTTATTTATCCATTCCCCTACTGTTGGGCATAGTAGTTACCTGTTGTAAATGAAACTGGAATGAATTTGCTTGAGTCTAAATCTTTAGGAGCCTCTCCTTATTTTCTCAGAATTAATTCCTAGAAGTGTTATGGGCTGACTCAAATGGTTCTTAGTCATCATGTTCATTGTCCTTTCAATTTGGCCAATTTCATCCCATCAGCAGTGGGATGAGTGGGTTCTTCTCTCCATTCTTCCCAACATTGAGTATTATGCTTTAAAAATCTGCTCATTGAGGAGTCTAGTGGCCTAGCTTTTAAAGGATTTGGCATTATCAGTGCTGTGGCCTGGGTTTGACACCTGACCCAGGAACTTCCGCGTGCTGTGGGTGTGGCCAAAAAATAATCTGCTCATTTGAAAAGTGAATGATGAATCGTTCCTGTTGTGGCGCAGTGGGTTAAGACTCCCAGCAGTATCTGGGGTCTCTGTGGAAGCAAGGGATCGATCCCTGGCCTGGTTCAGTGGGTTAAGGATCCAGCATTGCCACAGTTGTGACTTGGATTCGATACCTGGCCTGATATGACACAGGTGCAGCCAAAAAAAGAGAAAGAGAAGTGTTGATGATAATAAATGTTTTTTTCTTGTTTGTTTTTTGTTTTTGTCTTTTTCCCTTTTTTTCAAGGCCACACCCGCGGCATACGGAAATTCCCAGGCTAGGGGTGGAAGGGGAGCTGCAGCCGCCAGCCTACGCCACAGCAACCCCGGATCCAAACCAAGCCTGTGCCCTACACCACAGCTTATGGCAACACCAGATTAATCCACTGAGTGAGGCCGGGGATCTAACCTCATGGTTCCTAGTCGGATTCATTTCTGCTGCGCCACGACGGGAACTCCAATAATAAATGTTTTTAAATGTATGTGTTGTGTGCTGTTATATGCCAGCTACTGTACTAAGCACAGAGATTACAAATAAGACAGAACCCAGTCCTGGGACTTTAATGCTAGTTCTGGTTCTGACACCAGCTCTGTGGTCTCCTTCTGGCTCAGATTTTAATCATCATTAGTTTTTCATCATCTGCCACCATTTATAGTGCCTAACAGTTGGGAAAGTAGTTTCCCCACCCATTCTCTGGGTGAATTCTCACAGCGACCCTGCAGGAGGCAAATAGGAAAATGAGGTCCAGAAAGCTGAACTAACCTGCCCAAGGTTGTAAGCCAGTTAAGTGCCTGAGGAGGAAGCAAATAGCAGCCAGCTTCTGTCTGTCTTTCTTCAGAAACATCAGAATGTGAATTTAGAAGGCATTAGCTTGATTCCCGCCCCTAGAGACTCTCTAAGGTCCCCAAGTCTCATCCATACTGAACTTGGGCACTCAGCCAAGTGAGGACCATCAAGTGTGTCTCAGGTGCTTGGCCTCTGTCCAAACTCAGCATCTTGTTTCTTCTTGAAAAGGGCTCTGGGATGCCACCACCTCCTTGCATTTTAATAAATCATTCCCTTTGCATTCTCTCTCTTTTTTTTTCATGAGGTATACTTAAGATAACATTATATTGATTTCAGGTATGCAGTGTAATGATTCTATATACTGCAAAATGATCAGCACAATAAGTCCAGTTGACATCCATCGCTATACGTAGTTACAAAAAATTTTTTCTTGTGATGGCAACTTTCAAGATCTACTCTCCTAGCTACTTTCAAATATGTATACATAATTATTAACTATAGTCACCATGACTTACTCATCTTAATAGCAGAAATTTGTACCTTTTCATCCCCTTCACCTATTTCGTCCATCCCAGGCCCTGCCCTGCCTTAGGCAACCACTAATCTGTTCTCTTTATCCATGAGCTCAGTTTTTGTTTTGTTAAGTATGTTTGATTTTTTCTTGTCTATTTTTTCTTTTTATTTTTTGGCCATGCCCATGACATGTGAAAGTTCCCAGACTAAGTATCCGTAGCAGTGACAACGCTTGATCCTTAACCCACTGAGCCACCGAAGAACTCCATTTTTTTTTTTTTTTTTTTTTACTTCTTATGGCTGCACCTGCAGCATATGTAAATTCCTGAGCTAGGGGTCAAATGGAAACTGCAGCTGTAGCCTAAGCCACAGTCATGTCAACACCGGATCTGAGCCGCATCTGTGACCTATGCCACAGTTTACTGTAATGCAGGATCTTTAACCCACTGAGCAAGGACAGGGGTCAAACCAGCATCCTCACATAGACAACATTGGGCCCTTAACCAGCCACAACAAGAACTCCTCCTATTTGTTTGTTTTAGAATCCACATATAGGTGAGGTTATATGGTATTTATCTTTTTCTGTCTGACTTACTTCACTTACCTTTGCTGTCTTTTTACATGACCCCCTTTCAGCCTTCTTCCCCAATTGGTATTAAATTTCCAAGAAGACCAAACTCTCCTAACCAGTAGGACTCCTAACTATTGTTTTCCTGGAGGACACCATGGCCCTCACCCAGTAAAAGAAGGAAAGAGATTCGCCATTTATGAGCACCTACCAAATGCCAGGCACTGTCAGACTCCATATCTCAGTTAATTTTCACAATATATCTGAGCAGAGGCATTACTAGCCCCATTTTACAGATAAGGAAACTGAATCCCAGAGAAATAATATGACTTGCACTGAGCCACTCAGCTATCTGGTGAGGGGGTGGGGCTGAGATTCAAACCCAAGATCACTTGGACCCCACAGTTATGCTTGTCATTTTTTCATAGCCCAGGGCTATACTGTCCTGCATGGAAGCCGCTAGCCACATGAGGCCATGTAAACTTAATTCAAATCAAATAAATAAAATTCAGTCCCTCAGTAGCACCAGCCACAATTCCAGCATTTAATAGCCACACATGGCTGGTGGCTATTGCATTGTTGCCATTTGTCAACCCTTTGGGGAGTCCATCAGAAGTTATCTTCCCTGAATGAGATCAAAATAAAATTATTCATGGGTTTCTGGACTGTGTTTTGTTTTTCTCCTGGTTTGGGAGGAGACTGCAAGCTGCATGTTAGGTGACACAGATTGCCTTTCTCCCCTCCTGCCCCAAACCCATATGCTCCCAGTGCTCTCCTCCATCACAGCGAATTTACGATGTTCTGGCCGTTAAAATGGGATGTCTTCACAGGAAAAGTCAGATGGGGACTGAGCAAAATTTCATGACACAGTGGGCTTTGTTCCAACTTATTGGTCACTGGGTGACATGCTTGCTGCTGGGGAGAGGTGTCTTCATGGAGTGACAAAAGAGGAGGAAGACTGACGGAACTCCTTGGCAAAGGGAGGTCTGGTTTTACTGGGATTTTTTCCCCCGTCTAACAGAAACCCCTTCCTTGGGAGTTCCCTGGTTGTCTTGTGATTAGGACTTGGTGCTTTCGCTGCTGCACCCTGGATCCAGTCCCTTGTCAGCGAACTGAGATCCCTCATCTGAGTTCCAAGTAAAACAAAAACAAACCCCTTTTCTATCTTCAAAGAATTCTGTCTGTCTGTCTCTCTCTCTCTCTCTCTCTCTTTTTTTTTTTTTTTGGCTTTTTAGGGCCGCACCCACAGCATATGGAAATTTCCAAGCTAGGGGTCAAATTGGAGCTACAGCTGCCGGCCTATGCCACAGCCACAGCAACACAGGATCCGAGCCACGTCTGTGATGTACACCCCAGTACAAGGCAATGCCGGATCCTTAGTCCACTGAGCAAGGCCAGGGATCGTACCTGCATCTTTATGGATTTCAGTTGGGTTTGTTACTGCTGAGCCATGACAGGAACTCCTGGAATTCTCATTTTGTGTTTTTTTTTTTTTTTTTTTGGTCATACTTGCAGCATGTGGAAGTTCCTGGTCAGAGATCGAACCTGTGCCACAGCACTGACCCAAGCCACTGCAGTGACAACACTTGATTCTTAACCTGCTGCACCACAAGAGAACTCCAGAATTCTCACTTTGTAAATGAAGGTAAAGTCTTCCTCCCACTTTAGAAGCCAAAAATGTTTGCCTTTATAGCTTCTCCTGCAGGTGGAAAAAAGAGGGCAAATAAGGAAAAAACAATGAGAAAATTAGCTCAGTCCGTGAAGTACAATTTCTAAGAGAATTTCAAGGCAGAACGATTTATTGACAATATAGAAAAAAATTAATAGCTACAAAGAAAACTCTAATGAAAATGAAAAAAAAATTAGACAATCATCAACCTCCAAAACTACCAAAAGGGGAGTTCCTGTTGTGGCTCAGTGGGTTAAGAACCATACATAGCATCCATAAGAATTCAGGTTCAATCCCTGGCCTCACCCAGTGGGTTAAGGATCTGGTGTTTCCACAAGCTGGGTGTAGGTCAAAAATGTGACTCGGATCCAATGTAGCTGTGGCTCCAAATCGTCCCCTAGTCTGGAAACTTACATATGCCACAGGTGCGGCCATTAAAAAAAAAAAAGTTTGGAAGAAGTGAAGCAGAAACACACATGATTTTTTCAGTAGTAGAAAACAATATTTGTGGTCATTACAGGGTAAACATAATTCACTGTCTTAACTATATTGAATAACACTGGGTGGGAAGTAGGATGGGTTAACACATGAAGGGAAGTAAGTTAGGACCCAAAGGATGCTTCAGACTCAGGTAGCAGAGTTGGGACCAGCTAACTGCTATACCAAAAAGCCTCCTCTTCTCAATAGTATAATTCAGTAAAAGTTTATTCTCTTGTCCAACTTAGACAGCTGTCCTCTAGGGGGTGTCTCATTCATCCTGGCTCCTTCCATTTTGTAACTCAACTGTCCCTTAGAGCCTTGGGGCCCTTCACTTTATTTTGTATTTGTTCTTTTTTTGTGATCCTACATCAGTTTTTTTTTTAATGTACAGTTGACTTACAATATCAATTTCAGATTTACAACATTGTGTTTCAATATTTTTATGTTATATTCCATTTATAGTTATTACAAACTATTAGCTATATTCATGGTGCTGTAAGCTATCCTTGTAGCTTATTTATTTTACTGTATTTTTTTATGAAAGTGTACTTGATTTACAATGTTGTGCCAGTTTCTGCCCATTAAAGTCCTTCACGTTAAAGTAGAGAAAGTATGAACAATTGGATGGACAGTTTCTACTGGCTAGGCCTGAGAATGGTACATCTCATATTCAGTTGGCCAGAACTTGGTCTGAGCCATGGAGAAGGCTGGAGAATTCAGGAGAATTCAGTTCCCAGGAAAAAATGTGGGGGGTGTAAGTAGCAATACCTCCCACTCTATGGTATGGGGTGGGGAAGAGTATCCCAGACATTCTTTCTGTCGTTCAATATTCAATATATATTTACACTATGGACCAAGCATGGTTTTAGGCATAACAGATATGACAGTGAATGAAGGAGTTCTTGTCATGGCTCAGTGGTTTACAAATCTGACTAGCATCCATGAGGAAGGACGCAGGTTCAATCCCTGGCCTTGCTCAGTGGGTTAAGGATCCGGCGTTGCCGTGAGCTGTGGTGTAGGTCGCAGATGAGGCTTGGATCCAGTGTTGCTGGTTGTGGCGTAGGCTGGCGGCTACAGCTCCGATTAGACCCCTAGCCTGGGAACTTCCATATGCCTTGGGTGCGACCGTAAAAAGCAAAACAAATGAACAAACAAAACAGTGAATGAAGGGACCCTGCTCTCAGGAGCTTCTGCAGAGTGGGTAAGAGCAGGTTGAGTTCCTGGGGAAAAGGGAAATGGAACTGGCCTTCCAGGCTATTCTGACTGGAACAGTGGGAGTCCATGACATGGTGTTCTGTGGAATGTGCCATGATCTGTTTCATGTTTTAAAATGACCATTTTAGGGAGTTCCCACTGTGGCTCTGCAGGTTAATTACAGGTCTAGTATCCATGAGGAAGTGGGTTTGATTACTGGCTTCACTCAGTGGGTTAAGGATCCAGTGTTGCTGTGAGTTGTGGTGTAGGTTGCAGATGCAGCTCAGATCTGGCATTGTGGTGGCTGTGGGGTAGGCTGGCAGCTGCAGCTCCGATTCTACCCTCTAGCCTGGGAACTTCCTAAAAGACCCCCCCCCCACCAAAAAAAAAATCACCTTGGCCAGCTTGTGGAAAATGAACTGTCAGGTCAGGACTAGACAAAAGAAGTAGAAGCAGAGATCAGATATGGCAGGCACACTAGAGACAGGGGAAACTCCACCTGGCCTGGTGTGGTGGCACCGAAGATGGAGAATGGTGGAGGGAGAAATATTTGAGAGATACACTAAGGGACACGGTGACTGATTGGATGTGGCGGGGGGGGGGCGGGTTGTGAAGGAGACGGAAGAGACAGGAATGATTCCTAGATTCCTAAAGTTTTGTCTTGAGTGACTGGCCAGACCCTAAATGGGAACTATCTCAGTAGCAGTTTGAGATGCAAGGCAGATAACGGATGCGAAAGTGCTTTAGGAAAGGTCAAAAGGATTGACCAAGCCATTGCGTTCCATTTTACAGATGGGAAAACTGAGGCACAAGATACTAGCAAGTAGAGTTAGGCCATGTCGCGCCCTCTCACACCCTTTAAATAGGTGAAAAGTCCCAAGAATGTTAAGTACCTTCTAAGCGCCAGTACCTGGCCGCCCCAGCCCATCTTGCCCCGTCTCGCCCCGCCCCAACCCCGCACGACAGGCTTTCCATGTCTGTCACTCGTTTGCCAATAAAGTTATTGAAATTGACACTGGTTGCTAAGGAAGTGGGTCGCCTTGCCGGGTTGCTAAGGAAGTGAGCGGCAGCGGTCTCTCCCCATCCGGGGCAGCGGGGAATGGCTGAGCCTCACGGTTCGCCACCACCCCCGCCGCCGCCGCCGCCGCTGCTAGTGCCGCCGCCGCTGCTAGTGCCGCCGCCGCCCGCTTTCGGCTCGGGCTGCAGGTAAGTCAGGGAGATGTGCGATCAACTGCCGGGCAGGGTCGATCCTTCCGCCACCTGGGATCTTCCCGGAGTCCCGCGGCAGCACCACCGACTGACTATGCTGCTCCGGGAGCGGGAGCATCCTCAGCCCTGCCTCCCAGGCATCTTCTGGCAGTCCGGGCAGTCTCGCCCCCCCCTCCCCCGGGCGGAGATGTGCTGCCTGACCCACAAACCCGGCCGCGAGGGGTCGAGGTCACGGACCCAGCTCTAGAGGGAGGTAGGCGAGCGAAAGCCTGGGTTCAGAACCTCCGCGCTGCCTCTGGCTCACTGTGTGACCTTGGGCAAGTACCTTCCCATCTTGGCCTCAGTTGACCTGTTTGCCCAATGAGGTACTAACACTTGCTGCTCAGAGTGGTTAAGATGATAAGTGCCCTAAATGGGGAGAAGAATTCTTAGGGCGTCCTGGCATGGGGGCCAAGAGTCCAGCTTGAGGTCTGAGTGCCTGGATTTCTGACTCTTCATCTCCTCTGAGTAACATTGTGGCCTCGGGCAAGTTAATCTCTGTGAGCCTTCTTTTCTTTATTTGTAAAATGCCTTAGTGAACCACTGTGAGAGTCCAGTGAGACAGGTATGTCAAGTAGCTTTGCATAGTAAGTGCTCAACAAGCTATTCTGAGGCATGTGGGGTGGTTTGGGCAAGGCTTCCTGGAGACCAAGACTTTGAGACAGGTAGGATTTAGGTGTGTAGTGCACCAGCTCATGTGGATATTTCCCCCCTCTCTTCTTCCCGTTTGACATCCCTCCACCTTCAGCTTTACTTCTCCATTCTGCTCAGAGCAAGAGAGGTGGTGTGGACCAAGGAGCCCTGGTGGGGGAAACCTTGGGACAAGTCATTGTAGATAGCTGGGCTTACGGTTTTATTTTCTACTTGGACCTTGTTGACCGTTGCAAAAGAAAAAGAGTAATCTTTGGGGAGTTCCCATCGTGGCTCAGCCGGACAAATCTGACTAGCATCCATGAGGACACAGGTTCAATCCCTGGCCTCACTCAGTGGGTTAAGGATCCGGCGTTGCCTTGAGCTGTGATGTAGGTTGCAGACGCGGCTCAGATCTGGCGTTGCTGTGGCTATGGTGTAGGTCACAGTCTGGGAACCTCCATATGCTGTGGGCATGGCCCTAAAAAGACAAAAAGGGAGAAAGAAAAAGAATGAGAAAGAAAGAAAGAGAGAAAGAGAGTTATCTTTACATCTTTTGAGAAGTGTTTGAAACAGTAATAGCTATTTACAACCGTAGCTGGCTCTTAAACAGCCTCGATTTGAACTGCATCAGTCTGCTGGATACATGAGTTTTTTTCAATGAAGATACATTTACCTGCCTTTATATATAAGGGACTTGAGCATCCATGGATTTTGATATCCACGGGGGTTCCTGCAACTAATCCCCCACAAATATTGAGGGTGGACTATATGTCATTTTCAGGTATATTATCTCATTTAATCTTCCCATAGACTTTGCCAGGTAGGTGGTGATGTCATCCCCATTTTGAAGATAAGAAAACTGAGGCTAAGAAAAGTGAATGACTTGCCTAAGAATCTTATATGAATTAAATGATGGAGCTGAACATGTTTCCAGATAAATCCTGTATTTTCTCCCCTATACCATGATGTCTCCGATTTCTCAGCTGTAGCTGTTACAAATCCACAAGCATATTCTTTTGTTACTTTTGACTTCTATGGCTAGAGGCTTTTCTTCCATTGGCAAGGAAACAAGATCTTACATAAAGCTTCATTTAAATAGATACCATCCATACTGTGGACCTCAAAAAAGAGCTGGAATGTTTAAAAAGCGGCTTCTCTGTCCTCTAGTTCCCACCGCTTTCAAGTGGGAGGAGTAGGTTTCTAGGCCCTTTCAGTGGTATCATGCAATTCCAGTTGTGTGCTCGTGTTTTAAAAACATGGAATCAGGCTGTCTGGGTTTGGAACGTGGCTCTGCCACTTCCAAGCTGTGTGCTGCTGAGCAATATACTTTACATATTTGTGCTACAGTTTCAACATCTGTAAAAGGAGGATGATAATTGTATCCACCATATGTAGCTGTTGTGGGGATTTATTGGCAACTAATACACATAAAGTGCCTGGTATGTTTGGTAAACATTAGCTATTGTTATTTGGGCTTAACATAGCACTTTATATTCTATTTATGGTTGGTGAATGAATAAATTAAAGCATGTGCTGACGATACCAGGTCTGTCAACCTTGCAAAGTCATTGCATGCATGAAATGGTCACTGTCATAGTATTATATAAATGTCAGGTGGCACAGTAGGTTAAGGATCCGGCATTTTCACTGCTGTGTCCTTGGGTTGCAGCTGTGACATGGGTTCCATCCCTGGCCCCGGAACTTCTGCATACTGTGGGCAAGGCCAAAAAAAAAAAATTACAGGGTTGCCCCAGGAACCTGCAATCCCATGCCAGAATAGGTTGCAATGAAAGATGCCAGGTTTAGTAGCCTGACTCCCAATTCAGTCAATGTTTACTAAATCTTTTTATGCCAAGTGCAATGGCGCAGTCCCAACTCTACATTCTTCGAGGACCTCAGAGCTTAATTTGCATATTGCTAGCATTTAAAATGAATTTGACGTCTTTAAATGAATTCATATCTGTCTTTGCTCCTCCTCAGAGTAAAGTTGTGGATTCACATCTCTCGTGTCCTTATGCTTCTTTTGGGTGCCTGGGCTAAGCTTTGGCTTGCTCTCCAAGCCCTTTCATCCACTGATTTATGGGTCCCTGAGAAAGAGCCTTCTCTTGTGCTGGTTAATAATACAGTGCTCTCTTTATGGTGCCTAATGGTTTACAAAAATGATTCAACATGCCTTCACTGCTTTGGTCTATCAGTAACCCCGCGAGGAAGGGAAGGTGCAGACTGAGATTTCTATTTTATAGTCAAGGGACCTGAGGTCCAGAAGCCAGGCTGCTGGTAAGTGACCCATTTCATATCGGCATCCATGCCTTCTGACTCCCAAGTTCAGTGCTCTTGCTCCAGCTGCCTCAGTTTCAGTCACTCAACATTTACAGAACACCTGCTGAGTGTCAGGCCCAGTTCTATCCTGGGGACATGGTGGTAGAGAGGTAGGTGGTGTCCTTGCTCTCTTACAGCTTCCATTCTAGTGGTAGCAGCAGAAAAATAAAGCAATAAATGAACAGGGTCATTCGGATGGAAGTGCGTGCTGTGAAAGCAGTAAAACAGTGATGTCATGGAGAGTACCTTCTCCGCAGGGGTGCCGCCACTTTGATTGGGTGGTCAGAGAAGACCGCTCTCAGGTGGTGACATTTTCAGTGAGATTTGCTGGCAGAAGGGGGCCAACCTTTTGAAAATGTAGCAGAAGGAACAGCAAGGATAAAGGTTCTGAGGTGGGAATAAGCTTTGTAAGTTCTGGGAACTGAAAGAAGGCTCAGAGTGGCTGGAACAGGTGGGCTGGGGCGGGAGGAGGGGAGATGGTGGGGGGGCATGTGGGGGCTTCGGAAGAGGCCTCAGGTCACCTAAGGCTGTAGGCTAGAGGAAGGAGTTGACGGGAGACACATGATCTATTTTTTGTTTTAAAAACAATCACTTGGCCTCTATGTGGCAAATGAATTTTAAGGGGTGTAAGAATGGCAGCTAGGGGAGTTACTGTTGTGGCTCGGCAGGTTGAGAACCCGACCAGTATCCATGAGGATGCAGATTCGATCCCTGGCCTCCCTCAGTGGGTTAAGGATCCAGCATTGCCACAAGCTGCGGTGTAGGTCCCATATATGGTCGAATCTGCTATGGCTGTGGCTGTGGTGTAGGCTGGCAGCTGCAGCTCCAATTCGACCGCTAACCCAGGAACTTCCATATGGCACAGGTGTGGCCTTAAAAAAAAAAAGGAATGGCAGTCGGAAGCCAGGTGAGAGGTGATGGTGGCTTTATAGAGTGGTCAGAGTGGGGATGTTACAAGAGATTGAATTAGGGATGTGTCCTGGAGGTGAAACCAGCAGATTGGTGGTTGAGAGGAAGAGCTAAAGGGATTAGGGATGACTCCTGGGGTTTTGGCCTGAACAATTAAATAGATGTTGGTGGTACCATCTGCCTCTAAAACAATGAGAGATCAGAGTTTCCATTTTGGCTCAGTGGTTAACAAATCCAGCTAGGAACCATGAGGTTGCGGGTTCGATCCCTGGCCTCGCTCAGTGGGTTAAGGACCTGGCATTGCTGTGAGCTGTGGTGTAGGTTGCAGATGCAGCTTTGATCCTGCGTGGCTGTGGTTGTGGCATTGGCCGGTGGCTACAGCTCCGATTAGACCCCTAGCCTGGGAACCTCCATATGCCATAGGTGCGGCCCTGAAAAGACAAAAAAAGAAGACAAAACGATGAGAAATCTTTTTGGTTAGGTGTCCTGGGAGGAAGAATTAGCTATGGTTCCCTCTGAACCCTTAGAGGAGAGTCACAAGGTATAAACACATTATAGTCTCTGGGAGGACATCCCAGCTTATCCTGTAGGAAGACAGCCAGGTGCATCTCCTCGAAGCCTCCACCTTGAATGTCCGTGAGCCCTGCTGGTCTTGAAGTCTGGCTCTTTAACAGCTTGTGGAGTGGCAGTGTGGGCTTTGCCAGGGCAATGCCCATCTGCCTCATGCTGTTGGTATTGCTCTCCTGACTCGAGATATTGGCTGATGAAGGCCGGAAGGAGGCTGGCCAGCTCGGGAAGACAGAATGGACTCACTAGTGAAGTTTAGTGCCTCAAATGGCCACATTCTCCCTGCCAAAATGGTTCTTGCTTGGCCATCCAGTGACATTTCTAAAATTGCAGAGCTTTCGATTTGGGGATCCCTTGAGAAGCGGTTATATTCTGCTAGAATTCCTAGAGGACCCTTCAATGGAGTATCTTTTCCAAGCAAGGGAATTCAAGGTTTCTTTTCATATAGGCTAACAATTGCACCTGTAAATTTAGGCTTCACCATGTTGTAAATTCAACACTGTGAATAGTCAGACTAATAATCCTATGACTTCCACTTGTCTACCTATTTAGAATGCTCTCTCCTGTGCATTCTCACTTACTAATGTTCAGTCAGTTGAGATCATGTGAAATGTATATTATCTCCAGTTTTCAGATGAAGCATTGAGCTCCCAAGAGATCTCTCATTTTGATCAGTATTATTAAGCACCTGGTTGGTCCTGGGTTAGGTGGGTCCTTGTAGGTTCTGTTTGACTGGGGCACCCATGTGCCCTGAGAGCTTGTGAGAAATGCAGAATCTGGGAGTTCCTGTCGTGGCTCACTGGAAACGAATCCAACTGGGAACCATGAGGATGTGGGTTCGATCCCTGACATACTCAGTGGGTTAAGGATCCGGCGGTTGTTGTGGGCTGTGGTGTGGTCACAGAAGCAGCTCAGATCCCACGTAGCTGCGGCTGTGGTATAAGCCAGCAGCTATAGCTCCAGTTAGACCCCTAGCCTGGGAACCTCCAAATGCCACAAGTGTGGCCCTAAAAAGCAAAAACAGAAAACAAACAAACAAACAAACAAACAAACAAAAACGGAAATGCAAAATCTGGAGTTCCCATCGTGGCTCAGCAGAAACAAATCTGACTAGCATCCGTGAGGACACAGGTTTGATCCCTGGCCTCGCTCAGTGGGTTAAGGATCCGGCGTTGCCATGAGCTGTCGTGTAGGTCACAGACGCTGCTCATATCTGGCGTTGCTGTGGCTGTGGCGTAGGCTGGCGTCTACAGCTCCGATTCAACCCTTAGCCTGGGACTCTCCCTATGCCATAGTGCAGCCCTAAAAAAAAAAAAGAAAAAAAGAAATGCAGAATCTCAGTGTAGATATAAGAAACCATTTTACCAAGACCCGCTGGTGTTTCCTGTGTACATTTAAGCTTGAGATGCACTCATTTGGTAGTAAGTAGCAAAACTAGGACTTGTCAAAGATAATGATAATAAAAGCACAGGGTTAACTGTTTTATTGCACTTCACAAATACTGCAGTTTTTACCATTTGAAGGTTTATGGCAACCCTGCGATGTCTGATGGTGAACATTTTTTAGCAATAAAGTATTTTTTAATTAAGGTATGTGCATTGTTTTTGGGGAGTTCCTGTTGTGGCTAAGTGGTAACGAACCCTGCTAGTATCCATGAGGATGCAGGTTCGATCCCTGGCCCCGCTCACTGGATTAAGGATCTGGCATTGCCATGTGCTGTGCTGTAGGTCACTTACTCGGCTTGGATCCCACGTTGCTGTGGCTGTGGTGTAGACTGGCACTGCAGCTCCAATTCAACCACTAGCCTGGTAACTTCTGTATGCCACAGGTACAGCACTAAAAAGCAAAAAAAAAGGTATGTACATTGTTTCCGTAGACATGATATTCTTGCACATTTAATGGACTACAGCATAGTGTAAACATAACTTTTATATTCACTGGGAGACCAAAAAAAATTGTGTGACTTGCTTTATTACAAGAATTTGCGTTATTGTAGTGGACTGATGCTGATCCTGTCCTCTCTCCCAGGTGTGCCTGTAATAGGAATAGCTAACAGTTATTGACCCAAGCACTATTCTCAGCACTTTACATGTGTTATTTCATTCAGTCCTCACAGCAACCCTGTAACACGAGTGTTGTTATGAATCCCCTTTTCCAGAATAGGAAAGTAGAGGCATAGAAAAGTCAAGTAACTGGGAGTTCCCTTCGTGGCTCAGTGGTTAATGAATCCGACTAAGAACTATGCGGTTGCGGGTTCGATCCCTGGCCTTGCTCAGTGGGTTAAGGATCCGGCGTTGCCGTGAGCTGTGGTGTGGGTTGCAGACACGGCCCGGATCCCGCATTGCTGTGGCTGTGGCGAAGGCCGGCAGCTGCAGCTCCCGTTAGACCCCCTAGCCTGGGAACCTCCATATGCCGTGGGTGTGGCCCCAGATAAGGCAAAAAGAAAAAAAAAAAGAAAGAAAGAAAAGTCAAGTAACTTAAGCAGGTCTGCTGACTTCAGGTCCGTTGTGCTTTCCACCATTCACTTCTTCATCTGCTTTTCAGGAGGGCAGTGCATCCCTGATGTCTTGTCAAAGGCCTTTCTTTCCCTTCTGTCCCTGGGTAACTAATTTTGAATGCTGATGAAAGTGACTTCATAGGAGTTCCCATTGTAGCTCAACAGAAAGGAACCTGACTAGTAATCATGCGGTTGTGTGTTCGATCCCCAGCTTCGTTCAGTGGGTTAAGGATCCAGCGTTGCCCAGGGCTGCAGTGTAGGTCAAGCATGTGGTTTGGACCCCAAGTTGCTGTGGCTGTGACTTAGGCCGGCAGCTATAGTTCTGACTCAACCCCTAGCCTGGGAACTTCTTTTTTTTGTCCTTTTATGGCCGTACCCACAGCATATGGAGGTTCCCAGGTTAGGAGTCTAATGGGAGCTGTAGCCGCCGGCCTACGCCAGAGCCACAGCAACGCCAGATCCGAGCCGCATCTGTGACCTACACCACAGCTCATTGCAACGCCAGATCCTTAACCCACTGAGCGAGGCCAGGGATCGAACCCTTAACCTCACAGTTCCTAGTCGGATTCATTTCCGCTGCAGCATGACAGGAACTCCAAGCCTGGGAACTTCTATATGCCACACCTGTGGCGAAAGAAAGAAAGAAAGGAAAGAAAGGAAGGAAGGGAGAAGAAAGAAAGAGAAAGGGAAAGAAAGAAAGGGAGAAAGAGAAAGAAAGAAAAGGAAGAAAAGAAAGGGAGGAAGGGAGAAAGAGATTTCATAGGATGTTTGAAGAAATCAGGGAAAGAAGCCATGAGGTATTTCTTATGTTAACTATGGGTGTCAGTTACTTGACTGATGGGCTACAAACAGATACCTGATTTGTGAGGTAGGCTGCCTCTCACCCTTCTTGGCTCTAACTCAGGCCTGAAACATCTGAAGCAGGTAGGAACTGTGAGCTTGTGTTCTGAGTCATTCAGCCCTGAGCTGTTGCTTCTTGATTCTGGTGATAGTATCTGGGCGGAGAGGTTGGCTAAAACCCTATACCACCTGCTGGCTAATTGCAAAAGATTCCTTTTTTTTTTTCTTGCTTTGTAGGGCCACACTGCGGCATATGGAGGTTCCCAGGCTAGGGGTCCAATCGAAGCTGTAGCCACTGGCCTACGCCACAGCCACAGCAACGCGGGATCTGAGCCGCGTCTGCCACCTACACTACAGCTCACGGCAACGCCAGATCCTTAACCCACTGAGTAAGTCCAGGGCTCTAACCCACAACCTCATGGTTCCTAGTCGAATTTGTTTCCTCTGAGCCACAACGGGAACTCCAGATCCTTTCATTTTTATTTATTTATTTATTTATTTGTGTCTTTTTTTTTTTTTTTTTTTGC
>PVHT021183543.1:21637679-21665078 GCA_004024745.2 Catagonus wagneri | reverse complement strand
CCTAGTCAGATTTGTTAACCACTGAGCCACGATGGGAACTCCCAGATCCTTTCGTTTTTAAAATATTTTAATTATAAAGGCAGCCTCGGAGTTCCCATCATGGCTCAGTGGTTAATGAATCTGACTAGGAACCATGACGTTGTGGGTTCGATCCCGCAAAAAGACAAAAAAGGCAAAAAGACAAAAAAAAAAGGCAGCCTCCTTAGATAATGTTTTTAACAACGTAGTGTCAAAATGAGGTTGTAAAGGCAAACATTATTATAGTCTGGTGGGAAGGGATTATCTGTGAAAATGGTTACCCTACCTCAGTTTCAGTTTAGTTGTCCACCTGCAGACATCTTTTTATTTTATTTATTTATTTGTTTGTTTATTTTTGTCTTTTTAGGGCCGCACCCCCAGCATATGGAGGTTCCCTGGCTAGGGATCTAATCGGAGCTGTAGCCACTGGCCTACAGCCACTGCAACGCAGGATCCTAACCATGTCTGCAGTGTCTGCAACCTGTGCCACAGCTCAAGGCAACACTGGATCCTTAACCCACTGAGCAAGGCTAAGGGTTGAACCCGCAACCTCATGGTTCCTAGTTGGATTCCTTTCTGCTGCGCCAGGATGGGAACTCTGCATAAAGTATCTTTTAAGAGTTTTTGTCAGCCTTCTTTGCTGCTTTTCTTTAATTTGTTTTCCTTTGTTTTTTTTTTGTTTTTATTTTTATTTTTTCCTTTTTATGGCTGCACCTACGACATATGGAAGTTCCCAGGCTAAGGTCGAATTGGAGCTGCAGCTGCTGGCTTTGCGACAGCCACAGCAAAATGGGATCCAAGCCGCATCTGTGACATCACCACAGCTTGTGGCAACACTGGATCCTTAACCCACTGAGCAAGGCCAGGGATCAAGCCTGTATCCTCACAGACACTATGTTGGGTTCTTAACCCACTGAGCCACAATGGGAACTCCAAATTTTTCTATTTTTTAAAATAATTTTTGGGAGTTCCTGTCTTAGCTCATCAGTTAACGAATTTGACTAGCATGCATGAGGACACAGGTTCTATCCCTGGCCTTGCTCAGTGGATTAAGGATCTGGCGTTGCCATGAGCTATGGTGTAGGTCGTAGATGCAGCTTGGATCCTGCGTTGCTATGGCTGCGGCCTAGGCCAACAGCTGTAGTTCTGAGTTGACCCCTAGCCTGGGAACCTCCATATGCCACAGGTGTGGCCCTAAAAAACAAATAATAATAATAATAATAATAATAATAATAATAGTAATAATTTTGGGCCACACTCATGGCATGCAGAAATTCCCAGGTCAGGAATCAAACCTTCACCATAGCAGCAACCTGAGCCACTGCAGTGACTGTCAGATCCTTAAACTTGCTGTGCTGCATGGGAACTCCTGCTTTCCTTTGTGATACAGAGCTCTCTGTGAGAGAATACTTGTCCTGCTGGATCCAGAACAAGAGCCTTTAACATTTAAACCCTTTAGTCTCTGAACAGACTGTTGGCTGGTGACATTAACCAGAAATATCATATATACATTATCAGTTTTGTGCATTGGATGAGCTGTGAGAGCACACATGTCTTTATGGAATTGGACAGTGAACCATGACAGTTCTGGTGGAGAGGGATTTGAAAAATATATTTAACTCATTGTATTACTGAAACAAATCCTGTGATTTATAGGAAATTCTGCCTGATCATCTTTGGGAACTGTTTACTTTAAAGGTGGCATGTGTAGGCAGCTTTTCCAACATTAATGTACACATAAATCACCAGGGTTCCTGATAAAATGGGACCCTGATTTGGGGCCATCTAGATGGGGTTAGATTCTAGAGCTAAACCAGGTGGAAGAGAAGATTTTAGGTGACACTCAAACACAGCGTCCTAAATTATGCTGAATGACACTTCGAGAATTAATTTCTTTGAAACTGTTTTGGTTCTTCTAAGGAGAATATTGGGAGAATATTGGTTTCCAGTCTTTTTCCTTCCTTCCTTCCTTCCTTCCTTCCTTCCTTCCTTCCTTCCTTCCTTTCTCTTTTTAGGGCTACACTGGTGGCATATGGAAGGAGTCAAATCAGCTATAGCTGCTGGCCTACAGAACAGCCAGAGCAACTCGGGATCCAAACTGCGTGGGATCCAAACTGTGTCTGCGACCTACACCACAGCGCACAGCAACACCAGATCCTTAACCCACTGAGCAAGGCCAGGGATCGAACCCTCATCCTCATGGGTACTAGTTGGATTCTTTTCCCTTGCGCCACAACATAAACTCACTCCAGTCTTTCTTTTTTTTTTGTCTTTTCTAGGGCCACACTCACGGCATATGGAAGCTGTAGCTGCTGGCCTACGCCACAGCCATAGCAACGCGGGATCTGAGCCCCGTCTGTAACCTACACCACAGCTCACGGCAACGCCGGATCCTTAACCCACTTAGCTATGCCAGGGATCGAACCCGCAACCTCATGGTTCCTAGTCGGATTTGTTAACCACTGAGCCACAACGGGAACTGCAAGATTTTTTTTTTTAGCTTTTTTTAGGGCCGCACCCATGGCATATGGGTGATCCCAGGGTAGGGGGATCAAATCGGAGCTGCAGCCTCTAACCTCTGCCACAGCCACAGCCATAACAACACCAGGTCTGAGCCGTGTTTTTGACCTACACCACAGCGCACGCCAACGCCAGACCCTTAACCCACTGAGCTAAGGGCAGCGATCGAACCAGCATCCTCATGGATACTAGTCAGATTCGTTTCCACTGCGTCACAATGGGAATTCCAAACTCTCTTCAGTCTTTCTTAACCCTTGCTTTCTAACCACTGAAGAGAGCTGCGCCCTTGGGCCTTAGGTGAGCTACAGTATCTGGTTAGAACATGGTAACATTGTTGTGGGTCCTTATACTTATTTTCACAGTTGCCTTCTGTTTACAGGTGATACTGGTTTTCCATTCATGGTAGTGGTACAAAGTTTCTTTTAAATAAATTTATGGGAGTTCCCTTTGTGACTCCTCGGTAATGAACCCCACTAGTAACCATAAGGTCGCAAGTTCGATCCCTGGCCTTACTCAGTGGGTTAAGGGAACTGGCATTGCTGTGAGCTGTGGTGTGGGTCATAAATGCAGCTCAGATCTGGCGTCGATGTGGCTGTGGAGTAGACCAGCAGCTATAGCTCTGATTTCCATATGCAGCGGGTGCAGCCATAAAAAGACAAAAAGATAAAGAATAAATAAAAATAAATTTGTGTTAAAGTTGATTTAAAGCAAAAACTTTAACTAAATAATAGTACAAGTGGTATAAGGACGTGGCAGAAATTGTGAAGAGACAGTTGGGTGTCTGACATTTAGAACATGCTGGTGTGGGAAAAAGGCCATGAACTTTGGAGCCAGGTAGGCCTGGTTTCTGCTTACTTTGCCACTGATTAACTCAGTGTGCCATGTTGCTTCTCTCTCCCAGTCTCAGGATTTTCTTCTGTAAATTGGGTCAGGGCGGAAGCACCTCCTGTGGGCCAGACATTGTAACACTCATCCTGCTCGCATGCTCACACAGCCCCCAGGAGCTGGCTCCTTCTACTGAGGGGGATATAGGTTCAGCGAGGTGAAGGAACTAGCATGGAGTCCCAGAGCTGGGAATGGTTGGACTGGGTTTCACTGCCAGGTGTGTCTGATCTCTTTTTTGTTATCCAGGCCACCTCCCTCTTTTAAAATGTAGAATTTGATGTGGCTTTCTACCCAGCTGCGTAGCAATCTTGATTAAAAGGACAAGTCATTGAGCATACCCATGGTCACTACAGCATTCCTCACAATAGCCAAGAGATGGAAGCAGCCCAAATGTGCACGGATAGATCCATGGATAAAGAAAATATGGTCTTGGTGTTCCTGTTGTGGCTCAGTGGAAACGAATCCAACTAGGAACTATGAGGTTGTGGGTTCGATCCCTGGCCTTGCTCAGTGGGTTAAGGATCCGGCATTGTCATGAGCTGTAGTGTAGGTCACAGATGTGGCTCAGATGTGGCGTTGCTGTGGTTATGGCGTAGGCCGGTGTCTGTAGCTTGGATTAGACCCCTAGCCTGGGAACCTCCAGGTGCCGTGGGTACGGCCCTAAAAAGCAAAAAATAAAAAATAAAAAGAAAATGTGGTCTATACATTCAGTGGGATGTTATTTAGCTTCATAAAAGAAGGAGATCTTGTTATGTGCTACAACATAAGTGAACCTTGAGGTAGGATGGTGGTTTCCAGGGGTGGGGCAGATGGGGAAATGGGGAGCTGCTGTTTGATAGGTATAGCGCTTCAGTTTGGCAAGATGAAAAAGTTCTAGAGACCTGTTACGCAATAATGTGTACATGTAAAATAGTTAAGGTACATTTTATATTATGTGGGGTTTTTTTAACCACAATGAAAATTTTCTTAAAAGTTTAACAAAAAAGAAAGAAAAGAAAAGCCATTGGTCAGAGGGCATTTTTTTTCTTTCCATTTTGGAAACTCTCAAGCATACATAAAAACAAAACTGTATAATGAAGCATGAACCCATTACCCAGCTCTAGCATTTATCGGCACATGGCAGTTCTTTCACCTCTAACCTCCTGTCCATCCCACCCCACCTCACCCTGGGATTATTTTGATCCCACACAAGCATATAACTTTATCTGAAAATGCTTTCGTGTGTTTAAGAATCTTGTTTTAAAAATACCATTTTCACACTTAAGAAAGTAACGATAATTCCTTAACATCATCTCATGCCCAACGTTCAAATTTCCTTGATCATCTCATACATTTTTTTTTTTTTTTTTGCCTTTTGTTGTTTTAGGGCTGCACCTGCAGCATATGGAGGTTCCCAGGCTAGGGGTCTAACAAGAGCTGTAGCTGCCAGCTTATGCCACAGCCACAGCAACGCAGGATCCTAGCCGCTTCTGTGACCTACACCACAACTCTCTGCAACGCCATATTGTTAACTTACTGAGCAAGGCCAGGGTTCGAACACGCAACCTCATGGTTCCTAGTCAGATTTGTTAACCATTGAGCCACGATGGGAACTCCATGTTGGTTTGTTTTAATCAAAATCCAAAAAAGGACCCTGGTCAAGGGCCAAATGTATCTGGTTGATTAAGTCTCTGACATCAGAGTGTACTTTTTTATCAGAGAAACAGTTTCATTTCTCTCCTGGATCAGTACACGGAACAAGAAGTTCCTGGCAGAAAGGCTCTTCCAGCTTCATAGCTTAGTGGTGGGTCAGAGCATGGGCTCTGAATATTAGGGTCGTGTGGGCAGTATTGGTGGGTGGATAAATGGTACAGCCTGGGGTGTGGGTAAGACGGTGCCCTCTGTCAAAAAGGAACATGCACAGTGTTGACACCTCTAGGAATAGCTCCTACTACTCACCCCCACGTGTAGCTAAAGGTGTGTGTTCAGGGTATTCACTGCAGCACTGTTTGCACTAGCAAAGACCAGAAACTATCAGAGGGACCGTGGCATCTAGGCAGCTACTTAAAAGATGGGGATAGAGGGTGGGGTTGCCTCCAAGATCTGCAAAGATGGAGAATAGTAGACACTATACAATGCTTGAATTAAAAGAAAACAAAAGTGGGGAAGCAATATAGATATATTAATGCTTGCATGTGCTTCAAGTCTCTCCCCAGGGGTAGGAGGAAGATTTTACTTATTTACTGGATACTCACGTGTGCAACTTGAATTGTTTTAATCTATACTTATATACATATACATGTGTATATGTGTGTGTTTGTCTTTAAAATAAGTTTGAAATAGGGTTCTTAGGAGTTCCTGTTGTGGCTCGGCAGGTTAAGAATCCAACATAGTGTCTGTGAGGATGTGGGTTTGATCCCTGGCTTCGCTGAGTGGATTAAGGATCTGGTGTTGCCACAAGCAGTGGTATAGGTTGCAGATGCAGCTCAGATCCTGCGTTGATGTGACTGTGGCATAGACCTGCAGCTGCAGCTCTGATTTGACCTCTGACCCAGGAACTTCCATATGCCACAGGTGTGGTCCTAAAAAAGAGAGGAAAAAAAATAGGGCTCATATCTATTCTCCATAAAGTGGTTTTGAAGATTAGAAGAGGAATACACATTAAACTTGTACTATACTGTGAGTTGTGACTATTGAATATGACAATACCCCAGACCCTCATTGATTCTGAATTAGTGTTCTAGAGACTGGGATATATTTTTTATGAATGTTTCACAAAATAGGATTTCTTTGCCTCTTTTTCCCCTAGATAAATGCTTTCTCTTTTTGCCCGTTGGGGTCATCAAATGACAGAGAGTACATGGTGCCAATCTGAATTAAGAGCAGGCATTTATTTGTTGGTGTTTCTTTCCTGTGACCTTTACATTTCTTTTTAGATAAGTAGCCCATTTTCCTAAGATGCGTAAGCGAAACCAAGATATACTAGGCTTTTTTCCCCAAAGGAAAAATAGCTTTATTACCATCCCTACTGCCTGATTATAAGAAAAGAATACATGCACCTATCAAGAAGGTCAAAGAAAACAAAACACAGTCCCTTGCAAGCTCACCCCAGAGATCAATATTGCTCGCCTTTCTCAAGATTTTCTAGCTAAGTGGCACAACAGAAATTGAAATCCTGACCCGTTGAATACTAAAGTTCATACTTTTAACCACGACTTTACACTGTGTCCTTCATATTTTTCTCTGCACATGTACATGTACATATATAAACATAAATTGCATCATAGTAACTCTTCTGTTTGGTAGCCTGCTTTTTTTTTCACTCAGTGAAATGTCATGAGCATTTTCCAGTATGTAAATACCTAGAAGTTTATTGCCATCCATCCATCCATCCATTTATTTATTTATTTATCTTTCTAGGGCCACACCTGCAGCATATGGAAGTTCCCAGGCTAGGGATCCAATCAGAGCTGCAGCTGCTGGCCTACACCACAGCCACAGCAGCCAGAACGGAACCGCGTCTGTGACCTACACCATGGCTCACGGCAACACTGGATCCTTAACCCACTGAGCGAGGCCAGGGATTGGACCCACATCCTCATGGATACTAGACGGATTTGTTACTGCTGAGCCATGACAGGAACTCGCTATTGCCATTCTTAATGACTGCATAATTTTCCATTGTACAACTGTCATAATCTTACCAATCCTTTATCAGTGAGTATTAAAGTGGTTTAGAGATAGTTCTGAGATAAACATAAATATATATGTACATCTTGCAAATGTGTTCAGTTATTCAGTGATGGCCTTAAAATAATTCCAAGAAATGGAGTTACTTTTTCAAGAGAGTATTACTTGTCAAGAATTGCATTTCAGTGTTTTGATGTTGATTGCTCTACCGCCCTCAAATAATCTGTGTTAGTGAGATGCTGTGGTTCTTATGTGTACTTTTAAGAGTTGTTTTTGAAAGTATTCAGACAGTTCACACAACTGTTTGGCTTACAAAAAAAAAAGATGTTTTAAATTGTGCCTATATAAGTGTGTGTGTATATATATATATACATATATACATACATATATATATATATATATATATATATATATATATATATTTTTTTTTTTTTTTTAACCACGCCTATGGCATGTGGAAGTTCCCAGGCCAGGGATTAAACCCATACTATTAGTCTGTTATTTTGACATCTTTGCTCTGAATGCCCTTATGGCTGAGGCTACATGGTATGTTACATTGACATTAGAAAGTTAAAGATTCCATTGCTGTAGATCCCTTAGAAGCTTTTTCCCCCAGTATAGTTGCTTTACAGTGTTCTGTCAATTTCTACTGTACAGCAAAGTGACCCCAGTCATACATATATATTCTTTTTCTCATATTGTCCAACATCCTGTTCCATCACAAGTGACTAGATATAGTTCCCTGTGCTGTACAGCAGGATTTCATTGCTTACCCATTCCAAATGCAATAGTTTGCATCTGTTAACTCAGATTCCCATCCATCCCACTCTCTCCCCCTCCCCCTTGGCAACCACAAGTCTGTTCTCCAAGTCCATGTGTTTCTTTTCTGTGGAAAGGTTCATTTGTTCCATATGTTAGATTCCAGGTATAAGTGATATCATATGGTATTTAGCTTTCTCTTTCTGATTTCACTTAGTATGAGACTCTCTGACTCCATCCATGTTGCTGCAAATGGCATTATTTCGTTATTTTTTATGGCTGAGTAGTATTCCATTATCTATATATGTACCACATCTTCTTAATACATTCATCTGTCAGTGGACATTTAGGTTGTTTCCATGTCTTAGCTATTGCAAATAGTGCAGCAGTGAACATATGGGTGCACGTGTCAAGGAAAGTTTTGTCCAGGTATATGCCCAAGAGTGGGATTGCTGGGTCATATGGTAGTTCTATATTAAGTTTTCTGAGTTACCTCCATACTGTTTTCCATAGTGGTTATACCAATTTACATTCCCACCAACAGTGTAGGAGGGTATCCTTTTCTCCACACCCTCTCCATCATTTGCTATTTGTTGACTTGTTAATGATGGCCATTCTGACAGGTATGGTTTTGATTTGCATTTCTCTAATAATAATGATGTTAAGCGTTTTTTTTTCATGTGTTTGTTGGCCATCTGTATATCTTTGGAGAAATGTCTGTTCAGGTCTTTTGCCCACTTTTCAGTTGCGTTGTTGGTTTTCTTGCTGTTGAGTTGTGTAACTTGTTTGTATATTTTAGAGATTAAGCCTTTGTCAGTTGCATTGTTTGAAACTATTTTCTCCCATTCCATAGGTTCTCTCTCTCTCTCTCTCTCTCTCTCTTTTTTAATGCTTTCCTTTGCTGTGCAAAAGTTTGTCAGTTTGATTAGGTTTGATTGGTTTATTTTTGCTTTTGTTTCTGTTGCCTTGGGAGACCTAAGAAAACATTTGTATGGTTGATGTCAGAGAATGTTTTACCTACGTTCTCTTCTAGGAGTTTGATGGTGTCTTGACTTACGTTTAAGTCTTTAAGCCATTTTGAGTTTATTTTTGTGCATGGTGCGAGGGTGTGTTCCAATTTCATTGATTTACATGCTAGGAGCTTTTTAATGAAGCTTCACAGTGAAGAGACAAATAGTTTTATTGCCAGGGTCCTTAGTTCATCAGCTAAAACATTTTATTACATAATATTCATGGTGATTAGTAAAAATTAATAGGTGAAAAGAGGAAACACCTGAGTTTTAACTCCTGAAATTGTTTGGTTAATTTCACAAAATTTTTCCATCTTTTTTCTCCCCTAATTTCATTTTTTTTCTGATAAAGTGATATATTCACAGACTTCAAAACTCAAGAGGTATAATAAGATATACCAAGAAAAGCCTCCCTTACACTTTTGGCCCTCAGCCACCCTGCTCTTTTCCCTACAGGCAACTGGTGTTGTTACTAGGCTCTGGCATATCCCTCCAGATATATTTTTTGTATGCGTAAGTAAGCAAATATAGAACTATTCCCTCAACACAAATTCCATGTCCTTTTAAAAGTTCTACAGGCAGTGATGTTATTTTTCAACTGGGGATGTGTAGTCTTGTTTTGAAAATTTGCGTAATTCCCATTCTGATAACTGGCCAACATGGGAATGAGAGGCCCAGAACTGGACTTGCTCTGTTGATGTGGTTCAGGGATTGTGAACAAGGAGTCCTGATACTTCAAAACAATTAGCAACTGTTGTGAGAGAGAGCAGTGTTGATGGTGATGAGTTGGAAACAGAGTAGAAACAGCCACTTCCCCTGAGAGGAACCCTCACCGGGGCTACTTGGTTTGGGCTGGTTAATAATAGGGAGTCACCGTTACCTTCTTGCCTGAATGTTGTAGTGCTTTTCTGAGGGCCCCTGTGGTCTGTCGCTTGGCTGCCTTTCAGATTCTCTGTGTCCTTGAACTCCAGGCCAGGCAGTCAGCAGGTGGTTGTCTAGTCTGATCTTAGAGGACATTGTAGTGGAACACATTGATTCAAGATGCATTAATATGCACTCTGTGTGCCCGCAGATTGCTCCTTCTTGCAGGGCTGTTTCTGGTGAATTGCCAGACCTTTATTTTTTTTTCCTATTTGAAGATACCACATGCTCGTTAAGGAAAATTTGGAAAATACAGAAATATTGAAGGAGCAGGGGAAATCACTTGTATGTAGTCCCATCACCCAGAGTGGGCCAGCATTGATGTTTTGATGTGGGTCTTTTTATGTAATTGCGATTGCATGCATTTAGTTTTGAAAATTGTTCTTTTCATTTATGCTAAACATTTTTCATGTCATTACAGAGCCTTGGTAAATGTCATTTAAAAAGATGGACTAAGGGAGTTCTCTTCGTGGCACAGCGGAAACGAATCTGACTGGGAACCATGAGGTTGCAGGTTCGATCCCTGGCTTTGCTCAGTGGGTTAAGGATCCAACGTTGCCATGAGACCAAAAAAAAAAAAAAGACGGACTAGGAATTCCTGCTGTGGCACAGTGGATTAGTAATCCAGCTTGTCTCTATGGAGGCACCAATTTGATTCCTGGCTTGGTGCAGTGGGTTAAGGTCACAGCTGGGGCTCGGAGTTAATCGCTGGCCTAGAAACTTCCATATGCCACGGTGGAAGCTAAAAACGGGGAAAAAATATAAAAAGATGGACGAGCATGGAAGGCCTTTCTTAATCAGATCATGTATACATGAATTTGGTCATAGACAGAGATGCCTACAGGAGTCAGGCAGGAAGTATAAATGAGCAAAGTATTCTAGGTGTGAGACATTAGAGAAGGTGAGTTGGAGAGGATTGGATGGCCAGGCCCATCAGAGAGGCAGCTGTTACTCCTGTTGCAGCTACTTGGGGCCTGGGCAGGGGCTGTCAGATATTCCCATTCTTCCAGAGAAGCAGAAAAAATATATATTTATATTTTATGTGAAATTGCTGAAGTTTTTCTGAATTATAAACATTCAGAGAATATAGGAAACAGAATTGACAGTCCTTAAAATTTTCTCTTTTTTGCTTCAAGCCTCATTTCCCATTTCCTTTATTTTTTTATTTTTAATTTATTTTTGGTTTTTTTAGGGCTGCACCCGTGGCGTATAGAGGTTCCCAGGCTAGGGGTCGAATTGGAACTGTAGCCGCTGGCCTACACCACAGCCACAGCAACCTGAGATCCGAGCCGTATCTGCAACCTATACCACAGCTCACAGCAACGCCAGATCCTTAATCCGCTGAGCAAGGCCAGGGATTGAACCTGAGTCCTCATGGATGCTAGTCTGGTTCATTAACCACTGAGCCATGATGGGAACTCCCCATTTCCTTTTTTTTTTTAAAGAGAAATAGTAAAATATTACAGATATGGGAGTTCCCATTGTGGTGCAGCGGAAATGAATCCAACTAGTATCCGTGATGACTCAGGTTTGATCCCTGGCCTCACTCAGTGGATTAAGGATCTGGCATTGCCATGAGCTGTGGTGTAGGTTGCAGACGCGGTTTAGATCCCACATTGCTTTGGCTGTGGTGTAGACTGGCAGTTGTAGCTCCGATTTGACCCCTAGCCTGGAAACCTCCATATGCCGTAGGTATGGCCCTAGAAAGCCAAAAAAAAAAAAAAAAAGCTTTATTTACGAAAACAGGCTGTGGGTCAAATTTGTCTGTGGGCTGTCATTTGCTGACTCTTGCTCTAATTTATTGCTTTACACTACTGAATAGTATACTATCTGTAGTATGAATATACCATATTTTATTTTTCGGCTCCTCCATAAATAGATGGCTAGGTTGTTTCCAGTTTTCTACTATTTTAACAGTGTTGCAGGAGGCAGCCTTGTGTGCATGTGCAAAAGTTTCTTTTGTGGCTGTTTTTTTTTTTTTTTTGCTTTTTTAAAACAAGAGTTGGGACAAATAAAATGCTTCAGGTAGAATGTGACCAGTTTGTGACATCTGTCCTGGAATCTCGACAGGAAACCAGTAGTTACTGAGAATCCAGTCCACACCTCGTTCTAGAATTTGAGGTGGACTCCATGACAGCTTCTCAAGGTGAGGGTGTGTGAATCCAAACATGACAGATTCTAGAAGAAAATGGCTCCCATGAGAAATGTGCAGCTGATTCCTCAGTGGACAAAAGATGAAGTTTTTCACATGTAGTAGCCATTCAGACGGTGGCTGTTAACATTGCAATGACAAGTTCTAGCAGAAAAGGTATTTAGGATGAAGGTGCTGAGCTGCTGACCTGTGGTTCCTTCTTTCCTGGCAATGCCGTGAGTTCCTCTAAAGATTTATTGCTGCAATTAGACCGGCCAGAAGAAGGAGGAAGGTAATAAAGTAAAGAAAGAGTATCAGGGCATTCTTCCAAGAAAACTCTCTTCTTTGAGGAGGATCCACAGCAAGATTTTAACCCCTGGTGACAGGAAATTAAATTAGTCCATCTTCTAATTGAACATTGATTAGATATTTGGATCTCAACTTGACCTTTTTTTTTCCTTTAAGGATGATGACTACAAATTGAACAAGTGAAAATTTTTTTATTTTTTTTAGAAAATGCTAATAAAGTGATATATATAAAATTAGTGATTATATAAAATTACATAAAACTAGGTCTCCCAGTAATCTCTGGAATGACCCTTTGATTTTCCAGAGGATTTTGGATGAAACCGTAGTAATTAATTTTAATCCAGCTGTCTGTTAGTTCACAAAGTACTTCCACCTTTGTGTCTCGAAGTCTCACAGTCATCCCAAACGAAGGAGAGTTCTCCCTCTTTTACAGATTTTACTGATAATGGGTTCAGAGGAGAAAAGGGGTCTTCTGGTTCTTCATTTTTGCCATTATTTGATAGCATGTAACAACTGGAAGAAGTATGAATAATAAATTTTCATGTATCGTGTGCTTAGAGGCAGGACAATTTTTTATGAAGGATCAGTAGGGGAACATATTGACTCTATTTTTATTAATTTGCAGCATATATGCCTAGAGTGGCCCATCACTGCCTCACATTTTCCCACCTTTTGCTAGCAGGGAATAGCTCATTCTCGCAACTAAAAAGAATACTGTTATCACCGTTCTAAATATCTGTCGAAATTACAGATGCATGTATCCTGTGCCCCTGCACTTACACGCCTAGAAATTTATCCTTACAGGTTGGTTTTCTCACACATGAAAGGATGTGGTCCTAGGTTTTTCACAGTAAAATCTCAGAAACAGCTTAAGTGCTAGGGTAGTGGCTGAATAAATTATGATGCTTCCACACGGGGATATTTTGTTGCTGTCATGAGTAAGGCAGCTCTGCATTTACTGAGGGGAACAAACTCCAAGATAGTTTGTTTAGTGAAAAAAAAGCGAGATGCAGGCACTGCACGTTACTGTGTCTGACATAGTACGCTTGTGTGAAAAGGGAGAGGGTGAGAATTAGTATGTCTTTGCTTGTTGCATAAACTCGTTCAGGAGGATTAAAAATCTAGTAACACTCATCTTGTAAGCAGGGAACTAGGTGGCTAGAGAACAGGTAAAGGAGAGAGACCTGTCACCAAAGGACCTTTTGAATCAAGAACCATGTGTATGTCCTATTGTTTAAAAAAACCCTTGCAGTGAGGTTTTTAGGACTTTAAGGTCCTCATATGTCCCTCTCTGCTCTGGTCTGCTTGGCCCCTGCTCCTTCCCACAGGACCCATTTAATCATCCTTTCTTTTGCTTTCTGAATTTTTCAGCACCAAATGAAGTTTTCTTTTTTGTTTTTCCTTAAAAATACCTTAAATCTGGGAGTTCCCATCGTGGCGCAGCAGTTAACGAATCCAACTAGGAACTATGAGGTTGCGGGTTCGATCCCTGGCCTTGGTCAGTGGGTTAATGATCCGGTGTTACCGTTAACTGTGGTGTAGGTCACAGACGCAGCTCGGATCCCGTGTTGCTGTAGCTGTGGCATAGGCTGGCAGCTGTAACTCCGATTTGACCCCTAGCCTGGGAACCTCCACATGCCGCGGGTGCAGCCCTGAAAAGCAAAAAAAAAAAAAAAAAAAAAAAAAATTAAATCTGAAGTTCCCTGGTGGTCTAGTGGTTAAGGATTTGACATTGTCGCTGCTGTGACTCAGGTTTGATTCCTAGCCAGGGAACTACCTCATACAACGAGTGTGGCCAAAAAAATTTTTTTCTTAAGTCTATTTTCTTATTTGCATTCCAACTGTATTAAATTTATTGATTGGCTAAGTGCTTTCTATGTAGTGTATTATCCCACATCCTTGTTTATTTGAATATATTTTGCACAAGCCATATCTGATGACTTTAGAATGGAAAAATATTGTCAGTACAAGATAAGAAGTTCACACAGTATGGGCAAGTGTGCAGTGCAAAGTCTCTTTTTCCTCTCTAGACCTCTGAGTGTCCTCTGGACCCATAGCCCTGCTGAGTTTGCCAGTTCTCACTTTTACATATGTACGTCTAGTGTTGTAGTGTGCCTATCAAACACAGAGAGGCATTTACCCCCCTTCTTACAGACTGTGTCAACTATACTGCACACACTATTCCTTGTCTATGTTTTTCACTTACCAACATATCTTAGGATAGGATTACATTTACTTTTTATTTTCCTTTTTTGGCCGCCCCACAGCACATGGGGTTCCCCTAACCTACTGGATCAAACCTGCGTCCCGGTGCTGCAGAGGTGCTGCCTGTCCTTTTGCATCACAGTGAGAACTCCATGTCTAGGATTACATTTTTTTTTATAACTTTATTTTTTTTTTGTCTTTTTAGGGCCACACAGAGGCATATGGAGGTTCCCAAGCTAGGGGTCCAGTTGGAGCTACAGCTGCCGGCCTAGGCCACAGCCACAGCCATGCCAGATCCAGCCATGGCTGCGACCTACACCACAGCTCACAGCAACACTGGATCCTTAACTCAATGAGTGAGGCCAGGGAACCAACCCGCGTCCTCATGGATACTAGTCAGGTTCGTTAACCACTGAGCCACAATGGGAACTCCTAGGATTACATTTAGATTAACACATTGTTTTTAATAACTGCACAGGATTCCACCGTGTATGTTAAAGATGTTAAATGTATTTAATCTGCCACCTCTTGATGGGAATTGGGGTTGCCTACAATCCATTGCTTCTACAAGTGATACCACAACAGATATCCTTCTCTCTGTAGGATAAGTTCTTAGAAACACAACTGCTAGATCAAAAGGGATGTGCATTTTAAATGTTGATAGGTAGTTCTTAATTGCTCTATTCAGTGGTTGTAGTAGTTCAACAGCGTATAAGATCAGCTGGCTTTCATAAAATTTCCAGCTACCTCAATCTGCAGTAGAAGATAAATATCAATTGAAGGGAGGACAGGCTAGTTAACACCGTTGGTGGACTAGAGTTTTTATTTTTCCCCTTCCAGCTGGTTGGGATTCCACGCAGAAATATCCAGTGTAGTGAGGTTATTAAGTGCAGTCCTCATCAGAGGTGAGCAAGATGGAGTGACTTAGGTGTGTCAGCTGCTATTCACAGCCCCCGGCAACAACTGTACTATCACTATCATTGCTAACCTTTTTTTTTTTTCCCCAGGACCCTAGGATTCTGAATAATTTTGGGATTCATAGTCCTTAAGATTGACTTGGTCAAAGCTCATCATGTCCAAGTTGAAAAGTTCAGAGTCAGTCCGGGTAGTGGTTCGCTGTCGGCCCATGAATGGCAAGGAAAAGGCTGCTTCATACGACAAAGTGGTGGATGTGGACGTGAAGTTGGGGCAGGTATCTGTGAAGAACCCCAGGGGAGTGGCCCATGAAATGCCCAAGACCTTCACCTTTGACGCCGTCTACGACTGGAATGCAAAGCAGTTTGAACTTTACGATGAGACGTTCCGACCGCTGGTGGACTCCGTCCTGCAGGGTTTCAATGGGACAATCTTTGCCTATGGACAGACTGGGACTGGGAAAACCTACACGATGGAAGGAGTCCGGGGCGACCCTGAAAAAAGAGGGGTCATCCCTAACTCATTTGATCACATCTTCACCCATATTTCTCGATCCCAGAATCAACAGTACCTGGTCAGGGCTTCTTACTTAGAGATCTACCAGGAGGAGATCCGAGATCTGCTCTCAAAGGATCAGACCAAAAGGCTTGAGCTCAAAGAGCGGCCTGACACTGGAGTGTACGTGAAGGACCTCTCTTCCTTTGTCACCAAGAGCGTGAAGGAAATAGAGCACGTGATGAATGTAGGGAACCAGAACCGCTCTGTCGGTGCGACCAACATGAACGAGCACAGCTCCCGTTCTCATGCCATTTTTGTCATCACCATCGAGTGCAGTGAGGTGGGCCTTGATGGAGAAAACCACATCCGGGTTGGGAAATTGAACCTTGTAGATCTTGCTGGCAGCGAACGGCAGGCCAAGACCGGTGCGCAAGGGGAGAGGTTGAAGGAAGCGACCAAGATCAACCTGTCCCTTTCGGCCTTGGGTAATGTCATCTCCGCCCTGGTGGACGGCAAAAGCACGCACATTCCATACCGGGACTCAAAGCTTACCAGGCTCCTCCAGGATTCTCTCGGTGGCAACGCCAAAACTGTGATGGTAGCCAATGTGGGGCCTGCCTCTTACAATGTAGAAGAGACTCTGACCACCCTGAGATATGCCAACCGTGCCAAAAACATTAAGAACAAACCAAGGGTTAACGAGGACCCTAAGGATGCCCTCCTTCGAGAATTCCAGGAAGAGATTGCTCGGCTCAAGGCCCAGCTTGAAAAACGGTCCATTGGCAGAAGGAAGAGGCGCGAGAAGCGGAGGGAAGGTGGTGGTGGCAGTGGGGGTGGGGAAGAGGAGGAGGAGGAGGGAGAAGAGGGTGAGGAGGAAGGGGATGACAAGGATGATTACTGGCGGGAACAGCAAGAGAAACTGGAGATTGAGAAGCGGGCCATTGTCGAGGACCACAGCCTGGTTGCAGAGGAGAAGATGAGGCTGCTGAAGGAGAAGGAGAAGAAGATGGAGGATCTGAGGCGAGAGAAGGATGCTGCTGAGATGCTGGGCGCCAAAATCAAGGTGCTGTACCCTGCCTGAGGCTTTTTTCTCTCTCAAATTCTTTTGTCTGATCAAAGGAATGATAAGAGGGATGACATCTCTTTAGGTTTTGTGATATCCAGTGTCCAAGAATCATTTGTTGAGCTGAATTGGATGAAGAAAAACAGTATTTCTTCAATAGCAGTAAAATTAATACCCATGTACCACCACCCCTGCCCCCAGCATAAGAAATAGAACAGCATCCGTATCTTTACAAGCCCGTTGTGCCCCCCGCCCGAGGTAACCATTATTTTGTATTTGGTGTTTATTATTTTCTTGCTTTTCTTTATAATTTTCCCAATTGTATATAGATCTCTACCTAGAAGATAATTTTAGTTGCACATAATTTTTTACTTTTATATAGGTGGAATCCCACTACTGTGATCTACTTTTATTTGTTCCATGTTATGTTAATGAGCTTTATCCACATTGATGCCTGGAGCTGTGATTCATTCATTGTTACTGTACTGAGAATTCCATGGTATTCCATATTCCTGGTAGTGTAAGTTGTCCCCCCCCCTTTTTTTTTTTTGCCCTGAGCGTCCTTGTATTTGGCTCTAGGAGAACAAGTGTGCATGAGAGTTTCTTGTCTGACTCCATCAGGTCCTAGGGTGTGTGTAGCTTCAACTTCACCAGGCAATGACAGGTCACTTTCTAATGTGGCCATGTGAATTATAGGGTATAAGTCCTGTTGTTCCTCATCTGTACCAACACTTGTGAATTTTTGTATATCTGATAGGTGGAAAACGGTATCTCATTGTGGATTTAATATGCGGTGTCCCGATTTACACAAGATACAGAACAATTCCATCAGCCCCTTCAGACACTCTCTTGCAGTCAACCCCTTTTCCCCGCCTCCAACCCCCATTTGCCGATGGCTGAGTATACTCTAGAGCATGGAGGTGCCCCTTGCGTCAAGTCTTTTCTGGTTGTCGGTTACTATTCCATGGAGGGGGCTTGGGCTCTGAGCTGCACAGGGCTTTACTGGCAAAGCAGAGTGCAGAGCTGGCCCTGGAAATCTGAGAATGACCGCTGCTTAGACACAAGCCAGAAATCCTTTGAAGTATTGGGCTCTCGCTTATTGAATTTACGCAAATGTTGATTTCTACTCTAAAATGTATCTGTTTTATTCATTTAAAAGTGACAAATGGAGTTCCCATCATGGCACAGCGGTTAATGAATTTGACTAGGAGCCATGAGGTTGAGGGTTCGATCCCTGGCTTCACTCAGTGAGTTAAGGATCTGGCGTTGCCGTGAGCTGTGGTGTAGGTCACAGATGCAGCTCGGATCCCACATTTCTGTGGCTGTGGCTGTGGCCGGCGGCTGTAGCTCTGAACCTCCACATGCCGTGGGTGCGGCCCTAAAAAACAAACAAAAAAAAGTGACCAGTGATCTCTTTCTTACCGCCCCATCCCCCACCACATGAAGCCATACTTTGTTGATCTATGGCATTGAAGTAGCCCTTTCACAGAGCTAGGTCCTATTTTACTTCAGAGGCAGGGAGGTGCCCTTCCTGGGACTTTCAAGACCTGCTGTGAAAATGGAGTCATACACAACACAATTAGGAGGTAACGTGTTCCAGGGAGAGGCTTACTATAGGGCTGTGTCACTTCACCCCTTCTCATCCCTGCATTTGTGTAACTGGCTGTGCCCAAGTTTGATTTTCATGCTGTTTTCTTAAGATCACATCTGTTATTCAAGCCCAGGAACACCTAGACTCTCTAAACAACCTGAGGCATTTGGGCAACTCTTAGAAACCGAGTGTGGCAAGACTCAGCATCACTTCAAGGTCACTGAATCGCTTAAATATTTTATTTAGGGGAGAATAACATTACATTTGTCTTTCTCAATCCATAGGTGCTATAAAATCAGAGGACAAAAGAAATTTAGAGCTGGAAGGGAGTGTGGGGGGGAGGGCTAGTAATCAGTTCTGCCCTTTGTTTTGGACAAGAGGCAAATCCCTGGGGCTTGCCGAAACATGACAGCAGGGGTAGAAGTTTCTTAAAAGCAAGGTGAGCAGTTCCCGTTGTGTGTTGGTAGCAAATCCAACTAGTATCCTGGAGGATGCGGGTTCAATCCCTGGCATCGCTCAGTGGGTTAAGGATCCAGCATTGCTGTGAGCAGACGCAGCAGGTGGCAGACGCAGGTCAGATCTGGCGTTGCTGTGGTTGTAGTGTAGGCTGATTCAACCCCTAGACTGGGAACCTCCATATGCCACGGGTGTGGCCCTAAAAAAATAAATAAATAAACCATAAAAATAAAAGCAAGGTGAGTTTTGGGATTCCATGCTTTTCAGGTACAAATCTTTCCCCTGGCTTTAGCCACCATCTAAATGCTGAATGAAGGCTTTCAGTCTTTATGGTCAGCCCAGAGCTGTCTCCTAACATACAAGTCCGATGCCTTTGCCTGTTGGACATTTCCAGAGAGATGCCCATGGCCACCCCGAGCCTACTCCTGCCTTCTTTTTCTCAATCTAGCCAGACTCCTAGGAGTTACCCTTGCCACTTGCTGCTCCCTCTCCCTTTAGGCCCGTCAGACTCAAGGCCTCTGAATCCTGCCTCGTCAGGCCCTCTGGGTCCCAAGCACTTTGCTCTCCCAACCTCTGCTGCCCTAGCCCAGGCCTGGACCCTTAAAATCTTAAAACAGCCTCCTGTCTGCTTCCCCTCCAGCAACTTGCCCTTTGCAGGGGAGTTATGTTTCTACCACACAATCTGATTGTGGATCCTAACGCTCAGAGGACACGTCAGCGGCTCCTGTGGCTCTCAGGAGCAGCTTAGTCTTCCTTCAGAGGCTTTGAGGTTTTTGCACTGACCCCTGATTGCTTTGCCAGCTTCACTCCCTACCTTACCCTCTCAAACATTTTTTTCCTAGCTAATTCCTATTTTTCCTGCAGTACTCTGTGTAGCTATCCCTTGAGACAGGAATTTTCCCTGACTCCCTCCAAAAGCCTGACTTCTCTCCCTCCAGTGCCTCTCTCATTATGACTCTGTCTTTTCCTCGTGTGGAACTTGATTCCACATGGTAAGAGCCTGCTTACTTGTCCATGTCCCTCAGTGGACTGTCAGTTTTGTGATGTGTTTTCACAGTCGATCCCTAGTACCTAGCATGTAAAGGTGCTTAGTAGGTGCTAAGTGGGGTCAATACTTTGTACAAACAAACCCCCCAGTTTTTTTAAAAAAGAAAGCTGAAATTTGTAAATGTCTGGAGAAGCTGTATGTTCAGTGTTTCTTTAGGTAAAGCCCCCCGTGAAGCTGTCTCAGCCCTACCCCAGGGACCAGAAGGGCAAAGTTGAACACAGTATAATTTCTCCCAGGGTTCAAACGCTTTTGCTCAGTCCCAAGCTCTTTATTTCATGGGCTTCCCCGTGAAGGGATGTGTTCTGAGGGGGACAGTTCACAAGATGGATTTGATTTTTTTCTCCCAAAGGCCATGGAGAGTAAGCTGCTTGTCGGAGGAAAAAATATTGTAGATCATACAAATGAACAGCAGAAAATCCTGGAGCAGAAACGGCAGGAAATTGCAGAGCAGGTAACTTTTCATTCCTTTTGGGAGAGAATGGGGTGGGGTGAAGTGCATTAAGATGACAGAGCCAATGTCTCTTGTATTAGACTCTTCAAAGGGAACAGAAGCAGGTGTATCAGCCCCTTCTGGGTGGGAGACTCTGATATGGAGCACCTGGCCCCACAGCCTTGCAGAGACATTGTACACTAGGCACACTGATCAATTTTGTGATGTTGCTCAGAAACGTCGAGAAAGAGAAATCCAGCAACAGATGGAAAGCCGAGATGAGGAGACCCTGGAACTGAAAGAGACATACAGCTCACTGCAGCAAGAGGTGGACATCAAGACCAAGAAACTCAAAAAGGTATGAAAGGAATGAGGCCGGACAGAGGTGCCTTGAGGCTTGGGGCAAAGGGAGAATCTGCTGTCTCGAGGGCCGCCCTGCTCACCTGCCTCTCTTTGGTTCTAGCTCTTCTCCAAGCTTCAGGCAGTGAAGGCAGAGATCCATGACCTCCAGGAAGAGCACATCAAGGAGCGGCAGGAGCTGGAGCAGACACAGAATGAGCTCACGAGGGAGCTGAAACTCAAGTGAGTTCTGGACCTTCTATGGTGCCCCTAGCCACTTGCTGGATTGTTGATGGTTAAGTAAGAAACAGGCCCATGAGGACAGGGCCCCTGCCTGCTTCTCTCCAGCCCATCTCTTGCCACCTTGTCTGACTTTTGTTTATTCCTAAGAAAGTTATTTTCTATTTCTGGGTGCCATCTGTTAACTGAGTATCTTTACCAGATGATCTCCAAATTTCCTTCCACTCCATCTTCTAGAAGTCTTTAAAGAAGGCTTCTATCTATGACTAAAAGGGAATCTTTCATTAACTAGAATTTGCTGAATGGTACAATGAACACCCAAATACCTATCACCTAGTTTCCTTTTTTTTTCCTTTTTGCATTTTTTTTTTTTTTTAGGGCTGTACCCACGGCATATGGAGGTTCCCAGGCTAGGGATCTAATTGAAGCTACAGCTGCCGGCCTTCAGCAGAGCCACAGCAACGCCAGATCCAGCCGCATCTGAGACCTACACCACAGCTCACGGCAACTTGGGATCCTTAACCTATTAAGCGAGGCCAGGGATGGAACCCGCAACCTCTTGGTTCCTAGTCATGGATTTGTTTCAGCTGTGCCACGACGGGAACTCCTAAATCTATTTTCTATTTCCATAAATTTGCCTATTCCAGACATTTCATGTAAATGGAGTTAGCAATATGTGGTCTTTTGTTACTAGTTTCTCTCAATTAACATGATTTTTTCAGGGGTCACCCATGTTGTAGTGTGTTAGCACTTCAGTTTTTTTTTTTTTTAATGGCTTAACAATATTGTATGGATAGTTCACATTTTATCCATTCATCAGTGATGGACATGTGGGTTGTTTCTACTTTTTAGCTATTGTGACTAATGCTGCTGTGAACATTTGCATACAAGTTTTATTGTGTATTTACATTTTCAGTTCTCTTAGGTCATCCAAGAGTCTGACAGTTTTAGGTCTTGCATTTAGGTCTATGATCCATTTTAAGTTAATTTCTTAGATGGTTCCAAATGCATTCTTTTGCATGTGGATATCCAGTCATCTCAGAACCATTTGTTGAAAAGGCCCTTCTCTTATTGTCTTTGTGTCCTTGCTGAAAATCATAAATGTTGACCATAAATGCAAGGGTTTATTTCTGAACTCTCAATACTGTTCCACTGAGCTCTACGTCTGTCCTTATCCCGGTACCACAGTGTCTTGATTGCTGTAGCTTTGTAGTAAGTTTTGAAATGAGAAAGTGTGAGGCCTCCAACTTTTTTGTTCAAGAGTCTTTATGGCAGGAGTTTCCTAGTGGCTCAGCAGGCTAAGGATCTGGTGTTGTTACTGCTGTGGTACATCTTCAGTCCCCAGCCCAGGAACTTCTGCATGCCTTGGGTGCAGACAAAAAAAAATTAAGACTCTTTCTGGCTATTTAGGGTCCCTTGCGTTTCCATATAAAGTTAAAGATGGGCTTGTCAGTTTCTGCAAAAAAGCCATTTGGGATTTTGGTAGGGACTGCATTGACTCTGTAGAGCAGTTTGGACAGTTTTGTCATCTTAACAATATTAAGTATTCTGGGAGTTCACGTTGTGGCTCAGTGGAAACAAATCTGACTTGCATCCATGAGGACGTAGGGTCCATCCCTGGCCTTGCTCAGTGGATTAAGGATCCACCATTGCCATGAGCTGTGGTATAGGTCGCAGATGAGGCTTAGATCCTGCCTTGCTATGGCTGTGGTATAGGGCAATGGCGACAGCTCCAATTCAATACCTAGCCTGGGAACCTCCATATGCCTCAGGTGCGGCCCTGAAAAGACAAAAAAAAACCAAAAACAATATTAAGTACTCTGATTCATGAGCATGGGATGGCTTTCCTTTTATTTATATGTTTATTTTCTTTCAAAAGTGTTTGTGGTTTTCAGTGCACAGTCTCTGTAGCTCTTTTGTTAGATTCATGCCTAAGTTGCTTTTTTTTTTTTTTTGTCTTTTTAGGACTGCACCTGCAGCATATGGAAGTTCCCAGAGTAGGGTTCAGTCAGAGCTGTAGCTGCCAGCCTACACCATAACTCACAGCAACACTGGATCCTTAACCCACTGAGCAAGGCCAGGGATCAAACCCGCATCCTCATGGATACTAGCAGGGTTCATTACTTCTAAACCACAATGGGAACTCCCTGAATATTTTTTTATGCTATTATATATGAACTTGTTTTCTTTATTTTCAGGATGTTTATTGCTAGTGTATAAAAAATAAAATTGATTTTTTGTCAATATAATAATATTTTTCCATCTAACAAAATTAACATTAAGTTTCTTTCGAGTATTATCTTGTACTCTCTCCAGATTCAGATTTTTCTTGGTTTATTCTTATTTAGATCTACATAAGTCATGCATATTGCATTTGGTCATTAAGGTTATTTTATTTTATTTTTATTTTCTTTTTAACAAAAAATTATTGAAGTATAGTTGATTCATAATGTTGTGTTAATTTTTGCTGTACATAAAAGTACTTCAATTCTACACATATATATTCTTTTTCATATTCTTTTGAAATGGTTTCAAAAGAAACCATTATGGTTTATCACAGGATATTGAGTATAGTTGCCTGAGCTCTATAGTAAGCCCTTGTTTATCCATCCTATAGATAATAATTTGCCTCTGCTAATCCCAAACTCCCAACCCTTCCCTCCCCCAACCCCCTCTTAAGCTTATTTTAATCTGGAGCAATCCCTTTTCCTTTTAAAAACTTTTTTTTATACTTAACTTGTTGAAAAGCCTATAGAAATATCCCACATGGAGGTCCCGTCATGGCTCAGCAGGTTAAGAATCCAACATGGTATCCATGAGGATGCAGGTTTGATCCCTGGCCTCATTCAGTGGGTTAAGGATCCAGCACTGCCTCAAGCTGTGGCATGGGTTACAGATGTGGCTCAAACCTGGCGTAGCTGTGGCTGTAGTGAGGCCTGCAGCTACAACTCCGAATTGATCCCTAGCCCAGGAAATTCCATATGCTGCACTTGCAGCCCTAAAAAAGCAAAAAGAAAAAAGAAAGGAAGAAAAAGAAAAGAAGTCAACTAAAGAGGAAATTTCATCTCTCCAAAATATTTTTTCTTTAAGGAAGCCATTTTCATTGTATGCCTTTTATTTATATCTTTTGAATAAACAGTGAGTCAGCCTGTTTCCCATAGCACCCTATGCCTCTGTGGTGTTTGTTTTGTGTCTTTCCCACATTAGCACCCCTTCAGCTTTGTTCTGTCCGGAGGTTTTGAAAGAGTGAACACAGAGGTGGCAGGAGATAGTCATCGCCATGGAGAGACACAATCCAGTGTGCTCCACTTTCACTGTCTTCCGTGTTCCCTGGGCACTTCCCAGGCTGATACTCTTCTCAGGAATGGTTTTCATTCTCAGTGGTCTAAGGGCCTGAAATCTCTCTTGTCCTGTATTTTTTTTTTTTTTCCTGTCTTTTTGCCTTATCTAGGGCCGCACCCGCGGCATATGGAGGTTCCCAGGCTAGGGGGTCTAACAGGAGCTGTAGCTGCCGGCCTTCGCCACAGCCACAGCAACGTGGGATCCAGGCCGCGTCTGCAACCTACACCACAGCTCACGGCAACGCCGGATCCTTAACCCACTGAGCAAGGCCAGGGATCGAACCCGCAAAGTCAGGGTTCCTAGTCGGATTCGTCAACCACTGAGCCACGACAGGAACTTCTGTGCTGTTTTTTATTTTGATGACTAGAATGTGAAGTTTTCTACTTTGGGCAATAATACATAGGATTGGAGGAAGGCAGTTTAATTTCTAATCTGTTTGCAGCATCCTGGAAGTTCATGAGCTGGGTTAACTGTGGCAGGGGCCCTCTCAAATACCCTTCAGTTAGCACATGTTCTCTCCAGTACAGCCTAGGCATTGCCTTTGTCTTCAGTCCTTTCACCACCTCGGGTTGCTTCTCCTTGGGCATAAGTGACCTTTCCATATTCCTAGGACAGACCACTGTCAACTTATCTAAGAGTGTCTCTGTCGCGCAGAGAGACCAAGTGCCCTTTGTGTCTGTACCCCAGCTCTTTGTAGGATGGTAGCCCCCAAGTACCTACTCAGTAAATGTCTGCTGAGTGACGACTGTTACCTGCTACTTACTGCACGTGGGACCAGAGAACCAGCACTCTGTTCATATTCTTTATCTCTTCACCCACATATGTGTGTTCTTATAGGCATCTTATTATAGAAAACTTCATCCCTCTGGAAGAAAAAAGTAAAATTATGAATAGATCCTTCTTTGACGAAGAGGAAGATCATTGGAAATTACATCCTATAAGCAGACTGGAGTAAGTCACTCTTGACTTTGAGGTAGGGAAGAGGGAAGAATATCGATAAGCTGGACTTGGCCAGGGGGTATGGAAAGAACGGGGGTTTGATTCATTGAAAATTAGAACCAACTGAAGCTCTGACTTTGTGGCTGCCATAAATTTGTGAGGTGAAAGTTTGGTGATGAGGTACGTGGTATTAGGAATTGGGAGACTTTATCCCAGCGAACTAGTGACCTTTCCCAATGTCTTATTTTCCGCTTCCCTAGCTGTCCAGTGAGGCATGCTAGGCCAGCTGAGGGCCAGCACCTAGATGTTACTGTATGTGTCAGTCTGACACAGCGTGGAGAAGGATTTACAGTCTACATCTGGGTCCTGCTCGAAAGATAGGCGATGCCAAGAATGCCAGAGTGAGGGGTGTCGACAGCGAGGCTTCGTACCTGCTGTCTAAGAACTGGGTGATAACTCAGATCCCCTCCCGCTTAAAAGCTGTGTGATGCTCACATTTGAATCATTAAGCAGCTCAAGTAGAAAATATAAGCAGCTCGTGCCCCTTTTACATGGCAGCCATCAGTCCAGGGAGTCACTAGCTTCAGGTTCTAGGTAACGCAGGCTCAGGGGTGTCTGAGTGCTGGTTCTGCAGTACCAGTCTGGAGACTGTGGAAAACACGCTTGCCAGGGCTTTGACTGCTGCAGTTCATTTCCAGGAATCAGCAGATGATGAAGCGGCCAGTCTCAGCTGTGGGATACAAGAGACCACTGAGCCAGCATGCAAGAATGTCCATGATGATTCGTCCAGAGGCACGATACAGGGTGAGAAGATGGTTCTTGTGTTTCTCTTCTCTCTCTTTGAGAGGAGTTTGGGTTTTTGTAAACCCTTAGGCACCAATCTGCAAAGTCACAGTTTGTATCTTCTTTCCAGAGGTACCCGAGGACATTTATATTAATAACAATTAAACAAATAATAAATATAATTAATAAATAACAAAGAACAAGAACAAATAATAAGTCAAGTGGTAAAAGAGAATGAGATGTAGAAAGTCAGGACAAGGTTAAGGAGGAGAGTACAAACGTTGTCCATGGGGCCAGTAAATGTTAAAAATGAGCTTCAGAAGGGCTTTGTGGGGAGATGGGAAAGAATGTAGGGAGTTCTCATTGTGGCTCAGCGGAAATGAATCCAACTAGAATCCGTGAGGATGCAAGTTCGATCCCTGGCCTCACTCTGTGGGTTGGGGATCCTGCGTTGCCACGAGCTGTGGTGTAGGTCACAGACGCGGCTCGGATCTAGCATTGCTGTGGCTGTGGCGTAGGCCAGCAGCTACAGCTCTGATTCAACCCCTAGCCTGGGAACCTTCATATGCTGCAGGTTCAGCCCTTAAAAAAAAGAAAAGGAGATAAGGAGATATGCTGTAATTGGAGATGTGTCAAAGAACTTACTGTACTTCCATTTAACATAATGTGTGTGAGTCATGTAGTTATTTGAAGTGATGTAATCGATGACTATTTAATGACCTAATCATATTTTACAATAAAAATACCATACAGGCTTCTGTTTTTAAACGCTTGCCATGTTCCAGGCACTGAACTCAGTGCTTTCTGCTTTCTCTGATTGACCCTCCCACCCACTCTATGCAGTCTCCTGTGGTTTAAAGGTCAGGTAGCTGGTAAGTGGATGAACCAGAAGACATACGTATTGTTAAGTTGTAGAACAATTGGTTCTAAAAGTCTATGCATGGGCAAAAAAAAGTCCAGATGCAATCTGTGTACTGGTTATCTCTGGTTAATGGAAGTGCACTCAATTTAAATTTTCTTCTTTTTGCTTATCTGTATTTTGTATTTTGTAACTATCAATGGGGAACCTGTATTAGTGGGTTTTTTTTTTTTTTTTGTCTTTTTGCCTTTATGTAGAGCCGCATCCACGGCATGTGGAGGTTCCCAGGCTAGGGGTCTAACAGGAGCTGTAGCCGCCGGCCTTCGCCACAGCCACAGCAACGCGGGATCCGAGCCGCGTCTGCAACCTACACCACAGCTCACGGCAACGCCGGATCCTTAACCCACTGAGCAAGGCCAGGGATCGAACCCACAACCTCATGGTTCTTAGTCGGATTCGTTAACCACTG
>PVHT021183543.1:21609951-21636679 GCA_004024745.2 Catagonus wagneri | reverse complement strand
GGAGGTTCCCAGGCTAGGGGTCTAACAGGAGCTGTAGCCGCCGGCCTTCGCCACAGCCACAGCAACGCGGGATCCGAGCCGCGTCTGCAACCTACACCACAGCTCACGGCAACGCCGGATCCTTAACCCACTGAGCAAGGCCAGGGATCGAACCCACAACCTCATGGTTCTTAGTCGGATTCGTTAACCACTGAGCCACGAAGGGAACTCCTGTATTAGTGTTATAATGAAAGATTTTCACTTAAAATTTTTTATTTTATTTATTTATTTATTTTTGCCTTATTTGGGCCGCACCTGCGGGATATGGAGGTTCCCAGACTAGGGGTCTAACAGGAGCTGTAGCCGCCAGCCTATGCCACAGCCACAGCAACGCGGGATCCGAGGCACGTCTGCAACCTACACCACAGCTTACGACAACACTGGATCCTTAACCCACTGAGCAAGGCCAGGGATCGAACCCTCAACCTCGTGGTTCCTAGTCAGATTCGTTAACCACTGAGCCATGATGGGAACTCCTTAAAAAATTTTAAATGTTTTTGAGTCTCCCTTAGCAGCCAGAGCAAAATGGATTAGGATTCATTAGCTCCTCAAGCACTGTTCTTCCTGGCATTGAGTTATTTTAAATAAAAAAAACAAAAGCAGAAGATGTATGAGGTGTGGTTTATGTAGTGCAAGACAAGTGATATGTCAGACAGAATCCTCAGAAGCATTTTTCTAGCAGTTTCAGAGGGTGCATATCTTGCTGGTTATTTCATGTCTTAAGCCAAAAAACATGATTTTAAAGCTGCGAATCAGATATGTGGGTTTCCAGGGGGCTAACCTGATTCAAAGGTAGAATTTAAAGCAGTGGCTCTAGGATGATTTTTAGCAATGGACCCACTCCATTAAGAGAAATGTTATGTAGTGTCTCAATTTATAACATTGGTAAATGGAGGCACTGATATCTCCCCTCACCTTCTCCCTCCTGGAGCACCTTGTGCCCGCCCTGGGGTCCAAGGACTTGAGCTCCACTGAATGGGAGGAGCTAGAAGGGAAGATGTGAAACCAGGGGTGTTCTTCCCTCCTCACACTCGGCTTGGTGTTTAGGAGCCAGGAAGAGGCTCACTGGGGGAGGAATCTATCTACAAGGCCAGCTATGAGGCAGGGCCCAGTCTCTCTCTCTGCCTCTTTTTTTTTTCTTTTTATGGTCGCACCTGTGACATATGGAAGTTCCTGGAGCTGGAGCTGCAGCAAACGCCAATGCCACAGCCACAGCAGCACCGGATCTGAATTGCATCTGGACCCTCTGCCACAGCTCACAGCAATGCCAGATCCTTAACCTACTGAGCCAGGCCAGGGATCAAACCCACATCCTCGTAGGGACAACATTGAGTCCCTAACCCACTGAACCATACCAGGAACTCCCGGAGTTTTCAAATGTGGTCATAAGCACATATACTGCCAAACACAGCTATCATGTGTGTACATGCACGCGCGCACACACACACACACACACACACACACACACAATATACATGTCTCTTTCCCTCTGCAACCACAATGTTCATCAAAGCTGCTCTAGATGGTAAGATTATTAGTGACTACTATTTTCTTCTGTATTTTTTTTTGTGTTTTCACATTATCTGCAATAAATTGGTTATACTTAATTTATTATTTATTTTCCCCTCATTATTCTCCTTAGGATAGAATATATATTCATTGTTGGGGTTTTGGGGTTTTTTTGTTGTTGTCTTTTTAGTGCCACACTGGAAGTATATGGACGGGGCTGAATCAGAGCTGTAGCTGCTGGCCTACACCACAGCCACAGTGACACTGGATCCTTAACCCACTGAACAAGGACAGGGATTGAACCTTTGTCCTCATGGATACTAGTCGGGTCTGTTACTGCTGAGCCACAACTGGAACTCCCATTTTTTTTTTTAAAGGGAAAATAGAGGAGAAAATGAAAGTAATATGTAATCGCACCAGGAAAATGTGATAAAACTACATCCCTTCTTCTAGGCAGGCCCTCAGTAGGCTTTGGGTAGCAAGCAGCTTGCAGCTCTGTTCTTGGGTTTAGATTGCTTGGGGCTTGGGCTCTTTGTTTGATTGGAGGCCATCCTAGCTGATCTTGACTCTGCTTCTGCAGGCAGAAAACATCGTGCTCTTAGAACTGGACATGCCCAGCCGGACCACCAGAGACTACGAGGGCCCCGCCATTGCCCCCAAAGTCCAGGCCGCATTGGATGCAGCTCTGCAGGATGAAGATGAGATCCAAGTGGATGCCTCGTCCTTTGAAAGCACTGCAAATAAGAAATCTAAGGCCAGGTGATTGACTTTGGTGACCTTTGTTTGAACAGAATGTGAACAAAGACAGATGAGGTTAGAGTGTGGCAAAAGTGCTTTTTTGTCATGGAACACTTTACAGAATGCACCAGCGGAGTTCCCTGGTGGCTCAGCAGGTTAAGGATCCGACATTGTCACTGCTGTGGTGTAGGTCCGATCCCTTTCCTGGGATCTTTGGTGTGCCACAGGTGTGGCCAAACAAAACAAAATGCAGGAGTTCCTGTGGTGGCTCAGTGGTAACGAACCCAGCAAGTATCCATGAGAACACCGCCCTTGGTCAGTAGGTTAAGGATCCAGCATTGCCGTGAGCTGTGGTGTATGTCACAGACCTGGCTCAAATCTGGGATTGCTATGGCTGTGGCATAGGCCAGCAGCTAAAGCTCTGATTTGACCCCTAGCCTGGGAACTTCCATATGCAACAGGTGCAGCCCTGAAAAAAAAATTTCCTAATGATTTCCTATAAAAATGTATAGATTAAAAAGAAGTAAATTATATCATCTCCATTTTATAGAAAAGAAAACTGAGACTTAGAGAATTAGAGAACATAGACAATTTCAAGGAAACCCAGCCATTAAGTGGCAGAGCCACTAGGTTTGTCTGAATCTGCAACCCAGGCTCTGAGGCCTCAGTTTAAGTAACCAAGTCCTTAATTTGTTGCTAAATTAGAAAGTCTACCTTATGAAATTCTGGATCAGAAGTGAAAAATGAAAAAATGGAAGGAGTTCTACCTGCAAACTTAGTATTTTTTCCCAATTTGGAGAAGGTAGTCAAGATGTGATTTTAATGGAAGAACAATTGCTGAGAATCAGAGTCTCTTCCCTGAGTTCTCACCCTCCATTGGCAGGTCGTATTGACTACATGCAGAGTTAGGCTGTGCCAGTCTGGTGGTTTTACAAGTGAAAGTCCACCGAGGCAAGGCTGAGTTTTATTTTGTTTTGTTTTTTTCTGCTTTTTAGGGCTGCACCTGCAGCATATGAAAGTTCCCAGGCTAGGTGTCCAGTCGGAGCTGCAGCTGCTGGCCTATGCCACAGTCACAACCACGCCAGATCCGAGCCCTGTCTGTGACCTACACCACAGCTCATGGCAATGCCAGACCCTTAACCCACGGAGCGAGGCCAGGCATTGAACCTGTATCCTCATGGATACTAGTCAGATTCGTTTCCGCTACCCCACAAAGAGAACTCCAAGGCTGAGATGCTAATGGCACCCGATGGGGAGGGAGTCTGATCTGTGTCAGAGACAGAGACGGGATGTATAATGTAAACATGTGCTTGACTTTTGCAGGCCTAAAAGTGGAAGGAAATCGGGATCCTCCTCCTCTTCCTCAGGAACCCCCGCATCTCAGCTTTATCCACAGTCTCGGGGGCTGGTTCCAAAGTAAAGCCACTTCCTCCTCTCCCGGGGTGTTAACAGCATTTGCCTTCTGAGAGAAGAGACAAACAAAAACCGCAGAGAGGACTCGAGCCCAAACTCAGAACCATTCCCCTGGGGAGAAACGATGGCCTCTTTGCAGATTAACCAATTTAATCTGGCTGAAACGCGCTGGTCCTAATCGGGCACTTAGCTTCTCTGGGAAGCATCTCTTAATTAGCATCTCAGAATGCGTGGGTAAGGTAAAGTGCGATATTTGAAGCAGAAAGCAAGAGAATGACCAGCAACCTTGCTTCCCTTCTCCCTTTTGCCTCCTCCTCCCGTCCCTTCCTTTGCCCGCCCATCCTCTCCCCTCTCCTTTTCTAGCCTGTTCTCTAGACTGGGCTCCCTTTTTGTTGAACAGGGGGGCAGATCAGGAGTCACCTTAGCAGGACCAAGTCTTTGGAGCCTCAGGATAAAATGACAGTGAGGTTGATAAGCCCAAGAAGTTGAACAGGTGCTTGTTCTCATAGCTAGAAATGAGAAATCTCATGTGGATCTGAGCCTCCGAGGGCACGGTCCATGCACCTCAGTAAGAAGTGGATCTGCCTTTGGGATCTGCCAAAGGAGCAAATGTTTTCTAAGGAAGCTACCAGTTTCTGCACCAGAAGGGTTTAATGTCAGAAGCAATAGAAATGACCTTCCCTTTGCCTCCATGGAGAGTTTAGGGAAACAGCTTCTTTAAAACCTCAAAACCATGACCATCTTGTCAGAGACTTAAATCTGTTAGCTGATGCCATGTCCATATACCGCGTCACTTTACTCTTCATTTGTCATCGTCTTTTCCCAGGCAGGCATGCTGTGAGCATCCCTGCCTGGGTCCGTCTTCTGCCTCCAGAGCATGCTCTGCAGTGGGCCAGTTCTGTGGGAGAAGGGAGGCTGGCTCTGCCTTCTCTGATGGAACCAGAGCTGGGGGATCGAGACATACAGTGGCACTTTTAAACCCCTGCTCCGTATTTGCAGAGAGACCATAGGGTAACTAGGCAGGTTCAGAGATGGAGTCACGAGGCTTGGCGCAGGAAGCAGAGGGATCCTGCCTGCCTTCAGCAGAAAACACACCCAGTCTTAGACCTGTGCTCCCTGCAGGCAGAGCCCAAGGCAGTGGTGAGGCGTGCCTGTGCGGCCAAATAGGCTTGGAGGAGCGAGTTAGGAATTCCCGTTTACATATACTAGTTTGGTTTGTAAGTTTTAGTTCTTCGTATTATTGAAATTCAAAGCTTCGTTTTATGTTGGTCATTAGGTGAATGTTACTCATTTTCCCCCCAAGAGAAAATCTTGTAAGTGTGTGTGTGTGTGCAAGCCTGTGATCTTTGAATGTGTCCATGTGTGTCTGAAGGAGAGAGAGACCAAGAATTTGCCTGACTTTAGAAATACACTAATGTGCAGGTGTTGCCTTTCTCTGTATTAAAGGCCCATTGAATGATTAATCCAGGCTGGAAGCTCCCATGTGGGTGTCTGAGTCCACGAGCCAAGCCTGAGGGGACAATATGAGTCCCTAGTCAGCCACACCAGCGCACCTTGCTGGCATGGTGCCTTGGGAAGGTGGCGACTCAGGTGGGCCTTGAGTTACACTTTAACTCAGCTGCTCATTTCCCAGGGCGCATTTCTGGATCGGAACCCGTGGGAAAGAGGAGGTACCAAGTGCAATGTCTCAGTGTTCTACGGCTGGAGACCTGTCATCTGGCAGCCCATCTCCTTTGTAGTAACCATTCTTTCTGAACCCAGGGCCCTTTTCAGCAGTTCCCAGAGCCTAATGGAGGCCTCCCTCATCTTTCTTAGGATCAAACCCTGCTTCTTTATTACTTACTAAGAATTTAACTGTTTGAACAGGAACCCACTGATGAGGTGGGTAGCCTAGGAGGTTATTTGCCAGTTACACCTGTCTCACGCACCACATTTCATCAAAGCTAGTCTGAATTTGGTAGGCTGACGTATTCATCTCGCAAGTCTGAGAACTGCAAGCTACAGGTAGCACTCTAGCTGAATGCTGATGTCTCCAGGTGACCACAAGTGGTTGAGTGACCACAGGACTTTTCTACGAAGTCAAACAAAGCCAAGGTTATGAAAACAGGCTTACCTTGTCCGTGGCTGTGTTCATCTGCTGGTCTGTGAAATGCAGAAGAAGAATACCTGGCTAGAGGTGAAACTGTCCCTTGCCGTGAGCAGTCTCTGGTGCTTTTCTTCTCTCAAAATGGATCCGATAATATTTGGATAGAGAGTAAAACGTCTCACTGCCACCAGAAAGCTGCTACCTTGGGCTCTGAATCGAGCCAAATGTGTAGACCTACCCAGCTGACTGAAAGGCCAGGTTTTCACATCTGTAGTCATGCTAGAATGTTCCCAGCCATCTGAAAGCCTTCAGGTGTGCAGCACTCATGAGGTCTGGAAGCAAGTCTGACAGGCTCTAAGAAACTCATCTGGGAGGAGTTAAGATGGTGCGTGTAACCCTCTTCAGGCCCCCTTTTTTGCTCTGATTGGTAGGAATGTATCTGGCTTCACATCTTAAAGTCACACGTCTCCCAGACCTCTGGATTCAGAACCTAAGGCTACAAATCATAGGCATGAAGCACTTTCTTAAGACAGTGACCTAACGTTGGATTGTTCCTGGTCGAATGCCTGCATGCTGCTTGAATTGCATCACCCGCACCTCCATGACCAAGGGCGTCAGAGTTCTGCAGCTCAGGCGTGGGCCACACTCTGCTTCTCCTGTCTGACTCTTGTAAGTCCTCCTTCACTGAATGTAGAAGCGTTGCCAAGTTTCTGAGAAGTGTCGATTCCCTGTTAACGTGGGATATCAGTTCTGCCTCACGTTTCCCACTTGAGGTTGAGGCTCACTGCGAACAACACCTTGGGCCGTCTCAACACCATCAGTGGACAAAAATGGGGCTATTAATATACTCTCAAAGCCATAATCAGAATGCTCAGAGGGAACTGGATAAGAATAGTGGGCCTGGCTATTGTCTGTCGCGCAAGGTTTTGTCTTGTTCGGAAATCTGTCACCCTCCTCCCCGCCCTTGTTTCTTGAATGAAATGCTTTTTGAGGTTATTTATGAAAGGAGTGATCCTGGGGCAGCTCGGAGGCTGTGGGCTTTATGGCTCCTTGGAGTTATTTTAGATCTTGACCTTCTCTTTGGCTACCTTTAGACAAAGAATATGCCAATACTTGGGGCTCTGAGTTTTACAATTGATATTTATTTGTATCATCTCTTTGTCTAGGAATGTAAAAGTGATTCTAAGCTAAGATGTGTAATAAAAATCAATCAGATTTATTGTACCTACAAAAAGCTGTCCTCATAAATGGCTAACGCTTTTGAAAATGACATGCCCGTGGCTGACAAGCTGCCCATTTCTTCAAACATTTGAGTTTTTCTAGTGAAACAAGGGTGAGAGTGGAAAATGAAGATTGAGTTGGAATGTTGGCATTTAAAAAATACAGCAACCAAGTCAAGGGACATGAAATGAAGAAAGGGTGACAAAACAGTGCTTCTCATATTTTTCCATGGAAGTTCCCGAGAGGTGTGGGCAACAGGCATGACATTTCATTTAATTTCTGGGTTTTGTTTAAGTTTATTACATGTAATATGTTAAAATATGTATCTTTTTGGAAGTTCCCTTGTGGTGCAGGTGGTTAAGGATCTAGTGTTGCCTCTGTAGCTGTGGCGCAGGCCGCAGCTGTTCAGCATCTGGCCTGGGAACTTCCACGTGCCACATGTGTGGCCAAAAAAAAAAAAAAGTGGGAGTTCCCATTGTGGCTCAGTGGTTAACAAATCCGACTAGGAATCATGAGGTTGCGGGTTTGATCCCTGGCCTCACTCAGCCAGTTAAGGATCTCGTGTTGCCGTTAGCTGTGGTGTAAGTTGCAGACGAGGCTTGGATCCAGCATTGCTGGCTGTGACGTAGGCCAGCAGCCACAACTCCAGTTGGACCCCTAGCCTGGGAACCTCCATATGCCACGAGTGTGGCCCTAGAAAAGGCAAAAAGACAAAAAAAAAAAGGTGTCTTTTTTCAACACAAAAATATTTTGTGTTATTTACCATCAAGAAAAAAAAGAGGAGGTCCTGTTGTGGTGCAGCAGAAACGAATCTGGCTAATATCCATGAGGATGCGGGTTTGATCCCTGGCCTTGTTCTGTGGGTCAGGGATCCGGCATTGCCATGAGCTGTGGTGTAGGTCATAGGTGCAGCTTGGATCTGGCGTTGCCATGTATGGTGTAGGCTGGCAGCTATAGCTCCAATTAGACCCCTAGCCTGGGAACTTCCATATGCCTCAGGTGTGGCTCTAAAAAGACAAAAAAAAAAAAAAAAATACAAAGTAGAAGTAGTGGAAATGGGCCACTAATTGGTCTTGTGGTTTCTCATATGCTCAGGCCTACTGGATTGTACCTCTGGGGAGGGTCATGTACCTGTTCAAAAAGTAGGGACTGAGTAGAAGGAGCTCAGACCCTGGACTCCAAGATGGGTTTGAATTCTGCTTGTGCTTCTGCTTACTAGCTGTGTGACTATGAGGAATTTAGTTTACCTCTCTGATCCTCGGGGTCCTTGTTTGTAAAAATGGAACCATAACCCCTACCTTGTAGGGCCTCTGTGAAAGATTAGCATTGCATTTAAAGCATTAAGCACATGAGTATGTGGACCAGAGCAGACATTTAAGCGTGTAGTAATTGCTGTAACAGGCCCTGTGTTCAGAGGACACCATGAATAACTTGTATCCCAAGAAACTAGAAGCTAGTACTGAACATATTATGTTTAGAAAATCCTAGGCCTCTGTAGGAATGCTACTAATCACTTAAGAAATATAGGTTGAGGAGTTCCTATTGTGGCTCAGCGAGTTCAGAACCCAACATAGTCCATGAGGATGTGGGTTCAATCCCTGGCATTGCTCAGTGGGTTAAGGATCCAGTGTTGCCACAAGTTGCAGTATAGGTCCCCGATGCGGCTCGGATCTGGTGTTTGCTCAATTTGACCCCTCGTCTGGAAACCTCCATATGCTGCAGGTGTGGTCCTAAAAAAAGGAGAAAAAGAAGTATAGGGAGTTCCTCTTGTGGTGCAGCGGAAACAAATCCAACTAGTATCCATGAGGATGTGGGTTCAATCCCTGGCCTCACTTAGTGGGTCGGGGATCCGGTGTTGCCGTGAGCTGTAGTGTAGGTCGCAGACGAGGCTTGGATCCTGTGTTGCTGTGTCTGTGACGCAGACCAGCAGCTATAGCTCCGACTCTACCCTTAATCTGGGAACTTCCGTATGCCACCAAGTGCGGCCCTAATAAGAAAAAAAGGAAAAGAAATACAGATTGGGTACCTACTATGTGCCACGCTGTTCTGGGCAAGTAAATAGGGGAAAGGCTGAAGAAATGGCATTTACAGTGAGATCTAGAGGACAAGGAGTTATGTGGGCAAGAAAGTAAGGCAGGGAATTTGTGAGAGAGGGAACAGCATTTGTGAAACAAATGAGTAGAATTTCACAGGAAGTTATCTGCAGTCCTTTTTTACCCTCACTAGGGGGAAGCATGGAGAACTACTATAGAAAAGACTACAGTGAAGGACTTTAAATATATATATATATATATATATATATATATATATATATATATACCGGAGCTCCTGTTGTGGCATAGAGGAAACGAATCCGACTAGGAAGCATGAGGTTGCAGGTTTGATCCCTGGCCTTGCTCAGTGGGTTAAGGATCTGGTGTTGCCGTGAGCTGTGGTGTAGATTGCACATCGGATACTGCATTGCTGTGGCTGTTGCTTAGGCCAGCAGCTGCAGCTCTGATTCGACCCCTAGCGTGGGAACTTCCATATGCTGCAGGTGCAGCCCTAGAAAGACTAAAATACACACACACACACACACACACACGTGTGCGTGTATGCATACACCAACACAAAGTGTAAAGAGCACAGAGGACAGTGGCCTAGGTGACTTAGACAAATGATTAACTCCTCATAAGATGCCCTCAAGCTATGCATAATGTCCTTAAACCCCCCTTCTCTCCGAAAAGAGTTAAAAACTGTAAGTCAGCTTAGTGAACATAATTATTGGTTTAGAACAGTTCAAAACCCATCAGCCAGAAGACAAGAGTTCAAATATAATTTGAAGAATTAAATCAAAATTTTTGTTCTCGAAAGCAATAGATTTCTGAGTGGGTCAGGGGCTAAACGTCAGGGGAGGTACAGGGCAGGGCAACTTGGAAATTCCTGCTGACTTTCCAAGTTGTCGTCTCATCTTCTCGACTGTTAAAAAAAAAATCAAGAGACTACTCAAACCTGTGTGATTCACTAAGAAATATATAGTTTGTCTCCCCAAATCTTCTACCACCCTTGAAATTTCCTGAGTGATGGGAGTCGCTTTTAGTATTCCTAACATGCCCCTTTCAAATGCACCTGACCTTATGCTAGTAAAGTGACCCAGAGACAGCTTCAGTTGGAGGCTGGTTGCCAGAGGAACTGATCCTGTGTTTAGTGTTGCAACTTTCTGTACGCGTCCTGACTTCCAGGGAGGGGAGGAACTGAAGATTGAGTTAATCATCAATAGGCAATGATTCAATCAACTGTGCCAACCTAAAGGAGTCTCCCAAAAAGCCCCTATATGACCAGGGTTTGGAGCGCTTTCAGGCTGGTGAACACACTGAGGTGCTGGGGGCATGGCGAGCCTGGAAAGGGCAAGGGGGCTCCGAGCTCCTCCTCCTGACCTTGCACTGTGCCTTTCTTCCATCTGAGTGTTCTTGAGTTGCATCCTTTGTAGTAAACCGATAATTGTAACGAAAACGCTTTCCTGAGTTCTGTGAACCTTTCATTCTAGTTCTTATTGAACCCGAGGAGAGGGTCATGGAAACCCCCAGAGAGTTTCAGCTGTTGATCATACGTATAAGTGGTGACCCTGGACTTCAGCATCTGAAGTTGAAGCAGTCTTGTGGGACGAGGCTCTTAACTTTTGGGAATTAATATCAGTATTGAATTGAACTGTAGAACACCCAGCTGGTGTCTGGAGAATCAGAGAATTAGTTGTGGGGGTGGAGGGCAAAAAATATGTTTCGATGTCAGAAGTGTTGTGAATAGGAACAGCTGACCTTGGAAACTGTTTTGAACTTCACACTGATAGTTTGTCTCAGGGTGCGGGATTTTGGCAGGCCCTCTTGTGCTAGAGTTGCCATCTGATTGAAGTTTACCCTGAGAATCTGGTCTCCAAGGACCATGCGGTGGTCACATCTGCCAACTGGGTTGTCAGCGGCATTTATCAAGGCCGTAACTGTAGCTCTCACAGCTGCTTCTGTTTCATCCTCTGCTTCTATCACCCGTCTGTGGTTAACCGTCCCCGGGTGCTTCAGTTAGGTGAGCCAACTGAGGACTGGCTTTGAGGGGGAACAGGCAGAGTGGGAGGTGGCTCACCCGCCTGTCCGGGGACAGCGCTGCCCGCAGAAACTTGCTGAGTGCTTACTGTGTGCCAGGTGCCTTCCTCTGCACTGGGGACGGAGAAGTGATGTATATACCAGCCCTTTTGAGGAGGGGAGAGACAGAAAGAGCCAAGGACGGTAATTCAGGGTGTCGGAACCTCTGGGGAGGCTAGCCTTCTCTCCTCACACTGCTCTCCCAGGTCTCCTTTTGGTTCCCCCCCTTTTTTTTTAGGGCCACACCTGCAGCAAATGGAAGTTCCCAGGCTAGGGATCAAATCATTGCTGCGTCTGCCACCTACACCACAGCTCATGGCAACACTGGGTCCTTAACCCACTGACTGAGGCCAGGGATCGAACCTGCGTCCTCCTCATGGATGCTATTTCGGTTTGTAACCCTCTGAGCCATAAGGGGAACTCCCCTTTTGGTTCTGAGTTATGCCAAGCGCTTTCACGTCCTGACACCGTCACATGAACTGTGTGTATCCTCTTTCTGGAAATTTCTCCCCACTCTGCTTGGCTTACTTGTATTCGTCTGTCAGATACCAGTTTAATGTCCTCTCTTCCAAGAAGCCCTCCCCAACCAGGCATTCTGGTTTCCCACATCTCCACCTGGCTACGTGGTGGCTCTCACTAAACGTGTTTCCTTCATAGCCCTTTCCCCAACTTGCAGTGAATGCATTTCTTTAGTCTCCTCCCTCCCACTAGGCAGTAAGCTCCCTGAGAGCATGTCCTGTTGTCTTTTCCCAAGTTTGACCCTTAGGTGGACGGTTGGGTCAGTGCTGACACCTGCAGCTCGGAACAGAGTGTTTTCTGTCAGAGGAAGGAGCGATAGGACAGGAGAGGTGGAGAAAGACTTCGCAGAGGAGGAGTGGTTTTTTATCTAGGGAGTGGGGAGGGACTTGCCAGACAAAGGCACCAATAATGAACTGAGCACACAGGGAGTGTCTTGGGGAACCCCAAGCCTGGAGTGACGGCAGTGGAGAACGAGCAGGGCCTTGGCTCCACAGCATAGCCTTTTTGGGTGGTGTGCGCAGGGGGAGCGAAGCCCAGCCTTATTTACACTCAAGCATTTTCTCCTTAGGCCAGCCTCTCATGCTGCTATTTCCCTGAGATAACAGAAAGCAATTTCACTAAGTGCTGCTCTGAGTTTGCCTGCCCCTCACACAGGTTTTCTGGGCTCACTTGGCAAAGTGCATTCTGCAGGGAGCTCTCCGTGGCACAGTGCAGAACTCAAGGAATTCCAAGGGGCTTGAACGTGACTTCAAGGTCTTGGTTCCCTAGGAATGGGGCTGAGGCATTTTTCGGGTAGTGGAATGGAAGGTCGTTCCTTTGTGATGTTAGGAACAGAGAAACTAAATTTCTGCCATTGATTTTGAAATTTTATCTTCCTTGGCCAGGGAACAAAAGACTGACATAATGCTGTTCAAGACTGTATGCCAGGAGTTCCTGTCGTGCCTCAGTGGAAACGAATCCAACTAGGGACCATGAGGTTGTGGGTTCGATCGATCCCTGGCCTTGGTCAGTGGGTTAAGGATCCGGCGTTGCCATGAACTGTGGTGCAGGTCGAAGACGCAGCTCAGATCCCGCGTTGCTGTGGGTATGGTGTAGGCTGGCAGCTGTAGCTCCAATTAGACCCCTGGCCTGGGAACCTCCGTATGCTGCGAGTGTGGCCCTAAGATGACAAAAGAGACAAAAAAAATAAGACCGTGTGCTAGATGTCGTGGGCACCAGCTCAGGGCCCTGCCCTCCCGGAGCTCCCAGTCTGGTAGGGAGTTATCATCTTTCATAGTTACATACAATTCAGGGCGATCACTAGTTCAGATATGGCCCCAATGGGGTGCAGTGAGGGGGGGTGTTAAACTCAGTGACTAGTCTTGCTGTTTGGTTGTCCCGGGGTCATTGAGGGGAACCAGGCCTTTGGCCTCAGATCCGCTATTTCATTTCTTTTGACTGTATGTCCTGGACGCGGTTCTGATCCCAGGGATCCAGGACGAAGCGTCTGCTCCCAGAATGGCACGCTCTGGTGATCAACGAAGATGTGTGGACTGTCACGTGGTCAGAGGTGCCCTAAAGGAAAACAGGGCAGGTCAGGGGTTAAAGAATGATGAGCTGGAGGTGGTGGCCGGGTAAGACTGAGAGGTCGGCCGGGGACCCTCTGCAGCAGCTCCACTGGAGCAGAGCCCTGAGTGAAATTAGGGTGCAGGAGTTCCCGTCGTGGCTCAGTGGTTAACGAACCTGACTAGGAACCGTGAGGTTGCGGGTTCGATCCCTGGCCTTGCTCAGTGGGTTAAGGATCCGGCATTGCCGTGAGCTGTGGTGTAGGTTGCAGACGCGGCTCAGATCCTGCGCTGCAGTGGCTGTGGGGTAGGCTGGCTACAGCTCCTGTTAGACCCCTAGCCTGGGAACCTCCATATGCCGCAGGTGCGGCCCTAGATAAGGCAAAAAGACAAAAGAAAAGAAAGAAATTAGGGTGCAAGTGTGTGGGTGTCTGTACCTGGAGGACAAGCGTTCTGGGAAGAGGGAACCACGGTGCCCAGGTCTGGGGGAGGGGGTGTGTTTGGGGACAGCAAGACAGCAAGTGCGACAAGTGGGCACTGAGGTTGGACAGGTGGCCGGGGGCCAGTTCTGAATGGTAAGCGAATTTTATTTTTAGACCATCGGAGGCTTTTAAGCAAAAGAGGTGGCAAGCAAAAGAGGGAAATCTGACAGGAATGCTTTTAAAAGGATCCCTCTGGCTGCTCTCTGGGAGCAGAGGGAGCAAGGGGAGAGGAAGGAGACTGCTTTGAAGGGCTGCAGGGATTCTGAGGAGAGGTGTGGCTCGACCAGTCTGTGGGGGTGGGAGTGAGCCCAGAGAAGCAGTAGGATATATGTTGGATGCTGATAATTGTGTGTGCTTCGAGATGAGAGAAAAAGAGGCAACAACAGCTCCAAAGTTTTTGATCTGAAGCCGGTGGAAATTCCACATCTGCCACTTCCTTCCATGTACCCTCCCCCTTTTAAGATACACAGCTTTATTAAGATATTTCTCATCCCATGCTCTTCACCCATTAAAGTGTGTCACTTCACGGTTTTTAGTATATTCATGGAGTTGTGCAGTCATCACCACTCTCAATTTTCAAACATTTTCATCACCCCTGAAAGTACCCATTAACTGCCACTCCCCATTTCCTGCCAACCACACAGCCCTAGGCAACCACTTATCTACTTTGTCTCATCTGTCTGGTGCTTTTAGGATCTCAGAACTTCGGTTTCCTCATCTGTAACTTCACAGGGTGATTGTCAGCTTTAAAATAGAATAAGAGGGAGTTCCTGTTGTGGCTCAACGGTTAATGAACCCGAGTAATATCCATGAGGACTTGGGTTCAATCCCTGACCTCTCTGAGTGGGTTAAGGATCCAGAGCTGCTGTCAGCTATGGGGTAGGTCACAGATGTGGCTTGGGTCCCTCGTTGCTGTGGCTGTGGCATCGGCTGGCAGCTGCATCTCCGATTTGACCTCTAGCCTGGGAACTTCCATATACCACAGGTGCAGCCCTAAAGAGAGAGAATATGAAAACAGGAGAGCATGCCTACCAGGAAGCCAAGCAGAGTGGCCTTGGCCTTAGTAAGTGTTCTGAAAATCCCAGCCCTCCCCCTCTGCTCTGGCTCCTGGTTCACTTTCTTATGAGGGCAACGGAGACAGTGGTGAAGTGTGTGGGTGCCAGACCCTGACTGCTGGATTGTGAATTCTGAACTCACCAGTGACTAATTGTATGATTATTGCAGAGTTTTTTTTAATCTCCCTGGGGCCTCAATTCCTCAGCTGCCAGAAAGGGACCATAGCAAGTACTTCCCAAGTTGTTCTGAGTCACCGTGTGGAGTTCTCATCATGGCTCATGGAAACAAATCTGACTAGCATCTGTGAGGACGCAGGTTTGATCCCTGGCCTCATTCAGTGGGTTAAGGATCTGTTGTTGCCATGAGCTGTAGTGTAGGTCACAAATGCAGCTTGGATCCTGCGTTTCTCTGGCTGTGGTGTAGACCAGCAACTACAGTTCCGATTTGACCTCTAGCATGGGAACCTCCATATACTGGAGGTGTGGCCCTAAAAAGACAAAAAAAAAAAAATGTGTGAAGCCCCAGATCAGTGCCTGGTCTGTAGCAAGGGCTCAGTGAGTGGTCAGTGTTGTGGTTCTGTTATCATTATTAGTCAGTTAAGGAGCAGGCAGGTGACAGCTCCCAATGTCAAGCCCAGAAATGGACTTTTTTTTTTTTGTCTTTTTTCCTTTATGTAGAGCCGCACCTGCAGCATATGGAGGTGCCCAGGTTAGGGGTCTAACAGGAACTGTAGCTGCCGGCCTTCGTCACAGTCACAGCAACGCGGGATCCGAGCCGCGTCTGCAACCTACACCACAGCTCACGGCAACGCCGGATCCTTAACCCACTGAGCAAGGCCAGGGATCGAACCCGCAACCTCATGGTTCTTAGATTCGTTAACCACTGAGCCATGAAGGGAACTGCCAGAAATGGACATTTTTTAAGCCAGGCACTTGCAGGGGTGAGGGAGGGAGAGAGACCACGGATTTATTTTCAGTCTTGCCCTCTGGTTGGATCTCTACCTTTTGTAACGTCACTTGTCCCTGCTAAGCCTCAGGCTGCTCAACTGTAAAGTGGGGACAGAAATCCTCCTCACCTGTGGTGATCTGTGGAGGACTCACGAACCTATGCAGTACGAAGTTCAAAACCTGTGTGTTTTGAACACAACAGGGAAAAAACCCTGCCCCCCTAGAGCTTGGGTGGAGCTAGTGGAGAAAGTAAAGAATAATCGTAAAAGCCCTAATGATCATAATCAACAAAAATACATGAATAGGAAAGCAGATAAGGAAAGCACATGGCACCTGGCATGTGGTGAGCATTCAGTCAATGGTAGCTTTTGTGATTAAAAAAAATTTTTTTACTTTTTTGTCTTTTTAGGGCTGCACCCCGTGGCATGTGGAGGTTTCCAGGCTAGGGGTCGAATCGGAGCTGCAGCTGCCGGGCTACACCACAGCCACAGAAACACCAGATCCGTGCCTCATCTATGAACTACACCACAGCTCAGGGCAATGCCGGATCCTTAACCCATTGAGAGAGGCCAGGGATCGAACCTGCGTCCTCATGGATACTGGTCATATTCATTTCCTCTGAACAATGATAGGAACTCCACTCTTGTGATTCTTATATGAAAGCAGTTTGTAAAGCTGGACAGCATGGTACCGAGGTAGGTCTCCAGGTGACTGTGCCAGCATGTTGCCTTCATCTAAGCCTATCCTTATCTCTGCTCAGTTAAATTTCTCTCAGCCTCCAAGGTCCCTTTTGTGTCGCCTGGTTGAAATCTTTGTCTCTCATGGTAGAGCTTTCTTTTTTCCTCCCTTCAGCTGGCATTTACAGAATGCCACTTTGGACCAGTCCTGCTGCTGGAGTCTGGGGCTTTTAAGCTGAGCAGTCCAGGATGGATGTGGTCCAGAGCTTGAACGGAGGGAGGCCAGGGCACTCTGAGCCAGACAGTAAAGAGCCAGACTGTGTAGGGGCCTGGCTGCCTTGGTTTTAGTCTGCCAGGGGAGACCCCAAGGCTGCTGAGCTCAGTGATAAAATTAGCAGATAAACTCAGACCTCACAACATTCTTGTTTAAATACTGCATGGTATAAGTAAACATTTGCATTGCATTTAAATGCATAATCCATATTTAAGTGTTACCATCTAACCAAAGAGCTACAGGATAGAGATGTAAGGGCATGTAGAGGAACAAAGATCTCAGAGCAAATATCTTAAGGTGAAGACAGTAATCTGCCAGAGTAGCGGGGGATGTGGCAAAATGGAGCGGAGAGGTTTTGGAGCTGGATAAACCTGGGTTAGCTCGAATTACCCGAAGGAAGCTATTGCTCCTTGGTGGGAGGGTTAATACCCACCCTGCTGCTCTCAGAGTCGCTGCAAGGATTAAAGAAAACATCCATCAGGTGCCTGGCACTTCATAGGCACAATAAGAGGTGTGTATTATTAAATATTAATAGCGGTATTATTAGTAACAGTGCAGCCTTATGGAAAGAGCTCATGTGTCAGCCAGACCTGTGTTCAAATCCTGATACTCCCGCTGCAAGTTGCTTAACCTTTTCTGAGCCTTAGATTGTCTCCTGTAAAATGAATGAATAATACCTTCTTTGTGGGGTTGACAGATGCTGATATATGATAGATGTGACAATATAAAGTTCCTAGGTTGTATGACAAATGTTAGGTGCTATTTTCAAATTAAAATACAGCAAGCTTTATTGAATATTCTCATTATAAAAATTATATATTATGATGGCAAAACATTCAAACAATACAGAAAGAAAGTTTAAAAAGTAATGACATTTCACTGAGAATTCCATTTCCTATAGCTCCTGGCCAATTTTAGATATCTCTTTATGTAAACTCTTTTAGTTTGGCCTCATAATATACATGGGTTCATAGTACACACCTGTCCTATTTTCACTCCATAATATGGACATATGTCCAGTTAATAAATATAGATTTATCTTATAATTTTTAATGGCTTCTTAGTAATCTATTGTATGGAATACCAGAATTTATTTAACATTATAGATAGCAATTGAAGTCATTTTGAGATTACTTTCTGTTTTATACAATACTGTATTAAGCAACCTTCTACATAGATCATTGTTCACTTGTTTATTTTCCTTCCTGGCATGAATGAATTACTAGGTCAAAGGGTCTTCTCATTATAATTTTGTTCCATGTTGGTAAACTGCCTCCCAAAATGCCTGTATGAATTTGCACTCCCACCAGCTATGCATAAGTTGTGCCCATTTCCCTATATTCTTGCTAACACTAGGTTCTGCCAATCTTTTAATCTTTGCTGGTCTGACCTACTGAAAAATAGTATCTCAATTTTATGTCTCTTTGTAGTTCCAAGATTACTAATGAGGTAAAAAATATTTTTGAGGGAGTTCCCATCGTGGCTCAGTGGTTAACTAATCAGATTAGGAACCGTGAGGTTGAGGGTTCGATCCCTGGCCTTGCTCAGTGAGTTAAGGATCCGACATTACGTGAGCTGTGGTGTAGGTTGCAGATGCGGCTCGGATCCCGCGTTGCTGTGGCTGTGGTGTATGCCGGCAGCTACAGCTCCAATTAGACCCCTAGCCTGGGAACCTCCATATGCTGTGGGTGCAGCCCTAAAAGGACAAAAGACAAAAAAAAAAAAAGGGAAAATGTTTTTGAGTATTTATTTCTATTTGTGATTCTTCTTTTGTGAATTGCCTGTTTAGGCCATTGTTATTTGATGTTTTCTAATCAGGTGTTTCCTATTAACGCTTTTTTTCCTTTTTGGCTGAGCCTGTGGCATGTGGAAGTTCCTGGGCCAGGGATGGAACCTATTCCAAAGCAGTGACCCAAGCCACTGCAGTGAAATCACCAGATCCTTAACCCACTGCATCACAAGGGAGTGCCTCCTATTGACATTTAAGAACTCTTTGTTTATTAGGAATCTTAACTCTTCTTCATACATGTGACAGATATTTTCCTCCACTTCATTGGCGGTCTTTAACCTTGTGTGTGGTATTTTATTGCCACACATGAATTTTTAATTGTATATAGTCAAATCTTTCTTTCTTTTTTTTTTTTTTGGCTCTTTAAGGCCACACCTTCAGCATATGGAAGTTCCCAGGCTAGGGGTAGATTTGGAGCCACAGTCGATGGCCTACAGCCACAGCCACATCAACGCCAGATCCAAGTCACATCTGAGATCTGTGCTGCAGCTGGCAGCAACACCGGATTGTTAACCCACTGAGTGAGACCACGGATTGAACCCGCATCCTTATGGACACCCTGTCAGGTTCTTAACCCGCTGAGCCACAACAGGAATTCCTATGTAGTCAAATCTTGACTTGATTTTACTTGATGCATTGTTTTAAACTTATAACATGCTTAGAAAGATATTCAGTTCCAGGATGATAAAAATATTTGCTTGTTTTTTTCTTCCAGTTGCTTTTATTATTTCTTTTATCATATATACATCTTTGATCTGAGAGGTGGAATTTAGATTTAAGGAGAGAAGTGGAGCTCCAACTTAATTTTTCTCCAAATGGCTAGCCAGTGGTCCTTTTCTGTTTGTTGACTTCCCTCTTTTCTCTACCAATATAAAATGTTACCTTTTTTTTTCCGGTCTTTTTGTCTTTTTAGGGCCAAACCCTCGGCATATGGAGGTTCCCAGGCTAGGGGTCCAGTCGGAGCTGTAGCCGCTGGCCAACGCCAGAGCCACAACAATGCGAGATCCGAGCCGTGTCTACAACCTACACTGCAGCTCATGGCAGCGCCGGATCCTTAACCCACTGAGTGAGGCCAGGGATCAAACCCTAGGTTTGATAACTGCTGAGCCACAACGGGAACTCTGAAACGTTACCTTTATGATGCGTTCCAGTTCCTTATATACTTGGCTCTATTTCTATCTCTGCTTTAATAGGTCTGTTGGTTCCTTTGTCAAAATTGGACTGTTTTATTTGGTGTGGCTACCTAATGCATTTTAATATCTGGTAGAACAAGTCCCAACTCATTAATCTTCAAGCTTTTCTTGGCAGTAGGGCAGAGTGGTTAAATTCGGCCGAGTTTGGGTTCATTCAACCAGCTTGAGCTTTAATCCCAGGTCAGCTAGCTGTGTAATCTTGGGCAAGTTATTTTTTTTCTCTGTGAACCTCTGCTTCTTTATCCGTCTAAAGTTAATAATTCTCTTGTGGTGCACTGGTTTAAGGATCCGGTGTTGTCAGTGCAGCTGCTTGGGCTGCTGCCGTGGTGCGAGTTCAATCCCTGGTACGGGATCTTCTGCATGCCTTGGGCATGGCCAATAAATAAATAAATAATATTTAAAAAAAAAATAAAAGTTAATAGTAACAGTATCTACCTTACAGTGCTTTTGTGAAGAGATGAAATGGCGCATGGTAAGTCCTTAGCCTGGGTCTGGTACATGGTAAGTGGTCAGTAAATGTTCAGTCTTTATATTGTGAAAACGATGCATCTATTTTTCTAGTTGAATTTTAGAATCACTTTTTTTTTTGTCTTTTTGCCTTTATCTAGAGCCGCACCCGTGGCATATGGAGGTTCCCAGGCTAGGGATCTAACAGGAGCTGTAGCTGCCAGCCTTCGCCACAGCCACAGCAATGCGGGATCCAAGCTGTGTCTGCAACCTACACCACAGCTCACGGCAACGCCGGATCCTTAACCCACTGAGCAAGGCCAGGGATCGAACCCGCAACCTCATGGTTCCTAGTCAGATTCATTAACCACTGAGCCACGACGGGAACTCCTAGAATCACTTTGACAATAAACTCTCACTGGAATCTTAAATGGGATGGCATTTACTTGATAGGATAATTTTGAGGTAATGAGTATCCACACGTTATTGGGTCTTCCAGCCTGAGGCAAGCTGTGCTCTTTACTGGTCCAAGACTTCATGTTCCTTGGCAGAGTCTATAGTTTTCTCATAGAAGATGTGTGATTTTATGTTAATTTTATTTCCAGACAGTGTAAATTTTGTTTTGTTTTGTTTTGTTTTTGTTTTTGTGAATTTCTTAGTATATAAGAAAGTTGTTCATTTTTTTAAATTGAGATATAATTGACATAAAACATTATATTAGTTTCAGGTGTGCAACATAATGATTCTGTATTTGTTTATATTGTAAAATGGTCACCACAGTAAGTCTAGTTAATATTAACCATATGGAGTTGCACATTTCTTTTCTTGTGATGAGAACTTTTAAGACCTACTCTCTTAGCAATTTTAAAATTTACAACACAGTATTATTAACTATTGTCACATGCTGTATATTACATCCCCAGGATTTATTTTATAACTGGAAGTGTGTACCTTTTGACCACCTTTTCCCATTTTGTCCTCACCCCACCCCCACCTCTGGCAACCACCACTCTGTTCTCTGTACCTAGTCACTCATCTTTAAATGTTTATTTTGCACCTAAAGTAGCTGTAATTGTTGATTTGGGAAATAATCTCTCCCCTACATAGTATCAGCTTTTATTTATTTTATTTTTTTGTCTTTTTAGGGCTGCACCCATGGCATATGGAGTTTCCCAGGCTAGGGGTCAAATTGGAGCTGTAGCTGCTGGCCTATGCTACGGCCACAGCAATGCAGTATCCGAGCCACATCCACAACCTACACCATAACTCAGGGCAATGCCTTATCCTTAACCCACTGAGTGAGGCCAGGGATTGAACTTTTGTCCTCGTGGATGCTAATCAGATTTGTTTGTGCTGAGCCATGATGAGAACTCCAGTATTGGCTTTTAGACATCCCCTTCTTTCAACTCCAGGAGCACCCCAGGTTTCTCTTGCTAGGGCACCTACCGCATTGGCTTGTCATCACTTGAAATCCATCAAGATGATGTAGGAACTGTGTCTAATTGAGCTGTTAGTCTCCAGGGTTCAGCGGAAAGCTTGTATCAATAGGAATTTGCCAGTGCTAATCAAAGAAGGTGCCCAGTGGTGCATTTACTGTTTTCTGGGATAGAAGAACCTCTCTTCTAGGACAGAAGGCAGGACAGTAAATAGGCCCGCAGTCCCTGGCCTCATCTGGCTGACACTGAGGAAGTCATCATTAATGTCAAAAGTGAATATTTTTCCTCATTACATTTTGCAGGAAGCTTTAGGTGCTATGGGAGTGCCAAGGACTTGGTGAGTATAGGGTAGCAGGGGAAGTCTTGCCGAAGAGATATTCAAGGAGGAGTCCAGGATGACTCTGCACCCATCTTGCTCCCCCTCCACTACAGACCAGTGTGAGCACCCGTCCTGCTTGAATGAATCTGTTCAGCAAACAGAGCATCTGCTCCATGTCAGGCCTTGGGCTCTTGGGTCTGGGGCCACAGGGTTGGGTAAGAGTCGGTATCTCAGCTCAAATCAGAGCTCTTTTGATTCCTGGTTGTTACAAGAGGCAATGAGAACTCCTCAGCATGGGAATCCACCTCCTGTCCTTCCCTTATGCCCCCTGCTAGGCCCCAGCCCACCTTTCTGACCTTGCCTCTTCCTCCCCTACTGGAGTGCTAGTCCCTCCGCAGCTGAACACACTTGACTTTCACACACAGGTGGAGGCTGCCACCCCATACCCTTATCATACTCACTGTCATTTCTATCTAGAATGCCCTGGAGCCTCTCTTTTTTCTTTCAAGAACCAGAGTATCACCACCTCTGTGAAGTCCCTCCTCCTAGAGAGTTTGTTACTGCAGTTTTTTTTCTTGGCTTTTTTTAAGGGCCACACCTGCTGCATATGGAAGTTTCCCAGGCTAGGGGTCGAATCGGAGCTACAGCTGCTGGCCTATATGCCACAGCCATAGCAATGCAGAATCTGAGTCACATCTGGGACCTACACCACAGCTCAGAGCAACACCGGATCCTTAACCCACGCAGTGAGGCCAGGGATCGAACCCATATCCTCATGGATACTAGTCGGATTAGTTTCCGCTGTGCCCAATGGGAACTCCCGTTACTGCACCTTTGTTCAAAATTGATGATAGGTCTTAAGAATGTACATTGTTATTTGTTTCCACATCTATCATCCCATTAGAGCAAGGAACCTTCAGAGTCAGTGACCTTGACTTTGTGTCTATGGTTGGAACTAACACACAATGGGTCACGTAGGAATTGCAATCCATATAGAATTAGAGAAATGCACCTTCTATAATTAAAGAGATAGGGTACAACAGGAAGAGAAGACAGGATTTCTTGGCTTAGAGCAGGGGTTCTGAGCCTAGGGTACCAGGGAGGCAAAAGAGCAAGGTGACAAAAGAGTGTGAGCTGTGTACAAAGTTGGGTTACTTGAATTTCAGTCCTGGCTCTGGCATACAGTAGTAGCTTCACGAACTGGGACAAGTGCCTTTATTTTCCTGAGCCTTTGAGGAAAAGGGGGAGTGCTACAGTTACTGCTGTTACTATATTGACTTCAGAGGGTCTGGGCACACCCTGAAATGCTGTAGAGAATTTTGTATAAATAGGTATAACTTTTTCTGGAAAGAAGGTTCCTTGATTTTTAGCAGATTTCACCAAATGTACAAACCAAGCAGAAGGGAGCACTGTATTAGTTGTTTGTTGCTGTGTAGCACATTACCTTAGAACTTAGTGACTCCAAACAGTAAATATTATCTCACACAGCTCCTATGTGTCAGAAATCCAGGAGCAACCTATTCAGGTGATTCTGGCTCTGGATCTTTCACAAGGTAGAACTCATGAGATGCTGGCCAGGGCTGACATCATCTGAAAGCTTGCCTGGGGCCTTGTGCCGTGTAGAGGTCACCGCTCCCTGTGGTGGCTTGAGTGTCTTCATGACACGGTGCCTGGCTTTCCCTAGAGCCTGTGACCTAAGAGAACAAGGCAGAGAAGCTGCAGTGTCTTTTAGGACCTAGCCCCAGAAACTAGACACAGTCATTTCCAAAATATCCTGTTGGTTTTATATTTCAGCCTGTTCAAAATGGGAGGGGACTAAAAAGAATGTGAATGTTGGGGCTGGAAATCACTGAGGGCCATTTTGGAGGTTGGCTCCCACAGTGCCTTAGAGAGAATTTGCAGTGAGTTTTGACTTTATAAGTCTTGACTCTAACTACAACTAATTGTGTGATCTTGGGAAAGTTCCTTTGTGTTACTGGCCCTGCCAGTTTTCTCACTTAGCTCACTTGGTGGTTGAGATATTCAAGAGTTAAGGCCTGTGAAAGCCATTTATCTAAGCCCTCAACTTCACATTCAGTTATTAGTAATCATTAAAGAGGAAGAAATACCATTTGGGGTGATGTGTAAGTTAATGCTTTCAGTATAAAATATTGAAAATGAAAAAACAACCCATCTACCAATCTCATCATATTAGCTCCACCACTCTTAGAATTTGGTGTTAAAATACAAAGTTTCAGAGTTCCCGTAGTGGCTCAGTGGTTAACGAATCCGACTAGAAACCATGAGGTTGCAGGTTTGATCCCTGGCCTTGCTCAGTGGGTTAAGGATCCGGCGTTGCCGTGAGCTATGGTGTAGGTTGCAGACGCGGCTCAGATCCCGCGTTGCTGTGGCTGTGGGGTAGGCCGGTGGCTACAGCTCCGAGTAGACCCCTAGCCTGGGAACCTCCATATGCCGCAAATGCGGCCCTAGGAAAAAGCAAAAAGACAAAAAAAAAAAAAAAAACCAAAGTTCTTGGAGTTCCCTTAGTGGCTCAGCAGTTAAGGATGCCTCCTAGGATCCATGAGGACACAGGTTCGATCCCTGGCCTCACTCCCTTAACTCACTCAGTGGGTTAAGGATCTGGCATTGCCGTGAGCTGTGCTATAGGTTGCAGGCTTGGCTTGGATCCTGCATTGCTGTGGCTGTGGTATAGCCCGGCAGCTGTAGCTCCGATTGGAGCCCTAGCCTGGGAACTTCCATATGCCGCAAGTACAGCCTTAAAAAAAAATTAAAAAAAATAAAAATAAAGCCCCCCAAAAAGTTTCTTTTCCTTCTTCACAGAGAAAAGATAGAGGAAATGGCTTAAACTGAGATCACAAAGATGTATGATAGATCTCTTTGGCATTAAGAGGGACTGAAAACTGGGATGGGCTCCTTAGCGGGGTCCTGAAATTTCCACCAGAAAACCTTAAAGAATAAGGCAGAAGGCTGTAATAATGTACAATTTTGATAAAAACTAGCTCAAGTTATCCTTTGAGGCCATGGGGGGGTTCCCACAAATCTTCATAAGTAAAATAAAAACCCATTATCATTGTTACTGTTAAGCAATTAAAAAAATCTTATTTTTTCATCAAACTCACATGAGTATGAGTGGCATGTACTCATTCTAGAAGATTTGGAAACTAGACAAGCGTAAAGAAGTGAAAAACATCTGCCACCTTAATCTAAATGCTCCATTTTGTGGTTTAAATGAAAAAGAATTTTTTTTCAATGAGAAAAAAAATACTTTGTAGGAAAAAAAAACACCCCCCAGAAGTAAATATTATTAACATTTTGGTGGAGTAAAATGGGATCTAAACAACTTTTTCAGCTTCATGGGAGACTGAAAAAGAAGAATGGATTTATAAAATGGTGAATGGCAGGTAAGCTGAGTTAGGGCTGCCCATCACATGGGCAGATCCTGTTTACAGTGAGGTCATCAAGTCTTGATAACATCTTTATAACTCATATAGATGTGTTTGGGTGAGTCTTATACTTAAGTTTACAATTTGTGCAGACAGGTTCCAAATACTGTCTAAGGCCCACTCAGTGGGAAATTAGTCCTTAGGGTTTTTGTCTGATAAAATAATTATTAAGGTCATTCATTCCACAGATTGAGCACCTACCACGTGCCAGAGGTTGGCGGTGCGATGATAAACCTAAGAAGATGCTAACAAGAGCACAGATACTAAGGCAAAAATCATACAAAGAAATGAAATGTGGGAGGGACCAGGAGAGTGCACATTTATAAAGGATCTTCTGCTATGCTGCAAGTTCAGAAAATGTCTCATTTAATCATCTGAGAACCGAGGGAGGAAATTTGACCTCTTTGAACCTTCATCATTTGAAAATGGGGGGAGTTACCATCCTGGCTCAGCAGCTAATGAACGCAGCTAATATCCATGAGGATGCACGTTCAATCTCTGGCCTCGCTCAGTGGGTTAAGGATCCAGCGTTGCTGTGAGCTGTGGTGTAGGTCACAGATGTGGCTTGGATCTGGCACTGTTGTGGCTGTGGTGTAGGCCAGTAGCTGCAGCTCCAATTCGACCCCTAGCCTGGAAATCTCCATATGCTACGGGTGCGGCCCTAAAAAGAAAAAAAAAAGGGGGGGAAAGAAAAAAGAAAAAGAAAACGGGGACTGAGTCACTGGGAGAAAATGTTTATTAGTGTGGCAAACTCTGTTCTAGGGCTTGATTCACTGAAGTATAAAAATGAGCACTTTTTACATTTCAGATCTAAACCTTCTTAGTGGCAGAGAGCTGGCCTTCAGTGAGTCTACTGAATTCAAGGTGCTTTACAAAGATCCCATTTAATCCCACCCTTTGAGTTTATGTACCCTATTGTCCAAATGGCTCTAAGTCAATGAGAAGTTTCACAACTTGACCAAGACCAGACAGCCGGAGAATGACTCTGAGAAGATTCAAACTCAGGCCTTCAAAGTCCAAAATCAGTGGCAATGCATTATCATACTGAGGTTCCAGGGGTATGTGTGTCCTTTTGGCAGTGCTTGGGTCTGCTGGTGGTGTGTTTGTTATTCAGATTCCTAAATGTCTTCGCTCATAACTGTGCAGTTTGAAAACAGTGACTTATCCCCAAACAGGGCAGGGTTGAATATCATTTCTGTTTATCTTATACTGTCCTGTGGCACCTGTGTTGACTTCAAACAAACTTTGTAATAAAAGCACTATGATAAAAACAGAAAACACACCAAAAAAAAAAAGCTATCTGTTTTTGGGGCTTCTGACAAGAGGATACATCCATCAGTCTCATTAACTTAAAAAAAAAGCAACAGCTACTTTTTTAATGACTAAATTGACTTTAATGACTAAAGCCAATTTTCTTTTTTTTTTCTTGTCTTTTTGCCTTTATCTAGAGCCGCACCCGTGGCATATGGAGGTTCCCAGGCTAG